>OZ010571.1:34539742-34774742 GCA_963932145.1 Acanthosepion lycidas | reverse complement strand
ATGAACAAGGAGAAACAAAAAAAAAAAAAAAATATATATATAAAAAATAATACATAATATTATCAAAACTGAAATCGACAGACATGGTAGCAAATTTCATGAGTTCAATAAAAACATCTTCAGGTATTGTCGGAGGTGTCAAATGACTACGATATAGCAAATCACTGCAAATATCTATAGTCTCCGACAATGGAACGCAAGTGAAGAGGCTACAGATATCGAAGGAACACATAAATCCATCAGTGGTCTCAAGATTCCTAATATATTCAGAAAACGAGAAGGAATCTTTAATACAAAAGGAGCTATAATGCTGCAACACTGGTTCCAGCATTATAGTTAGCCACTTAGCGACTTTATGTTGAGAGGACCCAATCATAGATAATATGGGTCTCAACGGAACACCCTCCTTATGAATTTTAGGTAATCCATAAAGACGGGGTCGAATCGAGGGCTTGCTCTTCTGGGTCTCTAGCATCTTTAGGTGTAACAACTTCCCTTCCGTTCATTCACGTCACCCATATATATATATATTTTTTTTTTTGTTTCTCCTTGTTCATAATTTTCCCCCGTTTATAGCTCTGAAGAGAGGGGGCGAAACCGGTCGGCTGGTATTTTATTTTAATAACATCATGGCCCAATGTAAAAATATTCATGTTTTTAACGCCGTAATAAAGTTTTGTACCACAAAAAATATTTTTAAATATTTTAAAAATAGGTACACCTCTGATTCAATTAAAAAATTGAATAAAATTATATACATTAGGTCCAGAATTGAAAAACTGAAGGCAGAAATAGTATTTTTACAATCCTGCCTTCAAAACCAAGTCTGTCCTACGTTCATTTCTTTTCGGATTAGGCGGGCTAGGTTGATGTCTGGTTGGAAGATGGAGAGGGCTTTTATTAAAGACTTTCTCTTGCAAGCTTCTAACCAGCGTTTGGACCTTATGGGAAAATATAGGAGGATATGGCGTGAAACTAGGAATATTTTGAGGTTTTTTGATATGGTCCGTTTCTCCCGTTATGTTGGTCAGGTAGTTGCACGCTGTCGTTCGAAGACAACGTGCTGCTATCATAGCAAATTAAAACATCTTATTTTCAAAAGATTTGGCTGCGCGGTTGAACCTAATGTGACTAATGTAATTAATTTATCATCATATAGTCCTTCTGAGCTAGAGCTTACTATTTTGGCACATGGCCTAGACTTCAAAATTCCGCCTGTTTCTCTTAATAGAGAACAGATTTTTTCGGAATTTGAGGTTCTTTATGCTCAGCTTAGTAAGCTTCAACCCCTTTCTGTGAGTAAATCCAGTGACTTCCGAGCAAAATTGAATGACTTAGCTCATTCATATGCAAGCTCTTCAATTTCCTCCTCTGAATTTAAATGGAGTAGGGAGCATCACAGGATCATTAAGTCCCTAAAGAATAATCACTCTCTGGTCATTACCAGACCAGATAAGGGTTCTGGTGTTGTGCTTATGGACCGCCAGGATTATGTGACTAAAATGTTACATATACTTAATGATCCTTCTAAGTTTCAGCGTCTTGGTCACGTTGATACCCATGATAATACGTTAACTTCTGAAATTCGTTTTCAGAAGCGTCTCCTTAAATGGGTAAAAAGTGGTGTTCTCTCTTCTGAAATATCTGAGGAATTGAGACCGTCAGGCTCGATTCGACCCCGTCTTTATGGATTACCTAAAATTCATAAGGAGGGTGTTCCGTTGAGACCCATATTATCTATGATTGGGTCCTCTCAACATAAAGTCGCTAAGTGGCTAACTATAATGCTGGAACCAGTGTTGCAGCATTATAGCTCCTTTTGTATTAAAGATTCCTTCTCGTTTTCTGAATATATTAGGAATCTTGAGACCACTGATGGATTTATGTGTTCCTTCGATATCTGTAGCCTCTTCACTTGCGTTCCATTGTCGGAGACTATAGATATTTGCAGTGATTTGCTATATCGTAGTCATTTGACACCTCCGACAATACCTGAAGATGTTTTTATTGAACTCATGAAATTTGCTACCATGTCTGTCGATTTCAGTTTTGATAATATTATGTATCGACAGATTGATGGTGTTGCTATGGGTTCCCCTTTGGGTCCTGTTTTAGCTAACATTTTTGTGGGTTTCTATGAACAGAGTTTGTTTACAGATTCCTCTAAGCCCACTGTTTACTTCCGTTACGTTGATGACACTTTTTGTGTGTTTCGTAATGAATTCGAGGTAGACAAATTTTTCTCCCTACTAAATAGTGTTCATCCTGCCCTTAAATATACAGTAGAGAAGGAAGAGGATAACACTTTACCCTTCCTTGATGTTCTAGTTCGTAGAACACCTTCCTTATATACTACTACAGTTTATAGGAAGTCTACTTTTACGGGTCTTTACACTCGTTGGGATTCCTTTTGTCCCAAACAGCAAAAGATTAATTTAATTAAGTCTTTGACCCATAGGGCATTGAGGATTTGCTCAGATGACACTTTGAAAGATGAGATTAAGTTTTTAACTCACATCTTCACTAGTAACGGTTATCCTTATGATATCGTTCAAATGGTTATTCGTCAAAAGTTGGTGGACTTTAATAAAGTAAAACCAGTGCTTGTCAAAAAATGTCCCGTGTATTTACGAGTTCCATATTTTGGGGGGGATAGCGAAATGTTGGCTAAGCAAATTTCATCGAGTTCTAATCAATGCTATTTTGCAGCGAATGTACGTGTTGTGTTTAAAACAAGATCTGTTCTTCCATCCATGAGTAAGGATGTTTTACCTCCTCATCATATTAATTCTGTAATTTACAAATTTAAATGTAGTTGCGGTGTCGACTACATAGGTAGAACTACACAACGTTTGGATGTTAGAATCAAGCAACACGTGCCTGCTAAAATTTATAATAAAAATTTTTCGATTGGTGATACCGTTCGAAACACATACGGGTCATCTATAGCGGATCATCTCATAAATAGTCCTGGTTGTGCGGTGGACTTTAGTGTGAATTGGTTTTCTGTGGTGTCCACTTCGCACTCGTTGTTCCATCTGAAGGTGTTGGAGACGCTGTTTATCAAGTCTGGGCGACCTTCTCTTTGTAAACAGAGAGATTGTTTGCTTGGGCTTGCTCTTCTGGGTCTCTAGCATCTTTAGGTGTAACAACTTCCCTTCCGTTCATTCACGTCACCCATATATATATATTTTTTTTTTTTTTTTTTTTGTTTCTCCTTGTTCATAATTTTCCCCCGTTTACAGCTCTGAAGAGAGGGGGCGAAACCGGTCGGCTGGTATTTTATTTTAATAACATCATGGCCCAATGTAAAAATATTCATGTTTTTAACGCCGTAATATATATATATATATATATATAAAGAATTAATGTATTAATCTTTAACCCGATATTTTTATTACTTCAAACTTCGTATTTGAAATAGACGCTCCATATTTATTTATTTATTTATTTATTAAACAGTGCATAGTACTTCTACAGGACTGCACATTTTGAGAGGTCTTAGTAAAAAAAAAAATATGTGTTCCCCGACAGGGATCAGACTCGATTCCACCTTGTTGAGATCCGACATGATTTACCGCTCGTTCACGAATTTTTCGCCCTACATAAAGAAAGCACATCCTCTTCACTCAGACTATTTTTCTCGAGACTCCATATCAGTTCAGTTTCGTTTTCGAATATTCCTTTTGACCCTAATATACACCTCCTTTAATGAAAGCCCACAAGGTGTCTATTGGATACATATATGGAGAGGGGTCTCAAAATAATTTATTGTCACAAAACCTTCTTTTGATAAAAAGGACGGTTGTCCTTTTGCAGGATGTAAAAGAGCCTTGTCTTGAAGAAATATACTATTCAACTTATTCATGATTGTGAATTTATCACACAAAACACCTTGTCCAAGTACTTGCAATAATCATCTGCATTTGTGTCAACACAGTCATCAACAGTGAAGAAATTTATAATTGTTATGCATGCAATACTAGCTCAAAACATCTCCATATTTTTGTCTTCTAAATCGTGTTACTTGACTGATTCGGAGTTACGGTAGGGGTAGTGGTTAGCGGCTCAGCTTGATATAATCGGAGAACCGAGTTCGAATTCCAGTCGAGTTCGAATTCCAGTCGAGTTCGTTACTTTCACTTGGGAAAGGCAAGAATCCAACTCTTCTACCCTCCCTATGGGTAAATAGTAGGACAAACTGTGTTCTACAGGTTTGTGTGTCAGACGGTCTAGAAGTTTGTGTTTGTATCTTTTAACAGCTCATCAACTTTTTATGGGTCATTTAATGCCGAAATTTTCTTTTCTTGTGAGATTTGGTAATTTTCTTTTTGTTTTCAAAAACCGTGTTGCTTGTATTGTTTGCATTTTTTTAATATGAAAATATATTGCTGGTAATTGTCTCTAATGTATCTTTATATTTTCATGTTTTGACCACAGTTTGAGGGTTCACTATTTGCCTATAGCTGGGAACCTAACAGGTGGTACCACCCTGGATCAGATTGGGCCTGGGAACAACTGCAATTAAGAGACGGTTTGACGCTCCTCAAAACCTTTCGATAGGAGGCCTTGTTACCAGATGTAGTTTATCGCCATACCCAAGATAATTTAAGAGAAGAAAAACTCTCATTTCAAATCAGCCTAGAGATGGTTAGGCTATGCCAGGCTTTGTTGTCCATGACACACCACTTCTACTGCGGCTTCAGTACATGGGGTTCCCCTGTGACCAATGACTTATGGGACTCATGATCGTGATGGAGAATCGTCAAATGTAGCTTAATATTCATCACTAAAAATATTGTTGAGAAATATTTTCATGTGCACTCAATGTCTACGTTTCTTTCTGTTATGTTTACTTAAAAGGTGGTAATTTCGCTGTTTTCTTGTCCGTGGCATAAGTTGTTTTTTTTTTTTTGTTGTTTTTTTAATATGTTGGATATTTTCTCTCGGTTTACATTCACAACACCAACTTCTTCAATATTTCCTTCTTGCTTAATCCACTTTTCTTGTCTATTATCCTTTGAATTTTTCTCAAATCTCTTTTTGCGACAATCTTAAAAGCCAGTGTTTTGTTTTTCGTATTCTTATCTTTCCAAGGTTTTCAACTTCTATTTTTTGTTTTTTTTGTTTTTTTTTTTAGTACTTTGATCTTTTTCTCAATTTCAGACGTTGGTTTAAAATGTCTTGTTTCGCTTTTGATGTTATTTCTTGCAAATGCCCATGGCAATCTTTATATATCTATACATCTGAATTTTTTTTTAAATATATATAGCAATAACTGTAGACGTACGCATATATATTTTTTCAATTTAATAAACAAAACTTGAGCTGCATAATAAACTCTAATATGACAAATAAATTATTGTCAGTTTCTGTTTGAATTTTTGGGAAAATGAGATATCATTATTTACATATGGGCTGTCGTCTTCATTTTTGTTGTTGTTATCACAATCCTCCGGTCATCGTGTCTTCCTGGTTTCATCAGGTACTTGTCGACCCGTGGAATCTTCAAGGAATTTCAAACAGAATCATTCGCTTACTCTGCGAGGGCAGATTTTTCTCTTTCTGCTGAACCTGTGATCAGTAAGGACTTGCAGTCGCTTTAAAATTACTCGGGTAAAAAGTTTTCCAATAATACTTAAAAATGTTATACTCCGATATACAGGGTAATTATCTTGGCACTGCGCATGTCCTGAGGAACCTTGCGTTCTCTCCAGCAGAAGATCAGGAGACTATGGAGCGGGATTATGTAAAGCTGATTTACCGCATTTTTATGGTCTGTTCACCGGTCTTCACCTGGTGATTTTCCAAAAGCTACAGCATCAGTAGCTTTGCTAACCACTTCCTTTGTAGATTCAGAGTCTAGCTCCTCTAGGCTTGTCAGACTTTGAATAACATCAAGCGCTTCCTTAGTGTCAGATTTTTATTTATTTATTTTTATTTATCTTTTTTTGTGGCGGTGGGGGGTAGGGACAAATTCTATCGTCCATTGGTTTGTCTCCGTATCTTTGATTTCAGAGACGCAGACTTGTCAGTTACTTGTTTAATGCCATCTCACATATTCCGGATTGTCCGAAGACTTTTGAATGCTATATCGGAGCCAGTAATCATTTACGAAGCGACGTGCTGTTTGCTGGGTCTTCCTTCGAGCAGTTTTCAGAGCCTGTAGATTGTGCTGGCTAGGGTCACACTTAAATATAATCTGTGCGCTGCGCATAGCATTGATGACCGGCTATAATGTGGAGATATTAGCCTCTAAAAGTCTTTATGCTTGTTTACTTTCTTTCCACAGATTGAAACTGCAGCATTGTAGATGGTATTCCTAAATGAGTTTGATCTGTCTTCAATGCACTGAGATAAATAAATAAATAAGGGCCTTCTGGCTTTCATCTGAATAGGCGGTCTTGCTAGATTTAATTCTCAGTTGGCATTTCTTCGTTGAATGGTATACATTCTTAGGTTGTAACTTTACCTTTGAGGAGATTAGGCAGTGGTTAGTGTCGCAGTCGGTGATGTGGTAAACTCTGCAGACGTTGTTTATGGAGACGCGTCTGGTGATAGCCAGGTCCATCTGGTGTCAATGATTTGACCTTGGATGTCTCCAGTATGCTTTGTTGCAAGCCTTGTTCTGTAAATATGTGTTTGTCACACAATTTATGATAGCAGCAGAGCTCTATGTATCTTTTGCCATTCTCATTCATTTTCCCTGTACTATAGTGACATACTTGGCCAGTGTTCTTGATCAGAGCCAACCCACGCATTGAAGTATGTTATCTTTACCCGTTGCTTTTCCCCAAGCTAGAGCGTCAATACCTTTACTAAGCTCTTCCTTTTTATATTCCGAGATTAGCCCTTCCAGTACTGGCACACCCTCGATAGCATAAAACCCTTATTTAGTGTCGGAATTAGCGCCCACTTCCGCATTGGTCTCCTAGAATGAAAATATGTTCATGTGCTGGGATAAACTTGATTACACTGTCAAGTTGTGTGTAGAACTAATCATTGACTTCGGTCGCAGCTTTGAGTGTTGGTGAATAGATGCACACAAGTTTTACAAGTTCTTCATATGTAGCGTGAGAATTCTCTCTGCACCACCTGCTAGATGTTCAATGATACGAAGCAAAGTATTCCTGACAGTGAATGCAACTCTTGCGTGTGTTCTCTTGCATTCATCGACTCCTCTCACCTGTCAGGAGACGGCGATGATTGTTCTTCCTTTAGAGATTCACTGTTCGTAAGTCGTGTTTCCTGTAGAGTTGAAATGTCAATGCTCAATCGGTTTAGCACACAATCGATCATTACAATCTTGCGACACTCATCAATTTCCTGAAGGCCATCAGATAGACCTGTGCGCATGGTTCGCACATTCCAGCTTGCAATACGAAGTATTGGATTCTTCGTTCTTTATCGATTTGCCTGTTTTGGCAGCCATTGAAGCAGGTAGACCATGGCGAATAAATACACTACTGTCCGGGAGCTGTCCGACTTAAGGCCGGCGATAGTTGACAAATGGAATACAGTGATCCCTCTCAACGTAGAAAACAACCCGTGGCCAGATGAGCATGATCATAACCAATAAAATGCTGTCTATAGAGTTGTGCTCTCTCTGGATGGTGAGTCTGGTGTAACCTATCCATGACACAGGAAGACGGCCGTATCATCAATATGCAAGAGAATACATTTGGAGCCGGTTTGGCTGGAGGAATTGACGGAAATACACTCCGGATTTTCTATCTCGATTTACTTCTATAACTTTTACTGTGTTTGGATTTGACTACAAGAGAGGTTTAAAATTAGTATTACCTTCCATTAGATTGACTGCCTTCCCGTGCTGTCGAGCTCCATCTACCCGACGCCGTTGATTTACGAGTCGCCAGAGCTTAACCATTTCATTCGCCAGATTGGAGATAGACTATTTGAGATGCATGTCGTAGGAGCATATTATAGACAGTGAAGCTATGACACGCCTTTGAACATATAATGATGGATTTAATCTCGAAATAGCCGGAGATTATGAAGTCATTATTTATATTAAGAATAAGAGTATACTACATTTTGGACAGTACTACAACTAAACTATTAATTGAAAAAAAAAATGAGAATAAAAAAGTTAAAGAACTTTACATAAGTAAAAACAGAGAGTAAACGGTAAAAGATCTTCAAGATAGTTATACAAACATGAAAAATAACACAGAGAAAAAACACGGAAACTGGAAAATGTTGAAAGAAATAATTACTATATATATGAAAACAAATAAATATAATAATGAAAATTATACATAATATAATATATATTATAAATGAAATAAAAGAAATGATAATTATGAATTATGTTAGATAATTAGTTTTAAGAAATATATATGTTTTTTCTTTTTTTTTTAAGCATTGCATTTCTGAACTGAGGAAGAGATGATGAGTTTTTCCAAAGCTCGCCAAGACACACACACACACACACACACACACATACACACACACACACACACACATATATATATATATATATATATATATATATATATATATATATATATTTCAAAAGTTTTTTTAGTGGATACTAAAATTGGTGTAGACGCTCCAATTATTTTAAACACGAGTGATTTCGTCTACCGGCTAACATACTCAACACAGAAAATGTGCATTGTAGCAGCTTCTAACATGCGCCCCCTCTTTTGCAGGAGGAAATCAAATATGGGTATATACTGAAGATAACATTTGAAGTAATAGAAATATGTCGGATTAAATAATTCATAAATCCATATATAATTAATAAATCCATACATACATACATATATATATATATATATATATATATATATATATATACATGCATACACACACATATATATATATATATATATATATATATATATATATATATATATATATATATATATATATATATATATACAGGGTGTTTCAAAAAGAATACGCCAAAATCATTACTCTGTTTTTCAGGTCTATGGGAAGATCAATCAAAATGGCGACTCCTCAGCAGAAGGCGTTTTGCTTGCTTGAGTTCGCGAAAACAAACGCCATTGTCACGGTGCAGCGTGTTTTCAGAACAGAATTCGGCATTGATACGCCCGTGTGTTAAAGAGACGATTACACATGAAATCATACAAACTAAGCCTCGTCCAAGCACTTACTAATGATGACAAGGTGATGCGGAGGACATTCTGTGAGTCAATGCTGGAGATGGAGGAAAGTGATGAAACTCTCTTTTCACGTTTAGTTTTTAGTGACGAAGCTTATTTCCATTTGAGAGGCACAGTCAATCGTCACAATGTGCGCATTTGGGGAACAGAGCACTCACATGAAACTGTTGAGCATGAAAGAGCATTAAGTCTTCTGTGCTGTGTCTCAAGACAAGGTCTATGGTCCCTTTTTCTTTGAAGGAAACACCGTTACAGGACAAACCTATCTCGAAATGCTCCAAAACTTGCTATTCACTTTACTGCAAGCAGATTCGAATGACTTCATTTTTCAGCAAGATGGAGCACCACCCCATTGGCATCTCGGGGTTAGAGCTCATCTGAATGAAAACATGCCTCAGCGATGGATTGGGAGGAGAGGTGCTAAAGACCTTGCTCTTTGTGGTTGGCCTGCCAGATTCCCGGACCTCACTGTGTGTGACTTTTTCTTGTGGGGGTATGTTAAAGACCAAGTTTATGTTCCAGCACTTCCAGCAAGTATCGATGACTTGAAAGATCGAATAACAGCTGCAATCAACACGGTAGACCGTGACATGCTGAGGCGCATTTGGGAGGAATTCTCATATCGGCTTGAGCACTTATAAAACATGAAATGTATATACAACACATGTGTTCATACTAGAGGTTTGTAATTTTTTTCGTTTTTGACACATCACGTGATGATTTTGGCGTATTCTTTTTGAAACACCCTGTATATATATATATATATATATATATATATATATATATATATATATATATATATATATATATATAAAGAAGCGCAATCGTTGTTGGCAAATACCCACTGTGATAAGGCTGGCAATTAAAAGTGTTCAAAACAACGCACAACTTCTAAAGGGTAGGATGAAAAAATTAATAACAAAAGTGTAACACGGATGACATTCATATCGTGGGTAACAAAATAAACTTCAAGTTCTCCAAATTTAAAGTAAACCACGGGATATGTAACATAAACATTGAGCCTGGCCTGACGATGTTTCAGCTTTGAGGTTGCAATTTCATTTGCCTCGGTTTTACTTTTTATTCTTGGTTTATCTATCATTATATATATATATATATATATATATATATATATATATATATATAATTTTTCCGATTTCTTTTTGAATTTGTAGGTCTGATGATTTGGATCGTGATTACGATTCCAATGTAATAAATTATTACCATGGAATATTAGTGTCTGAGCCTTTTATATTATATATATATATATATATATATATATATATATATATATATATATATATAGAGAGAGAGAGAGAGAGAGAGAATTACAGAGATAGATAGATAGATAGATAGATAGATAGATAGATAGATAGATATTGATAATATTAGTGGTCAATATATATATATATATATATATATATATATATATATATATATATATATACATATATATATATATATATATATATATATATATATATATACATAAATTGCCAAGAGGATAGAATCCTGATAGAACTCAATGCCAGGACAGAGTAAGAATATAATATAAAAGGCTCAAACACTACTATTCCATGGTTATGATTTGTAATCCCGATCTAAATCATCAGATATATATATATATATATATATAAACACACACAATGAAGAAGTTTGTTTATTTGTTACATATACAGCAACATCCGTTCGTATACAAACCTCACATTTTATACAAATAATTATTAGTTGTGACGGGAAGGTTTTTGTTGCTCTCCGGCTTTTCAGTTACTAGTGCAAGGTTCAAATGAACTATTTAAGGGAATAAGCATTTCTAGTTGGGACTTCAACGAATCCAAATCTGCTAACTTCATACTGGAAGTTGTTCCTTAAATGATTCGTAAAGATTCATTTCGGCTATAGAAGAGATTTCCTTGATGAGAAAGTGGATACAGTTTCAATTCATGTACGAGGCACAATCTTTCTTTAGTAGGAACTCTTTAGTGTCGGTCGGCGGCTATTACTTTTACTGTTTAAGAAAAAGATGAATAGCAACTCAAATACGCGTAACCAGTAATGCTAATAATAATAGTGTTATTAGCCGTTTCCTTATAAGGAAACTTTTGGCATTTGTGGACCAAACAGCCAGTACTGCTTTCAGTTGATATTTATAAAATCTTTCTCTTAGAACAATTCTTTAAGAAAATAGATTGTTCAAGTCCAATAGCTGTTATCGCTCTTTCCTGTATTGGCAGCTATTTTCTGTAGCAGTGACTTACCTCGGTGACCCAAAAGGGCCACAGTCGCGTGTATGTTTTGCAAGGTAGTGGGAAGATGGCTTCGGATGCACGAACGGACGGTGAACCGGAGAGCACTTCCTGCTGATAGAGGCGGTGGTGTCGCTTGTAGCCATTTTTATTGGCCTGGTTCTGGGCGGTCATTGGGTGAGTATTGGCTGGGTCAGGTGTATAAAAATATGGTACGCTAATTTAACAGGTGTCCGTTTTTTTTTGGGGGGGGTGTTTAGTTTTTGTTTTTTGTTTTTCGTTTCGGTCGGTGATTTCCGTATTCGAGTACGAGACGAGAAGTGCGTATTTGTTTTGCCTTGTGAACCTATTGAACTCATACTACCTTTCTTTTCCTGTGTGTGATTCCAACCAATTTTTGCAACATTTTATTTGAAGCAGTGTTAAATGTCATCATCGTGATTATGCCATTATTTAGTCGATTTAGTTACATATGCTATCCATTTTAGTTGTTGCTGCTATTGGTAGTTCTCAACTTATGTGGCTTATGTTATTTGGTATAGCTATTTATTTGTGAATCTCCAATGCCAGTCTACAATGTTCAAAGAAGGATTATCTTTGCTAAGACTCTCAGGCTTCATTCGCTCAAAGCCATTGTAACTATTGATCTGAAGAAACGGTTGTATGCAACTGACAGTTTAGATATTTCAGAACAGGTTTAGCACTATGTATGACATCCATATGAAATTTTCGATCTGATAAGGTTATTTAGGAACGTGACTCGAGTTTTCATGTTGATGTTTTTGTTTTGCAGAACTTTATGTTGTTGGGCGAAAGTACTTCTGGCGCAGCCTATTCTATGTTCAGTTTCTTTTTCTTCTATAATAAGTGTTATAACTGATCCATACGCTGAAATAATTTAAGTGTTTAGTATTTACTAAGTAACGACTATAGTAATAATAGATAGATAGATAGATAGATAGATAGATAGATAGATATACACGCACACAATGATATATTTGGTAATCCGTATGGATAATTTCAAAGAGGGTATAGACCCACAGCGATGGGGGAAGGGAATAGATGGAGGAGGAGAAGAGGGCAATGCATTTAAGGCTGGGAATGGAAAGCTAAGAGAGGGAGGAATATGTCTGTTTAAGGAGATATGTGCGAAATTGTAGGGATGATAGCAGACATGTTGACCTATTTATATCGGATATGTACAGTAAAGTAGAGAGTGTGTCATCAAATGCGGGTAGAGGAAAATAAAAAGCGAAAGAAAAAGAAGGAAGGGAAAAGGAAAGAAAGGGATACTAGCAATCGTCTTTATATAAAATTGAATAAATTATCTCTCTAATGCATGAAACCATTTACGCCCTTACACATTTATATTTTTTTTAAATAATACAATATTTGAGAAAAATGATATAATGATTATATCAAAAACATATTACTTTCAAAAAGATCTTTCTTTATAGGTTATAATAAATAAAAAGGCTATTATTTAAGGTAAATAAAAATAAGGATAAAAATGCACATAATAATGACGATAATAATAATAATAATAATAATAATAATAATAATAATAATAATAATACGGGTAAAATAAACAAAATTATTTAAGTTACTAAGAAATATATGCAATTATATACCTACCTAAACCAAACCATCAATATGGATCTATAGACATATAAACACACATGTATAAATACTGTACATATATTAATCAGAACAAAAAACTTATATATATATCTTCAATGACTAAGCGTAAATAGTATGATAATACCACCAATAACAAAAGTAGAATATATCTAATTACACAAGCAACATATATAAAGAATTAACGGATTTAAAAAATAAACTGGGCGTCGACTCAAATATGTGTATCAACCAAAAATAACTTTTAAAGTGATAAAATTATGTTCGATTAATAAATAAACGTCCATTACTGCTTTAGAAATATTTTAGAAATTGTTTTGTTTGAATTTCGCATACGCACATTATGAACGTTCGAGAATCTAAACAAATAAAGAAATAGGATGTGCTTAGGATGTTTTTCGTGGACGGGACGGTTGAAAGCACGTCGAATCCAATGGATTGTTTCCCGTGCGGGGTATCACGATGGTTCGATTCCTAAAATGGATGCATTTTTTTTAACAAAATTTCTCGATTATTCGGGCCAGTAGATATACAGTAAATATATTGTTTGAAAATAAACATTTTGCTATATATATGTGTGTGTGTGTGCGTGTATGCGTAACAGTTTTCCTTAATATATATATATATATATATATATATATATATATATATATATATATATATATATACATATAAATATAAAAGTGAACATAGAAGTCAACACTTAGAGGCGACAGTCTGTTTCATGCTATATGCAATCGTCAGGCCACGTGTGGTGTTATTTTTCTCGGCTATTTATATATATACGGGTTAGTGGTGCATTGTGGGTATTCTGTTATGGCCTGACGATTGCATATAGCATGAAACAGACTGTCGCCTCTAAGTGTTGACTTCTATGTTCACTTTTATATTTACACACGCTCTATCTCTGATATTGAGCACTTTATTCCATAAATATAGCACACCTTAAGACTATATTTCTTTATATATATATATATATATATATATATATATATATATATATATATATATATATATATATAACAGTTTTCCTTAATATATATATATTTAGTTGAATGGATATGAGTTCGTTTCAACTAAATATGTTAGCTCTATCACTGATATTGAGCCCTTTCCAATAAGCGCCGCACATATGTAATATATATATATATAATTTATATATACATATATATACATATTATATATATATATATATATATATATATATATATATATATATATATATATCAGTATTCATTAAAATAAAATAGTTTACAAAAATTAAATTAAAATAGTTTACAAAATATAATTTCCTGAAGACTCGCTTACAATACAATTCTTACTGAACAAGGAAATCTGCTATAAAAAACATTTATGAAAAGGTTTGATCTGTGCTCCAATACCGTAATATATAAATAATATATTTGTACTTACAATCAGAAAGAATAACTCACTAATATCTACTCTGTTAATAACGGTTCTTTTATAGTAATCTTGCTGTTATTTAAGACTTTTCAGTTGTCGAATTCTATGCAACTCTCAGTGCAAGAAACCTTTCAATACATCTCATTAATCCATAGTTCTTCTTTCTTTTTTCATTTACGAATCCTTTCAATTCATAACAACGATTGAATATCCTGGATTTTATCATTCTGTTTTGTGATATACTTGTTTTCATCTCCGATGTTCGGCGAATGAACTCGATGTAACTGATTCCCTTTATCTCCTTCGAACGATTCACTAATAGTGGATCCATTTTAAGACAGAAATAATAACTTTCAAGTCAGATTTATTTCTGGTCGTTTCCAAAGTGATTCCGTGAACTCTTAAAGTTCTTATGAAAATTGTTAAGAAATAAATCTAGATTTAAATTGTTAAGAAATAAACAGATTTAACTTAAAAAGAAATAAATATCGATTTAAACTGTTAAAAAATGAATAGATTTACAATTTTAAAAAGAAATAAATAGATTTAAATTCAGAAATAAATATAGATGTAAATTATTGAGAAATAAATAGATTTAAATTGATAAGAAAGAATAAACAAATTTAACTTAAGAAGAAATAATTATCTATTTAAACTGTTAAGAAATAAAGAGATTTAAATTGATAAGAAAGAATAAACAAATTTAACTTAAGAAGAAATAATTATCTATTTAAACTGTTAAGAAATAAAGAGATTTAAATTGATAAGAAAGAATAAACAAATTTAACTTAAGAAGAAATAATTATCTATTTAAACTGTTAAGAAATAAAGAGATTTAAATTGATAAGAAAGAATAAACAAATTTAACTTAAGAAGAAATAATTATCTATTTAAACTGTTAAGAAATAAAGAGATTTAAATTGATAAGAAAGAATAAACAAATTTAACTTAAGAAATAATTATCTATTCAAACTGTTAAGAAATAAATAGATTTAAATTGATAAGAAAGAATAAACAAATTTAACTTAAGAAGAAATAATTATCTATTTAAACTGTTAAGAAATAAAGAGATTTAAATTGATAAGAAAGAATAAACAAATTTAACTTAAGAAGAAATAATTATCTATTCAAACTGTTAAGAAATAAATAGATTTAAATTGATAAGAAAGAATAAACAAATTTAACTGAAGAAGAAATAATTATCTATTTAAACTGTTAAGAAATAAAGAGATTTAAATTGATAAGAAAGAATAAACAAATTTAACTTAAGAAGAAATAATTATCTATTTAAACTGTTAAGAAATAAAGAGATTTAAATTGATAAGAAAGAATAAACAAATTTAACTTAAGAAGAAATAATTATCTATTTAAACTGTTAAGAAATAAAGAGATTTAAATTGATAAGAAAGAATAAACAAATTTAACTTAAGAAGAAATAATTATCTATTTAAACTGTTAAGAAATAAAGAGATTTAAATTGATAAGAAAGAATAAACAAATTTAACTTAAGAAGAAATAATTATCTATTCAAACTGTTAAGAAATAAATAGATTTAAATTGATAAGAAAGAATAAACAAATTTAACTTAAGAAGAAATAATTATCTATTTAAACTGTTAAGAAATAAATAGATTTAAATTGATAAGAAAGAATAAACAAATTTAACTGAAGAAGAAATAATTATCTATTTAAACTGTTAAGAAATAAAGAGATTTAAATTGATAAGAAAGAATAAACAAATTTAACTTAAGAAGAAATAATTATCTATTTAAACTGTTAAGAAATAAAGAGATTTAAATTGATAAGAAAGAATAAACAAATTTAACTTAAGAAGAAATAATTATCTATTTAAACTGTTAAGAAATAAAGAGATTTAAATTGATAAGAAAGAATAAACAAATTTAACTTAAGAAGAAATAATTATCTATTCAAACTGTTAAGAAATAAATAGATTTAAATTGATAAGAAAGAATAAACAAATTTAACTGAAGAAGAAATAATTATCTATTTAAACTGTTAAGAAATAAAGAGATTTAAATTGATAAGAAAGAATAAACAAATTTAACTTAAGAAGAAATAATTATCTATTTAAACTGTTAAGAAATAAAGAGATTTAAATTGATAAGAAAGAATAAACAAATTTAACTTAAGAAGAAATAATTATCTATTTAAACTGTTAAGAAATAAAGAGATTTAAATTGATAAGAAAGAATAAACAAATTTAACTTAAGAAGAAATAATTATCTATTTAAACTGTTAAGAAATAAATAGATTTACATTATTAAGCAGAAATAAATAAATTTAAATTAAGAAATAAATACAGATTCAAATTATTAAGAAATAGATTTAAATTGATAAGAAGGAATAAACAAATTTAATTTAAAAAGAAATAAATATCGATTTAAACTGTTAAAAAATAAAGAGATTTTCATTGTTAAAAAGAAAGAAATGGATTTAAATTAGAAATAAATATAAACTCAAATTATTAAAAAGTAAATAGATTTAAATTGTTAAAAAGAAATAAATAGATTTAAATTAAGAAGAAATAAATATAGATTTAAATTGTTAATAGATAGATGCAATTTAGAATTAATTAAAAATTAAATAGATTTAAATTAAGAAAAATGAATTTAGATTTAAATTAAGAAGAAATAAATATTGTCTGTCTATATTTCGGAGGTAATATGCACATTATTCGGTCTTTGTCGCCATATTTATCACAATGTTTCGGCCTTCTTCAGTTGGTTGGAATTTCGAACTGAACCCTTTATTTCGGTCACTGGGGTAGACTCTTCTAGTTCCACTTGCCACGTCAGTTATCTCCTGTTAATTTCCCTCTGAAAGTCCTCCACTACCTTAACCGGGTATTGAACTCACACTCTTTGGGCTCTGTCACTGTCTAACCAACGTCTTTATCCACTGTGCTATGTTTCCTTGGGGATGCCTAGGTATGAATTTATGGGTATTATAAACCTAATATCTTCAGCAACTATTTTTACCAGTGCTCATATTGCAATTTTGCTGTTATCATTCCATGTTTTTACCAGAGCTCATATTGCAACTTTATTGTTATCAATGCTTTTCCCTGGCACTCCTTATTACTGGTTCGCATATCGTATTTATTTTTATGCTTGGTCGGCTGGGGAGATTTTTGTGGCCTAGCATATGTGCTGATTCCTTAAGTTTACGAATTTTCCAATGGTGTTCCTTGTCTATTATCTCAATCTGATCCCACAGAGGGCGGTGATCTCCCTTCTCTCTCCATATGCCTGATTTTTCTACTTCCCCTCGTGTTACATCTTTCTGGTGTTCTTGAAGCCTTACCTTAAGGGGGCGGCCTGTCTCTCCTTTATATTCCTTTCCGCAGCTACACGGGATAGCGTACACACAGTGTTTAGTCAAGTTCTCCTCTATGGGGGGGTGTCTTACTCGGGAGAGATATCTGCGAAGTGTCATCAAGAATGTAAGCAACAAGAAAGTTTGAAGGATAATCATATAAAAAAAAACACATACTTAGAATAAAATATTTGTAGAACACTTAATGAGGACAGAGGTCCTGGAAAATTCGACACTAACAAGACATGCTGAAAGTAAGATGGACAAAGGAAATGTAACCTAGTAACCTACTTAACGAATTTGGATGGGAGAACAGGGTTTAAGCGAGATGGCAATAAGAAACATGTTGCTAAGAGGTACAGAAGAGAAGTTGTGGAGATCCCTGATCTTCCAAACCCTGAAGGAATAACGCATACGAAAGAAGTGCTCAACAAGGCGGAAGACTAAATATTCTTAATATGCGCAAACATTCAACACTAAAAGGATGCTCCAAAAATAATATACGGATATGCGGTCGAGGAGCTTGAGCTTACTTACCAATAACCCATTTCTTTACCCAGTCATAAATAGCAACTGACAAAACGAAACTTAGCATGAAAGAGAAGAAGACTTGTGTGACTGAATTCATCCATATCAAATTACATCCATTGATATACATAAACGCATGTTTTTTACGGAGACCAAACTATGGATGTAATTACAGTTAAGCTGCCAAAAATGCGGTTCATCAGTGGCGACAATTCAACAAGTTACGTTTACGAGAGTAATATGCAGACCCTTTGCTCAACGGTTTATGGTAATAATAATTGTAATATTAGCCGTTTCCTTCTAAGGAAACATTTGGTATTCATTAACCGATCAGACAGTTGAAATCTATAAAATCTTTCTCTTTAAACAATTGTACCGGAAAATAATTTTTTCTGGTAACTGTTATTGCTTTTTCGAGTATTAATGGGTGTTCTCTTCCAAAACTTTTATTTAAAATAGTGTAATGTCAGCATCTTGATTATGTTAATATTTTCTCCTAGAGTTACATTTTGTATCCATTTTAGCTGTTACTGCCGTAGAATGTCCGCAAATGATGTGGTTTCTGTTATTTGGTACAATTCTTTGTTTGTGATTCTGTTGTACCGATCTAATAAGTTTCGAAAAAGTGTGGTTTTCGAAAACATCCTCAGGCCTCACTAGCTCAAATTTTCCATTGACTTGAAAAAGTGGTTGCATACAGCTGACAGTTTAGTTATTTCTGAAGGGGTCTGGTGCCATATAAGACATCCATAAATCCATATGAAAATCTAGATCTGACGCGGTTATTTAAATACATGAATTGAATTTTCAAGTTAATGTTTTGGTTTTGTAGCCATTTGCGATATTGGGTAAAACTACCTCTAGCGCAATCCATTCTATGTTCAATTTCCTTTTCTCCTTATACTAAATGTGTTATAATTGAGTCATACACCTAGGTATTTGAAGTTGTTAGTATTTACTAGATCCACATTCTGAATTTTTATGATGGATTCGGGGTACGCGCCATCATGATGGTGACTATACGGTAAAACAGTGTTTTATCGCTGAAAACTTGCTTTATGTAACATTTTTACTGTGCATTCTGGTGTCAAAGTATGGATGCTAGACACAGAAAGAAAAGTGAAGTAACAAAATATTTAAGAAAAACAGGAAAATACGACTAAACATCAGTTGCTAGACAATATAAGCTCGTCACCAAGAGGGACAACACAAGATTCGAGATATGAATTCATTTAAGCGGTCAGAATCAGACAAATACAGAAATTTAACTAAAGACGCATTGGAATAGGAATCGATGCCTTCCGAAAGTAAAACAAAGAAACAGAAATCTTTTTTCTTAAAAACAAAAAAGGGGTGCTGAAATGACATGTATTATGAATCCTCTTCTATGGCAGTGAATGCTAGACAATTTATTCACAAATGAAGCGAAAATTTGAGGCAACAGAGATATGGTTCTACATAAATAAAAATGTTGAAAATTCCACAGACAAAACATAGGAGCAACAAGAAAGTTTAAAGGAAAATTGAAACGAAAAGGTAATTTGTACTTTGGGCCAGAAACGGTGAGTAGAATTTCTGAGACGCATAATGAGGAAAAAATTCTGGTCATCATTTGACACTTACAGAAAATATTGAGAGGTAAATGACCTACCTGATGTGTCCATCCTCTTATATGTCGGTAAATGTTGAACAATTTCCCCATGAATGAGGAAAAAAAAAACTAGAGACAGAAGAAATGTGGTTATACGGAAAGATACTGAAAATTCCATGGACGAAGCGAGAAAGCAACAAGGAAGCCCTAAAGAAAATGATAATAGAAAGAACATCCATTTCTTGGACACATAATGAGGAAGGAAGGATTGGAAAACTTCAAAGGGACATATTGAGAGCAAGACAGATAGGGGAAGGTAGCAAGACGTTTACTTGATGCTCTTTTATGAATCATTGGCGGAACAGGTTGGGTGCTTAGCAAAGGGAGAAAACTGCTATGAACTACCACACGAAATAGAAAGTTGTGGAGTGTCATGATCGCCTATATGCTGAAGGGGGACGGCACAAAGAAGAAGAAGAAGAAGAAGAAGAAGAAGAAGAAGAAGAAAAGAAGAAACAAGCTTGTGTAAACAGATTGCAAAAGAGAAACTGGTAGGTATGATAATGAGATAAATATTACAAAGTATAAAAGTTGTGGAGTTTCAGGACCGTACTGATGTTGAAGGGATATGACACATATGGGGAGACATTATTTCGAAACATCACTCGTAATGAGGTTTTATTGTATAATCAACAGTCTCATTAAAACTATTTATAATTTGAAAGAAAGAATAAAACAGTATTTGGGAGATTTGATTTCGCTTAAAACCAGTCGTCTGAAAAATTTGGTTGAATTATTCCTTTTCGCTTACAGTATTCTGAAGCATAAGACCTCCAATTCAGATCTAATCTCCTTGTCAAAAAGTAAAAATGTCGAAAAAGTTCTACCGGCTTTCAACCGAACCTCATTGTACTTAAAAGTGAAGTAAGATTTAGCAGTCGACCAATGGTTTTCGAATTAACTGTAAATCGAATGTTTTAATCAGTTGATTATTTATTAAGCCGAGTATGACTGGCTTCTATAAACAGTCTATCAGGCTTGAAGCTGTAGAATAATGATTGCAATCTAATTGATGACTGCACTCAGTATCAACGCGCATGCATACGAAAATAGATTAAAAGAATATAATGCTTGGATTAGTCGGGCTTACTAAAATCAGATTACAAAGTAATTTGTTTCAAATAAAATGTTTTGCACATAAACCAAATATATCTGTGGGAGTTTACCTTTAGAGCAAAGCCGATTTCAGCTTTGATCCCTCCAGCTTTTTCTGTGTGGTTAAAACATTTCAAGAGATTTAGATAAGTGAAATCACAACTTCTTTTACTGGTGAAGCTACCTGAATGGGGTTAAATGGTATAATATATATCTCACGTTTCTGGGGTGAATCTAGGCCCTTAATTTCAATTTTCTACTTGTCATCCTATTCTTGTAAAAAAAAATATCGCCTTTAATGAGATAATCTATCGTTAGAAGGTTATTTCCATTGTATGATGTTTACTTAACAATCGAAACCCTAGAGCCACTCGGATTAGAGAGTTACAGAGTAATAAGCAGAGTTTATAGGGATATGTGCGGAAGATAACGGTTGACTCTAGACTTGAACAGATTAAGATTGTAGTGATCGGAGGAGAATCCTAATTGAGAGTGGGTTTGGCAAAGCAATGTTTAGTGGACAGAAGCAGCTTGAATAGAACTTACATCTGACCAATCGAATATGAAGGGAAGGACGCTTGTTCTCTACAATGTGTGTATTTAGATGGCATAATTAGCGGAACGAAGACTAGTGCAGTGTGATGAAATAATTTCTATATAAATTATTCTTCTTTGTTTCCTCTACCTAACCTTCTGTTCTTTCGATACTCTTTCCAACTACGGCCTTCCTAATACTCCGCTATTTTGAACAAAGACAACACTACAATAACATACAGTAGGATTGTGTCATAATCTAAATTCGTCACATTTCATTCCGATTTGTGTTACATCAAAGAGCCTAAAATCGGAGTTCTATTATATTTTTTCTTTTTCTTTAAAATATGAGTATTTTAATAAGTCTCTTTCAAGTTACAATTATATAATGTCAAATGTGTAATGACAACTTTATAGACGAATATATGTATACATAGTTATAGACAAAAGTTCCAATTAGAGACATGAATTCCTTAAATAGGTAATTAAACTTCGCTTTATATACCTACTTTATATTTATTGAAAAGCCTGCGTTGAATGTTAATACAGAATAAGTGGTTTCAGTTTTGAAAATATTATTCCGACATTGTGCAAACCACTGTTATTTAAAATAAGAAAAAGTCCTGTAAAAATACAGACGAAGAAAAAGATTACAACTTGCCAAAGAAGAGGATAGAAAAAAGTAATAACAAAGTACAACAATTCTCTTCTAGAATTACCAGATTTTATCTTATTCTCTTTCTGTCGGCAATTTAAAATCATCTTGCTTTATTTTTCTTTCACAGACGACAGACATGTGTTTCCAAAAAACTTGTATACTTAGAATGAAGCGCAAACAACTGTAAATTTTAAAATATTTCTTCCGTTTTCTTTTTATCACATTTTTGACAAATATTCAACTTTTTTATGACTGGCTTCAATTTACACGTTTTATAATTGCATCTTCATACACATAAACTACCATAACTAATTTTTGACCAATTATCCATCTTCCAACAGTCAGAACGTTTCTCACATTCTACGACAGCTCAGTAAGCAGTACAGTCCAAAGTATTTAAATTCTAATCTGCGTTGATGACTGAATGGTTGTAAGCTTTAAAACAACCCGGGCGTTGCGATAAAAAAAATTAAAGAGGAAATAAAAATTAGTCAGAAATTAATAATTTACAACGCTACAAATATTTTAGGCCTCCGTTTGATTAATTTATATCACGATTATTAAAACACTTATACGGGCATTATTTCCTTTATAGATCATAAATGAAGAAGGTCTGCTGAAGATAAGTGCCATATAGAAAGAAAATAAGTAACTACCGACACCGAGGTTCGAACGTGACACTCTGGACTTATGAATATATGTTTTCCGACAGGTGTATAAATAGCAATGTCAGGCTCCTGACTCCAGTGACTATTGAGTGGAGAGTCCGAGCGACAGACTCTCGGCGACTGTCGAACTCTCTGCATTAGCAGAGGGGAACCCGGACGAGGCTTTGCCGAAGGGCAAGGTTTCGTCCGGGGAGGTTGACAGGGCCTGAACCCGTCTAGGCGGGTTCAGAAAGGCCATATTTTTGGCCGAGCCTTCGGGCTCGGGGATACCCACATTAAAACGGCCTTGTGCCACAATCGATCCTCGTGGGTGGATTGATAAATACCGTGACTATTGAGTGGAACTATCCGGTCGAATTAGTGTGAATTATTGTACGTCGATGATTTGGGTTTTGATTTAGGATTTACCAGACGTTAAGCCGAGCCGCGCTACTAACAAGGTATTCACTGAAAGGGTCAATTATCTTTGGTTGACTTTTACTTCTTTGTTCTTGTTAAGTATTTATTTGCGGTTCTAATTAAATGCTGCTTTATTTTAACATTGAAGTCTTGAGTTATATTTAATATTACAGCCACTGTAAGTGACAAAAATAAGACTTTTACGTCTATTACTATGAAATAGAAGCAACAAATATGAAGATGATAAGATAACGTAAAAAAATTATTAACGACGCCTTTCGCTCGTGAGCGCATGCTCTCTTTGGCCTCCTCAGATTAGATACATAAAAAAAGACTCTATGATATGCATATTCGTATGCATGTGTATAGGTGTAAGCACAGGTGTATATCTGTAGGCATGTATATGTGTACATGCATGTACAAGTATGCAAAATGTTCTAATTTATGTATATGCCTGGGTATGTGTGTAAGTATGAATACGTGCTGCAAGTATATATATGTATGCAAAAAATGCCTGATTTAAAATCCATCAATATCAAACGGTTTTAATATAGATAAAACAGACAAACAGGCGAAGCGACATTCTCTTAAGAGTGGACATTGAGAGGTGATAAACTAAGTTAATTTGATTTATGGTTCCCACTTATCTTCAGAGTTCCCAAAGTATTTTTCTCACACGGTTTTGTCTTTCTTTCATTCTAACTTGAGGAGGCCAAAAAAGCATGCGCTCTCTGGTGAAAGGCATCGATAATAAATTTTCCACTTTTTCGCATTATCTTTTGTTTAGGATAATATTATACATCCTACAAATACACAAACAACAAGTATATAAAAGTTGAAAATTAATAATATTAACAATGCTTTATCCTATATATTGGTGCAACTTAAGGCTATTGCATCAATTGCTACTAGGCGTAAAAAAGCAAGAAGAGAAAAGAAAGACTAGTCAAAAATTAATAATAATAATTCACCACATAAAATCACACGATTCTAAAAACATCTGCCATTTTGTATGACAAATGTGAATAATATCTTTTATGATTAAGTAGTGATAAATACAAAAACCAGTAAAAGACTTGCGAAATCCTGCATTGTACCAGTTCCTTTTTATAAGACGTCAGTATTTTATACTGACGTCTTATAAAAAGCAACTGGTAAATAATTTTTGTGCTGTTAAGTAAGCATTAAACCAGACTAATTACTTAATTATGATTATCTCAAATCCTCCTAATAATTTCTATCAGTTCTATATCCTTCCTTGAACCGGCTTCGAATGCTCCACTTGGAGCGGCTTGGGGATAGTAGTCGTTGCTCGTAGGGGCACAGTCCTATGGGCAAGGAAAACTCGGATGATTTCCACCACGGAATATGTGATCGAGTCTAATTCGTTACCTCTTCGTCACCGAGGCCCGTTGGTACAGTTGGTATGACGTTTGCCTTGTAACGGTCCAGGTTTCAAATCTCGGTAGAGGATGCGCACTGATGATGAGTCCCAAATATAGGAGAAACAGCCGTCCAGTGCTTTCTACATTCTGTTTAGGTTTCTTCTAGACTCGATGAATTACTTAAATATAATTAAAAAGTAATCATTGTCTAGAAAGGACACCGACTGTAATGAACAAAACTTCCACAGATTACCAAATGTAATAAGAGATGGATAGTACGCCAAAGACGATAATATATTTCTGAATACATTATCTTCTTTTATATGCGGTGTCCATTCAGGGTGTTGGCGATCATGGCTCTCCACAATTTTCTGTCTTTGGTAATAAATTTTGTCTTTTTATCTCTCCCAAATTTTGTTTTGACATCAGTTTACACAAGATCGCTAGATAGGTTATGCATTGATTTCCTTTCTCCATCTTACCTTCATTCTGTCCTGTAAATATAACATTTTCCAAGCTCTTTTCCGCATTACATGTCCTAGAAACCTCAACTGTCTATCCTTGATGTTCAGTATAAGTTTCCTTTTTGTTTCCATTTTCTCTAAAATTTCATGCTCTTCACATGTTCAGTTCATGCTATTCTCAGCATTCTTCTGGAGAATCACATTTCTGTTGCTTCAAGTCTCTTCTTGATCTGTAGAGATTGTCCAGCATTCGTTGTCTTGTAGTAGGACTGTTATTACTTAACAGTTCAATACTGTTTTCTTTGTTTCCAATGAAATTCCCTTGTTTCTAACTAGTTTTTTTTTAGCTTTCTTAAACACATTTCGCTATCGCAATGCGCCTTTAGATTTCTGTGTCGCACTTTCCGTCCTCTGTTAAAAGATCTCCCAGGAATTTAAATATATTCTGTTTGTTTCATTCTGTTAACTCCAGTTTGTAATTTGCATGTTGAGCTGTTCCTTTTGCTAATAACTGTGCTTACCATCTATTTGAAACTGATATTTAATCATTTCTTCAACGCTTTCTTTCACTAACTCCTGTAGGAATTCTTGTGCTTTCCTTTCTGTGTCTGCTTATCAATATTGTGTCATCTACATATCTGATACACTATTTACATTATTCGGACTATTGTCCTCATCTTTGTCCTCATCTTTGTCGCCATATCTATTACAACGTTTCAGCTGTTGTACACTCCGGCCTTCTTCAGATGGTTGGGATGTCGAACTGAACCCTTTATTTCGCTCACTGGGGTAGACTGTTCTAGTTCCACGTGCCATGTTTAATGGATCTCAGTTTTCAGTTATCTCCTGTTAATTCTCCTATCCAAGTTCTCCACTCTAACCAACGCCTTTATCGAATGTGTCATGTGTCCTCAAGTGCACATGGCACATTGGATAAAGGCGTTGGTTAGATCCAGTGACAGGACCCAAAGATTGTGAGTTCAATACCCTGTTAAGGCAGTGGAGAACTTGGAGAGGGGGATTTATAGGAGATAACTGATAACTGACATCCATTAAATATGGCACGTGGGACTAGAACAGTCTAGTCCAGTGAGCGAAATAAAAGGTTCAGTTCGATATTCCAACCACCTGAAGAAGGCCGGAGCGTACAACGGCAGAAACGTTGTAATAAATATGGCGACAAAGATGAGGACAATAGTCCGAACAATGTAAATAGTGTACATTACACCTCATCTCAGAAATATAGACAGATACTACATATCTGATGTTGTTAAGATTGTGGCTAATCAGTGATGCGAGAATTGGGGTTTGTTTTACCGTTTTCTTTTCTTTCTTTTTTGCTTTTTTGCGAGGTGTTTTTCTTATATCAGAGTTGCTCTAGCTTCCGAAAAATAATGGAAATGATTGTATTTAAGGTAATAAAAAAAATATGTTGTCATGATCGACATTTTCTTTATAAAGTCAATGGCCGTTTTATTTAACCTATTCAAAGAGGCAGTTCTGAGAAAACTAGAAGTCCAACCAGGATTCATTATTGGCGATCACAATCTTAACATATAGATTACACACTGTTTATATCAGACACGTAAATGAACCTACATATGACCCTACAGAAGGTAGAGTAGGAAAGCAAGAAGAAAGGACTAAATATAAACTACCAGAAGACAGAATGCATGGTTATCAACAAAAGGATGATCCGAAAAATCAAATTAAAACTCGGGGATATTAAAATCAAACAAGTACAAAAATTCTAATATCTAGGAAGTGTTCTAATGGAGGACGAAAAGTGTAACACTGAGATCCGAAGACGTATTGGGATGGCCAAAGATGTATTCCAAAAGCTAAGTAAAGTATTAAGAGACAAAAATTTCGTAAGAAACAAAGAAAAAAGTGCTGAACTGTTACGTGATATCTGTCCACTTGTATGGCAGCGAATGTTGGACAATCTCCTCAAAAATGTAGAAGAGACTTGAAGCAACAGAAATTTGGTTCTACAGAAAGATGCCGAGGATACACTGGACACCATGACGAGGTTTTGGAGAAAATGGAAACAAAAACTTATATTTAACATCAGGAAGGAGTTGAAATTTCTAGGGCACGTAATGAAGAAGGAGGGCTTGGAAAATATGATACTCACAAAACAGATTGAGAAAAAGAGGAATACTGAACCAATGTGCGATATGCGTTCCGGTGACGTCATTCCACCCACTGCCTGTTAGAATCCAAGCTGCCGCCACTCTGCTAATAAAACGGATGAGAAAATGAAATGGCCCTTTTCGTTGTTACCATTTTATTTAGTAGCCTGGGGACTCAGAGACGATACAGAACGCGACACAGATTCTATATCCAGTATTGTCCCATTGACAATCGCCTTGTTGATTAAAGCGTTGATTCAAGCATTTGGTGACATATTAATTCTTAGTTCAGTTCCTGGCGCAGTAGAAAACGATGCGAGCAATAAATGACCAATACTAAGAACTAGACAAGATATCCCTAGTCATGGTCAGCGGAACGGGAACAATCTATCCGCGTAGATTAAATAAAGGGTTCACTTCAAAATTCAGTTACTCACCTCATCATCTAATGGAGCCCGGAAGTCACAACGACCGAAACGTTGGGATACAAACAACAAAAATGAGGACAATAGTTTAAATATTTTTATTTTGCTAGATAAAGATTAGATTTATAAATTGTTAGGAGAATTTGCAGACTTGGTCGAATATCTGAATATCTAAAATGAATGCATTTACTTTAGTTCAAGGCTTACGGTCATTTCACGTTGAAACACCGGTTCCCCTGTTATCAACGAAGGTAAGTTACGTAGAACCTGGTCAGTACCTAGATGGGTGACCGCTTGGGAATACCAGGTGCTGTAAGCTTGGATGTGCAGGTGGTGGAATGGATAACGGATCGAAATTGGAAAGGGAGAGGCGAGTTCCCATTTCAGTCGGGTTCGTTATACTAACTTACATACAAATACCCTTAGGAATGTTATGAATCCACCTCTTCTCCCCCAGCTATGGGTCAATTAGTATAGCATGTATAAGTAAATCATTATTATCTCCAACAATATATATTCTGGCTTTAAGTAACCTACTAAATATATATTTTACATATGCCCTCTTTTTTTTCTTCTATGGTCTTATCCCTTTCCTTTTTTTGTTCTCTTTTATTACTGACTTTGCTAATACAACTACTGCTTCTGCGACAGAATTCTGCAGGCATTCATCTGCATTTAGTACTCTTTCAGAAATTAAACGACCAGATCACGTTGAAACGCCGATTCCTCTACAATCAGAGATGTTAAGCAACGTCGACCTTTGTCAGTAACTAGATGGGTAACTGCTTGAAACTACCTGATGCAGTAAGCTTGGGTGTGCGAGCGGTGTAATGGATAATAGATCGGAATTTTTAATTGGGGAGCCGAGTTCCAATTCTAGTTGGGTTTGTTATGTTCACTTACGAGAAAATACCCTTGCAAATGTTATGAATCCGCATCTTCTCCCTCCAGCTATGGGTTAATTAGAAGGAAAAATTCTCATAATCTAAAAATATTTTCTTGCTTTAAATAAAACGCAAAGGGTTAATAAGCCGTAGAAACCAAATCAATCAAAAGATTTTAATTCAGAATCCATTGTATCAATGTTTAAATTTTAGTACAGGAATGTTCATTCACCAAACATGGAGCTTCTTGCCCACAATAAGACGTAAGTGTTAAATGGACGTTTTTTTCCCTTTTCACTACTTGTATTTAACGACCTCCTCTCTTCGGCAATGTTTATTGTTTTAAAAAGCGATTATTTGAATGCCATGTTTCCTTCTCCTATAATGGTTACCACCCAAGGCTATAGGACCAAGTCTGGCTTGGTATGCAACCCATAGCTGGGTAAAGAGATGGATTCTTACCTTTTCCAAGGGTATTAACACGTAAGTGAATGCAATGAACTCGACTGGAATTCGAACTCGAATTTGAACTCTAATTCTTCAACCTGAGACGCTATTACTCCGCCATACCTGGCTGTACCTTAGCTGTTATTTTTATAGAAAGAAAGAAATATTTACCTGAAATTCGAGCGCATCCAGTTTATGCGGTGACGCGTGAAAAGATGCCCCCTTTTTGCAGCTTGACAAGAAATTAGTTTCAACATTTAACACATCAGTGGTAACCTCCACTGTCTTCATAATAACTATAATATTATCATACTAGAGCATAGTGACCATTACGGATTAAAATTTTAAGCACCCGATGTCCAACACTTTGGCCGGCTATAAGACGCATAGAAGGACAAAAAATACGAAATACTGGTTTTATGGTACCAACGAATGACGTGCATAATTGTTCTCTCAACTGGCTATGTTAATGCATAATTATCAGATATGTTGGTTGGTGCATAATTATTAGGCATATGGATTGGTGCATAATTATCAGGCGTTTTTAAACAATATTTGTTATAAAAAAATATAACAATTCAACAATAACATTTTAAATGAGAATAATTATCAACGCGCACTTTTATAACATGAAATTAAAATAATACTTTTTATTTAAAAAAAACAACTAGCCTACAAAACGCCTGATAATTACGCACCAACCCAATATTTCTTTTCCCTAAGTTCCGTTTGATATATTTGGGTTCCTTTGTCGTTTTTGTGTTTGTATTTTTTTCTTTTGCCAATTTTAACTGTCTCTTTCTGATTAAGAGTCCTTTTTGTTACATTTGTTTATATTTTCATTAAAACTTCCTCTTTGTTTACATTCTCCGTTCATGGTATTCTAAGTAGCCTTCTCTAGAGCCACACTTCTGTTGCCTCGAGTCTTGTCTTCATCTGTGAGGAATTTGTCCGGTATGCACTGTCGGATAGAAGGATTGATATTATATAATAGTTCAACACTTTTTTTTAATACTTTGTTTAGTTTTTGGAAGTCGTCTTTTGCTTTTCCATTGGGCCTTCGGACTTCAGTGTCATATTTACCGCCATCTGCTAAAACACTTCTGGGATATTTAAGCTGCTATTTGCTTGATTTCTGGCTGACAACCACACATTCTGTCTTCTTACAATTGATGGTTAGTCCTTTCTTCTTGCTTTCCTTTACTACCTTCTTTAGATCTTATAGTCTTTCTTCTGTTTTTGCCTTAGTACTGTTTAATCTTCATCAAACTCTTTTTGTTTCTGTTTTCTTAAACCTTCAGTTACATTTGAAATTCAAGTAGACGAGTCGTTCTCAAACGGTGCAGCGCGCCTCATAGATGAGGCAGTATGATTTAAAGACAATCAATGATTTAGAAACAGTTTCAAAACTTTATATGCCAAAAATACATATGATTTCAAAAATGTACATATTATTGCGGATTACATGCAATTGCATGTATGAGTCCCAGTATAAATAGTTATAAAGAATTATTTACCAGTTTTATCATTGCTATTTTTTTATTTTTTTTATTTTTTTGCATTATATCAAGTATTAAGAGTATAGTAACTAGAATCCTCAAATTGGAGGAGAGAGTTATCAATGATAATGTTCTGACATCAAATTCGTGATTATCTCCTTTTAGCCCTCTCTCAGTATTTTTTTTTTTTTTTTAATTTTTAAATGTCCTTCTTATTTGGTGAAACGTGAGCAAATTTTAATTCTTAAAATGCAGCCCAGAGAAAAAAAAGTTTTGGAATCACTGAAATAGATGAACAGGGATTATTATTATTTACTAGAGAAAAATACACCAGGTACATCCTAATACCAACCATACCTTTTATTCAATACTAGCAGGCTTTGCTCGCTCGCTATCGCTTCACAAAGAAAGATATATTCACTACTTGAAATATTTGAAACAAAAATTTTAAATGAACATTTCATTCATAAACTGGTTTGTTATAGTTAAGGAAAGTTTTACAAATAGATGCCAACTTGTTGAAGACCAAGTAAAATGCAAATTTCAAAGACTTTTCTGCACTATATCAGTCGATATTCCTAAGCAGAACTATTTTTGATATGAAAATTAAAACAATCCTCGAATAAACGAACAGTAATGAAGAACAGTTAATTAATGAAATAAACTTTTTTTAAAAATCATTATGTAAATTAATTAAACATATTGCCTACAAGTAGATACTATATAATACAGATATTGAGCATTTAGTGTGTAATTTCATATACATTCCATAATATAGGTTTTACTTAAATATTGAATGTATAACTAATTCTAATTTCTATTTTCCCATCTTTACACTACAATAATTTTATCTTATAAATTGTCTCCAGTTCTGTCACCCATGAAATAAAAATAATTGTTTGTATGGGAAATAAGGATCTACGTACATCAAATCATCTTTAAATTAAGTGGCAGCAGAAGAATTATTGTTGAACTTTTAAAAGGTAAGCTTAATCATTAATCCAATACTTAAATGCAGTGATCAATTTTGAGTTCTTCTGTAGTTTAATGATGCCTATCGCATCTACTCCTCCCTAGCTATTGTGATGATGTCCAAACCAAGTGTCAAGCACAGGAGTTAGCTTAAATGCCGCCCGATAGGGCTGCTTTTAGGCTAGCTTAAATTTTTAGTTAGCTTAAAATTTTATAATATATTAATATATATTTTTAACCTCGCATAATCTGGCAACCCTGAATTTGAGCTCAACGAAAATCGTTCACCGTGCCTAATTTTCTAGGGCTTTTGAATGAGCTATGAATCATTGAAATAGGACCTGGACCCACACACGCACAAATACACACGCATACACTGTACTTTATATATAAGAATTATGCAATTCCTACCCACCCTTTAATCTGGGCTGCCAACCTTCGAGGAAAAAGTATTTCGTTAAAAAATGAAAATAATAATTTAAAAAAAAAATCCAGCAAATTCTTTTCCTTCCAATCACCCCGTCTCGAATGTAATTTATTTTTCATAATTTACATTCGGTCATAAGTAGATTTTCAAGGGATTTTTGTTTGCTTTTTAGAGTTTCCTAGTCGAATTTTTAATTTGCTTCTGTATCACCTAGTCAGTTTAGATAAAAAAAAGAATTATCTATATTACAATTATTTTATATATAATCTATTTATCAATTATTGCATGTATCTCTTTTGGTTATTTTCAAACATAACTTTTAATTCATATTTTTCTCATTCTCTTTCTCACTCTCACTCTCCCTCTCTTACTCTCTCTCACTCTCTCTATCTCTTTTTCTCTCTGTGTGTATGCGTTTACTTTGATTAATTTTCTATTGAAAATATAGTTTTTCTAGGGCAGAATACTCTGAAACTGACACAATATTTTGCAGGCTTTAAAGGTGCTTAATACAAGAATTGCACAGTAAGAATATATATATATATATATATATATATATATATATATATATATATATATATATATATGTATATGGTATAAAGTGACAATGAGAAAAAAGACCTTGTCATTTTATACCAATCTGTCTTGTCCACAGAATTGATCTGGGAATTTAACTATATATATATATATATATATATGTGTGTATATATATATATATATATATATATATATATATATATATATATATATATATATATATATATATATATATATTTTTTTTTTTTTTTGAAGATGCAAATATTGCCCGTTTCCGATCAGAATGATGGTTCAGTTATATTATAATTGGAATATTTCCACCATGATTTAAAATTTATGGAGTTTTTTTCTTAATGCAGTGTAGAAGTAGGGACGCTTTGTTGCGTTTTCCTTTAAACAAATAATTCGTTTTAAAAAAATCCTGCAAAATTTAATTTCTAAAGTTAATCAGATATTTTCTATTATGAGCCGAGCAGATCCCAAGCATGAAAATGAAGGTTCTTTTCTTTCTTTCCTTTCTTTTTCTTTCTTTCTCTCTCATTCTTTCTTTCTTTCTTGTTCTCTCTTTCGTTCTTTCTCTTTCTTTCTTTCTTTGTTTTTTTACTCTTTTATTTTTTTGTAATGTTTCTGCGTGTCGTGCATTGCTTCTCGGTGCAGAAGGCGCAATCGTCGGCCCGATCCTTTAGTCTTCATTATTGCTCAAATATTTCTCTTCAACACAGCCTCAGTTTAGCAGTCTAAACTGGGATCTCTTACCTTAGCTGAAGGCCGGTCTTGGAGAAGGAACTACTCCACCCTCTTTCTAAGTAAATCATCGCAAAATTAGATAATAAATGAATCTGTGGATAGTCTTGATCGTCTACGTCCTAAAATATGTTTGTGTGGGTAGAGTAACGGCTATATGCGCAAAAAGTGGAATCGGTGAGCCGAGTTCGAATGATGCGTTCACTTTCACACAAATGCCTTTGGGAAACGCATTAATCCATCATCTCCCGCCTTGTCAGGATTAAATAGGAAACTAGACTGGCTTTTCTTTGGTGGCTATTAGTCTGAGCAATCCGTGGAAAGGTAACGGGAGGCTACTCCCGTATGTTTCCAAAGAATGCATTGTAATTCATAGACAATGAAAGAAAAGAAATATGTGGAGGGCCATGATCGCCCAAACCCTGAAGGAACATTTTTTTTTTATGTTTGATGCCTATTACCTTCCTTTTCTGTAAACAATCGCCTTACCTGCTCATCTCAATTCATCAGCTTTCCTTCATTTTTTCTTTTTGGTTGTGTTTTGTTCGTTTTATTAGATGTTTGCTTGATTAAAATGAAACCTTATCCGAATCTAAAATACTAAAACAAACAACGTTTTCGTTCTGTGCGAAAATTAATGACTTTAGTTTTACAAACATAAACAGAAGTGTAAGACCGACTATTTCAACAGCAGTTTATTATCGGGGATTTTAATCCGGTATTAAGTGTCCTTTCTCTTTCTGATATTGCTAACAATCTCTTGTTTCTGTTTGCATTTATTCTTTCACAATTACTCGTGTTTGCTCACATATTTTTTGTTCGTTATTAATATTTTCTTTTTTTGTTCTATACTACGAGCTAAATAAACACTACAACACATTCAAAAACATTCAATTCTTGGAGATATCACTTTTTTTATTGTATAAAACTCGTTATTAACTTAAGTAGAATTGAAACATTTCATAGAAGTACAATTATAAATTGGATTTCTTATTTAGCTTATATTTTGAAATTAGGATTTTTTTTAAATTAAGGCAAAATTCTTTTGTGAGCAGTATCCCTTCAGGACAACGGAAATCTAGCTTACCCACAATTCCCAGTGCTTTGTGGCTCTTAGTATGCTTTGTCTGTTTGCTATCTCACCTAATCCTTATTCTGCCAACTAAAATATACTGCTTTTGTCCCCAGAAAATCATTAGATTTATATGCACATCTCATAGACAAGGCACGGCAAAAATAGTCCCTACATATACCTCCCAGAAATACCTCCCACATAATGACAAGGCTCTAGCTAGGTGAAAACATCATTGCCACAAATATCTTACCATTATGTGTGAGGTATTTCTAGGAGGTATATAAGAGGGGTGTTTCTCTCGCACTCTGTATTAAATGTAACGATTTCTGTCTGAATTTATAGGACGAGGCGTTATCATTATTTACATGCAGACGATTGTCGTCATCTTTATTATTATTATCCCAAATGTTTCGGTCGTTGTGTCCTATTGCCATCATCAGGTGCTTGTCGATCCAGGTAACCTTCAGAGTATTATGAGTTTAATCTGTGGACCGCAACTGCGTATTGGACTCAGTGGAAACGGGGTGAGCAGTAGTATGACGTTGAAAAGCTGTTCAATCAAGGCGACCCCATATCCTCATAAATTGGGCTACTTTATCTTACATATAGCGAGCTTCTTCATTAACCTTCTACTTTAAGTGGATCTTGCCACTTGTATAGAGTGTACATTAATACAAACATGTACTATATAAGAAATAGATGATATATCCTAAGATGTGGTTAGCGGAACGAAAAAAATCACTTAGATTAAAGGGATTCAGTTTGAAATTCCATACTAGAAGGCCGGAGAGAACAACGGTCGAAATGTTGTGATAATAACAACAAAGATGAGGATAACAGTCCGTGTTCGCGGCGAAGATTCAAGCTAAGACAAAAATATTTACCAATATATATCTATGACGTGAAAAGTCGGTCCCTAATGCTTTTGTTTTTAACTAACTAACGTTCGATTTTATTTCCAAACCAGTGCGGACATAAAATACAGCCTGTTTTGATTATAATGTGTAGATGTTGCCGTTTGTAGCCCGACCGAAATCAAAATGGCAGCGTTCACAGGAAATCGCCGATGTGATCCTTATATTCATTTATTTCTAGTAAATAGAAAGTTCTTTTTTTTTTCCCAAAAAAACAGCAAAGGCAGCTAACAAATCTATAACAATGCAACAGTGAACGTGTTAAATCATCATACAAGCTTTTGTGAAGTGGAAAACCCGAGGAATAAATGGCAAAAACCTAATTACAAAAAACTTGCGAGTAGGTTTAGTTAACAAAACTTACATTTTGTATTAATGGATTCTCCATTTGCAATCTTCGTTAAGAATTATTTTTCCAAAGCAGTAATGAAAACTTTCCATTAATGGTCTTTTCGGTTCATCTGAGGTTCTTCTGTCCGAATTGACAATCTAGGCAACACTGTCCAATCTATTCCACCTGGTGAGACATTAGAATATGTTTCACTTACCTCGAGAAAATGTCCCTTTCAAAACAAAGAGACATTGTTTCTTTCGATAAGAGCTTTAGAAAACTTCATCATATTATCGGAATCATCTTCAGGCCATTCGAAAGAACAATGATTGGAGAAAAACCTGATATACAAAAAACTTAGTTGTCTAATATCAAAATCAAGATATTTTTTTTTATTTGAAGTGTTATTAGCACTTTCAAACTCCGTGGTATATTTATCAGCGAAATATATCTTTATATTAAAAACCAAACCAAAATCAGTAACTTGTATTTTAATGTATTTTTTATATATAATTATTCATTTATGGCCAGGAAATTTCGTAAAATGAATTTTAAAATTTGAGATTTTTAAGACAACTATGCCCTTCCTGTAATTTTATAAAAACACAAAACACAATATTGATACGAAATATATATATATATATATATATATATATATATATATATATATATATATATATATATATATATTATAATGTTCCCCGATGAAATTAAATGAATTGTAATTTTATTCAAAATATCATATACCGAAAATATATATTGAATCCTAATAGGAAGAATGCAATAAAACTATTTTTTTAAAGTTTTCACTTTTTAATGGCGTAGATGTTTAGGATAGAAAAGAAAAATATACGTTGATAAAATTATTTCTTAAGGTTTATATTCTATTTTTTAATCATTTCCCTGCAAGCAAGGCGATAATGACACTAGGACACGGGGTGGGGTACAGGGAGTGAAAGAGAATGCGAAGACTTTAGTAGGGAAAGAAAAGGATAAAGAAACAAGGGTCAGGAAGAGAGAAAATGGTGAGTGACGTCGCACTTAAATTTTTGAAGATTGTAGTAGGAAGAAGTAGCTGAATTTACTGGGACACATAATAAGGAAGGAAGGAAGGAAGGCATAGGGAATGTAATACTCACGTGCCTAATAGAAGGAAAGAGAGACAAAAGAAAACAACGCATGACATATCTAGCGGCCTTAAGCAAGTGGGTGACAGAACGTGGTCTGTGGGAGGTGGCAGAGGCAAGGGATAGAGAGAGGTGGAGAGCCATGATCGCCTCTGTCCTGAAAGGACACGGCACATAGAAAGAAGAGATGATAGGAAGCAAGAAATCGGAAGGGAGTTACACAGATAGGAAGTGCGAGAAAAGAAACTGTTAAAATAGAAGTGGCGGTTGCACCTAATTAGTTCAACAGTAAGATGGTGAGAGCTAGTTACCATTCTAGTAGCACGCTTAAATTCATGTAGTCAGAGCATCAGGGAAAAACCTCATAAAAGCAGTTGCCATAAAAATATTTGTAGAAAAGAGAGAGGGAAGACACGTTACATTGGTGAGAAAGTGACTGTATTCAAAATACCTGGTTAGGATCGATTACATTACACACTCTTCTTTGAATTTTGTCAATAGGGTCACCAGACCAGATATGGCAGCAGTATTCAAATCACGGACGCGTCGCAGATTTATAAATGTGCAAGATGGATTCTAATGAGAAAGACTACCTGGCACGACTCGGTGAATAACATTCCTCGCAGTAGACTTAGCAATTGATTCAGTTTTAATTAAATATGTTTATTTACTTTATTTATATCTCCACAAACAATATTGTATGGAATAAACGCATTCGTTCGCCAAATTGGTAGTATGGTAATGTTGCGTTTAATCCCGGGTAGTACGGTTCTCACCTTCAGTGGAAACAGGATGAGTAATTACTGAGTCATCCTAGAAAGAAACAAAGAAATATCCGTATACATAGATAATGGAAAAGGTAAGAGACTACATCGATTAAATAAAGGGTCCAGTTAGAAATTTTAGTTAGCCAGGTCAACAGTGACCTGAAGACAGCCAGAGAGAAGGTTGTAATATGAACAAGGATGAGCATAATAGGCAGGATGTAGATAATGATAACCCCTACTTTTTCCCGGCAGTTAAATATTTCTAATGTTTTAAAGTTATGCCATACTCCCGACGTTTTATTAAATGATATTAGCAGATTTTATCACCAGGAAATATCATTTTTATCAAAATTCATCGGCTAGATTGGTTTGAATTCTGTATATCTAAAAAAATATCCCTGAAATTAAGATATTTTTAAAATAATTTAACTGTATGACGATACATAATATAGAAGCTAGAAGTTGGTAGTGTGACTCGCTTTTCAAAAAATAAGCAATTATCAAAATTTCTTTTAATGGCTGACCTGCTTGGAAATCTTTCGAGTGCTCACGAGCTTTCGTAAATTCAAGTTAATACAATTGTATTAATAAATATATTGTATTAATAAACACAATTTATGTACGTACGTATGTATGTATGTATGTATATATGGATGGCTGTATGTATGTATGTATGGATGGATGGATGGATGGATGGATGGGTGACTGGGTGGATGAATGAATGGACAAACGTATGGATACGTTTAAATAAAGTAGCTAGATGTTACGTTGATCTTATATTTAATTACCCAACTTACACGTTGGAAAATGACATAATCTAAATTCAACGTAGGCGATGACATGCATACGTGCAAAGAAGGACAAACACTGTCCAGTTGTCATTGAAGAGTCATAATAATTCGAGACATAATTATAGTGCAACAGGGAGGTTTATCGATGGGGTTGTAATCACAAGGTTCCCCTAGTTTTTCTTACATTTTTATTTATTTTTCCACGAGGCTGAATATATTCTGCACATAGATCCCAGTTCAAAAGGCCAAGCTGATACAAGAAATAAGTGCTAATCGATAAAAAATAATCCAGTCATTGTTAGGTGTGCTATACTAGTGTGGTGTCATACATATCTATATATACATATTCACACACACTCATGTATGTATTCATATATATTTACTCATACATACACGCACTCACGTATATATGTTTATTCATATATATCCTTATATATATATATATATATATATATAAATATATATTTAAATTCATAATATATATATATATATATATATATATATATATATATATATATATTAGGTTGGTGCAAAAATAATGTCGTTTTCTCACATATGTTACTTTTATATATGATTTCTGAATTAATTCATTGATATATATAGCCATGTTATATATCATTTTGAAGCGCGTTTTTCGCTCTATCGAATCGTGTTATTAGTTACCCTTCTCAATCTCTTCATTCATTTTTTTTTTTTGCAGGCTTTTCGACAGCATGGACAAAATTCAAATCCGCACGATTTTCTTGTTCCAGTTCAAACTAGGCCGAAAAGCTGTCGAGACAGCTCGTGATATCAATGATGCGTTTGGCCCAGGAACCACTAACGAACGTGTGGCACAACGGTGGTTCAAGAAATTTCGCAATGGTGACGAGTGCTTCGAAGATGAAGACGGTCGCGGCCGGCCGACTGCGGTTGATAACGAACATTTGAAAGCCTTAATTGAAGCCGATCCTCGTAAAACCACACGAGAAAATGCTGTTGAACTCGAGGTCTACCACTCAACCGCCGTTCGCCATTTAAAGCAAATAGTGAAGTCAAAAAAGTTAGATAAATGGGTGAACGATAATCAAAAAAATCGTCAAAAACGACATTATTTTTGCACCAACCTAATATATATATATATATATATATATATATATATATATATATATATATATATATATGAAGAAATATAGTCTTAAGGTGTGCTATATTTATGGGATAAAGTGCTCAATATCAGAGATAGAGCGTGTGTAAATATAAAAGTGAACATAGAAGTCAACACTTAGAGGTGACAGTCTGTTCCATGCTATATGCAATCGTCAGGCCTGACGATTGCATATAGCATTAAACAGACTGTTACCGCTAAGTCTTGACTTCTATGTTCACTTTTATATATATATATATATATATATATATATATATATATGTATGTATGTATGTATGTATATTCATGTTATGAAATGGATTAAGTTCGAAAATTATTTGATATATTTTATTTAAACATTATTTTTATAGATAATTTATTTAAGTAAATGCTCTATTTTTTAATTAAACAGTATTAATTACAATTACCGACCTGAATGTTCGAGAAACTTCGTAGAAAATATGAGCTCTCCGCATATCTTTCTGTTTATACGTTATATTAGGTTGGTGCAAAAATAATGACGTAATAATGTCGTTTGTTGAGGTATTTTTAACGTCAAAAAACGACATTATTACGTCATTATTTTTGCACCAACCTAATATTTATATGTATAAATATGAATATGTTTATCTATAAAAATAACGTATAAACAGAAAATATATTGAATGATTGTCAGACCATTTCATAATATGCCATCATTGTTTAGGTTATGTTCAAAAACAATCGCTCAAAAAAATCATTTAATGTGTGTGGTTTTTTGAAGAGTGCATATTTTCTACGAAATTTCTCCAATATTCGCGTCCCTAAATGTAATTAATACTGTTTAATTAAAAAAAAACAGAGCATTTACTTAATTAAATATCATCTATAAAAATAGCATATAAACAGAAAATATATATTAATGTATTTATAAAAATATATCATTAGATATCTATTTATTCATAGATTAATATATATAAGAATATATATATTAAATATATAAGAATATATATATATATACAGTGTAACCCGGATATAAGATACCCGGATATAAGAGAAACCCGGATATAAGAGAGATTTTATCTCGTCCCAAATTAGAGCCTTACTTACCTAAACAAAATAGACCAAACCCGGATATAGAGAAACTCGGATATAAGAGACTTATTCTCCGGTCCCGACAACTCTCTTATGTCCGGGTTACACTATATATATATATATATATTCAACTACGAATTCAGTTCTCCGGGTCAACGGCGTATTTCACATAGTAAAACGTTAAAAATTTCCCTTCCTCTCTGCGACGATAGCCTAAGGTTAGCATCTCTGATTGATGTAAAATCGGTCGTGTTTCGAACCCGGCTTCAACCAATTGGTCGTCTAGCCACACGAAAGAACTGTGATTAAGCGAAACAGTCTGTCTGTGGATAACATTATATATGCTCCTGAGAAATCCGATTGAGCTCTCGAGAGAAAAAGGGCGGTTTAAAAACAGCGGATCCTCCTACTATTAATTCATTACTCTTCAACTACGAATTGAGTTCTCCTGACCACTGGCATATTTCGTATAGGAAAACAGGAAAATTTCCCTTCCCCTTTGCTGTTCGACGATAGCCTAGGGGTAGTATTTCTGCCAAATCACTCGAGATTCAAACGGACTTGAAGCAATCGGATGTCTACCCACACGGGAGTGCTGTGATTCAGCGAAACAGTGTGTCTGTGGATGACAATATATATATATATATATATATATATATATATATATATATATATATATATATATATATATGTTCGTATTTATATATATTATCACACGCACTCACACACGCACATATATATGTATGTATATATATATATATATATATATATATATATATATATGTATGTGTATGTGTATATATATATATATATATATATATATATATATATATATGTATGTATGTGTGTATATATATATATATATATATATATATATATATATATATATATATATATATATATATATATATGTGCGTGTGGGTGTGTATATGTGTCTGTGACTGTCTCTCTGTATGTGCGCGCTCGCGCTTTGTCGGTTTATTTTGTTGTTTTCTGTATTGTGAAATATTAATTGAAAATGAAACTGGACAGAGAAAATAATTAGCCTTCACTGATTTAATAAATCTCAAAAGAATAGCAGTAGGATAATTAAGATCTTTGATCGAAGGATGGAACAAATATTACAGATAATTACTTGACTTAATTTTCAATCAATCTTTGTAATCCGGAATAAAAATAACGAAAACTAGTATTTAACTTTAAAAAATAACCTGTGTTTGTTTTTGGTCCCATTTTATATCCTCTTTTCCCACGAGGAAAAATACAACACTATGACGGAAAATGTTACGCAAGGTCGGTTTACTTTGGGTCCCCAAACATGTACCTACGTATATAGGCAAAACAGGCTCAGTCTCCCTGAAGTTAGCACTGCAAAAGCGTCAAAGATAAGACACGACACTCTCCTTGTCGTACAATAGAGAGGTATTGGCTCTGTTTCATTTGATTGGTCCCTCCAAATTTTAACAATGTGAATAGCAAATTTTGTTGCTATTGCCTGGATAAAGAGGGACATGCCCATATCTTCACTTTTGGTTAATCTTTCAGTTATTGCTAGTCATGTTTTCCACTGGGAAACGAGATAGGTAAAACATCACATTTGGTATTTGGATGTCTATAGTCATTGTTCTGTTCTCGGCCCATACTGATAGTATCATTGTATTAGTCTTCAGACCATTCTACCAAAATCGCATTGTCGTAGTTGTCTTTTCATCAGGCGCTAGATTTTAGTGTAAGGATAAATATCGTGACCTGTATTGTCTTCTTTTATTTTCCCCAGTAGGGAAATTTTGTCGACTAGATGTCAGTGACGCAGAGGATGAAAATGAGTAAGAGAAACTTTCCAGTTCCAGACGTGTTCAGACCAAGCTAAACATTCTGACTAAAGAATTTGGAAGGAAGAAACTCCTTTTTTTTTCAGCAAATTTCGCGTTCTAGCTAAATGAAGGTTCTTCAGTTTACGGAACAACCACCGCCACATCTTCCTTCCTTTCAATTTCACTATGCTCCATATTTACGTATGATGTCAGAACAGTGATGACAGGACATTGCTAAGTATAGGGTTTCCTAGACTGAAGTCAACGACTAGGAAGAAAGGACCCCCCTCCACCTCCGATGAAATCAAGCGGCACGTGTATATGACCAGGGTGAACATCGGTTATGCTGGCTTGACCAGGACAAGAATGGGCACCACTAGGTGTGCTTGCCTAAGACTTTCTACGCATGTATGAAAATCTACTGCTACTTTCAACCCAGATAAATGGAGGCAAATAGTCAGTTGCTCAGCTCTACAGTGACCCTTTGATCACATTCGGTCATTGGATGATGACGATGATGATCACAATGAACCTAGGGATAGAACTGATCGTAGGTGAGTAAGTCCACGGTTTTATTAAATAGAAATAGTTCTAAGTAAACACAAGATAACTCATCAACTTCCAAATTTGTTTGCCAACTCATATTTCCCTATATACAGGGTGCAGCAGAAATACCTCCCCCCCATATGCCACGTAAAATACCTCCTATATAATTGTAAGACATTAGCTAGATGAGAACAACATTACTAATAATGTCTAACAATTAGGTAAGAGACAATTCTGCTATGAATATGTGGGAGGTATTTCTGTTTCACACTGTATAATCTGTAACGAATACACCTTACGGTAATCTACATTGTTAGCTGTGCCATACGTGATATACGCTTGGGCGATCAAGTATCTTTCGATACAGATTCTGTTCCCTCAGTAGGTTGCCATTTCTTTCAAGGTTAAAGAACCCAGTCTGGCCTGCTATTCAACACATAGCTGGGGAGGCATAGATGGATTAATACTTTTCCTTGCGTAAGTGAATCTACATGAGGCGTGTGCCAAACGTTCTCAGTGCACTCCTTTGTCTTTGTTGAGGGCAGACACAAAAAGAAGACGACAGGAACATCTAGAAAAAGTAGTAAAAGAAAGCGAAAAGAAAAGACAAACTGTCAATTGTAAGCATACGGAATGTACGGAGGTCAGCTAGAGCAATAATCAAACAATTACAGACTTTTAAACATCTTGTTTAACAGAGAATGGAACATGTGATACTGAAATAAAAGGCGCATTGAAATAGCAAAAGTTGGCTTTCAAAAGCTAAACAAAATATTAAGAAAAATGAAGGATTTCGTTAGAAACAAAGAAAAAAGTACTGAAATGCTATTTAATATCGGCCCTCCTATATGATAGCGATTTTCTCGACATTTGACTCGGGGGTGAGGAACTCAAATAATTTTAAGCCAAAGCTCCAGGAGTTTCTTCCACCACCCCATGCAGCAACTTTCCTTCAGGAGGGGGCTGGATTTACTGACCGGCTCGTGAGTCGTCCAAAAAGGGAAGTGCCGAGGGACTTTGAGCATTTTGCCCACAGTATTACCGGTAAACCCACTTTAAACCTCGACCTTCTGTCACATTCGGTAGCAACATGGGCGCGCTGAAATATTCTCTCTCTCTCTCTCTCTCTCTCTCTCTCTCTCTCTCTCTCTCTCTCTCTCTTATATGACAGGGATTCTGGCCAATTTCCTCGCAGATGAAGTGACTACTGTCGGCAAAACAAATGTTGTTCAACAGAAGGATGCTGAGAATAACATGGGCGGGGGGTGTAAACAAGAACATTTTAAGGAAAATTAAAACAAAATGATCTTTTATACTCAGAATCAGAAAGTGACAAATAATGAGGAAAGAAAGCAAAAAGAAATTGGCGCTTATAAAGCGCATATCGAATGCAAGGACGACAGAGAGAACCAATGATTAGTGACCACATCTTGGGAGGGCACCACACAGAAAAAGAAGAAAAAAATACATAACTAAATATAATATACACATTAAATACTTACCTTTTTATATTTAATCTGCAAGGGGCATCATATTTAATCTGCAAGGGGAATCTCGACGTGGTGTAATGGCTAGCAAGCTTGTCTTGCTAAAACAATTACGATTAAGTAGTGATTTCGATCTTCACTGGGTGCCCCATATTTACACCCTTGTGCTACGCTTAGAAAATCATGTGGGGCGCCTTAACATGACGTAATGGTTAGCAAGTTTGTCTCGCTAGCACAGTACGGACTGAGAAGTGAGTTCGATCCTCATTGGGGGTCCCATACTTTCGGCCTTGTGCCACATCTAAGCTACGATGTGAAAAATGCCATATTTAATCTGGAAGAAAATTCACTGTAAGTTCGGCGATGGCTCACTGAAGATGCTGCAAACATGTGTTTAAAAGGGTTTGGTAAATTTTAAAAAGGGACATTTTCAGCTCATATACAAAGAACGCTTGTAAAGAACTTAAAAACTTGAGGAAATTTTTGAAGTAACCTTTCGCACGAAGCACATGTGAAATGTCAGTGCAATTGGTGAACTTTTAAACGCTTTTGAATAACGAGGATTGTAAGAGGATGAAATTTTGATAACGTTGATTTGGTGTTGCGTAACAATATTCATGTTGCAAATGCAGCAGAGCAAACGATCGCAGATTGGAAATGTGAATTTCTGTCACATGCAGCGTATTCTTTCGACCTGTCACTTAAAACTGTCACTTATTTCACTCCATACAAAAATCGACAGTCATTATAAAAAAACTGAAAATATCTAAAAAGTTATTCGGCGTACTTATCGGATTTTTTCTTTTGACAACAGATAAATATAAATTGAAAATTGGCATACGTTTATAGAACACAACAGAAAATACTTCTATGTCTGAAAAAAGGTATGAATTAATTTGCATAAAATTCTAGAAATTTTTTTCCAAGTTAATAAATTCGAATAAAGTCAATATTTAACTTTATATAAAAACAACAATGACCTTTATAAAATTATTTACTAGGGCATCTAGAAACGGTGTAGTGGTTAGCAAGCTATTCTCTCTAAAACAATTACCACTGAGTAGTAAGATCGATTCTCACTGAGTGACCCATACTTTCAGCCTTGTGCCACATCTAAGCCGGGCTTAGAAAATCACTATAATAATTTACTAAGCGTAGATTAGATGTGGTAGAAGGCTGAAAGTATGGATCAGCCAGTGATGATCGAATTAGTTACTTAATCATAATTGATCTAGCGTGACAAGCTTACTTACCAGTACACAACGACAAAAGATTCTTAATTTTGATTATGTATTTACTTATATAATATTTTAAAGTCTTTGTTTGTTTAGCGGTATATCAACATCTTATGGGTCATTTAATGCCGAAATTTAATTTTCTTGTTAGCATTAGTAATTTCTTTTCCAAAATTTCATTGCTTGTAATTTTTTTTCTTTTGCCATTAAAATATACTGCTGATATTTTTGCTATAAAAATGTATTTTTTACTTTTATATTGTTTTGTTTTTGTTTGTCGGTTCACTATTTGACTATAGCTGGGACCCTAACAGATGCTACCACCCCGGGTCAGAGTGGACCTAAGAACTGCAGCAATTAGGTGGTTCCACGTTCCTCAAAATTTCCCGATCAGAGGCCTTACCGCTGAATGCAATTTTTTGTCATACTGAGGACACTCTAAAGTTTTTCGAGGGATTTTTTTTTTGTAGAAGTTTATATAGAATTGCATAATTACACGATTGTTTTTTTTTTAATAATTTCAACCCAAGAAAGGCAATAATGCCACTAAGTCACAAAGGGTTAATGGGAGTGAAAGAAAATAAGAACACTTTAGTGAAGAGAAAGAAAAGGACAATAAAAAAAATTGGGTTCAGAAAGGTAGAATATGGTTTAAGAAACTCGTTTATAAGCAACAGTACTTAAATTTGATTAAAACTCAGGCGACTACATTACTCGCGTCAGCGTTGCTTCTTCTTTATGTGTCGTGTCCATTCAAGACGTAGACGGTCATGGCTCTCCACAACTTCCTATCTTCTGTAGGCCTTAATAATTTTTGCTATTTCTCCTAAATCCTGTACCACCATTCATTTACTCAAACTCTTCAAGCATGTTATGCGTTTTTTTCTCTGTCCCTCTTACCCCTAGTCAGTCCTGTGAGTATCTTTCCTCATTATGTGCCCCATAAATTTCAACTGTCCGTTCCTGATATTAATTACAGTGTAACCCGGATATAAGAGAGATGTCGGGACCGGAGAAGAAGTCTTTTATATCCGGGTTTCTCTTATATCCGGATTTGGTCTAATTTATATACATTAACACAGGCTCTAATTTGGGACCAGAGAAAATCTCTCTTATATCCGGGTTTCTCTTATATCAGGGTCTCTTATATCCGGGTTACACTGTATATGTTTCCTTTTTGTTTCTATTTTCTCTAAAATTTAGTCATTGTTTACATAATCGATATCCCCAGCATCCTTCTGTGGAATATTAGAACATTAAACGACATTTGACGGTGTGGCTTAAGCAACTCAAATAAACGAAAAAGAAAAACATCAAATTAGACTAAAAATTTACTAGATATATTATTTTATACCAGTTTACTAAGAATGAAATGCCTTTCTTTCATATTTATTAAATACAAGGAGAAGAAATTTAAGCGTGGAGTACTTCGATGCGGTGTAACAGTTAACAATCTTGTATCGCTATATCTATTACGACTGAGTAGTGAGTTCGATTCTCACTAAGTGCTCCACACTTACGGCCTTGTACAACATCTAAGATAAGCTTAGGAAATCATTTTTGGACACTTCGACGTGGTTTAATGGTTAGCAAGCTTGATCCGTTAGATCAATTACAACTGAATAGTGAGTTCGATATTCTATGGGTGTCCTATATTTTCGGCCTTGTGCCACGTCTAAGGTTCGCTTAGAAAACCATCATAACAAATTTTAAGGGTCATTTAAGAAAGCTGACTTCTCATTATTGCGTAAAGATTAAGCAACCTGTGTACTGGTCAAAATACTAAGTTGTTTATAAAAAAAATGTCGTATGTATACAAAATGTGGAACTTCTTACAAATATTGAACAAATAAAAATCGTTGGTTCTTAAACTGATCATGAATTTACTTGTATCGATTGGACGTGGGCAAAAAGTGTAAAAATACAGAAGCACAATTTGGTCGCTGTGAAAAACGGAGATAATCGTAGACAAGATAGATTTGCCATTGTTAGTGAGTAAAATGTCGTGAAGAAAAAAAAACAGAAAGACGAACAAGGCATGTATTTGTTTTATTGTGTTCTACTTAAAATTTTTTCTATTACTTGAAGCTTTCCGCTTGAATCGGATATGTAGCCTTAAGACGAGTTGAGTGATAATTGTAACAACAACCATACACATCTTCCCCAATTGATCATGTGTGGTTCTTAGTGAATAATAGGTAAAAAGATGAATAAACAAGGGAGAGTAACAATAGAAAACATAAATAAAATGGTGATGTCTTGGGTCCCTTGGAGCCGTAAACCAACATCTTGTTTACTTTCTGTTTTCTCCTTCTCTTAGAACAGGAACAAGACAATATGAAGAAGATTCGTTCTGCTTAATTCCAATTGATATAAAAACACTAACATATTTAAAAACAAAAACACATTTGTCAGCTAGAAACACCTTGTTATGGAACGCATTGCAGCTAGTTAGAAACGTATGTTCGTTCAGGAATTTCGATTCAAGTCTCTAACACCAGTACTTGACAATTAATGGGAAGCATTCAGTGGAGTAGGGGGGAGTTTGATTTTTGCAATACATAATCGACATCCTAGAAGGTAGGAAACTCCAGAAAATCCAACCCAACAGATAAAATTATTTTCAGGACGAATCAATAGTCTCTTTGATAACTTATTCTGCTTTCGACTTGGAATAAACTTAAAATTATATCTGGAATCAAACGAAAACAGTACACGAATACGTTCTAAGGAATAATGCATTTTTTAAATAAGCAAGATGTAAATATTGAGTCTGGTACAATACCTGTCTTCATGGTACAGTGTAAGCCGGATATAAGAGAAACCCGGATATAAGAGAGATTTTATCTCGTCCCAAATTAGAGCCATACTTACCTAAACAAAATAGACTAAACCCGGATATAAGAGACTTCTTCTACGGTTCAGACAACTCTCTTAAATCCGGGTTACACTGTATATCCATTAAGGAATTAAGGAATGAAATTAAGACTTCACCTTTGGCCTGCAATACTAACTTGTTTATTATTGCACTATAACAAACCCCCATGATAAAAAATACTACTTCTGCTACATAATAAAATACTAGTATAATAATAATAAAATACTACTTCTTTTCTACGTAGTGTATGAAATACTGTATATACAGGAGTATAATGCTAGTTTTTAGCCCCAAAATAGGAGGTTGCACTATATACAGGTAATTTTTTGAAGAGGTTAAAAATCATGCATTTCCGGTTGCACTATATACAGGTAAATTGTTTCTGGGGGGGGGGGCAAAATTCATGTAAAAAATTCAGGGGTGACACTATACACGATTATATACAGTATGAAGACAAATGTAACAACAATGTAAAAATAGTTTTTAATACAAGAGATGCTTTATAAAAAATTATTACCAGCAATACATTATTACCAGCAATATATTTTTAAAAAAAAAAAAAATACCAACAATACATTTAAAAAAAATATTGCCAACAATACATTTTTGAAAAAAATATTACCAGCAATAAAAATCTTGTCAACATTAAATAACTCATTGAGGTTGATATGCCGTAAAACAAAACAAACCAAACCAAACCTAAGTAGAAATATATTTTTTATGATATCAAACTTGACAATCTTAATATTTGTTACGTAACTATATACTTTCATCTAAAAATATTTTTAGAGTAAAGATATGTTCTTTAGATATGTAATTTGCAAATCATGAAAGCCCTTGTTAGTAATTTTACGATAAAAATTTTTATTTTTTATTTTCATTGTTGCATTGATCGTCATTTTGCTATATTTGTTTAAGAGTTCACTATTTGCCCATAGTTGGGACCCTAACAGGTGCTACCACCACAGGTCATAGTGTATATGGAAACAACAGCAATTAAGAGGTGATTCCACGCACCCCCAAAATCTCCAATCTCTCGATCAGAGACCTTGCTGCCAGATGTAGTTTATCATCCTACCCGGGACAAGACATACGACAAAAAGAAATGAAATGAAAGAAATATTAGGTTGGTACAAAAATAATGACGTAATAATGTCGTTTTTTGACGTTAAAAAATACGTCAAAAAACGACATTATTACGTCATTATCAACCTAATACTTATAAGAAAAATAATAATGGGACAGCTGTTTCTATCCGGAATGTAATAGGTAAGTGGAAATATTTTCAGCTTTTCTTTTAAATTAAAATAAAACTATTTTTTCAGCTGTGCATTGAATTTTAATTTTCATAATAAAAGATTTAGGAAACTTTTTCATAGACCTGTTGTAGCATTTGTTTCAGAGGAAGGTTGGATTGGCTATCTTTTTCGTACTTGACGTTGAATTATCTGGCTATTTTATTCAGCCTTTTCTTGGTAAACATCGCCAATTACATGCAAATTGATTGCTCCTGTCATTCATTACTCTTGTCGTTCACTGAGACTACAGAGTCTATTTCCAGAGGATGGAAAAGGCAATCTTGTCCACAGAACTGAATGATTATTGACATAGTGCCGTTGTAGAATGTTATTAGTTTGTTTTTTTTTTATTTTGCTGCTACTCAAAGTTATCTTAGTCGCACTGTAACTATCCAATAGTTCATTATCCTGATATTCACGTCACTGACCACAAAACATGACCATCGGAAAAGTTTCTTTTTATATTACAGTAGCCGATCATACAAAAAAAATACGCGTGACGCCATATTATGTTCAAGACTAATGCTATCTCTCATCTATTGCAGACAGTCTGCGTGTTGAAGCTGTTTAACAATTATAGTTTTTCATTGGCTAGAATGTTAGTGATTCGCCTATGAAACGCAGGTATGTATCTCACTATAGTCGATTGGTAAAAGAAGTGAGTACTTAATAATACCGGTCTTTGTAGACGATCCACGCGCGTTTGGGAAATGCCTGAGAACAAAATTATTTTGAGTTAATTTCGTAGATGAGATATGTTCGGAAACTGTCTTGTTAACATACAATCACAAGTCATTGTGACCGAAGGTTTCAGGGTTCTGACTTTGTCCAACTACTGATCTCGCCAGATTATGGGATCTTTCCCACAAACTATAACTAACGTTCACTCAGTATAGTTGTAGTATAAATCAAAAGTTGACTCTGTACGTGCCGACTAAATACAAATGTATCTGAGCAGCAGTCTACAGAAATGGTTAGTTAGGATCCCTTGCAGACGTACGAGAAGAGAGTCATTAGTGATGGTAATAGCTGTCTTAAAATTATTATTATTATTATCTTCTTTGATTTCCCAACCAAAGACCTATGATCAGAAATGGTTTCATGGCAATTTCAACTGATTATTTTTGTAAAAAACTTTAAAAAGTAAAAAAATCTAAGATCTCTCACTTTGCATAGATAAAGCACTTCGTAATGCGTATTTTTGAGTACAATTCTTTGTATTTCTTTACGGCATGGGTTACCCTCAATGAGTTTATCGGAACTTTTTTCCAATCAATCAGAGGGCTCCAACTACAAATGAAATTATTGATGTCACATTCTTTAGATTCCCGCATCAAGATCCTTGTATTTTGATTTTTTTTGAAGATCTTCAAAGATACATTACAGTCTGCAGGGACTGCCATGTCAATTAGAAAGCACATTCTGTCCTTTGGTCTTTAATCATGATGTCTGGGCGATTAACTTTGATTGTTCTGTCCATGTGTATTGTAAAGTCCCATAAAATTGTTACAGGTTCTAAGTGTGTAACTGGGTAAAGGTGATGTTCATACCAGTTTCTTGCAGTTTCCTACCCATAAAAATTACAGATTTTCCAGTGCCGACATTGGCCCTCTCTATCATACCGAGGTTTATATTTATTTGGTGCTAACACCATGCAACCTAATACAAGATGGTCAATTGTTTTTGGATATTTATCAAAGAATCTGTATTTGAGTTGAACACAATTTTTCAGTATGTGTGCTTTGTAATTTTTCGTACGCAATCATTGGTCCTGTGCCGCAAGATTAAAACCTTCGGTTTCAGCTTTCAATCCTGGACTTACGTGACCACTGATGGATAAGGCCTTAGTCTACATCAGCTTGTTTGGTACAGGCAGAGTATTGACCATGGAGAGGCTTATCTTGCCATCATTTCTGCATTTGGTATATTGCATTTGCTTTTGTTTTTTATTTTTAGGTTCTTTGCCGCTACAGTAAGTATATTAAGGTGTATTTGCACTTCTTCACCTGTTTGAAATTTCCTTTTGAATATGTTGGCTTTCTTTATTACTGAATAATGCTTCTTATTTCATTCATATTCTTTGACATAGATCCTCATCCAGTCTTCTGTAGTTTCCAAGTATCTTTGAAGATCGATTGTTGTGGTTTTGTAGAAAAGCTCTAGTTGAACTAATCCTCTGCCTCCTTCGGATATGGGGACATACAGACGATCAACATCAGCCTTAGGATGACGCATGTAATGGCAAGTGAGAATCTTTCTTGTTTTGACATCCATTCGCTTAATGTCAGCTATGGTATAATTAAGGATGTTGAAACTGTAATTCACCAAAATTCACAAACCACCATGATTCTGATATACAGAAGGCAAGTTTTCTACTTCTTCGGTGTTTTATAACGGCATATGTGGACCTGAAGCCAACAGGGGCGCAAAGAAACCAGCTTTTTCTTGGACTCTTCTATCCTTGATATCTTTTGCACAGTTATCAGTGCTTACTGGAACGAGTATCCGTATAGGGGTAGAAAATGAATCCGTACTCGGAAAGTAAATAAATTAAGAAAACACCAAAATAGAAAGAAGCGTAAGGCAAGTATATGTCTTTTTACCAGATTTATTCAATTTTTACAGCGAGACAAACATGAGAGAACTACATATCCTACCAGGATTTTTTATTGATGGACATAATAGCGTGTTTATGGCCGATACCGAATTAATATTTCAGGAGCTAAATAAAGGAAAGGGCTAAACATAAATCATAAGAAAACGAAGTGTATGGTTGTTACAAAGAGAAACAGTACAAGATACCTACTACCAAGTGAATATGTCAAAATGAAGTAAGTAACGAAGCTTAAATATCTGGGAATAGTTTTGGGTGATGACACCGAATTCCAAAGGCGAATGCCACAGAGAAATGTGTCAAGAATGAAAAACTCGAACTGACAAGTGTTACTTTAAGCCCAACTCCCTACATATCAGCGATATAGGATTAGGGTTTGACGAATTGTTGATAGAAGTCATTTGCCAAAATCAACCAAAGAGAAAAACAAAGAGTCTTACTTCGGGTGGTGGGGTTTAATATATCTTGGCCTAAAATTATATTTTGCGATAAATTTTGCCAACACCATTTTTATACTGTTTATTACTAAATATCAGGCCCTAGAGCCACTCAAGGTAGAGGGTTACTAAATAAGGTTGTAAGGGCATAAAAGGAGGTATATATTATGGGGATATGTAATATATATATCTGATAATCCTAGATGTGAGGAGGTTATGATCGTAGTGATCATAGAAGCATTTTCTCTGGAGTCTGTTCCACAAAATAACAGTTTTGGGGAAGAATTTGAGTAGAAATTTCTTCTTACTAATGGAATATGAAGGTTATGAGGATGATTCAACCCTGTATATAAAGAATAGCAAGTCCTCGCTGTAAAGGTATAAACTGGTGGACCCAAATAATGTAGCTCGTAGGAATGTTTGCGATTGGAATGGCGATGTAATAACGAGAAGCTATCAATGGTTCCTCTGTGGGAAAGTGGTTGCCAGTTGGAAAATAATACCAGGTCATAAAAAGTATTTAAAAAGCTAGAATAGTTATCTCGAATACAGAAATTTTGATTTGGTTTGGTTTATTTTGTTTTACGGCATATCCCCCTTATTTAATGCTGACAAGATTCTTAGGATAAGACTTTTCACCACAGTAGTGTGGGTCTAGGACCATAACAGATGCATTCCATCCCAGGTTTGGGTGGACTTGGGAACAACAGTAATTAAGAGGTGGTACTACGCTCCTGAAAACCTTCCGATCAGAAGCCTTGCTGCCAGATGTAGTTTATCGTCATACCCTGGATGGGCCATTTTAGTTTGATTCAACACTTGTAAAGATAGAGCATGGCAGAATGAGGCAAATACTTTCTGGAGCGATACAAGGTACCTACCATTTATCCAGTATCTTTACCAATGTATCGTGTAAACGAGCTCCCCTTGAGGCCTGCAGTGATCTTGAAACATTCAAGTCAAGAGTCTCATTCAGAAATTAACCGTTCATCATGACTGGAGAAAAGTTCTGATTGGTTTTGGAGGTACTGAATTTCAAAAGCCAGTCCCTCCCTTGAGTTGTGAGAGCTAGCTCAGATCATAAACCATCTTTTGGACTGTGGACAACTAGTTTTTGGAGGTGAACCCATAAACGGTGGTATTGTTTGTTCATATATTTACTAATAATTTGAGAATTTCTTTCAGTAGAAAATAGTGAAACTCAGGATAATGACTTGATAGAAAGGACTTGATAAATTGAGGAGATTTTCCGTGAGATGCCATAACTGAAAAGTTTGTGTAACAACTCTCTAAGCCAGACTTTATCAAAGACGATCGCTTTAAATATCTCAATCTGAGGTGATTGTGCTTTTAACGACTTTATTATCAAGCGCTTTTCTGATTCTATGTGTAATGACAGTTAAGATATCAACATTGGACACAAAGAAGTGTACTTCATATTGTTTGTCAATGAGTGGGCGATATTGTGACGGGACTTAAGTCTCAAATGCATTTTTATTTTTTTTTTAAATGCTTACGGCTGACACCTTTCATAGACGTGGGAAACATTTCTCCTTCAAGTAGTGCTTAAACAATTTTAGCAAGATTGGGGATAGATCTGGGATAAGATTCTTAAAAACAACCCCAGGAATTTTATTCGGATCAATAGGTGAAATTTTACTTTGCATTTTAATTATATATTTCTCCAATGCAAAGACTGGGTATTATTAAAATTGAAAACACAAAATTTACATATAAAAGTCAGTCTCGTATTTTTTGCCCATTACCTGAAATATATAGCCGATGGGAAATTAAAAAAAAAACTAAATGATGAGAATACCATGGACTGGACATGTGACCAATAACAAAGTTTCGACGAAAATGGAAAAAAGGACATTTATACTTAGAATCAGAAAGAGATCATTTAAATTTCTTGGGCATGTAATAGTTAGGAAAGTGGGCAGTGAAAATTTAACACGCAGAGGACATGTTGAATGCAAAAGGGACACAGGAAAGCAAAGAATAACCTACATAACGAGCTTGTGCTCATAGCTTTATGTTGGGGATTGGGAGATATAACAAATAGTCATACACTGCTAAAAGCTACACACAACATGAAGTTGTAGAATATCCTGATCGCCCATGTCTTGAAGAGACACGACACATAGAAGAAAGTATATTTATTTTATGGATTTACAACGTATAACTCTTATTTAACTTAAGTGAAATAAATTTGCTAAATTTAATAGAATAACATTATTAAATGATGTAATTAGATAAAAATCTTTGCTGTTAAATGCACGAAATTTGAACATTGTTTTCAATATTTCAACTATTGTAATTTCAGTTTCTAATGTTCAGAAAGTTTATTAAAATTACAGTTTATATCGCTCAAAATTGTTTACGCGGTTAAGTAAGGAAAGGCTTATTTCCCACTCTGCGACAGTTTTTCAAGATTCAAAATGTTGAAAAATGTGTCCGTCTCTACCTAGTCGCTATTTCCATGGCAATGGATCACATGTGTTCTATTCTTTATTTTCACTAGTTCAGACATTTATATCTAGGCATAGCCTTTCTACATCCACGCAGTCAAATCAAACAGATTTTCTTAGTATTTCAACTGTAAGGAGGAAGTTCCAATTAGCTTTTCCGGAGTACTTTCCCGTGGATACTTCCCGTAACACTACAAACTTATCTTCTTTAAGCCAAGAGTCAACCCATTCTATACTCCATATTTTCATAATTTTCAATTCCTTCTATCTCTTCTCATCACATACGCCATTCAATAACCTTGTAACAGGAATGAGTCTTGATCCTTTTATTGGGTGAAATTTAGTTTAAAAAGAAGTACGATAATATTTTATATGCGCCTCTCGGCAAATCCTCTAAACGCAGCGCAGTTGTGGGAAGTGTCTGGGATGTAAGTTTCAATATAAATAAATCCACAGTTTTCTTTTGCAATTGTCCCCCTAAGGCCAATGTTGCAGAACATGCCTATCTTGTATTAGCCTGATCAGATATCAGTGGACCTGCATTGAGAACGAATCACCTTCTTAAATCACGATGTGTGAAGTCAAAGCAACATCACGGTGGCCGCTATATTCCTTCCACGACAGCTTAATCTGGGATTGTTTGAAAATAAATAGCACAAGTAAGGATATTGTTTTGTTAAACTGAATTAAATATTCGCTTCGGGATATAAAAAAGAAATTATCCTATTAAAACAGATTATATATTTTTCTTGTGCCAAACGTTTGATTTGAATTTGTAGATATTCACTTATTCTTGTTTTTGTCTTTGTCTCCCTCTAACTATACACACGATACTGTTTTTTCTATGTCTCCCCTCTAACTATATACACGATACCGTTCTGTCTTTTTCTCTCCCTCTAACTATATACACGATACCGTTTTGTCTTTCTCTCTCCTTCTAACTATATACACGATGCCGTTTTGTCTTTCTCTCTCCTTCTAACTATTTACACGATGCCGTTTTTACGAGCAACCTGTTTATAAACAACTGTACACACATTTGACTAAATCTTAAGAAACAACAGTACTGGCGTCATTGTGACAATCAATACCTACTTTAATTCACTTAATACACAGCCAGAGAGACATTCAAGGTAGAAGGTTACTAAGTGAGATTATTGTAAGGGCATGAGGGCGGAGGAAGTAAGAAGTACATATTATGACGATATGTAGGATAAATAGCAGTTGACTCTAACACTGATGAGGTTAAGATTATAGATATCAAGGAAGCATCCTCTCGTAACAGTTCCGGGGATGAAACTCTCTGAGTGGAACCTTCTACTTACCAAAGAAATACAGAGGAAATGAGAGTAATATGATCCCGTGTATGCGACATGGCAGGTCCTAGTGATAAACGTCTGAGCTGGTCGAAAAAAGGAATGTATCTCGTTTGAACATTTGCCACAGTAATAACGATAGAGTTGGGAAAGACTAGTAACATTTCACCTGCGGGATAGGGGTTGTAGGATGGGAAATAATTCATCACCCACTAGGCTATGTAATCGCTTTTGAACTTTGGCATAACTGGGCAGTGAGGTTTGAGCAGCACAAACACAGTTATGACAGTAACACGCCATTGATACAGAAAGAGTTAGATATTTTCTGGAACGATACAAGAACCTGTATTAAAGGATATAAGAAAACAGAATTCAAGAATACAAGGGACCTGTATTCAAGGATACAAGGATACTGTATTCAAAGATACAAGGAACCTCTATACAAGCATACTATATTCAAGGATACAAGAAACATCTATTGAAGAATATAAGGATACTGTATTGAAGGATACAAGGAACTTGTATTCCAGGATACAAGGATATTATATCGAAGGATACAAGGGACTTGTATTCAAGGATACAAGAATACTGATTTCAAGGATACAAGGAACCTGTCTTTAAGGATACAAAGATACTGTAATCAAGGATAATGTATTCAAGGATACAAGGGACCTGTATTCAATTATACAATAAACATGTATTCACGGATGTTCGGATAATATATTCAAGGATATAAAGATACTGTATTCAATGATACTAGGAACCTGTATTCAAGGATACAAGAAACCTCTATTCAAGGATACAAGGATATTGTATTCTAGTATACAATGAACCTGTATTTAATGAAACAAGGATACTGTATTCAAGCATTTTGCCAGTACAGCTAGCTTACTTACGTTGAAATGTATTTTTCTATTTATTAGACTCAAGCATAAGAAGTCTAACCAATCATTTAAGAAACCTAAATACAAATTATTGTGCAAAGGTTAAGCAACCCGGGTATTCGGGCAAATGCGAAGTTTCTTTTTTTTTCAAATCGTATATTTTTTCGAAAACCATGTTTATCTCCGTGTAATTTTTCAGGTCACTGGATACATCAAAGAACTCTTAGCTGTTCTAAAATAATTCAAGAAAATCGTATACAAAATAAATGTAAAAAAAATTGGTATATGAAAGGAACTAATTTGTGGATAAGACCTGCACTTAGCTCAAATGTTTACAGCATCATTGCATTTCAGGAAATATTTTTTCCGTTCATTTCCCATAGTCCTATTCTAGTATTTTGAAAATATCATCATCATTGATCAGTATTGAATAAGGAAGCCTATAAGTGACAAAATAAGTGATTCATCGCGTGAAGGAAATGAGTGTTTAAGAAAATTTTCCATACAATGGTAATTATACATTTTTCTTTTATTTGTTGGTAACATTTTTTTTAGATTTGTACTTCCTTCCATATCTTTCATTATCTGTTTATTTGTCCACGAATATGCATCAACAAATATGTAATTTTGTACGTGCATGTGGGGCATAAATTACAGACGTATATATTTTTGCCAAAGCTCATATATATGTGTGTATGTATGTGTGTGTGTGTGTGTGCGCGCCCGCGCACATGGTACGATTGATACGTTGTCGTCTAAATTAGACAAAAATGAAAATAACATTGACATCTCATTTTAATATTTGCCAGAATTACACAAAAATATCATGAAATACTAAAGGATACATTTATTCGATAAAACCGCCATTGGCTTTAACCATGACCACCAGAAAATTTCGGAATCTCCTGCAACTATTCTGGACGGTCTCCTTGTTTAAGTAGGTGGCCAGATATAAGGGGTGCTCTGGTCGAAGAAATTGTCTGACAGCCATGACTCTGTTCTCCTGCTTGTGAGGCATGGTGCAGGTTATTGTTGCCATATATAGGGTCTTCCAGCAGCCACACTCTCGACTAAAGGTAGCACTACCTCCTCAAGTCAATTAATGTAGGATTCCGTGTTGAGTTTGAGACCCTCACCAACAAATCCAGGAGTTCTTTTCTTATCATAACAATCAGAGTGACTTTTTATAGCTGTCGTTACCGTCGTAATCACCATTAGACTCATACAAATCATTTCGAATACTCTGCACTGTCCTCAGATTGACACCCTAACATTCTGAAATGTTCGTATTGGAGTTTACGACGCGAATCTCAAGCAGTACAGCATGCCGTTTCCAAATGTCTGACGGATGAATTGCTTCATGGGCTTTTTTTCTCAAAGAACCTGCCCAACTGATCCTACTATATTGTGCAGTCGACAAAATAAAAAACAGACAACGCGCATGCGCGAAATTAAAAATATAAATTGGGGACAATTTACCCATCGCATTTCTTTATTATCTTGACATGTTTGCGACTGTAATGTTATTCGTTCGGACTTGGCATCTAGACTTTAGTCACTTTCCAACCGACGTGATGTGGATCTCCTCTGCCTTTTCTGTAAATATCTTCATTTGATAGCCTTTCTTCTTGCTTTTATTAGATTTAGTAAATCAATGATAAATATCTAGTTGATATTAAAACTATTCACGATGATAAAGTATGAGACATGATATTGCTACTCGCTTTTCTTATCCATCAGAAACAATCTTCCAAAGTCTGACTCCGCTGAATATCTTAATCAAAGTCATATCACTTCTCTCATCCATCAGAAACCATCTTCTAAAATCTGACTCCGCTGAATGTCTTGATCAGTCATATGTCTAATGAAGACCCAAACACCGAATTATTACAAACCTCATCAGAAGTACGACAAATAGTAAATGAAATAATTAATCTGTTTAATTTCTTCCTATGCTGTTCTGCATATGTAAAATAGCATGTGAAGAAATGGGCCTTACTCATTTAAACATTCCCTGTCACATCCGAAACGTATCCATTAATAGGCTTTTTCTGTTAGCTTTTTATCTGTTTAAATGCCTATCCAGACGACTTACGTGACACCTATCCGACCAGAACACCATTAAAACTCATTTAAACACACGCACAAACCTATCAGACTCCATCCGAAACATACAAGTAGAAAATGCAGGCATAACTTCATCCACAAAAAAAAAAAAAGATAGTAAAAAAAAAAAGTAAAAATAATAGAAGCCTTAATAAAAAAAAAAAAAAAGCCAACTCTCAATAAAATTAACTACGGACAAGTGTATGTATATATTACTTCAAGCGTTATGTTTTAATATGAATCAGGTTGAAAAAGGATGCAGGGTGATTTTTGCCATTAAACTAGCCAAGTAGACTAAGCATGGAATTGAGCTTCTGGTGCAATGATGGCAACGAACAATAGAATATGATCGGAGATATTTTGATGAATAAACGCTTTTCGCGTTCACTTTCATTGAACTTTTAATTAAAGTGTGATATACGAAAAAATGTTTTGTACCACTATAGTTCTAAACGATGGAAATCGCAATATATATATATATATATATATATATATATATATATATATATATATATATATATATATATATACATATATATATTGTAAAATTTCCGAACATTAATTGCTTTATACTAGTTTTATTTTGAAACTTGATATGTCCCGGAAAGAGATATATTTAATCGAAGTAGCTAAGTGGGTTTGGCTACTGTGACCAAGTAGTACACGGTAGCAGTAATCAACTGGTACGCGACGTAGTCGCAGGTAATAGGTGTAGACCAATAGAATAGCCAATGGCGTAGTCCAATGGGCGTCGTCATAGACTTAATCTCTGTCATACCTACACGTCCGTCTGTATTTATGACGGACACCAGCCAATCATATTCCAATGAGGAGGAACTCAGGTGTAGGCATATTCCATTATATCAAAACTACTGACACACGTTGACTTGCATAATGCAAATTGAGATTATATATACTGAATCCGATAGACAATGCCACGTTATTTTATGTGGCTTTTCTTGCTTTCTTGCGAGAGAATGAGTGGTTGTTTCAAGGCTGTGCAGATGCTGTCCATATTTTTTCTTCTTCGGTTTCAACACTTTCGAATATTTTCTTATCCTTAGGAATACATCATGTGTAGTTTGCCAGAAAATATGAGATAACACATTCAAACTGATATCGTACACTCTCGTTTCTGTTGGAGAACGTTATAATTTGAAAGTCTTATCTCAGGAGAGGTTATTGACTTTTCCTGCTTTTTACATTGATTTAATTTTTAATGCATAATGTTTCCTAAGAGAAAGGCCAATACGACGTCAGTTTGAGTCCATAATCTCATCTTCTGATGAATAACACCTTTGTAACATTTCTAAACTTGGCCAGAAAATAGTCGAACGCCCTTGAACTCAAGAAATAAAATCTATAAATATTTTCTGCGTAGCGTTGAGCAAAACTTTCGTTACTCTTCAGGAAACAAAGAGAAATCACAACAAAAATTGAAAAAATTCATGACCATAATCTTCTGTTGGTGCAGGTTTGGTTTCGTAAAGTGTTTGGGTACTTCACCATCATCAAGCCGTTGGGCCGATCGTTTACGTTTGTCATGTACGCATGCAGAAGGCGATTATATCCATTTGGTGGAAATAAGTTACATGGGTCAGGTGAAGGCCGCTTAGTGATGTCATTCCTTGCAGGGACAATAGTGGCAGTCTGTTTCTGTTTGTTTACATCAGCAGAATTTAGCGGTTACTTTTTTTAGTCTGCGCAAAGGGGCCCGGGCTGAGGTTAAATCTGCTTCCTCTAGAAAATACTTCAGCTTACAAGTCCTTGGTGCTGTTTCCCTTTGGGAATATATATTTCCCAGATATATAAAGAACCTCTGGCTCACAGTCCTCAATTTGGGAAAACCCAAAACTCACCGTTTCTTCTTGGTGGAATATGTCTTCGCCTGGGACACAGTAGACGAATCCAGCCTGTTTTAATCTGTAGTCCTAAACATGGCTTCACCAGATGCAGAAGAATATCCATATTATATGTAACACTGATCCTTTTTGTTTCTCCTTTAAATCTGCTTGCTGCATAGATAAAATTTCCCTGCGTGGTACACGTTTATATATGCATATATAGTTTTGTGTATGTCTTAGTGGTCTAAACGGACGTTTGTCATTCTTTTTCCTTTCAGTCATTCCGTTCCGTCGGTGAAGTAAGGTGTTATTATATCATGTGCATAATAATGCTTATAATTGGGGGAAACGTAGATGGGAGAATAAACCTTTCTTCACTAGCACGCTCCCGTTATAGTCATAAAGGATCCATTATACATCACAAGTCACTATTCGATCAAGAAATGGATCATTCGAATTTCTCAGATCTAACATCGAGTACTCTGCAAAACATGGAACTCTCTGTCTTTTAGTGAGTTCATATGGAACCCATTTATCGATATCTTGGAAGACAGGCAAAGGATACTAGAGGGATTAAACGAATACATTGACAATAGAAGAGAAAAATCTATAATATCTAACAACGTGGAATAGCCCGTAGCATTAAAATCCGAAATTAGTTCAGCACTAGTCAAAAGGAATAGGAGCAAAACAATAAAACTAGATGAGATTGGAATAAAGATGCTGACAGCCTTAGACGATTTTGGAACTGATAAGTGGAAAATAAACGAAATATACGATAGCGGCGAAATACCGGAGGTCCTCAATTGATTTGTCTTCATATCGCGACCAAGGATATCAGATGCAAATGAGTGCAAGCTACATTGGGCAATCAACTTAATGAACCATATAAATAATCATTATGATTCTAATATCAGTGTAGAAGAATTATACCGGAAGTAGAACAAGATCAGTGGGACTTTTTTTAAGACATTGAAATAATAAATACAATTTTTATCACTACAATGCTACGGAATGGCAAAAAGTCATTTACAAATGTTGCGTGAATTTCACACTAATTTGGAATAAAAGTAATAATATTATGTACCCTGACTCCCTCATAAAAATTCAGAATGTATAATTAATAAATAAAAAACACTTCAAATACGGGTATGGATCAATTAATTTCAACCATTACCGCAAAATTCTACACAATCAAAACATTTATCTAAAAACTCGAGTCACGTTCTTAAATAGTCTCGTCAGATAGTAACTTTCATATTTATATCACCTGAAGAAGGAAGGGCGTACAACGGTCAAACACTGTCAATATATTAATAAAGATGAGGACAATAGTTTGAACTATGCAAATAATGTAAATACGTACAATACCTCAACTAAGAAATATAGAGAGAGATTTTTTATAAGTATGTCGTTCCTGGTACTGAACTTCATGCAGAAATATCGATCCAGTCAGTTGTTAAAATTGAGCGAATTAAGCCTGTAGGTCTTAACGAGAAACATTGTTCTAACTTTGTAGACTGGCGCTATAGAATCACAAAGAACTGTGTCAAATAGAAGAAACCACATCACGAGAGGACTTTCAACAACAGCAACAATTAAAATGGATAGCACATGTAACACGAAGAGAAAACAATGACATAATCAAGATGTTAACATTCCACACTTCCTCAAAGAAAATTTAGGAAGGAAGCCTCTGTCAATACTGGAAAGAGCTATAACAGTAACTGGTCTTGAGAAACACATTTAAGAGAAAGATTTTATAAATGTTCAACTGAAAGTAACACTTGCTACTCAGTCAATGAATGACGAATGTTTCCTCATACGAAAATGACGAATATTACTGTTACCATTTGGAAAAGTGCGACGCGAAGAACTGTTTGAAATTTTAGAAAAGCTTGATTTTCACGAGAAAGATATTCGTGATCTACATAAAAATCACGCAGCTTACATTAGGAGAGAAAACCGTGTTTATTAAAAACGCAAAAATAGAAAAAGTGGTTTGACAAGGATGCGTGCTCTAATCGGAAAATTTTTATTTGTACAAAGAAATGATCGCAAGTGAGCAAGAAGACATAGCAGGATTTTTTTTATTGACAGACATATTAACCTCAGAAGATACAATACAAAGATGACACTGTGATGCTAACAGATTCAAGAGGAAAACTGAAAGATCTCTTAGAAAATGTAGTAAATGAAAACAAGAAGATAGGTTGATTTTTTTTTGTTTTTTATGGGTTATCAACCCTTTTATGTGTTATCAACCCTCTGTAGGTCATTTAAATCCAGAAAATATTTCATATTGTAAGAATTTTTTTTTAGAAAATTATTTAGTAATACAAGTCTTACTAATAGCTGTGTGTGGAATAGTGGATTCATGCCTTTTCCAATGGTATTTGTGCGTAAGTGAATATAACGAACCTAACTGGAATTGAAACACGACTCTCTGATTAACAATTTCAAGCTATTATCCATTACACCACCCGCACATCCAAGCTTAAGGCACTTGGCATTTTCAAGTGGTCACCCATCTAGGTACTGACGGAAACTAAAAAAAGGAATAGTCATTAACTTAAAGACAAAATGCATGGTTACCATCAAAAGTTGTGAACTACGTATTAGAAACGTCAAAATGAAACAGATACAAAAATTTAAATATCTGTGCAATAAATTACAAGCTCACAAAAATAAAAAGAAGGGTCTGCAATGCTTTCGGTCTTGACCTGGCATCTCAACTTCAGTCATTTTTCCTATCACCGTGTCGTGTTGTCGCTATAAATATTTTAACGGCAGTTGATCTGATGAGCTTTCCTTTTGATCCCTCGGTCGCATGAATTTAAGCGTACTACTTATTTGGCTTCTCGCTCTCATTGTCTAATTGTTGAAATATCTAGATGCAACCGTAAGTTCTATTCTAATAGTTTCTTCTCTCGCACTTCTCACCTTTGGAAATCTCATCCGGATTTTTGCTACCTTACCACCTACAATCTTCAAAAGTTTAAATGCAACATTAATCGCCACCCTCTCTGTTTCTGAAACCTGCACTTTTATTGTCTTTTCTCCTCATTAAAGTCTTCTCATTCTCTTCTCCACCCAATAGCCTCTTTGCGTCTTAGCGGCATTATCGCCTTGCTCGGGGTGAAATGATTAAAAAATGGCTTAATGGCAAGATGGGTAGCAAAGGGACAATAATTAGCAACAGAAATTAATAAGTTGTGGAAACCTTGACCGACAGCATCCTGAAAAGGCATATGACACATGAAAGAAGAAAGCATCAAAGCTGTCACCTGTTGCAAGGCTTTGTGAGATGAATATAAAGAAAAGTGGATTTATGTATATTTCAAGGATAACAGAAATAAATCTTAAAATATAAACTAATTGTCACGTCAGATGATAGCAGAATAGCCCTTTCACCCCGTGTTACAGCAAGACCTCAGAGAAGCCAAGTGCAACAGAGGACTGAGCTGAAAAATGAACTCCTAAACACCAGGAGCAGATCTGCAGCACAGAAGATATCAGTGGCTGCCCCCAAGATGTAAACAGGTAGCTCAACAAGCAACTATTATTAGTCACAGCCATCTTATTAGAGTTGGTCCTTTATTAGAGAAGTAGCTAAGAAAATATTATTTTTATAACATGAGAAGATGGAAAACGGTCGTCCCATTTATGTCCGATTCGAAGAATATAAAAGATCCTTAATCAAATGAAAGACAAAAATATGATAAATCAAATGTGGAAAGAAACGGACACACCTGGAATAGGGTGCAGATGATTAACAAGGAGTAACGCTGGAGAGTGTTAAAGTTGAAGGGAACGGCAGTTAGCCAAATGTATAAAGAGATATATAAGCACCGTGTTTTTTAGTTTAAGCAAAGAATGTATCGGGGAACCCTCCCGTCTATAATTTGGAAATACATTAGGTAAATAGGCGGCAGTATATTTTAGTCTGTGCGTCTTGTAACTGAAATGGATTCCTCCTGATGGTATATTAACGATCATTTTCTTGTTACCATTTATAAATGCATTAGTATGTTCGAAAAGTAATTATATAATTCAACACAATAAACTGACTCAACCAACCAAGGTATAGCATCAAGATTGAACGATAGGAAACTGCGTCCAGAATTAGTGTATCTTTTTCTATACGAAGGTGAATCGTTTATAATTCATATCAGAGTTTAATTGGGAAAACGTGAAAAGAGACAATTAAAGTTTCTCATGGGAGTTCGCTTGTAAACCGAACTCAATGTTCCAACATATGCAGCAGTCTTTTATGCAAGAATGCCAAACTTACATTGGTGCATCGATTATTGGTGTGAAGTGAAAACCTTAACCGGAATTTGTGACACTTAACCATCAGACCAAATCTCTACCTCCATATATATATATATATATATATATATATAATTTTTATTTATTTATGCATCTAAATATCTTCTTTTCTCTTGATCAGTTTTACACACAGCTTAATTACGATTTTCTTGGAAACACTGCGCACAAAAACGGCACTAAAACCTCAAGTATGATCTCGGAAAAAATTGCTGATAAAAAGTGGCACCTCTTCGGTGCCGGAGAGTTGACTAAATTACGATGAGGAGACCTCTCCGGCGAACATTCTGGATAATGTAGATACTTGAAACTTTGATTTTCATTCCATGTCTATTTAATGAGAGATCAAAATTCCAGGTCGATGCTCGAAGCTATATCGCGAATGCACCAGCTTTCTTCAAATAATGAGAGCCTAGATGAAAGGTTTGACCATTTTTTGTGCCGAATGAATTTCACGCTATCATGATTGTCAAAAAAAAGATTACCAATTGGATGAACTCCAAATCTAGACGACCGTTTTCTTTCCATCATACTATATTTTCTAATTGTATTTTTTTAAACTAATATAATTCTATCCCTTATTTCCTTCCTCGGTCTAAAGATATGTTAACAGGTCTTTTCATTTTCTATTTCACCGTAACTGTTTCATTTCTTGGTGCAACTTCTTCTATAACTTCTTCTGTCGTAATTATCAACGCAATATCTTTGCTTTAGAAAAAATCAGAAAAAATTCTAGTTAATATTCATGAGATACACAATTACGTATTCGTTTACACTCGTTTTTAAATGGGCCACAAAGCTACAACAAGAACGTAGATATTGACCAAAGAATCTGCCAACCACCATTTTAGCTTCTCCAAATAAAACAAAAATTAATAAACTGACTGATAATGAGTGAGAAACTGAGAATACATTTCTATGAAATCTAATGATGTGATGTGTTGATATATTAAAGGCCCAGTCGATTAACAAAAACATTCTGCTTTTTAAATCAAATAAAATACTTCGGAGGTCTCCACGATATATGTTCTTAATTCAACGAAATCTGTAAATAAAACTTTGAAAATCAGTAAATCTATTATTTAACCGCCATTTTTCAAACTAGTAAATAATACCTTATGAAATTACTGCTCTTACAAACAAAAGTACACAACTGATTCATAAGATCAAAAGAAAATGGTTGAGTACATCAACACAGATATAATGACAATATACTCCACACGTGACACATACTGACGTTATTTTCAGTTAACAATATGAAAATAGCGTTTCTCTACATTCCAGTTGCTAGGAACATTCAGTTTTTGTTTTTATTAGTTACCTTGTTCGATTAAATTCATTTCATATTTTGCTTTGATAAAGTCCACACTGGGCGAAACGCGTTAGCAATTACTAGTTTTCCTGTTGTCATTTTTATTCATATATATATATATATATATATATATATATATATATATATATATATTAAAAAGAAGAGAAGAGAGGTGCCGTAAACGTTTTTGGTTGTAATGTGGATTTATTTAGAAAAAAATATTATGCTTTGTTTTACATAATGTTACACTACACGTGTTTCTGGTCTCATGGCCGTCTTCAGGTAAAAGCGGAGATTTCCACATATTTTTTAAAATAATTCATTTTTTCTTTTGTTTTTCAATGTTAAATATTCTCGATATGAGACATTTTCTGTGTTAGTAATCCGAATTTCTTTCTTGAATTGGCAATGAAGAGTTCTGCGCAAAGGGTCATAAAACAATTAAGGTTGGTCCAAGCGAAATGATGAATTACTTATCAGCATTTTATCTTTTACCTGAAGACGGTCACGAGACCAGAAACATTTGTTGTAACATTATGTAAAACAAAGCATAATATTTTTTTCTAAATAAATCCACATTACAACCAAAAACGTTTACGGCACCTCTCTTCTCTTCTTTTTAATATACATACTTTTCTCTCGATGGAACCACTACAACCTCTTTCTTTTATATATATATATATATATATATATATATATATATATATATATATATATATATATATGCGTGTGTGTGTGTGTGTGTGCGCGCATTTAGGCAGCAAATTCTCTTTTAGGCATGTCTGATTAAATAAAATAAATTTAAAAGCAAAAATGGAAAAATTTACAGTAATTGAGATCAACACGCAGTTTTGTATTACTACTTGCACCCCTGAAGATGATCTCTGAAGAAGATCGAAAGTAGTTGGAAAATGGGAAATAAATGCGATTTTCATAGTTATAGCACATTACTCACATCATTTAATTGAAATACACAGAAGATTATTCATGAGTATGAACGGATTTTATTAAAAATAAGCAGACAGACATAATATCTGTAATTTATTTAATCAGACATATATATATATATATATATATATATATATATATATATATAATTTAAAATATAAAAAAATAAAGGGCTTTTTAATAAGCAAAAAAATAACATGATTTTAATTTAGTTACCCATTTAAAGGATGTTTCCTGCATTATAATTTTTTTTTTAAATGAGCGTTTGTTTCGTCATGGATACTCCCGATATCTACAGGTATTTTTTTTTTGTTTTTTTTTTGGGGGGGGAGTAGTTTTTAAAATTTTTAAGGTTTTATTTTTCAAATGAACGCATCCACGTCCCGATGAAACTAAATAGATTAATTCCTATTCTTTATTCGTTCCGTTCACGCTTTTAAATTTTATGAGTCTCAGTTTTTCGTCCTAGAAAAACAAACATCCACTTTTGAAAATTGCCTCCACTGCCATATACTAGGATTGATATTATATTATATATGAGCACTCTTTTCTTTGTTTCTAACGAAATTTTCTTGTTTCGTAATACTTTGTTTAACCTTAGGACGACAACTTTTTCTATTTCAATGTCTCTTCGAGTTTAGGCGTCAAATATTTTGTCATTCATAAATAGTTAAAATTTCTGTATTTGCTTGATTTCGCCATATCCAATTTTCAGCTTGCGTGTTGAACTGCTTCTCTTACTAACAACCATACATTTTGTCTTCTTACAATTGATAGTTAGTCCTTTCTTCGTTTCACGAGATGCTGTGAAATAACAACACACTATTATGAGACGAATTAATAATAATAACACTATTATAAGACAAGATATCTTGTCCGTGATCCTAAATTTACCAATTGCCAAGATTTCTCATTCGCGCTAGTGAAGACGTTAAAACCTAATACGGTCTGACTGCCGTATGCTGTCGACTGACATGTTAGTGTTTTACGAGCTTAATGCTGCATATTTTAAAGTAAGCGTAGAGTTAGAGATGACAGCCAGAAATGATACTCCAAATCAGTAAGCAGACGTATTTGGTGTTAAGATACGTCATCATCGTCTGTTTAATTATAAGTGCTACATCCCACAATACTTGTCAAAGAGCTAAATCGCAAAATTTTCTGAGAAGTCGTCTTTTATGACGCTAATATAACCTTCTAGATTATGTACAGGAAGCCAACTCTTGTTACAAATCTGATTGGCGAGGATGGATGGATGGATGGAGCTGGAGGCCTGCAGATACTACACTTTGTTCCTAGTCATCTTGGTCACGAATTGTTATTTCCATCGAATGTTGGGGCATTTTCATATGCTGAATCAGTTTTACATTAGTCGCTGGTCCTAGAAAGTGAAGTTTCTTCTTCCGGTTGTTTTTATAAAATGTGTGAGTGCCGACAGGATACGACATCTGTTTCTATTGGATAGAAAGACAATCTGTTTCTATTGGATAGAAAGACAAAAAAATTAGCACATTAATTCTTCTCTAAATAGATTTGCACTCAGATTTAAGGACTTCTCCCATCATTTGATCTAATTGTTAAGACCATTGTTGCGGAATTTTGCAGTTCTGGGACTGCACCCAGAACTGCACTTCATTAATCAATATGCTGTCATCATAGAAATTCTGTCTTTCAAATATAACCTAACTGAGGGGAAGATGTGGAAATCAAATGGTTCCAGGTCTACTAGGTCTATAGGTGTGGATGTGAAAATATTTCGTAGGTACAATGCTTCACTTTGTATGGCATGGGAATTGTGTAATAGTGCATTGTTTAGCGAAATTTTGACACCTTTCTGATCATACTGCATCTATGAGGTTTGATAGCTTTACGTAATTTTAATACCAGGCGTGCACAAGTCTCTCTTATTCTGATATATTTAACCAATATATCTCTAAGCGCCTCGCCCTTTCCATAATATTTTGAGCATGAACTTGCTAGCAATGGAATAGGTACATGCATTTAGTGATATTGGGGAATCGCCGAGCATCTATTTTTTTTCGGGGGGGGGGTTGTTCTTTAGTCTCTGTGTCAATTTGAGAAAAGTTCTGTTGATCCTGACACATGGTCAAAGGGTCACCGAAGTAATTGCTCCTGATTTCCTTCTAAAGCAATGTATGAGCAAATGAGAAACACTGTGCTAACATTTTTCGACATAGGCAGGTATTCATTGATGATTTTTTTTCATTGACCGCACACTAATATTAAGCTTGTCTCTCGATTGTCCTAAGGTGATAGTTTCCACTTGCTGGAAGGTGTCACCTCTAATAGCTTACTGGGGGCAGCTGAGAAGTAAAGGTCATTTTCTCTAAAATCTGATCACTTTTGAAATGCTAAGAGCTGTACTTAATAACCTGAGGAGATCCTATCGGATTCCTTTTTCTACCATAATTCCCCCCCCCCCCAAAAAAAACATTTGTGGTGTGAATCCCGTCAAAAACAATAAATTGTTTACATCTTTATACTCCGCTGGAACACACAAGCAATTACTAGTACAAACATAAAAATCGAGGTGTATTTCATACATGTTTTGACAAGGGTAATTTCAACACCTTTTAGATGTGTCCGCACTAAGCTTTAAATCTCCCTATGGTATTTCAATACTTTAAACGAGTAACAAATAGCATGAAACATTGATCTACACATAAAGCACAATGTTATGTAAACTTTCAATAGCTGGTCAAGCTATGGGCAAATATTGAAAATTTGGGCAAATAATGAAACCCAAACAAAAACAAAACATTTTGAAAGTAAATAAAAATAAATTTTTATATTAAAAATACCAGAATAACTTTTTTAAAAAATGACAAATACATTTTATCTGTAGTTGAAGGCATACAATTACATTCCCAATATATTTACTTGAAGGCATAAAATCGGTCCGAAATATTTTGATTTCAATATTAAATAACTTAAAGAGGTTGATATACCGTTAAATAAAATCAACCAACCAACCTATCACCAAATATTTAATCAATACACTAAATTATATCCAACCCTCTGTATTCTTATGATATTGGCAAGCAAGTCGTCGTCTGAGTGAAACAGCACTCGTTGAATTGTTAGTTCAAAGCTTACCCGTAGGGGATAAAAACCCATTTCTATTGGCCTTGCCTTCACTCAAGTTATCAGGCAATGAGGCGGTGCAGAGGGAAGCATATTCATGCATTTATTTTAAAAAAAAAAAAAAAAAAAAAAGCATGAATACTAATTGAAAAAAATCCGAACCTAAACCTCGATTGGCCAATTCCATTTTCTAAGCTCGCAAGACTGACTCAACCTCATATCTATGGAATCTGGTTTAAACCCCAGTTTTAATAGCATTGAATAAAATATCCGACCAAAGCCGATATCCAGTTTTTGTCTTTTCGCTCCATCTTGTAAGAATGTATTTTCTGTGAATTCAAACGAATGGATTACTTTTAAGGTAAGAAATAACTAATTATGTCTTATTTCTTCTATTATTATTATTTAATATTTTCTTAGTTTAGGAATTGCAAAGATTTAAACAGCAAAAAATGATTTTCTTCAACAAAACCTTCGATCAGGCCAAAACTAATTTCAACCCTTATGAGTGGGTGATTCAATTTGTTTGAGATTTCTAACCAGATTAAGATTGTAGTTTGATGTCTTCAACTACTGATACTACTTTCATTGGTTTATATAAATAATTCTTTGTGCGTTATAATTGGGGTTTGAATATTAAACAGTTATCATTCCCTTCAACAAATTTATGCATATAGGGAAGAATTAGAATTTCATAGAGAATTTGTAAATATTTTGGTAGCTGTAGCGTAAATGATAATAAAATTTTCGGTGAAAAATAATACTATCAAATGTTAGGGTTAGTGATTGCGACTAAGTTAAAGATGAAACAGTTTATGACCAGCCTCCTGTTTTGTCTAATTTTTAGCCTTACGGTATCTTTAACGTATGTTCATTAATAAATATTAGTGCCTACCTTCTAGAATAAGTTATTTATTGAGTAAACATCGCTTATTCTAACAAAAGTAAAAATTAGAAAAATGATATACGAAAATTGTATTACGTCAATCTTACCGGTTTCGAGTGTAATCATAATACCGACTGCAAGTACAAGTGCCGGTTGGAACATTACTAACCAAGTTGTGCTTAGACTGCTACAAAGCTACCATAATAGACTTATAGAAAGGATATTCTTTTTTATTTTTGGTTGTTTTTTGTTTTGTTTTCTTTCGTTCGTTCCTTTATTTTGTTGTCTTTTTAGGAAATGCCCCAACGAGCTTATTTTGACCTCCACTGTTCGTTAATTTTGTATATTTGACACTTGAAGTGATTTTGCTATCTTGCCTACTAAATACCCTGGTTTATTGTATATTGAGATGATAGTTAACCACCGTCTCCAATTATTAAGATTCTCCCCTTTGTATTATTCACCTTATGTACGTGGAATATCAAAACATGAATTATTATTGGCATTTGTTCTCATTTAGGAAAGAAAGCAACCAATATTACTTATATTTTAGATTAGTTCCTTTTCTTTCTCTCTCTCTCTCTCTCTCTCATCAGCGAAATATGATAGTATTAGACTATTTTCTCACTTCTAAATAACTTAATAGTTAACAGTAAATACCACCATGTGTTTATACAGTTTTAAACATGTTAAGCTGTTGCAGTATGATCCAATTGACTTTGTTACCTCACTCTCCTAAACTGGGATGTTTCATAGGTACCTCGACGAGAGAGCTAAAAAAAAGAGCATAGCATGATGAAAAAGACGCCAAACTTGACGAAAACAAAATTTTATCGTTTAAATGTTTATATTATTATTAAGAGGAAAGATCAAAGTATTTTGGCGGTATTTTTATACATTTTTAATCGTTCCTAGCACGTCCGAAATTTTTTAAAATCTTGTTTTTTGAGTCAGTAAAATTGACAGATAATCAATCACGTTAACTATTTTTCCCATTTTATAAAAAAAAAATAATCTTTCAGATTCTTTTAAAAATGAATTATAATTTTTTTTTTTTTTTTTTTTTTTTTTTCAGAATTTATTTTAAGAAAATTAGAAATTAAAAGTTTATATAAAATATTTTGAAACAAGGATTATTTAGTTTCTGCGCCGAAAAGATGAAGTTTAAAAATATGACAAAGCATCATGAACAGACAGTTGAGGGCTTGGAATATCTGATATTCACAGGGTAGATTGAATACAATAGGGACGTAACCTATTTAGAGAAGTTGAGTAAATAAGTTTTGGAGAAATAACAAAAAGACAATTTATTACGATCTACGAAGAACCGGAAACTGGAGAGTCATGATTGTCCACGTCCTGAAGCGACAATCTATATAAGGATGAATTTAACAATGACATGCTTTTGTCTGAACTCAACAAAAATAATGTTCTTAATGTGTTTGAATAATTAGCTCAAAATGTGAATTTAAACTATTTATGGTTCTATAATAATTTAGTTTCTCCTCTCACTTCTCTCAAATTCTGTTCCAGAATTTTGCTTTACTGTCAACTAGAATCTTCAAAAAAATATTGCAAGTCATTGAATCTTGTTCTTTTCATTGTCCTTTCTCCTCAACATTTTCTCAGTTTCCTTCATTCTCGGTAACCACTTAGTTGCTTTATCCACGTACTTAGGATGAAAAGATTTTTAAAAAAATAAAAGAATAAGGTGACTAAATTCGGAAAATTTAGCCGAGGGTAAATTTTCTAGGATCAGATTCGTTACTTGAGATAAAAAAGATTTTACAGGAACAAATTGAGTCGGAGAAGAATTTAGCGGAAGTAATCATACACAGTCCGAAAGGAGACGTTATCAAAAAAATCTTTTGTTAGTGGATTTCGTTAATTTTGACTTTCTATATATCAATTTAACGATAACAGTAGATATCTCTAGTTTTAAAAGAAATGAGGTCTGGCGCGATCAATCACAAAATTGAGAACACAGCAAAGATCACACCTGAAAATAATGAGTCCTATAAATGAAGAACTTTCATGGTTTCATCTGTTTGCTATTTATTCCGGAATTTACAAACCTATCTTAATGGGATTTTTCTTCAGACATGAGATGGAAATTACTATGAGCAGATTATTTTCCCAACAAACTGTGTAGCATCAATTCCATTCATAGGAAGGTGGAAGCCAAGATGAGAAAGGAGGAGAGAGGGTTGTGTAGGCCAGACCCCGGATGTCATACTCAAATTACATACTATCATCGATTGAAAACTGAAGAATTATTAATGTGTATTGCACACAGTGGAACATATCTGAGTGAATTGTAGAGATGTAAACCTAATTTGGGACACATTATCAAGTTGACAAAAAAAATCTCCAACACAATTCATTCACAATAATCGATTTCTTGAGATTTTACATGAAAATATAATGACAGAATCATCAATACTATTTTCTTTCACTTCATTAAACTGTTCAAGTAGAAAGTTTTACATGTCCTTTTTTTTTTTTAATTCTTAATCATATTCCAACCATAATTCCGCTATTAAGCAACCCACATAAGTGTTGGTATACCGATACACCAACCAACTAAACAAGAACTGTATTTTGATTATGTACCTCCACGCTAAAAAAAAGAGTATAGTCTGAACAGACGCCAATCTTGCCGAAAACAAATTTTTTATCGTCTAAATGCTTGTTATTATTAAGAGGAAAGACTAAAGATTTTAATTATTTTTTTGATTAACTTTTTTAGAACATTCTAAATTTTGATTTAAAAAAAAAAAAAAACTTGTATCACCGGAACTAGTAAAATATCATAGACAATAATTAGCACGAATTTTTGGTATGACACGCATTAATTTGGAAAATCTTACAAAATAAAAATAATTGTCGGATGTTAATGAAACTTTCAGGAACTATTCACAGATGATCGAAATTATTATAAAAGTTTTTTATTAGTCATGGCAGAAATTTTTTTTTTTTTATATTTATTACCGCCACCCTAACTAATTTTATGAAAACGCTAGAAATTCGATCGCGTCAGGTTTAATGATTACAATATTTAAAAGCACAAGGCTTTGAGGAATGCAAATCATGTTTTGTTTTTAATTGGACCCCACTACCTGAAAATCAGCTCTGAATTGTAACATAAAAATTCAATAAAACAAAGATTTTATTTAAATTCAAATGCTTTTATTTGCTTTTATGAATATGGACAATATTTTCTGAAAGCAAAAAATTTCGATGAAAAATGAATTTTTAATACAATTGTTATTTCTTAATTTTCGTAGATTTTTACAGATAAGTTGTTAAAATATAAAATTAGTTAAATGCCGCATCGGATTCCCTAAGCCTCCTTATGAGATTTTTTTTTTTTTTTTTTTTTTTTTTTTTTTTAGCGCGTTGTAAATTGTATCATTTTGACTAATCAGAAGATCCGCAGTAATTAAGAAATGTAATTTTGTGTTTATAATCGGGCTGTAATTATAAAGTAAGGAAGACTAACCAGAATACAATTAAGTTGCGTTATTTGAGTTAAGCATTGTTTTCCGCTGTTAAGGTGTTTACTTTTGCGAAACGCGTGTGGAGGAGTTAATTTGATTTTTCAATTTCAACTGACAAGGGTACCTACAAGTATCATCTTATGAAATTTATATGATCTTATATTTATATTAATCTCAGTTACATCTTTCCATAAATGAAATATCAAAATTAATAATAAAATGAACGTAAATACAAATAACGTAGTAAAATGTAATAAATGTACATAAAATTATCGTATTTTATGTACACTTCTGATAAAATTTCATAAGAAAGGTACCTACAAATTAGATACCTTTCTTATGAAATATGAACTCTAATCTCACTCTTAAGTCTTATTTTAATTTCTCTATAATATATTTTCCATAAAGCATCGTAAAGGTGAAAGCTAAGTACAAAAAAAATTAGAGCGCTGAAAGTTTTCCTTAAAAATAACGAGGTAAATAATTTGTTCATTTTTCTTCTTCCGTAGAACAAATTAGCCTCACAGAATCCGTTAATGTCATTCATCACCTATCAAGTGACGCGAAATTTTATGACCTGCTTTGTTTTATTTTCAAATTACAACTTTTCGGCGCAGAAGCTAAGTTAAGCTTGGTTCAAAATATTTTAAATAAACATAATTTCTGATTTTCTTAAAATAAGTTTTGAAAAAATAATTGATTTTTAAAAGAATTCCAAACTGAGATTTCCAGTTTATTTATAAAATGGAAAAAAATGGTCAATTTTGCTGACTCAAAAAAGAAATTTTTTAACGAAAATTTTGGACGTGCTAGAAACGATTAAAAATGTAAAAAAAAAAAAAAAAAAAACCCTCAAAAATACTTCATCATGCTAGGCTCTTTTTTTTTTTTTTTTTCCTCTAAATTGTTATTGCCGGATATCTATTAATCTACATACCGTAATTCCCCATGTTTAATACGCATGTTTTCTAAAAAAAACAAAAAACAAATCAGGGATGCGTATTATGCACAGCTACAAAAAAAAACTTTAAAAATTGACATAAAATAATAATTATCCTAAAGCTAAATTAGAATAATATTTTTTCTATGTTTGAAATCATTTTTAATACGAGTAGGAAACGCTGGCCATAATGAAATTGGAGAGGTATAATTTATAAGGTTTCATACCAAACAAGGGGTGCCTATTCTACACGAATAGAAGCAATTTCCCACACTTTCAACGCAATTTTAGGTATGCGTATTATGGATGAAGTTGTATTATACATGGGGAATTACGATATATGCCTATGAATCCACCCGTCTATGTACCCATTCATCTATGTATAATCTTTGCTTTTACACTCATTCAAATATGAATCCTGAAAAAAAAATACAAAAATTACATTATTTCTTATATTGAATAATTATTCATCTTTTATCTATTATTTAATCATTTCTTATTGCATAATGAATTGATAATGTACCATGTGTTATCACAGATAGGATTTATACGTACAAACTTATATCTATTAGGTTGGTGCAGAAATAATGTCGTTTTCTCACATAGTAACATATGCGAGAAAACGACATTTTTGCACCAACCTAATACCATAATAATGAGATCACATGTCTGTAGTCCTTGAGGGTCGTAAGGGCATCATATGTACAGCAGCAGTGTTGAGTCATAGACAAGATAGCCTGGCGGAGCCCAATATTCTCCAGGGTGGTTTGAATGAAATTGTCCTTCTCATTTTCTCGTTGCCAATCAGAATTATGGAGCCCAGTTTGTATTAAGGTGAATTGTATTGCATTCGACTGGAATTTTGTTGTTCATTACATCAACGTTCATCCACATATTAACATAATAAATACTAAATTAGGTAAAGTAAGCCAATGCTGAAGAATCCATAGGTATTTGAGTACATGACGAGAGCTACCGTCAGAGGAAGCACGGTCGATTAATGAATAGTGGCTTGGATTAAAGAATTCCAGTCGAATACATTATATTCAATTACGTGCTAATTCCCTTGAGAAAGGTATGAATCCTGTTCTTTTCCCCCTGATATGGGTAAATAGCAGGACAGACCGGGTTCTATAGCCTTGGAAGGCAACTGGTCTACCGTAGAAAAAATGGCAACCTAATGCGGGAAAAAATCTGCCTCGTTAGTCATGTATCGAAAGATACATGATTGCTTAAGCGTGTATCACGCATGGCACATAACTGACTGAATTTTGAAGTTAATTTGACTATAGTAAATAGATATAGTTTGGTGACCATGAGTAATTCAAAAGAATTGTCTCTTAATAATAATAATAATAATAATAATAATAATAATCATACTAGATTTTTTGTAAAAAGACATGCTAAATAATACATGCATAGGGTTTATATTCCTGTGTAAATCTTGAGGAGCATTTGCTTATTTTGCTGCAAGAAACAGAAGATCGCCCAAAGAGTTATGAATTAAGAAAAGTAGCCAAATAGTCATAGTAACGTTGGATAGCGGCTCGGAATGAGGAATCGAAGAGCCGAGTTCGAATTCCAGTCGAATCCATTACATTCACTTACGTGCTAATAATTTAATCTTCTCTCCCAGCTATGGATAAATAGCAGGACATACTTTGCTTGGCAATCGGTCTACTGTGAGGAAAATCAGTCCTGTTTTATGAAGATACATACTCGCATAAGCGTGTATCCCGCATGGCAAATAACTGACTGAACATTGAGGATTAGAATTTGTTTTACCATCACTTCTCGATTTATTACACAAAATGTGTTCAAATAAATTGTGGCTTACGTTTAAACACTGGTTCTAATTTGTTCGCCGAAGTTAAGCAACGTTAAACCTGGTCAACACTTAGATGTGTGACCGCTCGGGAATACCGGGTGCTGTAAGCTTGGATGTGCGGGAATGCGATACTGGAGTATCGGGTTCTTTACATTCACTTACGTGAAAATACCCTTGGGAAAGGCATGGATCCAACTAACCTCGTTTGCTGCTATTTATCACGTATGTCACAAGAATAGATATACGAAAATATGCTTTGGCTTTAAATAACCTGCAGAAGATTAATTAGCCGTAAAAATAAAAACGATTCGAAAAAATTGTACATCATTATATATATATATATATATATATATATATATATATATATATATATACGAAAACAATGAAATTTTATATGGGGAATTTTCTGGGGCAAGGAATTAATGCTAGTGTGACTGAGAAATATACCCAAACACGTCATACACTGCGTGCCAAATTATTATCGAGATAACTTTTTTCTAAAATTTCAAAAACCTTCCAATCAATTCACACAAAATTTTCACACAATGTTGGCAACACTGACCTGCGCAATGTAAACAAACCGGCGCCATATTTGTCATCAGCACTGTGATTTGAGCGTGCCAAATTAGGTTGGTGCAAAAATAATGTCATTTTCTCCCATAGTAACATATGTGAGAAAACGACATTATTTTTGCACCAACCTAATAGAAACATTTAGTAAAATTCCCAGAATTGAGCAAACAAAACGTTTATTAATGTTGCACGTGAATGTTTATGATCAAAAGAATCTAATAAATAAGATAATCAAACAAATAATAACAAAGGCACAGTTTTAAACAAATTAATAGGGAATGTGCTTTCCCTGTTTTGAAATTACTTGAAGACGACGACGATCCATAGAATTTGTTAATTGTGGGATGTCATCTGCTGTAATGCCGCGAGATATGTCAAGAATTGCTTCCCACAACTCAGCGTTGCTCCTGAATTGTCATCCGTTGGCGTACAGTCTTCGCTTCATGATGCTTCATGATGCTTCAAAGGTTTTCGATTGGGTTCAAATCCGGAGAATTTGTTGGCCACTTCATTTTTCGAGGTCCATCGAAGCCTAACTGTTTCAAATATTCAGTAGTCTTGTGAGCAGCCTGTGAGGGAGCATTATCTTGCATAAAAACAATGGCCCTTCTGAAGGCAACTCTTCGCCTTTTCATCCACGTTTCAAGATGCTCCTTCATAAACTCTATGTATGCATCAGCAGTCATTTTGATGCCATCTAGTAATCTCCATGGGCCCACTAATGTCTTTCCAATAATACCACCCCAGATCATTATGCCTCCACTGCCTTGTCAGCGTGTCAACAATGATGGCGATTCTCTCCGTTCATTACCCAGCCTTTGCACCATCTATCTGGCCCATCAAGTGTTGCTCGAGTTTCGTCTGTGAACAAAACTTTAGAGAAGTCAATCTTCATATTGTCCTCGGCTCATTTCAATCGATTTTGAATGTGATTTCTCGTCAACGGAGGCTTCGATACAGGTTTGACTGTTGTTGCCATTTCCCTCAGATACCGACACCGAGTACTTTTAGACACAGTAGGATCCCCAATACGACTGAAAAGCTCTTGACTGGTAAGTACAGGGTTCTTCGTGGCCTCTCGTTTAAGTCGTGACATGAAACGACGTGAAATAACCTTTGGCTTAGCTTTGTATGCCCTTTTGCGTACTTGTGTAGGGTCGGCGGTGAATTTTTCACTGTTTGATGACACTTCCCTATCATTTTAAAATTTTCTAGGGTAGACTTACCTTTTGAGAGTTCTGAGGTGTTGTTTTTTTTTTTTTCAGCATCACTTAAACTGCTTTTACGGCCCATCTTTTCACTAAATTCTTATACTTTTCTAATAATTTCGCACGCTCAAATCACCGTGCTGATAACAAATATGGCGTCAGTTTGTTTACATTGCGCAGATCGGTACAAAAATTTCAGTGATTGCGCAGGTCAGTGTTGCCAACATTTTGTGAAAATTTTGTGTGAATTAATTGGATGGTTTTTGAAAATATTAGAAAAAAAGTTATCTCGATAATAATTTGACACGCAGTGTATAAAAACAAGGATTAAAATTATATATATTACAGTTCCACATACACACGCAGAAAAAAAGAAAAATACGGGATTTTAAAATTAAATACATATAAACTAGGGTTAAATAAAGACTTGGGTATTTTAAATCTTTATAAATATTTCAATAGTTAAACATTTTTTTAGATATAGTTAATTTTTTTTTTCTTTTTTAACATCTAAAATATTACAGTTAGATTTACGTTAGGAATATTCGAACACAGTGGCGTTCCATATCACGTGACGTCTGCGTCTCGCGACGGACGCTACTTGTAAACAAACAGTAATTTTAATTTATTTGTAACAGTCATTTCTGAAGATTGAGGTCAATCTGAAATATCAAATATATATATATATATATATATATATATATATATATATAATATATATATATATATATATATATATATAATCTTTTAAAATATGTAGATAGTTCATATTAAAATAAGCATTAATTGTAACATAGATATATATCCTTCATATCAAAACGGATATTAAAATGTGACGAAACACTTTTTGTCTGGATTTCGTTTTTTTTTTTTTTTTTTTTTTTTTTTAGTGGATACACATATTTGAGTAGATGCTACGTTTATTTATTAAATAATATATTTATTTTCATCTACCAGCCTTGAATATTCGAGAAATCTTGAGCGAAAAATATCCGCTCGCTAGCAGGATTCGAACTTGCGTTCCCTTAGGGGAAACTGCCATTAGATCGGATGTGCTTTGATCTCTCGGTTACAGCGTGCGTCGATGGCCAAGCAAAGTTGAAAAATACCAGTATAATAAATAAACGGAGCGTCTACACAAATACGAGGATCCACTAAAAATAATGTTTAAGTGACAGAAATCTGTCGGATTAATAAATAAAAAATCCATCCCTTTCTTTACAAATTGGTTTGTTTACGTTAGGCTACGAAACTGCGCAGCTATGTCTATTTAAAGAGTAAGAAAAGGCACTTTTCAACTTAGCTTGGTCATCGACGCACTCTGTAGCCTAGAGGTCAAAGCACATCCGATCTAATAACGTTATCCGCTATGGGAATGCTTTCGAATCCTGCCGGAGAGCGCATATTTTTCTATAAGATTTCTCGAATATTCAGGGCGATAGACATAAATAAATATACTACTTAATAAATAAACCGAGTCACTACGCAAATGCGAGTATCACTAAAAATAACGTTTAGATAATAAAAATGAATTTAGTTATTAGGTTGGTGCAAAAATAATGTCGTTTTCTCACATAGTAACATGTGAGAAAACGACATTATTTTTGCACCAACCTAATAAAAATGAACAGTTCAAATGTCGTCTAGCGACAGAAACAAAACTTTTTGGTCAACTTTAAAATTTTACATGACTATTAAATTTAGAAACTTCATCGAAAAGTTAACTGCGGACTTGGCAATTATTAATGACAAAGGTATAAATAATTCAAATATTCTATACATTTTTGTCATGTGTTTTAGTCTGAAAAAAATGTTACTGTCAAAATTTTTTTTCTAATTCTGACGTTCAACTTTCGGTAATTCTCTTAAGAATTGAGAAAGACAAAATACTAGAAATTTCTTTTCCCATTAGAAAAAAGTGATTTTATTTTCTGTGAGTATGGAGAGTTCTAATCAAACAACTCCTCAGTGGCAGAAATTAAGTGATTTGGAATTTGACAAGACAGGTGTGCTATCAGAAAATGTAGACGAACTATCAGAACAGCCATTGCTTTTTTTTTCTAGTAAGAATGGTCCAAACAATTATCTATTATGCATAAATATATATATATATGTATCAGTGGGTGTTGAAGCGTTATCGGTTCAACCCACTTCGAAATATCTGGCCAAATCTCAAAATTATTTTCTTTATATTTTGGCAGGGGTGAGGTTATCTCTTCGTCGGTCGAGGAAGTTCATCTGATATCTTATATAATGAAATGGTATCAGTTATTTATTCATTTCGGCTATAGCTACATTATCTTTCTTTGAATAACAGATAAATATTTTTTGAACAAATGATAATACATTAATTATTTTGTTGAATATATTACCTTCGTCTACTTGCTATTCGGTTACAATTTCTAGGATATAAGAGAAACCTGGATATAAGAGACTTCTCCGATCCCGACAACTCTCTTATATCCGGGTTACACTGTAGTAGTAAATTCTGGACAATCTCCCCACAGATGAAGTGACTTGAAGCAACAGATTGGTTCTACATAAGGATACGGAGAATGCCATGGACTGATGATGTCAGCAACGACAAAGTTTTAGAGAAAATAGAAACAAAAGGGTACATTTATACTTAACATCAGGAAGAGACCGTTGAAATTTCTAGGGCACATAATGAGGAAAGAGGGCTTGGAAAATTTGGCATTCACGGGAAATACTGAAGGCAAGTGTGACAGAGGAAAACAACTCATTAACGATCTCTAATAAATAAATGGCAGAACAAGGTTTAAATGTAACAAAAAGACAACATTTATTAAGAGAATGTAAGAAAAAAAAACATTAATCAGAGAGAACATGAATTAAGACAGAAGATAAAGATTAACATTGAATTTAAAGTTGAACGGAAAGCAAGAATCTGGAAGGGTTCCATACGCGAGAAACTGTTAGCATCGAACTTAATAGCCAACTGTAAAAATAATGAGACTTTGCCGCAAATCTAGTACTGCGCTTTAAATTCATAAAGCTTATGTACGAAAGAGGAAAGTTCATGAGAACAATTACCATGAAAAATATGCATAGAAAAATGCACAGGACAGCTATATTACGACGATGGGAAATATGTGACCTTCCGCCGAGATACCAGGTCAGATATAGTACGTTCTTCTTTTTTTGGGGGTGGGGATTTTATCAAGAATCTCTAAATACATAGCAGAAACAGCAGACTAAATGTGATAGCAATATTCAATCTATGAACGATGTATGTGTTTGAAAAGAATTAGTGAAATAGGGAAACGAATAAATAGCGCAAAATCGAACAAAGTAAATAGGGGTTTATTAAAAATTTAATAGAAACTCAACAACACACTCGAACTGGATGTAGTAAACATTTTTGCCGCTCTCATCTTCGAGAATTACTCTTTGTGGAATCTGCGGATAGTGTAATGGTTTAGTGTAAATTCCACCTAAAGTGGAATCGGTGAACATATCTCAACTTTAAATCCATTTATTACTACTACTCTTGGAGAAAGTATAAATCCATTTATTTTCCCTTCTATCGGCTAAATAGTAGGACAGACTTGGCTCTCTTGAGTTATTGGTGGCCAGTCTATAAGACAAATCCTGAAGAAGGCAACGAAAAATCACTTCACTACTTTTTTCAAAGAAATTCTGGTTATTCACAAATGATAGAAAAAAGGCAATCTATAGGAAGTCGGGATCGCCTCCGGCCTGAAAGGAAATAGCACGTGGATATATCTTCCTTACTTTATAATTCCAGCCCGATTATAAAAACAAAATTACATTTCTTAATTACTGTGGATGTTCTGATTAGTCAAAACGATACAATTTACAACGCTAAAAAAAAAAAAAATTTCTCATAAAGACGCTTAGGAAACCCGATGCCACTTTTAACTAATTTTATATTTTTACAATGTAAAAATCTATTATAATTAAAGAAATAACAAGTAATTGTATTAAAAATTCATTTTTCATCGAATTTTTTTTTTTTTTTTTTTTTTTTTTTTTTGCTTTCAGAAAATATTGTCCATATTCATAAAAACAGCTAAAAGTAAATAAAAGCATTTGAAATTAAATATCTTTGTTTTATTGAGTTTTGTATGTTACAATTCAGAGCTGATTTTCAGGTAGCGGGGGTCCAATTAAAAACAAAAAAAAAAGATTTGCATTCCTCAAAGCCTCGTGCTTTTAACTATTGTAATCACTAAATCTGACGCGATCGAATTTCTAGCGTTTTCATAAAATTATTTGGGGGTGGGTAATAAATATCAAAAAATAATTCTGCCATGAATTTAATAAAGAAAAAAATATATAATTTCGATAATCTGTGAATAGTTTCTAAAAATTTCACTAACATCCAACTATTTTTATTTTTGCAAGATTTTCCAAATTAATGTGTGTCATCCAATTTTTAGCACGGTTTTTTTTTTTTTTTTTGTGTGTGTTATTTTACTAGTTCCGGTGATACAAAGAGAAACAAGGTTTGTTTTTATTTTTATTTTTTTTTATTTTTCATCAAAATTTAGAATGTTCTAAAAAGGAAAAATTTATTTTAAAATAATTAAGATAAACTTTGACCTTTTCTCTTAATAATAGCATAAGCATTTAGACGAGAAAATTTTGTTTTCGTTAAGTTTGACGTCTTTTTCATCATGCTATGCTCTTTTTTTTTTAGTGTTCTCATGGAGGTACCTAATTTTAGACCATTTGGTCGTCTATAAATTGTCGAATAAATTAAATAAACAAATGAATTGAGAACGTGTGGCTTTCATAACCTATTATCATTTCTTTTCTGCTGTTACTTTCATCGTTTTTTGTTTTGTTTTTCAAATATTGTCTCTTCATATTCGATCTTTCAAAAATGAATACTGTATAACGAACACGCACCTGAAGTTGCGATACTTTAAAATAAGAAACGTTGTGTGATTTTCCCCAAAACCTGTCCAGACATCATTAGATCAAGAACTTTTTCAGGAATAATATATATATATATATATATATATATATATATATATATATAAAATATAGAGAGAGATGGTGGGAGAAATGTATGTCAACGTGGAAAGTTTTCATGCGACACGTTTCGTCTTTTAGGACATCATCGGACTAAATTTGTTACGTTAGTGACTCTATACATGTGCACGAACGGGGGATCTTGGTAATTATATACATATATATATATATATATATATATATATATATATATATATCCAACTTCATTTTGATAGAAAAATTAAATTTAAAATTACAAGCATCCCTCTTTCATGCATATCTCACACCGTAACTAATTTAGTCTGAAGTCCTGAAAACTTCCACTTTGCCATACATTTTTCCCTGCCGCACATCCAGTTTCATTTTTGCATTTTGATCCCTTTGTGAAGATTTGAGTGTCTGGGGTGTCTGATTTTTTTTTTTTTTTTTTTTTTTTTTTTTTCTAATTCCTCTTAGAATATAAGAATATAACTTCTTTTATGACGGACGTTTGCAAAGTTTCATATTTATTTCTTGTATTTTTATCATTCAAGGTGGCATATTTGGTATGATTAGATTCTAGATATTTCTGCTTAACTGATGGCTTCCATCCGGAGTCCAAAAGTTTTTATGGCTTTATCTTTTTGTTGGAAGAGGTTTCTATATTTTGGATTTAATGTGATATTGTATGCAGGATTAGTGGGGCTAGTTTTATATAATATTGTAGGGCTAGTTTGTTGCGTCTAAATTTTGCCAGGGGTTCGTTTGCTTCTACATAAAAACTTTGAGCATTTGAACATCTCCTGTACAAAGTGCCAAATCAAACCTTCACGGTATTTTGGGTTAAGTATTTTGAGATATAATTCCCTTACTGATTGCTATAGGAAGTTTCCATAGTCTCACTTGGGCCGAATTAATATTCCGTATAATTTGATCAACGTTTGTCGGTTTGCTCACCAATTGTGGTGGGACACAACACACAAGAATTGTAATGTTTTTACTGCATTTTGTTCTTGGATATTTTAGGCGAGATATGAATGCTACTTTCTTGTCGATAATTACTCACAAATTGTTTGGGTTTTACGTCTCTTCGATTTGCAATCTTGGGTCGTAATGAAGTTTCTTTTTATTGCAAAAATACACACATTTGCTTTTTGAAAACTTAAAACCGTTATTTATTTCCCATATTTTGTTCAGAGTTATGCATTATTATAGATTACTTTCTATGATATGAATATTTTTGAATTGGTAACCTACAATAGTCATCTACGTAAAAAGATCCATTTATACCTTGAGTTCTTTTACAATGTTATTTATTTTAATAATGAATAGACACTGAAAATACACCCCCTTGTCTCACTCGTTCTTGTCTTCCTTTCTGCTGGAAGGACAGAATAAATCCAATGCAAATCTGAAAGGTTCCTTTCGAAAGAAAGTTCTTAATGAATTCTGGTAGCTTAACTTTTAATTCGATGTTATGCAGACCTCGCATGATCCCATATTTCCAGGTAGTTTCGAACGCCTTTTCCAAGTCAAAGAATGGTTTCCACCTGTTTTTTTTCTTATCAATGTTTCCTTTATAAAGCTTTCGAATGTGGTCTCTTCTAATTGTTATTGTGATATCTACAATGTAACTCAGCCATTAATTTGAACTCCAATACCAAACTAAGCGATTATTCTCTGTTCTCTTCAAGGTTTACATAAACAGCTTGTAAGAGAAATCTGTCTATAATTTCAGGGTCTGAATTGTCATTTCCCGGTTTAGGGATCATTAGGACAGTTGTTTGTCGCCATTATTCAGGGAACTTTCCCTTTGTCTGGCATATCATTATATATTTTTAATAACAATTTTAATAACTCTATTTGGAGTTGCTTTAAGAACACACAATGTACATTCTCCAGTCCTACGTAAAGTTTAAACAGAATCTTCTAGTTCTGTTCGAGGGAATAGTTTGTTGTAAGCTTCCGGGTTCTTTGTTTTCAAGTTTAATTTGTAATTTTCTGTATTTTGTTTCATAATTTGCAATTGTTGTTTGCAGTATTTTAAGGCTTTCTTGTAATTTCCGCCGTTTCGATATTATCTTGAGTTAATTTGCTTTGAAATAAATTAATAGATTTTTCTCAGTCGGCTTTGCTTAGCCTCCACTTAGGTGGGTACTCATCGGTCACTTTACTGTTCCTTTGGATAATGGGAAAATGATCTGATTGCTACTGCATAATCATCGTAAACACTCATGGTAATGTCAAGGCAAATTGCTGGATCACACACAGCTAGATCAATTGCTGACAGGCTTCCAGATGCTGGATTGGTGTGTGTCGCTGTTCTCTCTTTGAGCAGACATAGCTTATCTATCATGAATTTTGCCATAATTTTCCGTTTTTGTTTCTCAATGGATCCCCCAGGAGGATAAAGGGTTTCGATAATTGTTTTATCAGATTTTCTAGCTTGCCTTGTTTCATCCGGTCATGCGGCGAGATATACTGCATGTATAAACTGACAGCGGATACATGTAATTCTGTTTGTCGTTCAATTTTACTCTGGGTTACGTCAATTTGTATTAAAACGGTTACTCCTCCAGACGCTCTGAGTCTAGAGTTATGAATATGACGGTACTAATTGATAGTTTTTAATATTAACTTTTTGTTTTTAGAAATATTTTCTGGATGCAATAAACGTGTTATTAGCGTGAGAAATTCATTGTAATTTGGCTTTGTTTCACGACGGTTCCAGTGTAGTATTTTAAATCCCTTATTTGTATTTTCATCTGAGTTTTCTACTTTTAATGTTTTGTTTAGTCTGTTATACATCCTCTTATCTAGTACTTCGAATTTATTTTTTGTGGGTATCAGAAGAGATTTCTTTTTTTGTGGGGTGGTCTATTAAAAATTGGTGGATTGATTTGCGACCTTTGTGACTTTTTCCTAATGATGTTTGCTTTAGGTGGAAATTGCAGTTTCATGGGAATTTGGAATTCACAAGCGGTCCCCGAACCCGCATGTACAAGCTTCAGATCAGTTCCCAGGAAACAGACAGCCCTACAATAGCACATGAGATTTGATTATAGTGGTGAGGGTTTTATGCAGGACCATCCACACTTTTTGAAGGGCCGATTACAGAGACCTGGTGCACTACATGCCACAAGGTCCCCAAACAACCCTCTGCAGGTTTTGAATTCAGTTTTCCTTCTCCTAGACCAGTTGCCATCCAAGGCTATAGAACCCAGTCTGTTCTGCTATTTACCCATAGCTGGAAGGAGAAGAGGATTCACACCTTTTCCCAAGGGTGAATGTAATGGATTCGACTGGAATTCGAACTCGGTTCTCCAATTCTTCAATCCTAGCAGCTATCCATTACTCCACCGTGCCTCCTCCCTCAGTATTTCTGCTTGGAATCTTTCAGTTCGTATTCTTTTCAGCAATTCTTGGAACTTTGCCATCTCATTTGATCCTAGTTGCGCTACATACTCTATATGTGCCTCTTTATATGTAGCAAGATTTCGCAAAGTCTGCATAGTTTTTTGACAATTAGCGAATTTAATATCATATATACACTCTTCCTCAATACATCCCGGTCTTTTTCTTTTTACCCCGTTTCGCACGTACCGGGTGTCCTCTGCAACTCTCTTTGTGGTTTCCATATTTCTGACACTTAAAACACCTCAAGCGATTGGGGATGTATTGTTCGACCGTCTCAATCGTAAAACAAAATTTCTATTTCCTTTGGCACTGATGGTTTATTAAATTTAGTATATATATATATATTGTCACCCATAGACTGTTTCGCTGTTTCATAGCTCATCAGTGTGTTAGACATCCGATTGCCTCAAGCCGGACAGGATCGAAACTCGACTGATTTGGTATCAGTCGGAGATTTGCCACACGGCAGGGATGAAGGCGAATTTAGACGTATTTATTTTTAGACAAACACGCCAGTGACCGGAGAACTCGATTCGTCTTGCAGTAGTAGTTATTGTTTACAAATTCACTTCTTCTCCCCGAGGAGCTCAACCGAAATAATTTTTTTGGGAGCATGTATTATCATCACAGCTCATCAGTGTGGCTAGATATCCGATTGCCTCAAGCTGGCATCGAAAGATTTTACTCCTAAGCACATGAAGGCAAATTTAAACACACACACACATATATATATATATATTATATATATATATATATATATATATATATATATATATATATATATATATATATATATATAAGGTTGGTGCAAAAATGACGTAATAATGTCGTTTTTTGACGTTAAAAAATACGTCAAAAAACAACATTATTACGTCATTATTTTTGCACCAACCTAATGTGTGCGCGCTTGGATTTGTTGATCTGTTTTTATACTTATCCTTTTACAGTTAGTAACTCCTTACTCTCCCAAGGCTGTATCTATTACCTCTAGGACAGTATTTCTGACAACTCCGTTTGAGGTGTTCAGTCTTTCATGTCTTTAATTGATGGAAAGCCTTCATTTTTAATATATTATCGGCATGTATTTTGTTGGTGGGAGACAATTAAATTGCGGTTTCTAATTTTGTTTTTACTGTTCGTGGAATTCCCCTGCTAGTGATTTACTTTTCAATCAAAAATGGCAACAGATTGACCAGAGGAGTTTCCTCCAGATTCAATCGCTATGAATTTCTGGCATCTATTTCTGAATCGACCAGATATTTCTTTTGAGTTTGTTATTGATGTTTGCCATTTGATTTCTTTTTTCATTAGTCTTGTGTTCCACCACACACCACGAAGTTCAATTACTACTGGTAATTTACTAAAGGGGTTAAACGCATTCGCCTTGGTTTAGACAGTAACACTAATTGGAGGGAGACATTGTGTCCTTGTTAACTTTGAGATTTAGTACCCAAAATATCTGACGCCTTAATTTGAAACGGTGGTCAACGTTTCTTTCTCTTCGTCTAGATTTACCTTCAGTCACCGCCTTGTAGTACATATAAAATAATAAAGGGTAGCGTATTTGTCTCACAAACTTATCACATAACGATCAATATCGGACTTAATTATATATGTTGACATGACAAGCCGATTGATCGGATCTAGCTTCTCTGACCCCATCTCCAGGTCTAACCCAAAGAGAAGTGTTGTCTTTCACTTGACCTCTTATAGATTCGGGTAATGAACTGCTCAGCCTCAATTACAAGTCGCCACCCACAGCAAATAAGTGACTCATTGATGGGGGATCTTGCCATTCTGCAGAAGTGCCATCAGCATATTCTACAGACCTACTTAATAGGTAGGTACCTCCATCAGATCGCTAAAAAAAAAAAAAAAAAAAAAAAAAAGCATAGCATTATGAAAAACACGCCAAACTTGACGAAAACAAAATTTTATCGTCTAAATGTTTATATAATTATTAAGAGGAAAGATCAAAGTTTATCTAAATTTTTTTTTAAATTTTTTTTCTTTTTAGAACATTCTAAATTTTGATTTAAAAAAGCCTTGTTTCTCTTTGTATCACCAGAACTAGTAAAATAACATATACATTTTGTGTGTGTGTGACACATTAATTTGGAAAATCTTACAAAAATAAAATAATTGTCGGAAGTTAATGAAACTTTCAGAAACTATTCACAGATGATCGAAATTATTATAAATGTTTTGTTTTTTTTTTTGTTTTTTTTTATTAGTCATGACAGAAATATTTTTTTTTTATTTTTTTTATTTTATTACCCTCCCCTCCATAACTAATTTTATGAAAATGCTAGAAATTCGATCGCGTCCGGTTTAGTGATTACAATATTTAAAAGCACAAGGCTTTGAGGAATGCAAATCATGTTTTGTTTTTAATTGGACCCCACTACCTGAAAATCAGCTCTGAATTGTAACATACAAAATTCAATAAAACAAAGATTTTATTTGAATTCAAATGCTTTTATTTACTTTTATGAATATGGACAATATTTTCTGAAAGCAAAAAATTTTTTCGATGAAAAATGAATTTTTAATACAATTATTTATTTCTTAATTTTCATAGATTTTTACAGAAAAGTTGTTAAAATATAAAATTAGTTAAATGCCGCATCGGGTTTCCTAAGTATCCTTATGAGATAGATTTTTTTTTTTTTTTTTTTTTTTTTTTTTTTTAGCGCGTTGTAAATTTTATTTTGACTAATCAGAAGATCCGCAGTAATTAAGAAATGTAATTTTGTTTTTATAATCGGGTTGTAATTATAAAGTACGGAAGTTACTTTTGCGAAACACGTGTGGAGGAGTTAATTTGATTTTTCAATTTCAACTGAGAAGGGTACCTACAAGTATCAGTATCATCTTATAAAATTTATATGATCGTATATTTATATTCATCTCAGTTATGACATCTTTCCATAAATGAAATATCAAAATTTATGATAAAATGAATGTAAATACAAATAACACAGTTAAATGTAATAAATGTACATAAAATTATAGTATATGTACACTTCTGATAAAATTTCATAAGAAAGGTACCTATAAATTAGATACCTTTCTTATATTTTCTTATATATTCTTAAAATATGAACTCTAATCTCACTCTTAAGTCTTATTCTAATTTCTTTATATTTTTCATAAAGCATCGTAAAGGTGAAAGCTAAGTACAAAAAAAAATTAGAGCGCTGAAAGTTTTCCTTAAAAATAACGAGGTAAATAATTTGTTCACTTAAATGTAAACTTTCACTTTTCTCCTTCCGTAAAACAAATTAGCCTCACTGAATACGTCAATGTCATTCATCACATGTCAAGTGACGCGAAAGTTTATGACGTGCTTTGTTTTATTTTCAAATTACAACTTTTCGGCGCAGAAGCTAAGTTAAGCTTGGTTCAAAATATTTTAAATAAACAATTTCTGATTTTCTTAAAATACTTTGATCTTTCCTCTTAATAATAACAAACATTTAGACGAGGAAATTTTGTTTTCGTCAAGTTTGACGTCTTTTTTATCATGCTATCTTTTTTTTTTTTTTTTTTTTTTTTTTTTTTTTCTTAGCGATCTCGTGGAGGTACCTAACCTTACACTTAAGTAAAATAATAATATTTAAGAATTTATTACAGGAAATGTCAAGTTTATTATGTATTTAGTTACATAACAAATAAAAATATAAATTTTGATGATATATTCGATTTGTTAGGCATTTTAGGGTACGTTGGTTGTAATACTAAATTTCCTAAGTTTAAAAAACTAGTCATTTCATTTATCCTTTGTTACCTGTCTTTTCCATTGGTGTTTTTAGATTGCTTTCTTCCAGTCATTTTGAGGGGAAACTGCGAAATTCTGAAATTTAGAATGATCGTATTCCATTTCAAAAATAAAGCCTGTAAAAATGAATATTTTAAATTAATATACGACCAAAAATAAAAAGCTTTTGACAAAATAAGATTAATGATTTCACTATAATTATGCAACAATAATGTAATGATATTCCGCTGACAAATCTATGGTTTATGTTACCTCATCTCATTGCATGGCTATGAACTATAAACCTAAAATGAAAAGTTTGAAATGTGTAATCGGCTCTAATTTTGTAAAATACTTCGATATGGTATAATGAATAATTCGCAGTGAAAAAAGCGATTTTCGATTTTTTGTTAAATACTCCCCCACTTCGCCGAACGTGTTGTAAGAGATTCATGATAGGAAATACTAGAGGTATGAATCGAGTTTAATATCCTTTCGGGAACCTTGATCTAAGAAAACTTGACGGTGAAAAAACACTGACTTCAATAAAAATAAAAAAAAAAAGAATTGCACGCAGAACACGCAATACTTTATGTACGCTACTGTTCAAACAGTATAAAACTGGTTAATTTACTACTTCAAGAATTTCTGTTATGTACACATATAAGGTTTTCGAAACATCTTTACTCGACCCGCTTCGCAAAATCTTACCAAATGACTAAATATGAAATTTGCGTGGCGAGGAAAGGTTTCTTTGTTGGCTTGAGATGTTAGTATCAGTGCTCGATGATAGCCATATTGCCGCAAAACAAAACCGAAATTTAAGCCTCTATAATGACGGAGAATTGGAAAATAAAGCAATATTAACAGCCGAAATTTCAATCGATTATTTGAAAACATATTCAAGAGACAAAGTGAGCATATATTTAGAAAGTCTCTCTCTCTCTCTTGTGTGTGTGTGTGTGTATATATATATATATATATATATATATATATATATATATATATATATATGTGTGTGTGTGTATAATGCTATAGTTTTTATTGAATTGTCATTTTACATAATTTATAGTCTTGTTTTATTTCTTGTATACATAAAAATAATAATCTCAAAATACACATTTTATACTCTGTTGGAAGAAAGATATTTACTGACCACAAACTCACTTTTTTTTCATTTCCTTTCATTCCATCTGTTCTTTAATGTTCGGCTGCAATAATTCGTACGACAATCAAATTGCTCTTGAAAACCTCTTTCTTCGCAATCTGACAGCGAAATTAATACTGTGCCTAGATAAGATAGATTATTGACTGGATATCTAATTGAAAATGATGCGAGTCTAGTTTTGAGGACATTTCTTTTCTTTATTTATTATTCAAGTGATGTGTTCGCTACTCAAGACTGAAACAGTTAATCGGATTAGTGATAGAAACGTCGCTTTGAAATTTGCTTCATGATTTGAGTTGAAGGGCAAAAACTGTACAAATTTCTGCAATAATGAAATTAATATTCGTATAAATGAACTGTTATGTCGACGTATATGTTTATGTGTATGAAAACATTGTTTTATTTTTTTAATTTTATTTTTTTTTTTTTTTTTACATATGTACGACTGATTTAAGAAAATACTGGGAACTCCATATCTGCATATTACTGCAATTACAATAAGCAATGAATTTATTTACAATGAAAATATGAGAATACGTTCAGTTATTGATCAAATACTTGCCTCAGACACTTTTTTTTCTAATAAAGAGAAATCACATTTATCTCTATTAAAAGAAAATGATGCATTTTCTCTTATATTTATTGGCATAAGCACAATTTCAAAACAATATCTGCAAACGACGTACGACTGCTGACAATTCTCAGAATGTAACCTTGTTTTAAACATTTTTATAAATCTGCATTGAATCAAATGCAAATATTTTTGGTCACAGGGTATACGGTTCCAGCCTATAAAGTTAAAAAGCAAAAGACATTGTAGTCTTGAGTTTTTAATTTCTTAATTCAGATCACAAGCCACTTGGAAAATGCAACGGCAAATGACCTTTTCCTTTTTCTAGAAAATCATTGACTATATATGTTTTGACCAAAGAGATTCATTCTTAGCATGATCAAAAGCAAGGTCTCTATTTTTTTGGGGGGTGGGGGGTAAATAAACTGCAAATTCGGGCTCTCCGTCCACGTGTATGAAACTCTGATAGCGAAATCTGGTAGATGGAACTGCTTGAAAGCCGTCGATGTTCATGCTCGCTTGAAGTCACAAATTATTCCGGATTACGACTTGTCGATAATACATTTGAAAGTAGGTCTTCTTTCAACAGCTCATTGTGGAAGAGGACGCGACTCTTGCTGCTTACAGCAACTCGGAGTCTTTTATTGGGCTGACCCGATTCTCAGTTGTCTCTTTGTAAGTATAAGTGTTAGGTTTGTTTACAGTTATTCACATGTCCGGCATCCTTCTGTAGAACCACATTTCTGTTGCTGCAAGTCTCCATCTCTGAAGAGATTGTTCGGTATCCCCTACCACATAGAAGGATCGATATTAAATAATAGGTCGGTATTCTTTTCTTTACTAAATTTTACTGCAACAGTTTATTTTCTTACGCTTCCCAATCGTGGAACTTCCGTTTATTTGCTTCTCTGATGACTACAATATTCTACAATACAGATAATGCATTTCTAATGAGAAGGTCTTCTCTCAAAAGTCCATTGTGGAAGAGGACACAACTCCTGGTGCTTACAGCACCACATACAACCAACTCTGTCTTTCATCAGGCTGACACGATTCTGTCACATTTATTTACCTTTGTCATTACACGTGTAAAATAAAAATAAAAAAAATGCGTAACTGTTTATTAAGTCGTGATGTTAGCATGACGGTTGTTCGCTTTGAGTGGCGCTGAGCGAACCCAGTGTTTCCAAAACAAATGAATTTATTATTATTCACTGGCAATGAGGTCAAGTTGTTAAATATTATCTGACAAGAGATTCTATTACGGACAGAGAAACAAATTGAAAAGTTCTCGCTAATAATGATGTAGATTCTTGATTTCAAACTTTACCGAATAAATACAACTGTTACTTTCTCACCGATGTGAATTGGCTACCCTCTGCCTTTTCTACAAATATTTTCATGTCAACTGCTCTGGTGCCCAGATTGCACAAATTTAAGCGTGCTACTAGAATGAAATCTAGGTACCACACTTTTAATGTTGAAATAGCTAAGTCCAATCGCCATTTCTAAAACAGTTTCTTTTTCTTTCTTTCTTTTTTCTTTCGCACATCCCGCCTTTCTCTTACTTTCTTCCCTGATGACTAAATTCTTCAAAAATTTAAATGCAACATCAAACGCCATCATCTGTCTTCTTGAATCCCGCTCATCGTTTGTCCTATTCTCAGTCTTCTCTTTGACTTTCACTCTCTGTAACCCCCTGCGTACTAATGGCATTCCCGCCTTCCTTGATTAAAACATATACAAAAGTTGAGAAATCTCATAATGAAAACAAATGACAAAATTGCCATGCTTGTAAAATTTATATTCATTTTCCAGAATTCAACTCCAAGATTCTGAAAACTTTTTTTCGAAGCGATATGGCAAGAGATATGAGAAGCGATATCGCAATTTTTGTCAAGTTCAGATCGGAAAAATGTCTCAAGTAACTGAACGGTTTTCAAATTCCCTTATTGAATAGTTTGAAACTAATCGCTAACAAATCATAATCAGGCTCAAAAGCTAGGAAATTGTTGCACCAGATCAAACAGATTACGACAAGAATGATTTTCTGAGATTATTGTTCTTTATCATTGATCCCAATCTTTTGATTGTCTTTTCACTGCTGAGCCATCTTTCATCTGCAAATTCCTTCAAAAATAAATACATCTTAGAAACTCACTTCCTACTGTGTCCAATGATTAATGTAATTGGATGACTTTTTTCTTGGTAATCGTTTTAAAACTAAATTACAAACTAATTCGTTTGTTTTCACCATAGCTGCCTAAGTGATGTTTCGTGGGGAAAAAAAAGGCGAAAGACCTTTTGAAACAAATCTTCACTTTAATAAATTCACTACAGGTATACAAATAAAACATGGGCGTTTCCTATTTAATAAAGTATAATTTCTATTCTAAAGCCACTAATTTTTCTTTTTTCAATTATGTTCATAAATCATATATTCATAAATAATAGTAATTTATCGTAAATATGTATTAAGGAAAATGTTTTGAAATTTATCATTCCCTTCTCTTAAAATTGTACATTTAGGGAAGACAAGAACAGTGAGGCTTTTTCAAGAACACTGGAACAAGGAATATGATATTCATGATTATAATATCATAGAGAGCAATAAAAATGCAGAAGGATAGCACTTTTGTTTTATAGATTACGCAAAAGCATTTAACAAGGTAGGGCACAAGATCTGTTTGAACTTCAGGGAAAACTAGATCTCTTTGGAAAGGATGTTAAAAAATGGGTTGTATACGGATAGATATTGAAATGAGTAGCTACACAAAAATAGAAAGGATGTACCTTCTCTCAGATTTATTCAACCCCTACAGCGAGGCTATTCTGAGGGTGCTTGGTGACTCCAGAAGTATTTTGTCGGTGGACATAATTTTAACAATACGCAGATGACATTGTATTGATGGCTGAAGCGAAACAAAACTACAGGGCTTCAGAGAGAGTCGAGAATGCGGAAACAAGAAAAAAGAACAAAAAAGAATACAAAGTATTAATCACCAGCAAGAGTAAAAAGCTGAGATCCGAGTTAAATATTGGGATGTTGATATCAAGCAAATCTTCTATGTGCCGTTTCGCTTCAGGGTGTTGACAATCATATTTCTCCACAATATCCTGTTCTTTGTAGATCTTTTTTTTTCCCGCCATTTCGCCTAAACTTTTCCCCGACATCGATTTACTCAAGCTCTCTGGGTAGGTTATGGGTTATTGTCTTCTGTCCCTCTAACCTTCAACCAGTCCTGTGAGTATCAAATATTCCAAGCCCTCTTTCATCATTATGTGCCCGAGTAATTTAATTTTTTTTAAATTCTAAATATGGTGCGAAATTACTGCTATTTTCTTTCGACCTTGAAATATTGTTATTACACGTTCGCAACACAGCATTATTGTCTGATTTGACTGAAAGAAACACTGAAGAAAGAAAATGTCAAGTCTTTATTATCGAAATGAGACATTTTCACGGTTGTTAGGCTTTTTCTGATGTTAAGTATAAGTATCTTTTTTGTTTTCCTTTTCTTTAAAACTTCGTTGTTCAGTCCATAGTTTTCTCAACATATGTCTGTGGAACCATATCTCCGTAGCTTCAAGTCTCTTTCTCACCTGCGAAGAGATTTTCCAGCATTCACTGCTATATAGGAGTATTGATATTACATGTCGGTATCCCCAATAATTCGTTAAAAATCAGTATAGCATAATGATAAAAGGCCCAAACTTGATAATTTATCGTCAAACTGTTTATTTGGTAGGAAAGAACGAAGTATTTTATATCATTATTTTTTAAAAAAAATTTTCCTTTCTAAGACATTCTAAATTTGGATAAAAAATCTTTTCTTTTTTTTTTTTTTTTTTTTTTTTGTGTGTGGGGAGGGAGTTGTCCACTTTGTACTATCTGTGGTAATTGACATTTTAGTGTAGCGGTTTCCAGGGGAAACCCATTAATTTGAAAATTCTTGCAAAAATCAAATAATTGTCTGATTTTAATGAAACGGGACTTATTAAAAAATGGATGAATTGAAATTTTTATTTTTAGAAAATCTTAGTAAAAAATACTTTTTTAGCTCTGTTACTCTATCATAACTTAATTTTATGAAATTTTCTTGAATTTCAAATAGTTCGCCAATTGTTTTATATTACTAGCTTAAAAATCTGCTCCAAACCGTAAAATAAAAACTGCAATAAAACTATCTAATTAGATAAGCTTTTATTTGCTTTTATAAACAGTATACATTAAGGACATTATTATCTGAAGATTTTTTTTCTTCAAGAATTTTTCATTTTTCTTTAATTTTTCTTTTTTTTTTTTTTTTTTTTTTTTTTTTTTTTTTTAAATTATTCCAGAGTACGAAGTAGATTAAGTTTTAAGTGAAGACTATATTTACTACGCGAAAATTAAAAGCTTATTACAAATCATGCTATCAAAACCTTTTACCATAATCAACGATATTTTTTGTGCGTTGAAAAGTTATTTTTAGTATGGTGTCTCGTAAGTGATATTATGGTTAAAAGGTCACGTGTTTCAAAACTTTTCTCCCTCTTAGAGAAAGCCCCTTGACATATAAATGTCATCGACTTATCTCATTCTGTTATAAAATTAAAAATTAAATTGAGATAATAAAATTCTCATTTATGAATTTAAACAATAACCGAGTGAGATAATTATTAAAATAATAATTTTATTAATTATTATCTCGATTATTAAATTAAACATGTAATAACTTAATGTAATATTAATAATTAATAAAATTATTTATCATTATCTTAGCTATTAAATAATGAAATACCATTATAGAGGTAACACAATAATGTAAGAAATTTTATATTTTAAATTACTATAAGGAACAAAATAACTTTCTTAGTATTCATAAAAGTTTCAATTGTGGTGCACCGTACTAAACCTTCAACACATTCAGCCATCAAATTATCGATGGAGACGTTAAAATAACAAGAGACCGAGGTCAAATGTTTGTCCAGAAAACTTTATGCTACAAGTGATATTTGTGTCAAAACAAATTAATTTAACTTTAAATTTGCTAATTTTATGAAAGTAACTTTTCAGAAATGTATATTTTATTTTAATGGGATTTTCAAAAACAAAAAATAATTTTAGTTTACAAAAAATGGCCGTTCCGATTGGTTTTTCGGAAGAATCGACTGAAAATCATTCAAATTTCTATTTGAAATACTCCACAGTATTTTTTTCTGGAACTAGAAAAGCTAATCCTTTAGCTTTCAATTGAAGCTGGGGGAAAGCTTTCTTACGTATACCGAATTTTTGGAGGTTCAATATTTTTTTTTTCTGCTTTTTTTTTACCTAGATTTTGGTAGGCATCTGTATTTAGATGTCATTTGTCCTTCCTTTATATGCCGTGCGAAGACGTACTATTAATGTCCAATTCTGCTTTACGTCGCTACAAAGAAATAGCCACGATGCACTTGATTGTTTTAATTTTTTTGTCTTTTTATTATTTCTCGTCGTCTGAACTATTTTTAGTCGCATGTCTCTTGCATGTTTTGCGTGAAAATGTCTCTTGCATGTTTTGCGTGAAAATGTCTCTTGCATGTTTTGCGTGAAAATGTCTCTTGCATGTTTTGCGTGAAAATGTCTCTTGCATGTTTTGCGTGAAAATGTCTCTTGCATGTTTTGCGTGAAAATGTCTCTTGCATGTTTTGCGTGAAAATGTCTCTTGCATGTTTTGCGTGAAAATGTCTCTTGCATGTTTTGCGTGAAAATGTCTCTTGCATGTTTTGCGTGAAATTTTTGTCTTCCATAATTAACATACTCCGAAGTGCATCCATTTTTTTTTTTTTTTTTTTTCACATCCAGGAGTGGGTTCGGAATTGACAATTTACTTTCATGACTGGGGCAGCATTTGATAAAATATCGCGAAATGTAAAACGCAATAAAATATATTTTCACCCGCTGATTAATCAACCTTACTATTTTTACTCGTAGATATTGCATAAGAAATATGTACAAAATTAACAATTTCTGGTACATTATCATTATACAGAGAACACAATTATTGAACCACAAATGCTTGTGAGTGTATGAAAGTTAAGAATCTGATAAACTTTGGTCAAATTTAGCCACTAGAAACGCTAAAATATCAGTACTTATTATTCACTGGAGTTGTCTTCCTTTTTTTTTTTTTTTTTTTTTTTTTAGAATTTCGTACAAGTTAATTATCAAATATACTCCCGGATAGGTATCGCTTTTTTTTTTTTACCAACAATTTCACAAAATATTAGGGGTGAGACCTATCCGCTCGAAATAAATCTAAAACAACACCACCTTGTCATGTTATCCATAAACAATAAAGCTGGTTTTTCGCCGTATAGAAACAATTTATCCATCATGTATAATGACTCACTGTTTTAAACTTACCTCATGTTGTTAGTCACATATCTATCACAAATAAATAAAATTATAAAATATTCATCGATCCATCAATCACCGTTCGCACTTACTGAACCGCTGAACATGCATACATAAGCTAAGGAACTATGTGTAGATGTTTATTGACAAAGAAAAAAATTAGTCCTACGATTCATTCTGGTTTGTGTGCGTGCGTGCGTGTTTGTGTGTGTGTGTGTGAGATTATTTGATGCCTACGAGTAAAGCAGTATGTTTTCATAATATTCCTCAAACAACAATAAAATATATTCAGTCAGTTATACACGCTTAGGCGATCATGTATTTTTCGATACATGGTGGACGAGGCAGATTTTTTCCCGCAGTATATTGCTATTTCTTTCTGCGGTAGACCAGTTGCCATCCGTCCTGCTACTTAGCTATAGCTGGGGTTGGGGAAAAGAGGATTAATACCTTTCCCAAGCACGTAAGAGGAAGAAAAGGGGATCCATACCTTTCTCAGCAAGTGAATGTAATGGATTCAACTGGAAATCGAACTCTGTTCTCCGATTCCTCAATCCGAGTTGCTATCCATTACTCCACCGTCTTTATACTTACCTAGCGTTTGTAATTGAAAATCGATGCGGGTAACTGAAATTATACGATATGTCACGTAACCAGAAACCGTAAATCGTGTCTATCCGGTATATACTCAGAATAACTATTAAATCAATAGCTTGATACATAACTTATCTGAGTGTTCATCTGAAAGTTTTGTTGTGTAATGTTTGCCTGACTGATATTCACTACTGAATGAAATGCATTGACAAGGAAGGGGATTTTGTTGGAAGAGTAATTATTTTCTAGTAAAATACTTCTCCATTATTAGTCTACAGACTTATTGATAGGGTAATATTAGCCGTTTCCTTACATGGAAATATTTGGCATTCATTGGCCGAGCAGTTTGTACTATTGCGTTCGATTGAAATTTATAAAATCTTTCTTTTAAAATAATTTCTCGTGAAAATAGGTTTTTCACGTCTCGTTGCTGTTATCGCTCTTTCCGGTTTTGATTGGTTTTCCTTACTAACCTTTTATTTGAAGTAGTGTGGAACGTCAACAATTTTATTATATATATATATATAGTCATCCACAGACAGACTTTTTCGCTGTATCAGCTCATCAGTGTAGCTAAACGTCCCGTTGCCTCTAGCTAGGAACGAAACCAGGCTGAATTGGCATCAGTCGTGGATTCTACCGCTAAGCAGTTGGCGCACAGCAGGGAAGAAGGTGAATATTTAAGCGTATTTATTTTTAAATAAACACACTGTAACTGAGAGAACTCTATTCGTTTTACCAAAGAGTCTTGCATTATTAGCTGTAATAGTCACTGTTTACAAACTCACATTCCCTCCCCAAAGAGCTCAACCGAAATAAAAAATTTTAGGAACACACACACACATATATATATATATATATATATATATATATGCACTTTTAAAAAAATTATTCCCTTCCCTGACGATCCGCTTAAGTGAAACCTTGGTAGGTATATCTGGCATCTTTAGGTTTAACTAGGTCTACTCTACTTACCGTACTGAGCAATTTATTTAGTTATTTATACGCTTACACGTATCGTTTTTTTTTTTTTTTTTTTTTTTTTTTTTTTTTTTGACTTGCATGCTAGAGGATTATTTTCGGCTGACGTACATGTTCTTTCTTTTTTTATATACCTTCTCTCCCCCCCCACCCCTTTGGTATTGGTTTGATTATTCGCAAATCAAGACCGAAGGTTTTCCGGACGAGTATAATTTCTTATACTTACAAGATTATTACTAGTGTGTGTGTATATATATATATATATATATATATATATATAATGCGAATTCTGCATAGAAACACCGTTTATATTCGTATAACGTGCGGTGTTTATTTTAAATACAGCTGTACTTTTTGGCGACGGTAATTGTATATATAGTTTGGCCAGTACATACGCTAATTTGATATCTCGTGATCTGACCCATTAAAGTTACCTTCAAAATTAGGTCTTCAAAAGTCGCATGATAAGCGAGTATATACGAAAAGGTGCTGAAACCTAGGGCCCCAAACACTTTCTAAAACGCATTATTTCAATGACAACATCAAAATTATGTGTGAAGTTAATCAGCCTGTGGACGTTACAAACCTCCCCTCTACCCTGTATATGTCTCATTCCGATAATAAAGATTTGACATTTTCTTTCTCTAGTATTTATTTCAGTCAAATCAGACAATAATGATGTGTTGCGAACGTGTAATAACGATATTTCAAGGTTGGAAGAAAATCGATGGCAGTAATTTCGCACCACATTGTGAAAGATGATTGATTTTTATTTATTTATTTATTTGACATTTATAATTTTTTTAAAATTCGAAGATAAAGAAAATAATCGATTTTTTTTTCTCCTTCCTTCCTTCTGCTCAAAGCCAGTTACAATTAATTTCCCAAAAATGTCACATGAAAAAGAAAATATTACAGTAAAAACAAAAAAAAAAACAACCCAAAGCAAAAGGACAGTGAAAATTTCGCTTTTTGATCATTTCGGCTTTAAGGTGCAATATTCACTTCCGTTAGCGATCAGAAATAAAACTCTGACGTCGTAATTTTTTTTTTTTTTTTTTTTCTTTTTCTATAATTAAAAACATCTTTTTACTCTTAAATAATTTGCACAGTGGCATGATGTTTCTCATATATTTATCTCCGAGTACTATGCTTACCTTAGCCTGGTACAAGGTTATAAGTTTGGAGCACTCGCTGCACAATAATAACGATCTAGAAAAGTATCTTATTGGTTGCGTTTTTCAAAATGTATTTTTAATCCGACGTATCGTGTGAGAAGAAAAACGTTTGGAATCACAAATCATTTTTTTTTTTTTTTTTTTTTTTTTTTTTTTTTTTTTTTTTTTTTTAATCAAAGTAAGCATTTTTAGAATCGAAACAATTTTGCTAGCGATCACTCATTAAATTTATTCCAGAATAATTGGGAGAAAAATTCTGGGGTTAGGAATCGGCAAATTGTCAGAAGGCATTTTCGATTTATTCAGCATGAGTGTACGCCTACTGTCGAGTATAGTCACTCTTTCTTTTTTATTCTTATCTCTTCTGGAGATAGGTGACTCTCTCCACAATTTTTTTTTCCTTTTTAGAACTTTATAAGTTTTCTCTTTTTGTTACCTTCTTTTGCATTCCATTTACTCAAGCTACAAACTAGTTTATTCGTTGTTATTCTCTTTCCTTCAGCCTATCAAAATCTCAATTCTCTATGCATCCTAGAAATTTAAACGGTCTCTTCCTGATGTTAAGTATAAGTTTCTTTTGTCTCCGTTTTCTCTAAAACTTTGTTGTTGCTCACACGTAGAATCCATGCTATCCTTCTGTAGAAGCACATTTCTGTTGCTTCAAGTCTCTTCATTTCTAAAGAGATTGTCCAGCATTCACTGCCATATAGGAGGACTGACATTAAGTAATAGTTCATTACTCTTTTCTTTATTTCTAACGAAATTTTTCTGTTTCTTTCTTAAGGTATCGTTTTTTGTTTTTTTTGTTTGTTTTGTTTTTTCGGCTTCCCTGTTCTTATAAAGTCCATCTCGTTTATTAATTCGCGCCCAAATGATTTCCTATTTCCAGTTTATGGAGGCCTATACCGTTTATCGTATAATGAGAAAACTTCTAACCGTCCTAATTTTTAATACGCTTATCTTGTAGGATGTGTGGGTGGTATAATGAATAATGGCTTGGAATTAGAAATCTAAGAAATGAGAAATTCCACTCGGGGTCGTTCCATTCACTTATGCTTAATTACCCTTGGGAAAGGTATAAATAAATCTCTTCACCGCTCCCTTTGTGGGTTAAATAGTTGGACTTGTATCTAGAAAAATCATTATTCGTCTTTTAAAAAAAAATGAATACAATATTCACTCACAAAAAAAAAACTTACATAATCGCAATGTTCCTTAGTTTCCACTCCTAATAAAAACTAACAGAAGCAAGATCATTCATTTCAAATCTGCCGACAATTTCGATAAAGTTTTTACAGCCGAAGGAAAGTTCTAATTTATCTTTAGAAGTGTGCTGTTCAACTCAGGATCAAGGACAATATTCCAATAGCCCGCGAATACAAATCGCCTAGATGACGTCACAAATGGATCGGCCCACCGAAAAAACAGCAATTAGGCCCGGCTATCATTAGGTAGATAAATCTAAATGAACCAAAAGGTTTTTTTTTTCTTTTAACATCCATCACGCACAGTCTGCCGACAGATTTGCGAGGACAAATGAACATGTCACACCCAACAATTAGTTTAATAGCTGAGAAAAATCCCCAATATTCCCATAATCACTTGGAATAATATTTGGGCGTAATATAATACATGGGCGCTGACGGTCACGGACAAGTCTCGCCTACCAAAACTCTGTTCTCGAGCATTCAAACTCGAAAATCAAGAATCATTACTAGTTTCTTGGTGCTGAGCTTCTGAAACAAATATACTGAGATAAAACCGGTGGCCCCCACTCCCATCGACGATTGGACCATCTCAGTCTTAATGTTGTCTTGGTACAAGCCTCAACTGTTCCTTAGGAAGGGTTTTTTTTTTTTTTTTTTTAAACGCGAATGTACGAATGGTTGTTTCCGAACAATAGCTTTTGAGATCATGCAAAGAAGCGTGACTGAAATCCTCCAACAGATGAAATTTTCTAAACGTTGCATTCAACTCTTGCAGCATCCCTCATATCTACAGTGGACACAAATATTCCTCACGACAATTTCACGTTTGGAAAATTTGTATGGTTCCGCCATCCTTTTGTGTTTCTTTTCTTTCTGCAAGTTTAAATTTGTAAAGTATTGTAAATTTTCTCAGTTGGAGAGAAAAAATATCCCGACATACAGTCTGTATATTTCTTTTCTCTCCAAAATGTCCTAGGAGACACGACAGATGCCTTACTCTTACAAAGAATCAGCAATATTATTGTCGCTGTTCTGGCGGATTGGTTTCAGCTCGTTTCCCACCGCTGTGAGGTTACCTCTCTGTTTCTTTTCTATAAAGACCTTCATCGTAATTGTTTGGATGAGCTCTTCGCTATGGTACCTCTTTGAGAAGAGTTCTTTTGTTTCCGACGGTGTACGACCGGTGCTTGACGCATTTGCGAGTGATTACGAACTGATTTTTGATTTCAACCTTTAAGTTCATTTTTTATTTTTAATTTAAGTTCCGTTTATTGACTTTTTTGCCAAAAGTTTGATTTGTTTTTACTTTCTTTTCCCTCCCCTCTTTTTTTTATACTTTATCCCTTGTTGTTTCTTTATTATTAATTTTCATTTTCTTTAATACGTATTTTTGAGTTTTAATTTTCCTTTTAATTTTTAGTAACTTACCCACGACAAACTTTATTTTTTCATTGTTTATTTTGCCCCTCGTAAAACTTCGTTTTTCTTTGTTTACATTTTTATTTCTACGTGTTTTCATTGTTGTTTCTCGTTGTAAAGAAAAAAAAAAAAATGTGATTTTAAAAAAAAAAAAAAAAAAAAAAATGGGTGAAAAGAGGACGGCGAGGAAAAACCTGTTTGGGACTAAAAAAAAAAAAAAAGGATCCTCCAGATAAGAGTAAAGAAAATGAGTAGGTGATTTGGACGAAAATCCAAATCCTACTAAAAGTATGGAGTCCCCAAAAGAAAAAAATTATCGAGACCCGGAAAAGTATGGTGGCCGCAAATAGCCAAACCTCAATACATGAATCCAGTTTACAAGAAGGAAGTATGTGGGCCGCAAATGGCCAAAACTCAGGAAAAGAGACCGAGGTACAACACGAATGTATGGTGGCCAAAAAGAAACCAGCGGACATGAACAAACTATGGTGGCCGAAAGGGGCCAAAATTCGACAGACCAGACTCCCAAGAACAATGACGTGGCCGAAGACGCCCCCTCATGCTGGAAGTCCCCGCCAAAATATAAGATCAACATAACTGAGTTCCTGGATAAAGCCAAGAGCTACGCACATCTGGTGACAGCAGATGGGCTCTTGTCAAATTCTGAGGAATTAAAAGTTGAGCAAAGAATTGTCAGTGATTGTGGTGGACAAGCGCTCCCGCAAAATTTGTCAATCCACAAAAGATACTGTAATTAAAGCCTTGACTTCTCTGGGTATTAAAGCTCAGAGAGTCATAAAAGGTAAAGGCTTTTTTATGTGGGACGTACTGCTGCCTACGCCTGCCGACTGTGAAAGTGCAACGAGGAGGGAACTTATAACAAAGGACCTGATTCTGCGCACTGAATATGAAGTCAGGCGGAGGACCAAAGTAGCGGTATATGAGGTTCCTCCTCAGATTGTCGGAGCATCTGGCCGCCTATCTGTGTCAGTTTGGACAGATAATTAGTGCTTCCTCAGACGATCTGACCGGGGGGGTGGAGCTTCGAGATGATGATCAATGAAACCGCCTTCCGCTCCATCCCCAACTGCCTGGATGTAGAGGGCCAGAAAATGCCGATAATTGTTACCTGACGAAAACCGACATGCTGGAAGTGTGGAAAGACTGGTCACCTATCCTCTTCCTGCACAGAGAAGAAGGCCTCTAAAGTTCTGGCCCCCGCTCAACCAAATCCCCCTTTGGTCGAGTCTACCAAATCCGTCTCGCCTGTAGCGGGTGTGCCAGCGACCGGGACCGGTGTGGAAAATCCCCCGGTTGGGTCCAAATCTCAGCCCCCATTCCCCGAAAAGCCTTTGCCCGCCGCTAGTTCGGTTGAGAATTAGGAGGAGGGGGAATGTCAGGTCGTTGGCAGGGCAAAAGGGAAGACCAAGGCAGCGGAACCTCGTTCCACATCACAAACAGGGAAAGACACAGACAGTCCCACTCCCTCTACTAGCGCAAAGGGCGACTCTCCGGCTACAAAACTTCGACAGCAGCAACTGCGATACGAGCCCAGTTTCGAGAAAAAAGAAAAACTTCAGAAATTAAGACACCCTTCATCAGGAAAAAAACATCTGGCTCTTCATCAGTTCTTTCATCTTATAAACAGAAGCTCATGACACCACCTCCCTTGACCAAATCTCCGTCTCCTTCCCCATTTAAAATGACCACACTTTCTCTCAGACCCAAAAATAATCCTACCCCTACCACTTCACATACCCCTAAACCTTCTCCTGTCAAAACGCCCATCAGTTCCTCACAAAAGTCTGAAAAACGCCAAAGAAGTCCGTCCTCTGAAAGCGTCGAATCTGTCTACAAAAAAAAAAGCCCTGAAATATAATATAGGTGAAAAAGGTTGCAGCATATCCAAAGTAAAAACTTTAAAGAACTGAAGCACTTGATTAAATTTCGTAAGATTAAGAACTTGGATGTAGAGGACCCAAAAAATTTTCCAAACGCTAAATGGGTCCTTACTGTAATAAGAACTGGAGCCCCTGGCAAACATGTATGGACCATGGTAATGGAGGCGAACCAGGTCATTGGCATGGTGCCTCCTATTGCCTACTTTGACAACGAGAACGTGAAGAAATTAAACCAATTTTGTTCAGGGAGATCCCGCTTTTTGTTCACCCCTCCCTGTATAGAGCTTTCTGTCTCCTGATGGCACCATCAGGACGGAGATGGGTACTGGCTCAATGGGAGAGGCTGTTGGTGTCCTGACTCCGGACATGTTTAATGCAAGAGGTTAACCCTAATCGGTCTTTATCATGGCTCTCTGGTTAGCAAGTGTGAATGGCCGAGGCATGAGGTCGGAGTCTCGCAGGGTGAGGCTCTCTCGTGACCTTCAGAGTCTCGGTGTGAATATCTGTTGTGTACAAGAGACCCGGTTTTCTTCTCGTGACTGAGAACATTCTGTCTAGGGGATTCTTTTGATGGACGCTCGAGGGGTGTCTCTTGGCTGGTGAGCAAGTCATTGAAGGCTGCGTGTGTTCTTGTCTTCGCGGATCCGGCGGACAGACTTTGCGTGCTGAACGTTACCATAAAGGATAAGGCTATTCGTCTCATTGGGGTTTATGCGCCAAATGTCCATTCTGAGCGGCCTGCTTTGTTTCGGCAGATCGAGCAGTTTTTGACATCACGTCGGGTAGTTTTAGTGGGTGACTGGAATGCCGTCCTTGATCCCGATATAGATCGTATAGGGACAAATTTGGGTACTAACAACCGGAAGGTGAAACTATTTCGGGACTTTATCGACAGTTTTGATCTTGTCGATAAGTCCCGGAATGAGCACCCTCGGGAGGTAGTGTGGACTTGAACTAATAGTGGCGGCTCGGCTAGCTATCTATACCGAGTCTTAGTTAGGAGAGTCAATGTAGGGCTCTTAGGGTGTCCAAGTTTCCATGAGATAGTTTATTCGTATCATAGGCTTGTCCAGGTCCGTGTAAACTTAGATAAGCCTAAGGTTAGGATGGCTGGCTACTGAAAATTAAACTCATCATTATTTGGTGAGCAAGATTTCCGGGACCAGCTTCTACTAATGATACAGAGGGAACTGACGGGAGCGGTTGTGGGAAATGCCTAGTGGGATAAATTAAAAACCGAAATTAGAACGTTCGCTGCTGATTATAGTCGTCGGCTCAATCTAGATTAGCGGCGGAAACGGCTTTAGAGCAGAAAGTTGATCGGGCGGTCAAATCCCGTGTTAGTGGGGACGTAGCTTTAGCTAAGGCAGAGTTGGCCTCCTTGCTTATCAAGAAGGATCAAGCTCTGTTAGTTAGGGCTAGGTTAAAAAGAATGTCCTCTGAGGCGACGAATATGGCCGCTGAATTGCGTGCAGAGGAAGCTAGGAATGCATCTTGGCGACATATCGCATGCGTCACATTGCCGGATAAGCGGACCGTGACAACAAACGAGGGCATACGTGAGGCTTTTCGTGACTACTTTCAGGAGCTTTTCACCAGGGAGCCCGGTCTGAGCCCTGCTCAGTTCGACACCTATTTAGCTGACTTTCCCTGCCTTAAGGCAGCTGAAGCAGCTAGGTGCGAGGGTCCAATTACAGAGTCGGAAGTCTGGGAAGCGTTGAAACATGTTGGCCTGGACAAATCTCCGGGACTACATGGTCTTCCGTACGAAGTGTACTTGAGGCAGTCGCCCGTTTTTGTTACCCTGCTGACACTGATTTTCGGCAACTGGATGAAGCAGGGGTCTATACTGCAACGCTTCACCAGGGGCGTGATCAAGTTGTTACGCAAGGATAAAAACGGTGGGGATGGGTTAGGTAACTTTCGCCCTTTAACTAAGATCTTGGCTAACCGCTTGCAGCTTTTTCTGTCTAGTCTGATTGGCTCGGAACAGACTTGTGCTGTGAAGGGCATGACTATTCAGGACAACCTTCATATGGTGCGCCTGATTATCGAGCAAGTCGACAGTGAAGCCGCGCTGATCAATTTAGATCAGTCCAAGGCCTTCGATAGGCTTGACCATCGTTTTCTGGAGGCTGTTATTTCGGCGGCCGGTTTCGGGCCGTACTTTCGCACCTGGATCTGACTTCTGTATGCGACTCCCGGTGAGCTGGTGGAGGTGAATGGGGTACGATCGGAGCCTTTCGTATTGTCTCGCTCCATTCGTCAAGGTTGTCCGCTTTCGCCTTTGCTTCACGTTCTTGCGTTGGAACCTTTCCTTCGGAAGTTAAAGGCGAATCCGGTCCTACGTGGAATTGCCCTGCCCGGTGCTACCACATCGGCCAGGTATTCTGCCTATGCTGACGACGTTTCGGCTCTTGTGTCGAGCAGAGCCGAGATTGACGAAGTTAGCAAAGAAATCAGTTGTTATGAGATGGTGACAGGGGCCAAGATCAACCGCGATAAGTCTGTTGGCTTGCGGTTGGGTGCGTGGAAGGGAGTTTCTCTTCCCGGACCTTTCCGCTGGACGGATGGGCCGGTCAAGATTCTCGGCGTCTGGTTCGGTCCTGATCTCCAGTTGGAAATGAATTGGTCGGAGGTGCGAGGGAAGGCCAAGATCGCAATTCATTTGTGGTCTCGGAGGAATCTTTCCTTAAAGGGGAGGGCGGAAGTTTGTGTTTCACACATCTACCCGATTCTCCTTTACCGGCTCTCTGTGTACTGGCGTTAGTGAAGCTCTTGTTCTCCTTCTTGTTGGAAGGCAAGGCTGCCAGAGTCAGTCAGGAGATCTGTTGCCTTCATCCATCTGAAGGCGGTCTGGGCATGCCGAGCATTGGGATCAGTCAATATATGCTTCGCGTTAGCTTTCTAGATCGAATGTGTCGCGATTCGGATGAGGAGAGCGCCTTCTGGAAGGAAGACGCCCGAAAGGACTTCCCATCCCTGAGAAGTGTGCATTCGTGCGAGGAGGAGGAGGCCCGCCGTTTACCCCGAGCCGAATGCTCCTTCTATCGTGAATGTCGTATTGCTCTGAAGCGCCTCTTACGGGCGTCGGATGGCCTCTCCAGCGTCCAGGCGATGTCTCGTAGGGCATTATATCAAGTTTTAGTCAGGGAGGCCGTGCATGATGATCTGATTGACGATCTCGGCCTGACGAAGCAGAAGGCTCGCTCAATATGGCCTTGGACGCCCGGGTTGAAATGCCTCAATAACGATGAGTCATCACTCACCTGGCTGGTGATTCGTAGGGCCCTCTGGGTCGCCAAGAGACTCTGCTCAGCTGGCTTGGAGAATTCTCCAAACTGCCGACGTTGTAGTGGGGGGGTCGAGACCTTGGGTCACACCTTCTTTCATTGCAGCCAGGTAGTGCCGTTGTGCAAGTTTGTTGAAGGCCTCATGGTCCGCATGCTGCTAGGCGTTATGAGAGTAGTGATTTGGACGACACGTCAGAACGGATTGTATGGAGGCGAGAAGTTCACCTCTTCCCAACTGATCTTGTACTTTAAGCATCAGCTTGAAGTCAAGATTAGGACGGAAAGGCGGCGGCTCACTTCATCAGAATTCAGCAAAAGGTGGGTGAATCTTGCGCGCTCGTGTCGTGTGAAAGGGGCTGACCTTGAGTGTCACATTGATGCCGGATAGGCATCAGGATATTGCTCTTCCTGGGTTGAACTTGTGCAACCCATCCCGAAATTAGGCTAGATTAGGTTTCCTTTATGATGCTTTGGTTTCATTTTTCAAGTTAACTTAGCTAGGGTATGTATGCTCATTGGCCTCCCTTTTATTTCTGTCCCTATTTTTCTTTAAGTTTAATTCCCCATCCCCTCCTTCGTTAGGTGGTCAGTGATGTCGGTTCGCTGGTGGATGCGGGGCGCCTTTCGTTTCGCATGAGTGGTATTTTTTGTTGTCTCAATGAGTGCATGTCAGTGTGAGTGCTTGGGATGAAGGAATGTTTTATACTATTATAGTCCCGCATTGATTTCGGCCATTGAACCGATGTTTCTGCCACATTTAGTCATTGTGGGGTTTTTTATTACTAATCTCATTTTTCTTTAGTTTTTTGTAAATAGTTTTTGTGTTCACATTGTAAATACTCATTGGGGCTAGTTTTTATAATTTTTTTTTATTCCCCTCCCCCCACAGACAACGAATTGTAAATACGGGGACTATTTAGTATTTTCATAGAGACAGAGGTATTATGGTGATTGTAGTAAGAAAGGTACGTATGAATGTGTTTTGGTGTAAGGAATATTGTTTAGTACGATTGGGTCAGTGCTTGCGGCTAGCTAAGTTATAGTTAAGACAGAAGACCGTCCTTTCCCCAATCCCCTTTTCGGCCTTGTGCCACATTTCAGTATTGTACAGAATAAATATCGCTCTTCTCTACGGTGCCTAGACACTTTAAATTTAAGTGCAGTACGATACTGGCGACAATGTCTTATCAATTCATAGCTGAATTGGCTAGATGTAACCGTAATTGTATGCTAGCTGTTGAAGGTAACGAACTGATGACCCTCAATATACAAAGAACTGATACGCCTTGATTAAATGGACCATTCCAGTAGTAATATAAGCATATATGGTGTTAGTCCAAGGGATCTTGCTTTCTAACTTTGGCTTGAGCAAGCATCAAGCTCTCTGTACCCAGATGATAAACAGGATTTTATATTGTTATAGGTAACGAACTGATAACCCTCAATATACAAAGAACTGATACACACAGATTAAATGGACTGTTCCAGTAGTAATATAAGCATTTATGGTTTTGATCTTCGTGGTGGGGGGGGACTTGATTTCCAACTTAGGCTTAAGCAAGCACCAAGACGTCGAAATCTGTTTTAGGGCAGAGAGGAACCCAGACGGGGCTATGCCGAAGGGCAGTCTCGTTTGATGACCCGACACGGTGTATGCGTGGTTTACGGGAAATTTTCGCCCGAGCCTACGGACTCTGATCCTCCCACCTAAAAATGGACCTTGTGCGACATCCTGCCTCGGCTTGCTTTCTCGCTTCAGACGAACTTGTAAATATGTACTTGTATTGTTCTGGTTTAAAATAAACCCTTATACATTGCAAGTTGCCGTTCCAGTTATTTTCAATAACGACTCCGAACAACATTACGAAACTAACAGTTTCTTTTCGAACACTTCTCTCTTCCGGTCCCATGCTTTCCAACCAACTTTAACCTTGAAAAATTTAAATGCAATGTCGATCGCTATCTGCTGTCCTCCTGATTACTCTTCTTTTGTTCTCGCTCGTTAGCAATGTTTCTGTTTATAACTCTTCCGCACCCAGTAATTACTTGTGTCCCAGTGGCTTTACTGCCTTGCTTGGGAGCGAAATCGATTTTATATATATATATATATATATATATATATATATATACATACACACTTCGGAAATACGCACTTTTATTCCGCAGGAGGGTGTCGTCAGTGATGTGATTACTCAGGTCATTGGGTAATTTCGGGCCTTGCAACATCATACCATCCTCGCTGAGTCGACCCCGCCAAAGCTGATCAGACTCCGACACACCCTCCTTCTGTACCACTCTATGCGACACTGATTTTTATAATTGTCTCAGCCGACTTGTACTAGATACTAGCAGGATACACATAGGGAAAGTCCATAGCGCTCAGGTAAGATGGGTTATTCAAAAAGTCGGAAGGAAGAAATGTTTAATTTGTTGCTAGTTTTTAAGTTTATATATTAAAAACAATAATAATAATAATATGCCCCATCCAGAATGACTAGGTTAACCGATTAAAATAAATGTACTTATAAAAATTTAAGTACAATAAACCACATCTGGATGCGTTTATACAAGTTTTCCGGTTTACAGTTGAAATGCCACTATTATGTTATCCCAAGAAATAAAAAAAAAAAAAAAAAAAAATCATGTATTATAATTTAATGACTTTCGGTTTAAAATTATGTACAAGACAGTAATTCCCTAATCCCCTGAAAGAATGAGTTTTTGCGAAAAGTCAAAAAAAACATCGACGTGTGCGCATACACACACACACACACATATATATATATATATATATACATATACACACAAGTGTTGTTCTTAAAGTTAAAATTCCAATAAACTACCCTACGAAAAATAAATAACTAATATAAATAATAATGATATACCCCGCCCCAAAAGACTGAAAGTTTGACGTGTAAAAACTAAAAGGAAAGAAGTTGTACGACACCCTACCCGGCCCCGCTAATCTGAAATTATGGAACAAATCAGATTCGCCTAATTGCCAATTGTGCGGGCAGATAGGAACGTTAAAACATCCTCAAAAAAAAAAAATTACATTGATATGCGTATGTACAGAAGTGTTGTTTTTAAAATTGAAAATTCACCAATTGCCCCCCCCCCCGAAAAGATAAAATGAAAAAAATAAAATAAGTAAAAAGGGTTGGTAGTAATGATAAACCCCACCCCGAACGACTGGCGCTTAAACGATTAAAATAAATATGTCAATTTTAGTTAAATTACATCGGTATATGAATATACAAATTTGTTGCTTATATATATATATATATATATATATATATATATATATATTTTACTTCCCGTTGAAGTGGCAAATTTGGATTTATGTACAATTTGATCAATGCAAGCGCATAGTTTAGATTAAAAAACAAAAGATAATAAAACAATAAGAAAGAATAGCACAAGCAAAGGAAATTCAGCAGTAGTGAAAGCTTCGAAAAGAAAAAACACTCTTACAAACGCTTAGCGTGTGTTAAGAAGTATTTTCTGCAAGTAATAATTTAAATTTTGCTTTGTTTTTTGGTCATTCCTAGATTTTATGGAGCCATCCACTATTTCGCTTAATTCACGGCCATTTGGCAGTTCGCTCAGCGGTGTCGGTAATGGTTTTAATGGCTTTTCGTTTCTTTAAACCCACCAATCCAATATCTGTTAAGGCTCTGCAGAGCAACCGTGCTGCAAAGCCTCCGGTTCTCACTTCGATTGGCATACAGCTCACCTTCCAGCCATTTATCCTGCATGCCTCTAATAATTCCTCATATTTGAATTTCTTCCTTTCATTAGCCTCTTCAATGTGTTCTTCCCAAGGAACCGTTAATTCCCACAAAATTACGATTTTTAGATTGTTGGAGAAGAACACTGTCTGGACGTAATTGAGTGTGGGCTATGTGCTCTGGGAACATCAGTCTAGACCCTAAATCGGTCTTTACGATCCAGTCTGTAGCACGTGTGTGTAGGTTTATTTTTGAGGGCTTTTTCTTCTGAGGTTTGGAACCAGCTTTTAAAAACTCTATGGAGCTTTGGTGGGGATTTAATACATTTACTTGTATCGCTAGTCGTAAAATTTCTGCGATTTCTTTTAATATCTCATCGTGCCGCCATTTGTACCGACCATCCGCTAGTGCTGATGGACAGCTGCTGAGGATGTTTTAACGTTCCTATCTGCCCGCACAATTGGCAATTAGGCGAATCTGATTTGTTCCATAATTTCAGATTAGCGGGGCCGGGTAGGGTGTCGTACACGGCATTGTTTAAGAATTTTAACCCCATGTTACAATGCCAAATATCTGCCCATTTCACTTTTCGGTGGATGGTGGACTCCCATTTTGTACAGGCGCCTTGCTTGCTCATCCCTACCATTTTGGTTACCCTTGATGATTCTTCCCTTTTCCGCACTTCTTCCTGCAGCAGAGCGTATTTTCCTTTCCCTGCTACTTTATCGTATCGAATTGAAGGAAAATACCCCAGGCCAGCACGACCTTTTGCTACAGTACCTAATGGTTTTTGCGCGGAGCCTTTCTTCTGCCATATTTAATTTGTTCTTAGCTTTCCATTTCCTTCCTGTGTAGACTTCGATGCCTGCTCCAGCCACTTTGGGTCATCGGAGAAATTATATTGTATGGTAGATCTCACCTTAGCAACCTTTATACTCCTCCACCAGGCTTGTAAATGGAAGATGCAGTGAGTTGGAGTTTCCATACAAAGCAATACTAGACAGTGATCTAGGTAAACCAAGCCATCTGCGTAGTCTAGCAGTTATGCCTCTCTCCATGATTTCTACTGTGGAAGTTGTAAAATTATTAGGTTGGTGCAAAAATAATTTCGTTTTCTAACATATGTTACTATGTGAGATAACGAAACTATTTTTGCACCAACCTAATATATATGGTTATTGGCCAGAGTAATTTGGGAAGGATCGCGTGTTGGTATATCCATGCTTTGAAACGCCCGGGTAAACCAGACTTGTCAACCTTGTTTAACCAGTTCTCCAAGTTTGGTGTATTGCTACAGTCTTTTAGGGAGGCATCAAATCTCTTCCTTAGGCACTTCACCGGATTTTGCCTAATCGTAGGGATGGGTACGCCTGATAATTTAAAATGTTCTTCTGTTAATATTCCTTTTTTTTTAACACAAAAGATCTAGATTTCGAGGCGTTAAAGCTCATTCTCGCCCATGTGATAAGCTTTTCAATTCCCTTTAGCAGCCATCTTGCTCCTATGACAGACGTGGTTGTTAATGTCATGTCGTCCATGTACGCACGTATAGGGCGGGGGCTGACTTAGGCCAGATCTTGTAATGGGCCCTCTGCATTCAGTTTCTGCCGCTTTGATCAGCATATTCATTGCCAAAGCGAAGAGAGTTGCTGAAATTGTGCATCCAGTTATTATCCCCCTTTCTAGAACGTGCCAATCCGACGTTGCTTTATCTGCTACTGCTCTCATTTTGAAATTATTATAATAGTCTGAAATGAGCTCCGTAACTTTGGGGGGGGGGAATGTGGTGTCGCACCAGCGCGGCTTTGACTAATTCGTGCGGGATCGAGCCATAAGCGTTTCTTAGGTCCAACCAAAGGACTGCGATGTCTCCTTTACTTCTTTTCGTGTCTTTCAACAACTGCGATATGACAGCTGTGTGTTCGACACAACCTGGTACGCCTGGAACCCCTCCTTTCTGAACCGATGTATCGATATAATCATTTCGAATTAGGAATCTTGATAGACATTGATTTAGGATACTAAAGTTTTTCCCTTCAACGTTCAATAAGGAGATGCATCTGAATTGATTAATATTACAGGATCCATCCTCTTTGGGGATCCATATGCCTTCCGAGTGTCGCCATTGTTCTGTTATGCGTCCTCGCCTCCAAATTGTTATTATTAGCTTCCAGAAAATTCGAAGGATTTGTGGGCATCATTTATAAACGATGTGCGGAATATATATAATGTGTGTGTGTCCGTGAGATGGTTGGATTAGAGAGTGTGCTTAGTAGTTTTGATGATGTTACCAATGGAGCTGATAGTTGTAGTACTTGTGTTAATTTCGGCGCTATTATTTTCTTTTTCTTTTTTTTTCTCTAATTGTGAGTACTCTCCTATGGGGTGGTGCTGTTATTCACATTCTTCCGACAACTGCCGATTAATCCTCTCCGGTTTTGTTCAAACTCTTTGGCGAACCACGGTGGGGCTCGCAAGCAGCGGAACAAATTTACTTGCTCCATGTGGCAGGCTGGCCCACAATGAACTACATTTGGATGGCGGAAGGAAACTACTTTTTGGAAGAACACATTTTTCGGAAACCTTCTTACCTGAGCATTATGTAAAGAGGTAACGTGTCTTACTACAGTGCCGGCAGACCGATCTTATTTCGGTTAAAATGAAAACAAACATTTAACAATGTTTAGAATAGCCTTTTTGATCTGCTATAATGAAAAATGTTCATTTACCTATCTAGGATGAAAAGAAACCATCAGTATTTACGCAAGTTGCATGTAATATGATGTTGTATGCTAAGTTTTATACATGGTCGGGTACTTAACATATTGAAACACTGACTTAACGGTGCGCTTGTTATTAGTCTGGAAATATTTTTGTTTAACAACACTTTATCAGAACAAGTCCTGTTTTATAGTACTGGAGACCTTAATTTTCAATCAACCCTCGTTATTTTTAAAAGAATTAGATTTGCTTTATTTTGATACCAGTTTCATTATTAAAATCGGGTCTAAATTTGTTGTACTGTATTTGAGATTTGACCTTTCAATATAACCTCATAATTTGGAAGACTTTGTTTTCAAGTTTCATTATTCTATTCAATGTTAAATTTTTTTTATAAGTTATCTTTTGTTTGAATAAAATCTTGTATTTCTTTTTTACTACCTGAAACTTTATATTTTCACTCTTAACTTAAATAAACTTGTGTTATTTCGCGTTCTTTCGGTTTTGTTTTATTATCAGAAGCAATAGTCATTTATTTAAGAGGATCAAGTTGCCTTTTTAAATATTTTATCTCGGTTAAAAAAGACAAAAATGTCATTCTTGGAATAAAACCAATTTTCATTGTTCGTGATCAATTGCGGGAGATTTCCCTACATTTAGACTATTTTCGCATTCGCCGAGAATTTAATTTGTTTTTTTGTTGTTTTTTTGTTTTTTTCTAAATTCCTACAAAAGTATGCGTTCTTTTTGTATTAAGAGCTTTCTATTTTATTTTCTACGAGGTTTTGGTAAATGTTAATGTGTGTGTGCGTGTATATATATATATATATATATATATATATATATATATATATATATATATAATATATAAACAACTTTAACTGGGTCTGGAAAAGTGTCGCCTTAACGGTACACAGTGAGAATAGAAGTAACTATGGTCTGTGCAAGAATTTTTTAATATCCATATTTCTATGGCCAGCGCTTTTAATTAAGCACCTATACTTTTCGCAATGTTGAAGCGTGTATCACTTACGCAATAGTAAATGTTGATAAATAATTTAGTATAGCCTCTCATGCAACTAAAAATGCGAAAATCCAGAATGATAACAATGGGGTCCTCAAATCGAATTTGTCAACCATCTCTCTTTGCCAATGCATAAAAAACTTTCTCGGACTTACAATTATGGCCAAATTATCAAAACGTCTGCAAAATCGGCAGGCATCGCAATAGAGAAAGAATGAATTGAACCTCCCTCTATTAAGAATGGGCGAAAATTATAAAACTATTCAAATATTTAAATTAACTAGTTACATAAATTGCATTTTTCATTCACCAAAATAAATTGGCACTTGTGTATATTTCTGCCAAAGGGGATTTTAAAAGTATTTCCATGTTGTAATTTATTACTAAATTAGTCTAGAATGCATCCTTTGGGCGAATATAAGGCTAGCTTTTGGAACTTCGGTCTTTTACTTTCAGCGTCCTATGTGTGTGTGTGTGTGTGTGTGTGTGTATATATATATATATATATATATATATATATATATATATAATATTTTTTAAGCGTTTCATCCCAAGCAAGTTGGAGCGAGAGGAAAGGTTGAAAAGAAGAATAGGAGATAGATCAAGGCATCTGGAGACGTCGATTGACATTACATTTGAATAGTTGGAGATTATAGCTATCAGGGAAAAGGGAAAGAGTTCCACAAGCGAGAAGTGCGAGACATGACGCTATTGCAGTAGAAGAGGCGGCTACATTTAAGTTTCGACAGTGAAACGGTGAGAACGAGATGCTAGCCTAGTTGAACGCTTAAATTACAGAAGTCTGGGAACCAGCGAAAGCAGATCATCGAAGCAGTTACCGTGAAAGCATTTGTTAAAAAAAAAAAAAGGCAGAGGGAGGTGACGACACGTCTGTCAGAGAGCGACTGCAGAGGAGATGCCAGATCAGGGCTAATTACATTGCATATCCATCTCTGGATTTTTGTAGATTTGAAAGATCGACTCCGGCGGGAAAAATTACCTGGAGCGGCTCAGGGACCCAACTTTCCTTGCGGTGGACGAAGCTATTGACTCGATGTATTTGTTCCATCTCAGGTCTCGTGGAGATGAGCGTCAGACATTCTAATGGGGGGGTCTCTGTGATGAGTAATAGAGAGCAGTTTTGTTTTTGAGGCATTAAAGTTAACCAGCCAATTCCTGCCCCAGTCCACAACCCACTGGAGGTCCTTTTCGAGACAAACGACCAGGTTAAAATTATTTTATCTTTATTCGACACCTTAATTCGGCATAATCTTTCTTCGTATACGCAACAGATCTCCGTAGTTTGTTTACATTTATTTTGCGCGCAAATTTTTCTTTTTTAAAATCACCATGATCCGAACTGTAATATTTCTAATACGTCACAGTACGCGTACTAGAAAGATAAAAAAAAAACACGAGCAACGTACTGTGCCGCGAATAAGATTTAATTATAGTTTAATTAGAGACGATATACATTGCAACTGCGACAAAATGCGAAACCTTTTAATAAAGAATTGTTTTTTAAACCTTTCATTCTGTTTGATATTTAATTTTGACTTTAAATGAGTTACTTAATTTTTAATCGCGAGCAACCAAAGTAGTTACTACCTATTGTGGCGTAATTTAAGTATTAAATTACTGGAGAAGAGAAGAAGTCTTTAACTGTTTGTTTTGGCGTCCAGACTCGTTAACGCGTAGAATTTAAAATCGCCCCTCCTTTGTTTTTATTATAAAAGCAGATACCATTTCTTAACAAGGGAGGTAACCGTGGATTACTCCACACCTGTTACTGCAGATTGTTTATGATTTTACGTTTTATTATAGATTACTCATTATGAAAATTATTCATACTACACATTTAATTGACAAATTTTCAGACTGAATGTATTTGCACATTTTACCAGTTTTATGATCACTCAGATTAGAATTCAATTTGTGTAATAACCACACAATTTCAATACTCTGTATCACAAATATATTCTGGTAGGATACTGCTTAAACTGTTTGGTTGAGGTATTTTCTCTCGGTGTTTTATCGTTTCCATGGAAATCGAAGGAAATAAAAAGTCCACATTGTGTTTGGCCATCTGGAAACCGTTAATGAATTAGAAAAAATGAAAACATTGTTTAGAAAGGCAACATTTTCATGCACGAATTATTTGCATTAATTCCAAACATTTCCAGAAAAAAAACATTGAGTCGTGCAAAAAATAAATAAATATAAATATTTTTTGTCAGAATGAATATCGAAATTGAATATCACTTAGGAATCAATCCGACAAAACTCGTCAAACAGAAATAGGATTTGTTTTTATTTCAGAAAGATATTGATTTAAAAAAAACAATTTTCAATATCTTGCTTTCGGTTGGGAACTCATGGACAAAATGTTCAAATTAATATATCGATTAATTATATAATATATATCTTTTGTGCGCTGTATCCTTAAGAATGTGATAAGTAATGGCTCTTCACAACTTCCTGTTCTCTCTAGCTCTAAGTAATGTGAGTGCATGTATTATCACTCCCACTAACCGGTTGATTTTTCGTTTTGTAGAGGGCAAAATGAATGTAAATACATTGAAACGTTTGCCATTTTTATGATCACTTCATGAACACAGCAATTTCTCGTGAAACTGACAAACATTTGTTCATTCTACTCTTTCCTTGATGAATAATAACACTTAAGACTTGAAGCTCCTTTTGAGGTGTAAACTGATTAGCCACTATGCGAGTTTTCTTTTCTTTTTTTTTTTTTTTTTTTTTTTTTTTTTAATTTAAATAACTGCTCTGCACATGTGGACATGAGTACTTTTCTGTGTTTACTTTTTGCATTTTCATTGGTTTTATTTATCTCGTATATAATGTATATATGGTGCGATGGATAATTTGTCGTCTAAATTACGCAAAAATGAAAATAACAGTGACATCTCATTTTAACATGTAAATTTACCAAAATTACACAAAAATATCTTCAAATACTAAAGAGTAAAATCATTCATTAAAATTGCCATTGGCTTCAACCACGGCTTCCAGACGGCTTCGAAATTTCCTGCAACTTTTCGAGACGGTCTCTGTTTAAGTTGGTGAATTCTGCCGTACCTTCGTAATTAGTCAGCAAACTTTCTGAATGCTCTGCACTGTCTTCAGATTGACATCCAAACACTCTGAAATGTTCGTATTCGAGCTTCTGGTGCGAATGCCAAGCGGTACAGAATGGCATTTTCAACTTTCTGGGAAGTGAATGGTACTCTCTCTCACAGACGGTGCCTAACTGACCCTAATATACTGTGCAATCGACAAAATCAAAAACAAATCACGCGCGCATTCGTTTTCAAAATATATGGTTAGAGTAAAACGAGATTCGAAATGATTCATAGTTTACACTATTTACATCATTCGGACTGTTAGCATCTTTATTGCCGTACTCATTGTTTCGGTCGCTGTACACTCCGGCCTTCTTCAGGTGATATATGTTGATGTAAATAGTGTAAATATTAGGTTGGTGCAAAAAAAATAATGACGTAATAATGTCGTTTTTTGACGTTAAAAAATACGTCAAAAACGACATTATTACGTCATTATTTTTGCGCCAACCTAATAGTTACAATACCAAACTTGAGAAATACAAACGGTGATTCAGTGTATGCCATACCAAGAATGTAGGAAGACCCATTTCTTTTGAATTTGTAAATCCGAAAGATTTAATAATTTTATTTTTATTCGGGCAAAAAATGATTAAAAGGATAATAAAATGTGAGAATGAGTAACAGATTATTTCTAATTAGGCACTTATAAAAATAGGTACCGCCATGAAATCGCTAAAAAGGCAACATACCGTTAGAAAAACATGTTCCAAACGTAATGAAAACAGTCTTGTCGTCAAAATTTGTCTTATTAAAATATTTTTGATAAACATTTTTTGAATATTTAAATTTTTTACTCCTTTTTAGAATATTCGAAATTTTGATTAAGAAAAAAACGTCTTTAACTTTTAGCTTAGTAACTTTTAGCTTAGTAACTTTTAGCTTAGTAACTTTTAGCTTAGTAACTTTTAGCTTAGTAACTTTTAGCTTAGTAACTTTTAGCTTAGTAACTTTTAGCTTAGTAACTTTTAGCTTAGTAACTTTTAGCTTAGTAACTTTTAGCTTAGTAACTTTTAGCTTAGTAACTTTTAGCTTAGTAACTTTTAGCTTAGTAACTTTTAGCTTAGTAACTTTTAGCTTAGTAACTTTTAGCTTAGTAACTTTTAGCTTAGTAACTTTTAGCTTAGTAACTTTTAGCTTAGTAACTTTTAGCTTAGTAACTTTTAGCTTAGTAACTTTTAGCTTAGTAACTTTTAGCTTAGTAACTTTTAGCTTAGTAACTTTTAAGCTTGGTAAAAATATTTTTTACACGTGTTTCACACGCCACCCTTAATTTTATGAAAACTTGAGAAATTCAACGTGATAATTTTAGTGACTATATTAGTCAAAAGTCGAATTCTTTTAATAATTTAAATGGCAGAAATCTTTTGCAAAATTGGACCCCCATCTTAGCTAAATACGGTTCTGAATTGAAAAGTAAAAAAAAAAAACAAAAAAAATCAATAAAGCTAAGCCATTATTTAAATGAAGAAACTTTTTCATTTTTTTACAATTTTACAATATTTTTACAAAATACATCATCTATGCCCCTTTGACCATAGAAACTTCAATGACTAAGCATTCAGTAAACCCTTTCTCGCATTCTAGACACAAACTTTTACTATTTAATAAAGAATCATATTTTTAAATTTTCTAAAGAAAATTTTCATGATTATTATTTTATTTGCCTTATTCCACCTTGTTATTATTACTTTTTAAACTCGCTAACTCCGATGGTGGATGTGCAGGTGATGTTATTGATTGCTCTCCGATTTCTCATTCCGTAATGCGGAGTTCGAATTTCAGTTAGGTTCGTTACAGTCACTTATGTGCTAATACACTCGGGAAAGCTATGAATCTACCTCTTCCCGCTATAGGTTAAATAGTAAGACTTTTATAATAACCTTGGAAGGCATGAATCCATCTTCCCCCACAGCAATAAGATTTATATCTGGAAAAATATTATTCTCAAAATATTGTTAATGCACTGTTCACTCGCATAAAAAAGAATTAATCTTCCAAGCTAAAATATGTTCTCGCTTTAAATAAAAAAAAAACAAAAAAAAAACGACAAAGCAAATTACATAGGCGTGATTGCGCAGAGGACACTTGAAAAGTGAAACGGGGCTATTATTATAAGCAGCCTCAAAATAAGCGAAGGCAAGCAAATTATATATTAATGGCTGAGCTAGATAAGACATAACAGAATAGCAAATGTCGCTCGCGTGAGGACATAGATAAGGTACAAAGAAGACTACTGAATTATTGAGGTGATATCTTTCTTGATTTCCAGACACAGTTTGTTCACAAAATGTATATATCATAATACAAAAATATTTCTTGTGCAGTGTGCCATTCAGACTGTCGAGTTGTTCAATGTAGTATCAATTTCTCAAATTTCTAGTATTTTCGTAAGAAAAATCTCTAGTAATCCTATTCCAGAGTAGGTTCTGTTTAAGTCGAGATGCCGAGGGTTGTATTTTATTTAGCAACTTTAAAGGTTTTCAATTTTTATAATAAATTAATTTTATTGAGATTATCAAAAATTACTTTCTTCATCCAGCGAATAGAACAAGTGACTGATTTTCACTTTGTAATTTTATGTGGGACGTTTTTTCTGGCCCTTGAATTTGTTTTCCATGAAGCTTGTAAAATATGTACAGATGTTAACTGATTAGTCAAGCAATATATAACAGTGTAAACGTCAAATACGTCAACGATATAATTGTATAGATTATGCGGACAATCTTTATATCCACAACATAGTAACATCACTTTGTTCATTACAATCGATTAAACTTGTCTAAAAAAAAGAATAGCAGATGGTGATTTTTGCAAAGTTGTAAATCATTTTCAATTTTGAAAGGCGATACGATCAGCCGTTACGTTTAAACGTTGGATGATCTTCTCGGCTCTGCTTATGAAGCAGAGACATGGCAAATTATTGGATTGACTTGGACGTCATCATTTAATCAAGTTTTTTAGTTTGACTCGAGGTTACAAGTTGATTAGAGTAGCCAATGTTCTTAAACGATCACCCATTTAAGTATAAACATGTTCGAGTAGAACTCTTCTATACAAAGACTACAGATGCTGGAAAAATGGTCGACCCATTCTGTCACTCCAGCAAGTATCTGACACCATATGCTTTATCTTCATAAATTCGGGCCAGAAATGTCGTAGTAGTAGTCATTCATTTATCTCACGAGATAATGTTAGCGTCCTGTTTAGTCAAAATTAGGAGCGTAGACCTGGGCGATCGTATGCAGATGTCATGCGCGGCTCAGATCACAGAGCCTTTCATTCGGCCGTACCAACAAGATCGAAATGAATACAAGACATATTTTGGACCATCTTAGCTGTAGGAATTGCTGTGAGGTTGTCAGTGTTGACAGCCAAGCGCCCTCGGGGTTCCACTCCAGATTTTCTATCTGTATTTAATTCCATAGGCTTTTTCGCGTGTTTGGACATGACCACACGATAGCGAAGATTTAAAATCAGGATTTTCCTTCTCCTACATTGGCTACTTTCCGGGTTGACGAGCTTTATTTACCTGTAAGAGCTGATTAAGAAACGACAATGGTTCGCCTTCGCCCCCTTCTCCGAGTTGGACTTAGTTGTCAAAGGCTATTCGTGACGCATACCATAGGAGCATTTTATATACTTTATACCCATAATCACCCTCTAGTATAAGTTTTAGAACCCACATATAATATCTATATATATCTATATATATATATATATATATATATATATATATATATTGAATAATATAGACATCTTGTGTCTATTATTATAATGATCCTTTTCAATTCTCTAATCAGTGTCTTGATGTTAAGATGAAATTCAACAAGGAAAGCGCAAATTTTTTCCCCACCTAAGTACTTCTAAGATTTCTTCCAAGATAATCCTCAGGGGTGAATTAAAAAGACAAACTTATTGTAACTGTGATAAAAAAAATCTGCATTTGTTTGTGGTGGTGACCTTTTAAAAACGCGCGTGAACACACTCTGTTTATAATTAATAAAAAAAAAAAAAAAAAATTATTTCATCCGTTGAAGCTATGAATTTTTTTTTTTGTTGTTGTTGCAAAGATACGTCTCACTATAAAGGGAGCATACCGAAAAGTGGTAGAATGCAAAATGATATTAAGTGTTTCTTATATGTACGTCAACTTAACATCAAAAGACTGTTTCCAGAACTGGAAAGGATTATATAAAAACAGACATAATATGCCTATATTATTCAATGAAACATGTTTGAATGAAGATATGCTGCATATATATATATATATATATATATAATATTACATTCAGTACGTAATTTTGAAACTTCCAAAATTATTTTTTATATAGAACGAGCGTAATTGTGCGTCTGTACTACTGTAATATAGCTTTCTAAACTTTTCGAAGCTCAGGAAATTAATGGATTTTAATTTTAACTGAAACAAACGTAAATCATGCTTATAAGTAATATAATCATTCAATATAATTAGCGATTATTATGTCTCTTATTTTACTTGTTATATATCAATTATATTTAACTGTATATATGAATTGATTATTACCTGTTTCACCTTTTTTTTGTTTTGTTTTTTGTTTTGTTTTGTTTTTTGTTTTGTTTTTTGCATTAGTATTTGTTTGTTTGGGTTTTTTTTTTTCCATTAGGATTTGGTTTTGTTTTTTTTGTTTTTTTTTTGTTTTTTTCCATTAGGATTTGATTTTGTTTTTGTTTTTTTTTTTTGTTTTTTTTTGTTTTTTGGGGGTTTTTTTTGCATTAGGATTTGGTTTTTGTTGTTTTGTTTTTTTTTGTTTGTTTTTTATTTATTTTTTTTAAACTACCTGAAGATTCTTTGTCTTATTTTTATTTTCTATTTTTGCTTTTACTAAAGTTACGTTTATCAGTTTCGCATTTTCTACATTTATCAATTGATAGTTTATCAGAAAGGTAGTACAGATTATTTTTATTGTATGTTATAAGTAATGTCTTCATAATCTCCAAGTATTTTGTTTTAATTCCGATTTGGATATTTTCTTTCTACTAGTTTTCTGCGTTTATTAAACCTTTCGATGGTTGTATCTGTTTATTGATGTAGTAATCTTTTGTGATTTTTAGTGTTTTCTTTTCTCTAATGGTATCCCTGCAATTGTTCTACAGAAACGTGCTATTGAACTGGCTACTCTTCTCTCCACACTCTACAATAAATACCTCACTGCTTCTTGCTTTCCAGTTTGTTGGAAATCCTCATCCTGTAGTCCCTGTATTTAAGAACCCTGATAAACCTTTTGCTGCCATACATGGTCTGGAGCCCCTTTTGTTTGCCTCGGGGTTCTTGATAAGCTCCAGAGGCGGATATGCAATATAATTGGCCCTGTTCTGGCATCTCGTCTACAGTCGCTCTTTCACAGACGCGCCGTCACCTCTCTCTGTCTTTTTCACAAATAGTTTCGTGATAATTGCTCCGAGGAGCTGCATTCGCTGGTTCCAAGACTTCATGAATTCAAGCGCCGTACGAGGCTGGCATCCCGCTCTCACCCTTTCACTGTCTTAACTATTAAATGTAGCCGTCTCTTCTACTCCAATAGCTTCATATCTCGAATCTCTCGCCTGTAGAAATCCCTTCCCTATTCCAGTTTCCCTGAGTGCTATAATCTGTAACTATTCAAATGTAATGTCAATCGAAAATCTCCAGTTGCCTTGATCTATCCACTATCCTTCTCATCCTTTCCTCTATCACTCCTATCTGATCTTGCTCTAAATCTTCTGTAACCCCTTGCGTCCTAGTGGCTTTCCACCTTGCTTGGGGTGAAACGCTTAAAAAAATGTTACTTCTTTTTGGCAAAGTTCACACGACTTCATTTCGGATAAACAATATGGCTTCCGTTTTACCACGTCTACCGCCGATGTGTTAACGACTATTAATGAATTTATGCATCAAGTTTTAGATAAGAACGACGAGGCTCGGGCTATGGCTTTAGATACATATATCGATGGTGTTCGATAAGGTTTGGCATGATAGCCTTCTCCACAAGCTCAAGGACTACGATGTCACTGGAAGAATATTGGGCTTAATCCAATAGTTACTAACAAGTCATGTAATGAAGGTTATGTTTAACGGACATGCTTCTAGTCGATTTCACATTAATGGGGGGGGATGTCTCTCAGGGCTCTGTTTTTGGACCTACGTTGTTTCTTCTCTTCATCAACGACTTTCCCTATATCATCAGATCCCATCTGGGTATTTATACTGAAGAGACAACGATTTCTTAATAGTAAAACTGGCAAATGCTTTTAAAAAAGATCTGCAATCAGTGGATAACTTGAGCAAGGAATGGCTTGTAGATTTTAATGCTACCAAAGTAAATCTGCTTTTATTTAATCACCAGCGAGAATCTTTTTCTACTTGTCATCAGCATGGCTGATGCTAATCTCTAGAAGAGTAACTCTTTACACATTCTTGGGCTCACGTTTTTCACTGATATGAAATGGCGTGAGTATTTTGAATCAATTTCTAGGTCTAATGCTGGAAAGGTTTGTTCACTGTGTCGTGACAGACAATTTTTCTCTTCAGAATCCATCTTTCACATTTATAAATCTACCATTTGTCCATGCATTGAATGTTGCTGCCATATCTGGACGATAACTACACAATACTCGCTTTCCAGACTTAATAGAAGGGGGGATAATTCTACCCAAACAGCCTTTTCCCCGAGAACTGAGTCTCGCGTACTCTAAACAGTTTAATCTTGAACTATTTAAGTCTTAAGTCAACCATTATCTTTCCCCTCTATCCTCATAATATTCACTTTCTATAACCATGTCTTCCATTCAAATCGCACATTTATCATGACTATTTTAATTGTAAACCTCTAAATTCTTCAGAGCGTTGTATTGAGTGAATTTGAAAAAGTTTTAATTTAGCTAATCGAGTGAAAACCACGAAATCATTATGGTCAGGTCACTTTAGATCTGAGTTAGAATGCACTGAGGAATGAAATGCTTACACTAATTCCGTGATTGAAATGTTTCGTCTAACTTGGTCGTATTTCAAAAAGGTTATTTTATCAAAAGCAATTGTTAACCAAAGCGCAACTGATTTTATATTTCAAGTCCATGATGTTCTTCAGCGTTCGACGAAACCTTTTCATTAAAAAACACCTTCATTAATTTGTACACATATACTAAGCTTAGTTTTCTGGAATAAAGCCAAAATAAGACAGAACACACAAAAGAAACTTGTTTGCCAACCATTGTTGCTCTCATTATATTCCTACTTGTAAGTATAGTATATGGAAAATATTATTCCCACTTGACTGGTCATAACGATCGATACTCATGTAAGTGGTCGCACAAAATGGATATGAGCAATCTCCCTGTTCATGTCTAGTGGAGAAGATGTATAGTATCCACTTTTCACATTTCAAAACAAAACCAATGCCACAAACTTGTTTATTATTCTCGTATATACTGTTCTTTTAGTACGTGGATGATCACAGCACTCCACAACTTCTTGTATTTTATTGGACGAAGTAAATTTTGCTTCTTTACCGTATCTCTTTGTATTTTTATCATTCATTCACTCAAATTCGTTAAGTATTTTACCCGCTGTTTCTCTCCTTTTCGTCCCTTAAATAAGTCATGTGAGTGTTAAATTCTCCAGGCTTCTTATCTTGTGTGTCCTAGAAATTTCAGGTGTTGCTTTCTGAATATAAGTATCAGTTTGCTTTTAAGTGCTATTTACCTTTTAAAACTTCCTCCTTTCTTACGTGTTCTATCCATTGTATTCTTTTCATTCCAGTCTTCATCGATTAAGAGATAGTTAGGAATTCATTCCTATATAGGAAATTTTGCTTCGAAAGACATTTTCCTCCCTCTTAATACTCTGTTTACAGAAGGCGTTTGTTGCTATACCTATGTGCCTTCGGATAGTCGTCTGTTACTTTTTTCTATGTGCCGTGTCCTTTCAGGACGTAGGCGATAATAGCTCTCCACCTCCCTTTATTCCTTGCAGCTCTCAACAAGTTTCTTCCATCTGACGCCTCCCTCAGACTACGTTCTGTCATCCACTTGCTTAAGGCAGCTAGGCATGTCATGCGTTGTTATCCCTTGTCTCGCTTTCCTTCTTTTCGACACGTAAGTATCAGTTTCTCCATGCCCTCCTTCCTCATTATGTGTCCCAGGACCTCAGTAACCTCCCTCTTCCTGATGTTAAGTATAAGCCTCCTTCTTGTATATATCCTCTCTAAGACCTCATCGTTGCTCACACGCTCGGTCCATGATATTCTCAGAATCATTCTGTAGAACCACATCTCCGTCGCCTCGAGTCTTTTCTTTATCTTTGAGAAAATCGTCCAACATTCGCTGCTGTAAAGAAAGACAAATGTCACGTAACAGCTCAGTACACTTTTCTGTGTTACCAAAGAAATCGTCATGCCTCTTAATACTCTACCCAGCTTTTGGAATGCGTCCTTGGCCATCGCAATATGTCTACGGATTTCAGTGTTGCATTTAGCGTCCTCTGTCAAACTTTCGCGTTTGCTTTATTCTAGTGTTCCCGACCTGCAAATCGCTTTTCGGGCTCATCTTTTTACTGATGACCATTTACTACACCCCAATTAGATTCCTGTGCATGCTTGATTTGAACGGTTTCAATAGGTACCTCACACCTGGAGATATATCTTTTGCTGACAACTATGCATTCTCTGTTCTTACAGATCATAGTCCTTTCTTTTTGATTGCCTTTACTACCTGTACACAAGGTGGAGTAAAGGATAGTGGCTCTGATTGAGAACGATCTCATTATTTACTTTTTTCATTTAAATATATGATGAGATAAAGAACAAAGAGGAAACATATGAATCTAACATGTTTCTCTTTTTATTAAAGCTTCGTTAGAGATTGAGAGAAAACAGAAAAAAAAGACAGAATATTTTCGATTTTGTTTGATCAATTCTTATTGGTCAGCCACGTATCATGTGCATTAAAACCGTAGATATTGGATGGTAACGGACATTTGAATTCAAGTATAAATCTAATTATGACTAAAATCTATCTCTTCTTCCCAGGGTAAAATAGCAAGATAGACAGCATGCCTTGGGTGGCAGTCTTCGGTACATAACATGAAGGGATATTTTCTTGTTGATAATCATTTAAAAACGACATTTTGAAAAAGACTTTGAAAAATCATATATTATTCCTTATAATTAGAGTTATATGAAGTTCAATATCTGTATTTGTTCGCTCAAATCCTTGAAAGTTTTTTAAATATATAAATGTGTTTGTATTTTAAATCAATATCTCTAGTTTTATTATTTATATATACGGGCATGTGTCTTACATCTGGATCAATTTAGCTTTTATTGCTAAAAAGAGGTAAATAGTCGATATCTATACTTTTAAAAATCTCTTAAAATGAATGTTTTGTCATTGATTTCCATTTCTGGACTTAAGTAATTCTTTTGCTGATATCTTTTATAATTAAACTGCTTATTTTTTGCAACATGTCCCTTCAGGATATGGGTGACCACCACTTCCTATCCTTCGTAGCACAAATCGAAGTTTATCTCCTTTTATCCCCCTATCCCCTGTTCAGTCATCTATTTATATAGGCTCGTTATTTTGTTTTTTAATCATTTCACCCCAAGCAAAGCAATAAAGCCACTAAGACGCAATGTGTTAGAGTGTGTTTTAAAGAATGAGAGAAAAAAAACTCTATTAAGAATACAAAAAATAAGGATTGACATTGTATAGTTTCAGCAGTGGGAATTGCAAGAAAAGAAACAGCATAGAAATTAGTTATACCAAACCATTTCAACTGTAAAATGATAACTTGAAGCCAATCTAGTATTGGGCTTAAATTCATAAAGTCTCAGTATCATAGAGGCACGCTTATCAGAACAATTACCATGAAAGTATTTATAGAAAAATCACAAACCGTGACGACAGGTCAGCTTGATGATTTCTCTCTTCCACGTGCCTTCAATACATATTTATTTTTAAAATTAAAAAAAAACTTCTCATATGTCCCATTTTCTTTTAAAACTTTCTCGATTCTCAAATAATGTGTCCATTGTATTCTCAGAATCCTTCTGTAGAACCATATCTCCGTTGTCTCATATCCCATCTTATTCTATGAGGAAATATTCCAGTATTCATTGTTATACATACATTGATATTTCACAGACCTTCTTTGCTTCTAACGAAATTTTTCTGTTTTTTAATACTTTGCTTAACTTTTGGAAGGCATCATTCACTGTTTCAATGCACTTTCAAGTTTCTCTGTCTCATGTTTCATCTTCTTTGTAGTATTTTCATGACAGTTAAAAATCTATCCTTGCTTGATTCTTAATTTCGTAGTTCTCGTCTTGGGCTTCCCTTTTTCTTCATGACCATACATACTGCCTTACGGTTAATGATTAGTCCTTTATTCTCGCTTTCTTTTATCGCTTTGTCTGGGAATTCCTGTAGTTTTCTTTCTGTATCCGCCATTTGCTTATCTTATGCTGTTAAGACTGCGTCCAACAACAAATCATGACTGAACAAGTCTTAGGATCGCCTCGCTATACAGGTTAAGTAAATTAGATAAGATGGAGGATTGTCTCACGCCACTTTCTGTTTTTCTGTCATTTCTCAATTAATTTTCGATCTGTATCGGTTTGTTATTCCGAAATCTTTCTCAAATAAATCCAGCATTCTTACCGTTTTAAGTAGATATACTTTAATAAATGCTTTTTCAGTCTACTGGACATAGGCACAGGTCTTTAAATATATTTTCTGTTTTAAGCACTTATGACAGAATCAATGAAACAAACGGAAGTAAGCTATATTGAAAGTTTTAATAACATATTTAGCACATTTTAAAAATTTAACACATTTTTAAAATATTATAGTATGCTATATATGAAATTTAAAAAATCTTACAAAATGTTTAAAAGTATGAATTACGATCTTCTTTGTGGAGACCCATAATTAGAGCAAGGCACAATGTTCTCGCCTTTGTATCTCTTTGTATATTTTCTGTTCTGACAAACATTTACACAAACTTGTTAGGTAGCTTGTGCGTTGTTTTAATCAATATATCCTGTGAATGTCAAATTTTCTAAGCCCTCTTTCCTCCTAGGAATTTTAAGTTTCTGATGTTAAATATAAATATCCCATTTTCTTTTAAAATTTGTCGTTACTTAGATGTTGAGTACATGGTATTCTTATCAGCCTTCTGTATAACCACATTTGTTGCTTCAACTGATTTCTTCATATATAATAAGATTGTCCAGCATTCACTGCCATATAGGTGTACTGATGTTTTGCCCAGGCTTTGGGAGATATCTTTCGGTTTTCCAATGTACCTTCAGATTTCGGTGTTGCATTTACCCTCCTCTATTAAAACACTTCATAGATACGCAAATATTTCAGAAAAACGGAAGCAAAATAGGAGCGATTTGACATGTTCAACGGTGGGTGTAATTGTAAGATATTTATTTGATTTTCAAGTGCCACATGTATTGAAAATATGAACTCATCAGTTGAGCGTACAGAAGATAAAATGAACAGTTGCTCTGGTAAAACGACGACTTCACAGGCGTAGTTCAATTGATTGGTTTTGTTAGCGGTATATCAACCTCTATGGGTTATTTAATGGCGAAATCTAAATATTTTGTACATAATTTTATACTTTCTAAGTAAAAGGTTGTTTATTTAGATATATCGTTTGTAAATCATAAAATTTATTGTTGATAATTTTAATATAAAAATATATTCTTGTATTTTTGGTGTTGCATTGGTTATTTTACTATAAAAATGTACTGTTGATTTTTGTTTGCGGTGTGCTATTTGCCCATAGCTGGGACCCTAACAGGTGCTACCACCCGGGGAATAATAGCGGTTAGGTGGTTCCACGCTCCTCGAAACCCCAATCGCCCGATCAGGCCTTGTTCAGGTGATTCATACAAACTATCGGTAAAACACCAGAGACAATTTATTTATTTTGCATTCTTCAATTAATATCTAACACCTTATAAAGTGGAATACTTGTAACTCTTCGAAAAAGAACATGTCGATTGTACCATGTATTATTACTGAAAATGAAAATTTTATGCATTACGAGAAATCTGAATGTCGTCTGTATATCTAGTTTTTATTTGGCAAAGACTTAAATAAGTTTTTGAAGCTAACAGAGCAATTGTTAGCTTTTAATTGAATTTTTTTAACGGAAAATTTCATTTGCCGAAATAAAAAATAAAAAAAAAGTTTTTAATATCGACAATATATAATATCTTACTTAAAGGTTTAATAAATTTGAATATTGCGCACGGGCCGGGTGTTTATAAATCCTTTCGTAAGGAAAAATGGTGGAATGCGAAAGAGAAAATACTATTAATTTATGAGAATACAAAAAAAAACTATTTGCTAGGGAGGAAAAATTGTATTTTTATTAGTATAGCACGAAGAAGCGGAGACATGTTGAAAATTACTGTCGGAAAGAAAAAGGTGGTGCAAATCCTTTCAGGTGGCCAGCTCTTTTTGATCAACCTTCAAAGAGGAAACTTAAAGCGTTCTAAGTTTTCTTTTTCTTTTCTTTTTTTTTCCTGCTATCTCACAGAAAAATTGACTTACTGTCTCTCGATTTATTTTCGTTTGTGAGATGAGAGACGAAGACTTCTTTTAGATAGCCTTACTTCATTGTTATCGGTAATCCCGTTTTATTATTACTATATTTTAACTTATCAAAGATCCTCTTTGAAAGTTGAGTTAATGGAGAAACTAGTCGCTTAAGAACAACAACAGCATCTTTTCTTTACTATTTTTTTAGCTATTTCATCCCAAGCAAGGCAATAAAATCACTGAGATTCAAGGGGTTACAGAGTGTTAAATAATATACGAAAAAAGAAAAATACTATTAAAGAGAGAATAATAAAGGAAGAATTAAGTGTACAGTTGACTCGATAAAAGCCAAGTCAGCCCGGTATTTATCAATCCACCCACGAAGACCAAATGTGGCACAAGGCCGGTTTAATGTGGGTATAACCTAGCCCGTAGGCTCGGCCAAAAATATAGCCTTTGAACCCGCCTAGACGGGTTCAGGCCCTGTCTACCTCCCCGAACGAAACCTTGCCCTTCGGCAAAGCCTCGTCCGGGTTCCTCTCTGCTAATGCAGAGAGTTCGACAGATGCCGACTCGAAGCTCACAAAGGCAGCGTACTACCCGAAAGCCAAGTCAGCCCTCCCCGACTCGATATTCTAGCAGTATTTATACTGGCCCGAGGACTACCGGTGTTCTTTAATTGGCGTCCCCGTGTCAACGGTCTTCCTGTATCTCTACATGTCCCCGCCTCCTATGGCCACAATACCTAGATTTTGTCGTCATTTGTCTGGATAACTCCGAGTACTCATGCATTGGACCCCGCATCTGTGGGGACAATGATCTTGGTGGCCGTGTAACTCTCGTGCTTCGCCGTAAAATAGGACTTGATGGGTGTTGGTTTTCCTCCACTTCCATATCTGTGTGGTCCTGGTCCGCTATCACCTCATCATCAGTCACATCTACCTCCATCATTTCCGGTATGTCCCTCGGGGGTTCAATACTAATTGTCCTCGGTCTCTGTGGGGTTGATTGTTCGGGCGAATAGTCCGGTATATCTACTACCGGGAAGATTTTCCGGATGAATCGACGATTACGTAGTGTAATTCTGCCACTGCCATCCAATCGTATGCGGTACTGTCTGTTGCCCATGGTCTCGACGACCCTCCCCGTTTTCGTTCATCGCCTTGGATATGGCCCTTCCTGATTTTGTACCTGCACAGATTCACCAACCTGAAGCTCTTGGAGTGGGTGGCTGTGCGTATTGTACTGCTTTTGATTTAGCAGGTGCCTCTTTGCCATCGCTCTTTCTCTCGACTCCTTTGTCTCCCTCCACCGTTTGTGAATCTGGTACTTTTCATGGAGTAAGGGGAGGTGGTCTTTTAGTGGTCGACCGTACAACATTTCCGCTGGCGATAGGCCAAGGTCCTGGTGAGGTGTGTTCCTGTGTGACATGGCGCAAGTGACCATACCCATCGACACAGTCCATCAGTGTTCTTTTGGCTGTTTTTACGGCCAGCTCAGCTCGGCTATTGCTTTGCGGATAGTGTGCGGATGATATGCGTTTTTTTACACCCCAATCTTTTAGGAATGAGTTATATGCCATAGAGTCGAATAGTGGTCCCCCGTCCGATGATATTTCCCCGGTCCCCCGTCCGATGATATTTCCTCAGGCGAACCGTACGTACCGAACCAACTCCTTAGCGCATCACACATTGCTGTTGCTTTCCCCGAAGGAAGTGGAGCCACTTCGATCCAGCCGGTGTATCGATCTGCGTACACCATATAGCTTTTTCCATGCATGTCAAACAGGTCTGTGACCGTCTTTTGGAAGGGGAATTCTGGGTTCGAAGGTGACATCAGCGGTTCTCTGGGTTGGGACGGCGCAATAGCATTTCTGGCACTGTGCCCTCGTTTGTCTGATGCTGGCATCTAAACCGGGCCAAAATAGTCGCTGTCTCGCGTTGGCCATCATCCCATTCACGCCTTGGTGTGAGGAGTGTAACGCTTCCAGAACCTCTGCTCTAAGCTGCTTCGGTATTAGAATTTTATTCCCTTTTATGGGTACCCCCTCCAGGGAGTACAATTCGTTTAACATCGGCCAAAATTGTCGGATTTTCGACGGTAGTTCGTAGGGTGACTTTGGGAATCCATCCTGTATATACTTCATAAGCGTTTGGCATTCCTCGTCAGTAGCTGCGGCCGCCACAATTCTCTCCCAGGTTATAGCTTGCAGCTTAGGGCGTGTGCGTAGGCTGCTATGATTGATGCCTGTATAGCGCGATCGATCCGCTGAATGCCATCAATGGTAGCTTCTTCGCTGTTCACTGGTGAGGCCGGGTATCTAGAGGTGCAGTCTGGTGCAGCGTTAATCTTTCCTGAAACGTGTTTAATTCGGAACTTGTACATCAAAGACCGCTCCTTGAAAGCAAACAAGCGGGGATTCTTTATATTTACAAGGACTTGATCCGAAAATATTTTCACCAGTGGCTGGTGATCCACTGTGACCAGCAGGTCTGGGCATCCCAATACAAACATTCTACAAGATTCTAGTCCGTATATTAAAGCTAAAGCCCCCCCTTCTATTGGAGAGTAGCGAGACTCCGCATCCTTTGTAAATCAGGACCCAGCCAATATTATTCTCCAATGATTCTCACCACAGTTGGGGCCTGATTCTGTTGGGCATTTGTAGTGTTTTTGGAAAAGAAAATAGCCGATGCCAGTTTTGCTGTAATCAGTCGAGAGGCACGTCGCCCTGTTCATTTAAAATGTTTTTACCCCCTCCTCAATCTTCCGAACGATGTTTCTTTTTGGCTCCTCGAAAAGATTGTCTAGGGTGACATCCCAATAGAACTTGCGGTCTTTCGTACGTAATAACTCTCGCAAGAGGGCCATAATTTCAGCTTGCGAGAACGCGTTCGAAACTTGATTAACCAGTCCAAACCAGGACCTAACACCCGTGATGTTTGTGGGAGTCGGGAATTTAAGTATAGCTTCGGTCATTTTTTTAGTCGGTTTTATGCCGTCGGCAGTTATTAGAAAGCCAGCGAATTCGACTTCGTCGCCTGAAAACTGGAATTTATCAGGGTTGAAGACGATTCCATTCCTGCCGCAGTGGGTGATATAGTCCAGCGTATGCCAGAAGGCCGATTCTATGGTTCGGTCCCATAGAAGCGTATCGTCGATGCAGCGAGTAATTCGGGGTGTATCCAGTGATGTCATCGAATCGGGGGGTGTATCCGTCCCCGGATGCGTGGAACCCTTGAGGTGCCCTGAGGTACCGGTAACGACCCCACTCCGTTATAAACGTGGTTGCATCTGGCGCCGCTGGAGAAAGAGGTAAACTATGGTACCCATTCCATGCGTCTAGAACTGTCTTTTTCGTTCGAGCAGGTACAACGGATACTTGGTTGAACGGGGACGGAGTGTGATGGGTTTCTCTCATTGTCGCCGCATTTAATTTCTGTAGATCTGTTGTTCTCCTGGGTGACCCATCCTTTTTTGGTGCGACCACCATCCTCGAACACCAAAGGGTAGGAGTGCCTGCTGGTACTGGTTCTATAATGTCCAATGCGACGTCTCGGTCGAGGTCTTCTTTTACCCTCTTCTTCCAATTATGAGGGACAGGTATGGGGGTGTGTACCGCTGAGGGCTTTGCGTCTCGGGTGAACGTTATATCCAGTGGCCTGCCAGTCATCACCTGTAATGGTTGATGGGGACAGGTATTAAATGCGCTAGATTTAAAGTGTTCCCGTAACCATCGTTCCAGTCTCTGTTGCTTTCAATAGGTGTAAATGGGATCCTAGAGGGTTTTTCCAGGATATGTTCTCCAGGTAGTCAAACTGTTGGCTTTCGATATTTGACTCGGAAAATTATTAGGAATCAGTTCTAAGTCTTTCAACGCCGACTCAGATAGGTAAAACCCTGATGTGTTCTCTGACACATAAACAACCTGTCTGGTTTCTTTAGGGCCAACCCTGATCCGCATAAAGACTATACCTTTAATCCTTAGTTGGTCGTCCGTGATCCTACGTATCCTATGACTGGTTGGTATGAGAATGTTGTTGGTGCATCCCAATACTTTTAGAATTTCCGGACCACTTGAACACGTCTGGGAACCGGTGTCTGCGACAGCGAGAATATAGTGTGTCCGGTGATAAGCCTTATCATTCAGGATTCGTCCAAATTTGGCGTGCGACTCGGGTATTAATGAGACTTCAATTTCCAGGGACGGTGGTGGTTCTGGAGGGCACCTCTGGAATTCGCCCTTACTCCATTTGAGGTGTGGTATGCCTGGTAAGCCCTGTTTTTTATTATTTGTTTTTATGCACAGCACTCTTGACTGGTTTTCTCTGGATCTACTTGCTGATTCCTTGGCGGGCTCCATTTTTGGTTTTCGACACACCTCTTTGAGGTGGCCCACCACCCTACAGTTTTGGCATCGGAGCGTTTTCGCCGGACAGTTCTTCCGCCCTTTCAACCCATTGGGGTGTGACGTCTTCCCGCATCCATCGCATGGCCTTCCCCGTGGGGTTCTAGGCGTGCCTACACTCTGAGGCCGCTCCTGCTTAGATCTCAATGCGCTGAATGTTGAATGTAGATCCAGGCTGCTTCGTAAGTGAGGTGTCGACGTATCGGTAGTTTCCAGACTCGTCAACCGATGAAACTTCTGTTCTACCGTTGTAAGAGTATTAGCTTCAGCTAATATTTTACTTTGATATTCTTTGTTTGCAAGCCCGGCGACGAGTTGACCGGCCACCATGTCTTCTGAGTAATTAACAACGTACTGGCAATTTATGTTTGGGCATTGGACAGTAAATCCACAAAACCTCACCTGGGACCGTAGTCTGGCCAAAAAATGTGTAAGACTCTCCCCCTCATTTTGTTTTACGTTGTGAAATCTATGCCTATGCACTTCTTTGTGCAGGCCTTTCACAGCAACGAACCGTATGTGTCCCAGAAGTTGCTCTTCCGTGGCTGTGTTGAGGGCTCCGGGTCCGACGAGAGCGAATAAGTCTATTAACTTCCTTTGAACAAGCCGACCTCAGTTCGTTCCGGATATCGGCTAGACTTGTTAGGCCACACATGTGCTTATATCGGCCACAAGTGTCAACGAACAGTGCCCAGTCTCCTTCTGTGTAACCATGCTCAATGGGTCTGTTTTTTTAGTGAGGCACCGGTTTGGTCTGTCCTCCCTGTGAGAGCAAAGTTCGTTGTTCTCTCTCTCTAGTTCAATCAATTGTTGAACCAGTTGCAAATACTGTTCACTACCGCCTTGTTAACCTGAAGCCATTTCCATTAATTTTCAAATTAATCGCACGTAAAAATATTTGAAATCCTAGTAAGGGAATCCTGTTTACAGTTGACTCGATAAAAGCCAAGTCAGCCCCAGTATTTATCAATCCACCCACAAGGACTGAATGTGGCACAAGGCCGGTTTAATGTGGGTATCTCCGAGCCCGTAGGCTCGGCCAAAAATATAGCCTTTGAACCCGCCTAGACTGGTTCAGGCCTTGTCTACCTCCCCGAACGAAACCTTGCCCTTCGGCAAAGCCTCGTCCGGGTTCCTCTCTGCTAATGCAGAGAGTTCGACAGACGCCGACTCGGAAGCTCACAAAGGCAGCGTACTACCCGAAAGCCAAGTCAGCTCTCCCCGACTCGATATTCTAGCAGTATTTATACTGGCCCGTGGACTACCGGTGTTCTTTAATTGGCGTCCCCGTGTCAACGGTCTTCCTGTATCTCTACATTAAGAAGATAACAATTGGCATTGCATTTAAACTTAAAGTTGACTGGGAAGCCAGAAGCCGAAAGAGTACCACAAGCGTGACGTGTGATAGAAGAAACGTTTAGGATAAAACTTACGGTTACATCTAACCATGTCAACTGTAAAATGATGGGACCTTGCCGCCAATCTAGTACTGCACTGAAATTCATAAAGTCTAGATGCCATAGAGGGATGGACGTTAAAACAATTACAATGAATGTAATATAGTTTATAGAAAAGGCACAAGGAAAAGTGACTGAAGGCGCAATACCATTGTAGATTTTTCTTTGAATTTTATCAAGAATCTCTAAATCTATATCAGGAGCGACAGTAATTTTCAGCAAATCCTCGCTTTATGCTAGTCAAAATATTTCGTAAAAGCGAAGTAGTATTACGAAGACAAGAGAAACTGGATATTAGGATAAGTCATTTCTCTTCCTTGGTCATAACTTGCGATTAAATATCATTTTGATAGAAATGTGTGCTTTTTCTTTTTAATTAGTTAAAGCACAGTCTTAAGCGACCAAACTCGTACATATGCATACTATAATTTGCAAGCCTTAAACTTAAGTTTTTAAATTTTACTATAGGTTTAGATTCTGATATAGCAAAGTGTTTTCATGACCTAAAAAACCTTAAACTTAGTTTTTTTTTTGTTTTTTTTTCTTTTCAGTCTATGTAAATTTTGGTCAATTTTATAATTTACTGGGATGATCAGCCTCAATAATTTTTTTAACCAATTGATTGATGCTTTAAACTCAAAGTACAAAATAGCATTGTTTTGTAACCAGAACGGCGTTACTCGATCTTCTAATAAAACTTCCAGGTTGATCCCAAAACGAATCCTGATAGATTTTATATTGGTCAGAACGTATTCTAATAGTGTACTATGACTATCGACTATGAATATACGTGTGCCTGATATATTTTTTTTAAGAATGTGCAATTTAAAACTGTATATAATTTATAATGCTGTATAGAATTTGCATAAAATATTCCGATACTATTTTAGAAAAGGAAACCTATTTTACAATAGAAAAGGTTGAATTCTTCAACAAAGCATTGTGTGGTGTGTTAGGAATTAGGCCAACTGATTATTATAGATATGTCAAGTGAGGCTTATTATACTTTTAATGTGGTCGGAGAAATATGAAGATTTCAAGCGATTTAATTTATCATATATGGTTTAACAGTCTCTGTAAATGACACATAATAAAAATAATAGCAAAGCCCAGTTGAATTCCAAAATCTAATTACCCTGTTGGCTATGGACATCTTAAGCGTTTGATTTCTGTATTCTGATTGGAAATCTCAGAATCTATAGATCTCTCAAGGTCGATGCTGAGAAGAACGGAGAGTGTAATGACTAAATTGATATAAGAATACGTAATTTAAGCTAATAGTTTTCTAATGAGCAAGAACTACTCCGATTCACTGTGGGGTTGTTATGCGAACAATAGATTTGTTCAGAAAGTAAAGTTTACTAATTGTAGTGGCACTAATGTAAAAGCGTTCCTATTCAAGAGATCATGAATCAGAATTGCTTGCAATGTATTGCTTATGATATGGAACTAATTATCTCAGCGTATGAATTCCGATTCATTGAGATATATAATAGGCCGGTTAGTAACATTTGAGGAACAAAATGATAGCAACATTAGCAAGATATTTATTAGGTTGGTGCAAAAATAATGTCGTTTTCTCACATGTGAGAAAACGACATTATTTTTGCACCAACCTAATATATATTCACTTTTTGACTAAATTGAAGGACGAAGAGGAAGATTTTAAAATCGGAATTTTGGGATACGCTTGTGTTCTTTTTCAACGCGACGAAGAATAAACAAAAAAAGTAGGGCTTACTCTTTCAGGAAATATTGTTGTTGGTTAGAGGGCTCCCTGTGGAAATTATATTCTCCGAGTAAACTTAAAACCTTGTTTAATCCTTCAATATGTCCTTTTCGTTTGAAAATATATTTTAATTAAAATGTAAAATTCCGGAGGTCTAAAAGCCCGCCGCAGGAATTAACCTAAAGTCTTGATAAAAACAATATTAAGCTGAAGAAAATTAGCCAAAACGTATATTTCATCTTTTAATTTAAACAACTTTAGACTGTTACTTAAAGTTGTTGAAGATGCATCTCGTAACCTTAAGCAGTTTTTTGTATAGAATAACTGAAAATATTGTTTTTCTCATATAATGGAGTTACTCCTGCTTATATTGATATAAATAATATGGTCAATTCCTAAACAAGCTCTTTCAAAAATTAACTTTTAAAGAAACTGTAAATCTTTTTTCTTATTTGCAGTATAGGAAGATCTCTAATTTCATGATACACGACTGACCTAAATATATTTGAGGCCTAAATATTTCTTTTGATTACTTTCTCATGAATCTGGACCTATAGTCAAATTATGTTTTTGTCAAATAGTCAATGATTTTGTAATTTTATATTAGAAAACATTTAGAAATGTAAAAATCATGAATGACAGTTTCATCGCAAAATATATTTAATACTTAAAATATATCAAATCATAATTATCAAAAGGATAAGTTAATTATGTCTTAGTGATCAAACAAAAACCTATTTTAGCTATAGGGTGTGAATTCTTTCAGCTATTTCATATTAAAAAAATAGCCAATTAATATTGATTTATCTTGAATTCACTGTAAATATTTTTTCATCGTAGCCTTTTCGGATGGTGTTAAAATCATTACTTTGCCAGTATAATCCATATAGAAGTTTCATTCAAAGACGTCGTTTTTCTGCCTACTTTTGATCCGCAATTTATTCTCTGCTTTGATCGGATTTTCTGGAACCTAATCCACGAAATGATTGTCTGCTGCAATAAGACATTGCTGACTGAGAATCATAGCTGCAATATTATAAGGCAAGTATTCTGAAAACAACATCGTTACACTAGATTGGATTGTTATTTCGATGTTATGTTTATATTAGATTGTTAATGTTATTGATTGAAACTTTAAGTCGTCTTTTCAAATAAGTGTTTTTCGAATGAATAAAAGAAACTATAGATTGAAGCTTTTTTTTTAAAGCGTGATGGAGGAGGGTTTAAGCAGTTATAGCCATTCAAACGGGTTGATATTCATTATTTTCATCTTGCATCTTCTTTATGTGCCGCGTTGACGATCATGGCTCTCCAGACTTATCGGTCCTTCGCAGCTTTTAATATTTTTTTTTGTCTTTTTGTTATTTCTCCTAAACCCTGTTCCGCCATCCATTTACTCAAGAACACTAAATATGCTATGCGTTTTTTACCTCTGTCCCTCTATCTGTTCTGTTAGTTTCAGATTTTCCAAGCCCTCCTTTCTCATTATAAATGTCCCAGAAACCTCAACTGTCTCTTCCTGATGTTAAATATTAGTTTCCTTTTTGTTACCATTTTCTCAATTTCCTCGTTACTCACATGTTCGGTCTACGACATCCTCAGCAGCCTTCTGTAGAATCATATTTCTGTTTCAAGTCTCTTCATCTTTGACGAGATCGTCCAGCACTCACTGCTATACAGAAAGATAGATATCGCACAGCAGTATAGTACACTTGTTTCTAGCGAAATTTTCCTACTTCTTTGTACTCTGAGTCTGTCTATATTTCTGAGATAAGGTATTTTACATTATTCGGACTATTATCCTCATTTTTGCGGAATGTCGAACTGAACCCTTTATTTCGCTTACTGGGGTAGACTGTTCTAGTTCCACGTGTCATGTTTGATGGATGTCAGTTATCAGTTATTAATTTCCCTCTGAAAGTTCTCCACTGCCTTAACCGGGTATTGAACTCACACTCTTTGGGTTCTGTCACTGGATCTAACCAACGCCTTTATCCACTGTACAATGTGTCTTTGTACTCTGTTTAGCTTTTGGAATGCTTCCTTTGCTATCCCAATACGCCTTCGGATCTCGGTGTCGGTTTTTCTGCCCTCTGTTGAAAAATTTTCCTTTTAAATTTTCACAATTGTTTGCTTTTGGTACCTCCGATTTGCAATCCGCTCTTTCTATATCTGCTATCAACTTACGTAACTGTAAACCTGATTTTATAAGTATTTATATTTTAGCCCAAACAGTTTTTCATTTTCCACCTGCGTTTTAATTTTATTAATTGTTGTAGTTATATTCCTTAATTTGGTTTATTTTATTGTGTTATAAGTAGATTTTAATCCTCATGTGTGTATGATATTCAAAGACTTGTCACCTCCTACCAAAAAGTAATAAGAACAATAGAATAACAATACAAATCACATGTACTGGATTCAGTTTAATCTCTTTCATTGACGCTGTCACATATCGAGATGGTCTGTATGAACACCATCATTTTCGTGGCACAAAATAATGTGGCGACATATACTGTGTGATATTTTACGAAGCTATGCTTTGTTGATTGTTGCAAAGGCTCTCAGAATCCTACAACTAATGGGTACTCTGGTATCGTTCATGTGAAACTCTTCTTGACAATACGTCACATATTTAGGGAGTGACAAGACTTTCGAACCACCCTTTACATTAATTTAGATTAAGCAGCAGGACAGAATTCTACTCCGTAACTGCCACGAGATCTTGCAGACTTAAAAAGGTGCTTAATACAAGAGTTGCACAGCAAGAATTAAAAAAAAAATTGAAGATGCAAATATTCCACGTTATATCATAATTGAAATATTTCCACCATGATTTAAAATTTGTTTTTTTCTTAATTCAGTGTAGAAGCATGAACGCATTGTTGCGTTTTGCTTTAAACAAACAACTCATTAAAGAAAAAACAGGCAGAAGTTAACTGCACAGGTTTCGACAATCAGTTGATCAGAATCAATCTATTATGAGCTGAGAAGATCCCAAACACAACATTTCAGGTTCTCTCTCTATATCACTCTCTCTGTTTACTTTGCTTGATTAATTTTCTATTGGAAAGAAAAGCTATCAAATAAAGCTCTGTTTTTCTTGATTTAAATTTGTCATCAGTTTGAAGTGAATCACTTTAAGACATTTACTTTATCAAATCCTTCACCCGTTTAAAAATGTTCCCGGGTTCAGAATACAGAAAATGTTTAAAATATGAAATCATTTTCAAATATGTTAACATATTTCCGGGTAACTAATGATCATCTATAATATTTTTCTTCAAATAAAAAAAAAATAAAAAAAGTTCTGTTTGCTTTAAGGGAGTAAAATACTGAGTTACACGTAGCTTGGAAAATATGACGACTAAAGGTTTTTAAATCCTTCTAGGATAAATCAGTGTTAGCAAATAACGATAATAATTTCAGCACAACATTATTATGAAGAAATATTATACAATGACAAGTGATTTCTTAAATGTCAAAAAAATGAATCCTGTAAAAATTATTCATGGATGTAAAATAGGATTACTTTAAGACATCTCGAAGATGATTCATCGTCTTCTGTGTACTGTGTCACTTCATAACGTTGGCGATCATAGCTCTCCACAATTTCCTGCTCTTTGTAGCTCTTTAATAAAATTAGTTTCTTTTTTTTTTTGTTTTTTTTTTTTACTAAGTGTATGAAAAATAAAATGAAAGCAATACTCAAACCAGAAGGAAAATACTTAGTCGATTTGAATAAACCGTCTACAATTCATGTAATAAAGCATAGATAAAAAAAAAACCTTTTTTTCTTTTTTTTCTTTTAAATCATTTCACCCCCAAGCAAGGTGGAACTTCTACTTGTATGTAGGAGGTTACAGGAGAAAGCCAGAAAATAGACTGAGTATTAATTTAGAAACAACGAATAACTAAGGATAGAGCTCTGGGCAACACATTCATTAACGTAAATACATCAAGAAGAGTTTCCGTTTAAGACAACTTTCATTTCGAGATTTAATTAAAAAAAATATTGAATCAAATGTAAACATCGTCAAGAAACACCATAATCTTTCAACTTGTCAAACAAGAGATATCTAAAGCAACATCTGTGATGAAATTATCTAGAATTCAATGCCGTATAGAAGCATTGATATTACATAGCAATTCAGCATCCTTTTCTTTATTTCTAATGATATATTTATATTTTGCTTAGATTCTGGAAGGAGCCTTTTGCTATTGCAATACAACTTCAGACTTCATGGTCAGGTTTTTCTTCCTCTATTAATACACTGACCAGTGAACAATACTTTTTCATGCTAAAGAAAGATTTAATTCGCCAAATGTAATGGAAATGGCAAAGAGTAATTATAATAATCCATAAAAGTTAGCAGTCGATTTCTGTTGAGCTTAATCTAGTGTGACACTATCAATATTAACAGCACCTTGTAAAGTCGAAATCGCTGCCAATATCTTGTGAATCTAGCATACTAAGCATCAAATTACTGTAGATTTTCAATAAAATTGAAATCAGAATTATTTTCTCAAGTTTTGATGTGTGTTTAATCGAATGTTAAGCTTTAGATAAATAATTTTGTAAAGGAAATTAGTAATCGGCACTAGCTTTTAACAGAAAAAGATAAAAATTTTTGCCATAAAAACCGACTGATCTCATTAGACTTGACATGAAAAATTTTTACATTGACAAGCTTATTTTCACTTCATCAGTTTTTTTGTTTTTTTTATGTGTGTCTTTGGAAATACACGTTGCGAGTGGCATCAAGTAAAATAAAAGTAAATAGCAAATTTTAGAGAAAAGATGAAGTTTGTAATGATCACAGTTCTGTCTATGACCTTGAACGTTGATATTTCAAGACTCTTTTCAAACTGAAATCTTACTTTCTGATATTGTTACACAAATTTTCAGCCGACCCCTACTATCTTCAGGTTTATCATCCGAATGGAAAGACTGTGGTATAGCTCCTTTTTCTTTCTTTTTTTTTAACAATGCAAATTATATACATTATTCGCTTGGAGAAGACTGGCAAATAAATCAAGAAAAACTGCAGCACAAAAAAAAAGTGTTATCCAAACAGAAACTCGGAACATTATGGCCTTGGTTTGAAGTTAATCTAAGCTTTTTAAATAACAAAGCTTAAAACAATTTTGGATATTTAATATTTTAAGCTACTGTGGCACACAAGGATAAAACATTTGTGTTTTTATTAAATGCGTTTAAAATTTTTTAAACATAATAGAAAAAGCAATATTATTAAATACAGTAGCGTCACATATTCGAGCAAGATTCTTTCCTTTTTTTTTTTTTTTTTTTTTGTGCTTTTCCAACAAAAATACACTAGCTCGTATCAAAGCACCCAGCGAGGAGCGGGGGTCTGCATGAAAGGTTCACTGTTCGTTATTCATGGAATCGTTTCTCATTGGATGTTTTTTCAGGTTTAGGCCAACGATTTTAAAAATTCAATTCGTTTTAATTACTAAAGAAAAAAGAGCCGTTCTGAGTTCTTTCAAATCTTTCATTAACTCACTCACAACAGAGAAAGTAATTTGAGAAATTTGACATCACCTAGGTAACGTAAGACTTGTCGTCTTAAATATATTATCTGCCCACGTAGTGTTTAAATGTGAAAATAAATATCAAAAATAAGCTCAGCACGTCTCAATTTTTGATGACATATTCCAGATTATCGCACTGTATCGATCTTGAGAATTTATATTATCTTTTGTACGCCTAATTTCATTGAAATATTTCCAATATTTCTGAGTGACTTATCTATATATATATATATATATATATATATAATGTTTTTCAAAAAAAAACTTTTTAAAATGTCAGTATACAAAAATGTAACTGAATGGATTGCAGCTGCTGGCAGGGGATAACTTTGAAAAGAACTCGGTGTTTTGCTGAACGTAGAAAGATTTAAGAATGTATATCTTAACAGGCAGACATTCTTACTCGTATACGAGGTGTCAGTGTTTATTCAACAAATGAATTTTCTCAGTAAACATTGCTTAAAACATTTATACAGCTAAAAAAGAAAGTCTAAAATGTGTACACGAAAACAAAAATAATCAAATTCCATTCGAGTAATACAAGAGGCACATAATTCTTAGAAAAATGTGAGGACGACACTTACCAGTGTGTATTGTATGTTCATCAACAGTGACGTGTCAAGAGACTCAACAACATTTGTTGCCGTGTATATGTTATAAACTGAGTTAATTTTTACGAGATTGTCTACAAAAATAATAGGTTACTTTGGTTTATTTTGTTTTACGGCATATAACCTGAATGGGTAATTTAATGCAGACAAGATTTTTATTGCTGTTTTTTTTTTTTTTTTAATGTACTGCTACTAATATTTTTTCTCCAAAAATTAATTACTGGTAATAATTTTTTACAAAAATCTATTGATGGCACTAATATCTATTTTTACACTTTCATGGTGTTTTGAACCCAGTTTGGGGGTTATCTATTTGCCCATAGCTAGGATCCTACCAACCCGGGTTACGGTGGACCTGGGAACACCAGCAATTAAGAGGTGCTTCCACGCTCCTCAAAACTTCCTAATCAGAGGCCTTCCTGTTGGACGTAGTCTATCGTCTTACCCAGGACGTGCGTGTAGTTTATCGTCATACCCACGACAGTAATAGGTTAGTATTCGAGATTAGAAATTTCATTGATAAAAACCTAGGATAAAGTTCTTAAATAATAGAACTGAACCAGTCAACTGCTAAAATGTTATTGAATAATTTTTAAACATTTTAAATTCTGCATGATAATATATTTTACATATCAGTTTCTCTCTTGAGTAAATAGTTATGTACATTTATTCCTGAACAGGTGGATAATAACCTTCCCGATGGCATCAGCTCTCAACTTGATATTTATGCTGATAACCTTTTACTCTTGTATCGAGAGTAAATCTGATCAGTTTGATAAGGCAGCTGATATCCAAAACGACCTTCAGTCTGTTGCAAACTCTTTTGTTAATTTTAATTTATTAATCATTTGAGAGAACCCTGACTTACTTTCATCAGCATAGCTGATGCTGCCCTCTAGGAGATAGTGACTCGTTGAACCATGGGCTAATGTTCTCAGCTGATATGAAGTGAAAAGATTATATTGAATCCATCGCTAGGTCATCTGCTAGGATGCTTGGTGCCCTGTATTGTGCTAGACGATTTTTGTCCCCAGGGTGTATTTTTCATATTTATAAATCTACCATTCGTCCATGCTTAGAATTTTGCCGCTACATATGGTTCGGTGACTTGCTATTTATAAAGAGTTCCTTGGTGAAATCCAAAAAAGAATTAGCAATATTGTTGGCCCCGATCTGACGTCTTACATTCAGTCACTTTCCCACCGCAGTAAGGTTGCCTCCTTTGCCTTTTCTATAAATACTTTCATGGTAATTGTTCAAATGAGCTCTTCACTATTGTGCCAAGACTCTTTGAATTTAAGCGCAGTACTAGACTGATAATGAGGTCTCATCAATTTACAGTTGAACTTGCTAGATGTAACCGTAAATTTTATGCTAACATTTTCTGTTCTCGCACTTCTCTCTTGTGGAATTCCTTTCCAATTCTATGCTTTCCAGCTAACTTTAATCTGCCAAAATTTTAATGCAATGTCAATCATTATCTACTGTCTTCCTGATTAATCTTCTTCCGTTCTCACTCCCTAGCATTTGTTGCTGTTTCTAACTCTTCCACGCCCTGTAACTCGTCAGTGGCTTTTCTACCTTGCTTTAGGGTGAACTTGATTTTTTTTAAAAGTATTAAACTCGTTTCTGTAAAAGCTTTTGTCGGTATACGGTCAGTCCGGAAATGACGCAATCAATTCTATACGGTCAGTCCGGAAATGACGCAATCAATTCTATACGGTCAGTCCGGAAATGACGCAATCAATTCTATACGGTCAGTCCGGAAATGACGCAATCAATTCTATACGGTCAGTCCGGAAATGACGCAATCAATTCTATACGGTCAGTCCGGAAATGACGCAATCAATTCTATACGGTCAGTCCGGAAATGACGCAATCAATTCTATACGGTCAGTCCGGAAATGACGCAGTCATATTAACGTTAACAATAGCCTACCTAAGGCAATGGTACCTTAGTCCTCTAAAATTCTCCTCTTGAAACCTCATACACTTCCATATTTTTGAGTTCACTTTCTGAATTGCTATCAGTTGACTCTTCGCGTTCTCTTTAATCTCTCCCACGGCGATAAGAGAAAAGTAAATTTTCTAAGACACATAGGGAACGAGGGCTTCGAGATTGTGTCACTCAGAGGATATAATGACAAGAGGAGTAGAGGAAAACGTTAACCTACTTAACGAACATGTGTAAATGGATGACGGAAAAAGAGTGAAAGGGAAAGTAATCCGACAAACATAGCTAGTAGGCGCAACACTATAGAAAGTAGTAGTTATGATTGCCCACGTCCTGAAGTGACACAGCACATAGAAGAAATAAGGTGAAGGTTTCTATAAAGATCTACAGCAATTTTTCTCAATGCAGTCAGTTATGCGTCATGCGTGATACACGTTTAGACTATCAAGTATCTTTCGATACATGATTGACGAGGCATATTTTTTTCTGTAGTGGGTTGTCATTTCTTTCTGCGGTAGACCAGTTTCCATCCAGGACTATAGAACCCGGTCTGTCCTGCTATTTACCCATAGCTGAGGGAGAAGAGGATTCATACCTTTCTCAATGGTATTATCACGTAAGTGAATGTAATTGATTCGATTGGAATTCGAACTCGGTTCTGGAATGCACAAGTACCTTTTTATACCTTTTTTGTATATTTTTAGTATTTTATCAGATTTTAGTAATGTTGTTGCATTAATGATTTCGTTTCTTCTTTCGTTTTTCATTTGTTCTAATTCAAGGCTCATCCAAAGTGCGCTATTATTGGTGGCTAGCAACTTTCAATATCATGCTTGAAATGCTTCCTCTAAATAGTCAAAATGACAGTGTCACATTTTCTATCGTCTCGCTCACCTGCCTGTTCCTGGTATATAATTTTTAATCTATAAGTGATTAAAAGTATTCCTATCCGTGTCAATCTGTTAATCTGATGTGAATTTGTAATTTCACCAGATGGGCTGCTGAAACTACCGAGTCAGTATTTCAGACACACCTACTTGTTGACAACAACGAGGTTTGATCGCCTCACCTGGTTAACTATGATTAGCTCCTCTTTGAATGCCGGGCTTACGGCTATATCATGTTGAAACACCAATCCCCGTACGATCATGAAAGTTAAGCAACGTCAAGCATGGTCAGGACCTGGATGGGTGACCTCTTGCAAATATCAGGTACTCTAAGTTTGGATGTTCGGGTGATTTAATGGATAACGACTCTGAATTATTCATATGATAGCCGAGTTCCAATTCCAGTTGAGTTAGTTATATTAACATACACAAATACCCATGAAAAAGGTATGAATTAACATCTTCCCAGCTATGGGTTAATTAGTGTCACTGAAACTAATATCTCCAAAAATCAAATTTAAAAACCTATAGAGGTTGATACGACCAACCGAATGTTTCGAGTTCGAGTGGATTGTCACACTTTGTTGTATCGTCGAATTCGAGCCATCTTTGTGTTCGGCCCTTCTCCATTCAATTGCATATACTTCACTGTTTTCTTTGAATAGTCCTTATCAGAATAAAATGAAGGTATGCACCAGCCATTAGAAAATCTAGAAAGTACCAAGCCATTTTTAATATTTCGATGACCTGTTTACAAGATATCTCGCTGCGCATGAATGAATAAACACTTCCCCTTGTGGTTATTCAGTCAGCAGTAAGACCATATTTGACACATGTGCAGTAGGAAACCTTCACCTTCATCATGACAATATTTTTGCTAATTCCTTCCCTGCTCATAATTACTTACGGTCTTTCAACAAAACCTCATATCACTCAGGTATTTTGGATTTGATTTCTTGCAATTTCAGTCTTTCCCAAAGTTAAAATCGCCATATCGGATATTTCAGTCCGTGAACGAGATTAAGGAGAACGTGATATTCTAGCTTATGCTGATCACAAAAGAGTGATTCATAAGCTGTTTTGAAAAGTATTAGGTTGGTGCAAAAATAATGACGTAATAATGTCGTTTTTTGACGTATTTTTTAACGTCAAAAAACGACATTATTACGTCATTATTTTTGCACCAACCTAATAGAAAGGATGCTGGATCAGTCCCAAAGGGATTACTTTGGAGAGGGCTAAGGCATCAGTAGATTATTTTTTTCCTTCCTATTAAATAGCTGGATGTTTTCTTGGCGGATCTCGTATTTTTTTTAGTCTATGAAATTTTTAAACTTAGATACTTTCAACCTGTTTTTCTACGGATTGATTTAGAAATACGTCGGTAAAAATGATATCGAGACGCGATTCCTAAATACAAAGAAATCCGTTAGTTACTACGTTGGAACAATTCAAAACAAATTTACATTATAACGTTACAACATCAAATTTTAAACTTCGTAAGGGGAGAGACGAAATTAGTTTTACTACCTAGGAGATCCCTTACCACAAAGACATTTTAAATTAGCCTCAATAGAAACATTATTTAAAACGTGACAAATTTCTCGCAAACACATGAATAATTGTTAAAAAAATGAAAAATAAACTTTCCAAAATCTAAATAAATTTTTTTTAGCTTCTTGATCAGGTTGAGAACTTTTCAGCTTTTCCTCGTATATTTCAGACATTCAAAATCATGAACATTCAAACAGGGATTTTTGACTGGATTAAAGGAAAGGAAAATATCTTTACATACCACAGTGTAATAATGTCTCAATTTACTTCCTTTTGAGGACAATTTAATGTCGTAAAGACCTACAAGAATTCCTACAGTCGATAACGAAGGAAAGCAAGAACAAAGAACAATCTATCAATTGCAAGATGACAGAATATATCATTGTCAGCAAAAGGAACAGCCTAACATGCAAATTAAAAATTATTAATACCAAAATGAAACTAGTACAGAGTGGTCCGAAAATATTGTTATCCCAACCTAAAAGTGATGACAACAATAGAAGAACAGGTAATACAGGAATACAAAGCCCATGTACTGGATTTAGTTTCTTCACTTTCAATTTCATTTACGCTGTCACACATCAAAATCTGTAGAAATTTGTGCCAGCCAGCTGAAATAGAACATTATAAATTATGTACGGTGACAAAACTTTCCGACCCCCCCTGTACAACATTTTAAATATCCGGGAAATGTTTTTAATGGAGAATGGAAATCCGAAGGGGCATTGGGATAGTGAAAGTTGCCCTTCAAGAGCTAAACAAAGTATTAAGAAACATGATGATTTCGTTAGAAAAATATAGTGTACTGAAATGTAATATAAAAGGGAATTCTGAACAATCTAAACACCTCTGAAGAAGAGACTTAGGGCAACAGAAATGTAGTTCGACAGAAAGCTGCTGAGAATATCATGGACTAAACATCAACAACGATGATTTAGAGAAAATGGAAACCAAAAGGGCAATTATACTTAACATCAGGAAGAAACAGCCTAAATTTCTAGGGAACATAATGAGGATAATTATAATAATTAGAAAATTTGACACTCACGGAAGGTATTTGAAGGAATAAAAGCAAACGGAGGATTACAAAAAATAACAAAAAATACAAAATTTATTAATAACTACAATGGACAGAAAGTTGTGGAGAGCTATAATCACCAACGTCCCGAAGGGATATGGCATGTAGAAGATAAATACCCGTAATACCTATAGACAGTATTTACGTTATTCAGACTCTTATCCTCATCTTCATTGCCATATTCATAACGTTTCGGCCGTTGTACGCTCTGGCCTTCTTCAGGTGATTGGAATTTCGATTCGAACCCTTTATTTCGTCCACCAAGGTAGATTATTCTAATTCCACGTGCTATGCCTCTTCCGGACGAAATAAAGGGTTTGGTTCAAAATTCAAATCAACTGAAGAACGCCGGAGTGTGAATGTAGCAATGGAGATAAGGATAACAGTTCGAATAAGGAAAATAATGTAAGTAATCATAATACCTCATCTCGGAGATATAAACAGATACCTATGGACAAGTTTGAATATCTTAAGATTCTAAGGCTACATCAGTTATATAATTACTTCGCTAAATTAATTTAAGTAATCAAAATAAGTTAATTTTCATTCATAAAATTATTCTTCACTAAATGTGAAATGGAATCGAGTCTCTTTCATTTTGAAACGCTAATTCCCAGATAGTGAACTGAAGTTGTATTTAAACTGTTCTGCTAATATTCTTTGTCAATACTTAAATTAAAAATAATTTCTATTGTCATAATTGTGTTTGAAATCATTAAATAAGTTTTGTTGTCAATATTGTTCTATTAATGTCTAATCCACTTGAAGCAAAATTACGGTAAAGAAACTACGCATCAATTGTCCACCGCCTTAAGAATTAAGAGCCAATTAAAAGGACAAAATGAGCTGAATGCTAGTTTTCTATGATAAATGATGCGGATGGAATAACATTTTGTAGTAACACCCAGCTATTTCTATATTATGTATGTTAAATCAGTCTTCTTTATTGTGTTTGGATTATTTTGTTCTCTTAACGTTTAATTTCTCTTTCTCCTTTTCTTTCCGCGTCACTCACGTCCTCTCGTTCCACCTCTTTCTCTATATATATATATATCTATATATATATATATACGTACCATTCATTTATTTCCTCCAACCGGCACGTTGCTTATTTGGTTTAACACGATTATTTTATTTCCAAACATCCATACTTATATTTCTTACAAAATGATTAATGGATCGCTTAAAAACATACGAAATGCTTGCTTTTTACGTAAACCTAAGCAGCGACTACTAACAGTTTTAAAGTATATTTTTATCTTCATTCACTCTTTTCGTTAGTATCGCTGGAGATAAACCTTATGATCCATGATCTCAGAAAGGATAAATTATTTATCTACACAGAAAGAAGATAAGATTTGAGTTTGATTTTTGCCCATTTTTTTGCGTGGGTGTTCAGCGAAACCGACGTCTATAATTTTAAAGTATGGATGGAATAAAAAAAAATAAATGCTTTTTTTTTTTCTTTTTTTTTTTTTTTTTTTTTCCTGAAAAGTACTCCCAAATGACGGATATTTTTTAATTCGTCCCAGCAACGAAAACCCCTTATCTAATCTTACACCTAACACAAAGTAACGGAATAAGCCATCGTAAAGATCACAGAGCCGTCACAACATATCATTACCAAACCTCGCATTATATTAGGTTGGTGCAAAAATAATGTCGTTTTCTCACATGTGAGAAAACGACATTATTTTTGCGCCAACCTAATAACACGAGTAGATATCGCGAAGCCTATTAACAGGCTGACTCATTTAGCCGGATAATAATGCGCTTTAGCTGCACGTACTTTTCTATGGAACGTATGGAACATAGCATCTGGGTATTTGTCTATACAGTATGTGATGCTATGTAAGGGCCCATTTTTTTCCCCTAAAATATATCCGGATTCATATACAAAAAACTGATGTATATTGTTGGTTAATGTTTACCGAGACAGCATCGAGTATCAGTATCTATAATTCCATAACAATGTATTTTTAAGTAGAAATAGTTTTTTTTTTTTTTTTTTTTTTTTTTTTTAGGCCATCAAACACCATATTCAACAAATATAATGAATACCGTTGAATTAGCTGATTTGTTTATTACTAAACAAATCAATGATTTTGAGTGCTTCACATTCTTATACACCGCTCGAGTAGTTTGACAATTCTTTGTTGACATAACTTCAACACAGAATTATCACATCAGTCGAGCAATGTATTTTTAGTGGGAGGGATGATGACGCCTTTTCTATAAACCTTGTTTCCTTTCACTAGTAGAACAATATTAAAACTCTCTCATTGAACATGTCCTTAAATTTGATTGCTTTCAACAAAACAAATGCAAAATGTTCGATGGTATGACCAGAAAAATGCAGTTATTAAATCGTCTGCTAAAACGTAATAATATTTGATGTTTGCATTTAATACCTTCAGTGAAAATGTTTTTTTTTCTTATTGCTTTGTCACTTATGTGCACCTTGTTTTTTTGTGTCTTTTTTTTTTTTTTTTTTTTTTTTGTCTGTCTTGCTTTTTTTTTAATTTTTGGGTTGTGTGTGTGTGTGTTGCTTTTTTAATTGTTTTTTTATCTTTGTGCGTCTTGCTTCTTTTATCCTAGTGGTGTGTGCGTCTTGCTTCTTTTATTCTTTGTGTGTGTGTATTCATTTATCTTTGTGTGTCTTGTCTTTTTGGAACGTGTCTTCGAAGTTTATCAGCCATAAATGTGAACAATAGGATCCCCAAAATATTTTTTTAATAACATTTTCTTTTTTGTTCTTAAGAATTTCCACATTTCAATTCTCAACATTCATGAATTGAACCACATATCAGTTTCCTCTATTTCTATTTATTCGTGTGGGGTTGGTCGGTGGAGATTGTCCAGTATATAAGAATGTAGACATTAAACAAGTTAAACACTTGTTTCTCCGTTTCTAATAATACTTTCCTGTTGACATGAAGTTCAAAGATTATATTGAATCAACTGTTAGGTCTGCTGCTAGGAAAGTTGGTTTACTGTGTCGTGTTAGATCCTGGCGAGAAAAATTGTCTAGCATTCGTCCTTGCTTTGAATACTGCTACCACGTCTGGTCTGATGCTCCTGCTATACATTTAGAAATTCTTGATAAATCCCCAAAATTGGTAATTTGACATCTCGTCTTCAGTCACGTTCCTATCACCGTAATGTAACTTTCCTATGCCTTTTCTATAAATAATTTCATGGTAATTGTTCGGATGAATTTTCCTCTATGGCGCCTAGACTTGATAAATTCAAACGCAGTACTAAATTGGCGGCAAGGTCTCAACATTTTACAGTTGAAATGGCTAGATGTAACCGTAAGTTCTATGCTAACATTTTCTTTTATCGCACTTCTCACTTCCTGCTACTTGTTTCCCATTCAACCTTTATTTCCAAAAATTTAATTGCGATGTCAATTATGTTTTCTTAATTTCTGTTCTTTTACTCTTCCTAATATTTTTTTCTTTTTCATATTCTCTAACACACAGTACACCATCTTGCGTCTTAGTGACTTTATTGCTTTATTTGAGGTGAAAATGATTTTAAAAATACAGTAATTACTTATCTCAATCTGCTATACTTTGGCAAGATACTAATTTTCAAATCCTCACTTTTTATATTTCAAGAAATGTTTACTATTTGTTTAGTACGACTTAATTTTTTGATTCCAAATGATTTCTATATTTTTAGATATATTTCTGATATGCTGTATGTATTTTATACAAAAGCTAATTTATTGTATTTATTGTACACTGGGCTTTTTCACACTTTACATAGAATAGCCTGTCCTTCTTCGATGTACCATATCCCTTCAGGAAATTGGTCATTATGGCTCTCCAAAATTTCATGTTCTTTGTAGATCTTTTCCTAGCCCTATTTCATCATTATGTGCCATATAAATTTCAAATGGCTCTGTTTTTTATTCCATTTTACTTAAAACTTCATTACTCACATGGTATTCTGAGTATCCTTCTGTAGAAACAGATTTGTGTTGCCTCAAGACTCTTCTTCATCTGTGATTAGATTGTTCAGCATTCACTGCCATATAAGTCTGATATTACGTAACAGCTCAGTACTCTTTTCTGTTTCCAATGGAATTTTCCTGTTTCACAATTGCTTAGCTTTTGGAAAGCGTATCTCACTACCTCAGTGCGCTTTCGGATTAAAGCGGATATTTACATCTTTGTACTTTGCTGATTTGGGCATCTCCATTTTGAAATTTGCATGTTGAGTTGATTTTTTTTTTTTTTTTTTTTCTTTTCTCTTTTTTTTTTTTATCCCTTTTTTTCTCTTTTTGTTTTTTTTTGTTTTTTTTTATTTTTGTTTTTTGTTTTTTTCTCTTTGTTTTTTGTTTTTTTTTCTCTTTGTTTTTTTTCTTTTTTCTCTTTGTTTTTTGTTTTTTTTTCTCTTTTTTGTTTTTTTTTTCTCTTTTTTGTTTTTTTTTCTCTTTTTTCTCTTTTTTCTCTTCTCTTTTTTTCTCTTTTTTTCTCTTCTCTTTTTTTCTCTTTTTCTCTTTTTCTCTTCTCTTTTTTCTCTTTTTTTCTCTTCTCTTTTTTTCTCTTTTTTTCTCTTCTCTTTTTTTTCTCTTTTTTTCTCTTCTCTTTTTTTTTCTCTTTTTTTCTCTTTTTTTTTTTCTCTTTTTTTCTCTTCTCTTTTTTTTTCTCTTCTCTTTTTTTCTCTTTTTTTCTCTTTTTTTTTTCTCTTTTTTCTCTTCTCTTTTTTTTTCTCTTTTTTCTCTTCTCTTTTTTTTTCTCTTTTTTCTCTTCTCTTTTTTTTTCTCTTTTTTTCTCTTTTTTTTTTTCTCTTTTTTTTTCTCTTCTCTTTTTTTTTCTCTTTTTTTTTTTCTCTTTTTTTTCTCTTTTTTTTTTCTCTTTTTTTTCTCTTCTCTTTTTTTTTCTCTTTTTTTTCTCTTCTCTTTTTTTTCTCTTTTTTTTCTCTTCTCTTTTTTTTTCTCTTTTTTTTTCTTTTTTTTCTCTTCTCTTTTTTTTCTCTTCTCTTTTTTTTCTCTTCTCTTTTTTTTCTCTTCTCTTTTTTTTCTCTTCTCTTTTTTTTCTCTTCTCTTTTTTTTCTCTTCTCTTTTTTTTTCTCTTTTTTTTCTCTTCTCTTTTTTTTTCTCTTTTTTTTCTCTTCTCTTTTTTTTTCTCTTTTTTTTCTCTTCTCCTTTTTGTTTTTTTACATACTTTCTTTCCTTCAGTATCTTCTGTCGGAGTTCTTAGTTTCTTTTCTGTGTCTGCTATCAGTACTATGTAATTTCTGTTGCCTTATGTCTCTTCTTGAAAAGTGATTAGATTGTTGGAAATTCAGTCATATGAGAGGGCTGATATTACATTACTGTCCAGTACTTTTTCTTTTTTCTAACGAAATTATCATGTTTATTAATACGCTTGCTTAGCTTTTGGAAAGCATCTGTTGCTATCCCAATTCACCTTCGGATTTCCGCCCTCTTTTAAAAACACTTCCCAGATATTCAAATTGTTCTACTTGCTTAATTGTAGAAACTTCAATTTGCAATTTTATGTTATGCTGTTCCTTTTGCTGACGACCATGCATTCTGCCATCTAGTAATTGATATTTAGTTTGTGTTTTCTTCCCTCTTTCCTTCTCTATATTCTGTAAGATTACTTCTAGTTTCCTTTCTGTGTCTTCTATCTACACAGTATCATCTTCATATTTTATGTTAAGACTGTGGCCGCCAATAATGAATCCTGGTAAGAATTCTAATTCTCTTAGAATCACCTTACCGTCAAGGTTGAATAAATCCGGTGAGAAGACCCATCCTTGTCTTACGCCCCTTTTTATTTTTGTATATTTACTGAATTTATTTTCTAGCATTATGCAGATGGTTTGATGCCGGTATATATTCTGTGTTTTTCTAATATCTTTCCCATATGGCTTAAAATCTCTTATACCACAAATAGTACACAAAACATTGTTATTCTAGTTCCGTATATACATTTGACTGTTGTGATTTTGAAGTAGTAACTCAACTCATCTAATCCATAAAGAAGACTTGCGCAGGATCGATCATACCACCTTGTCGGAGGGATATAAGAAAAGAACAGAACGACTAAGAAGAGTTTTAGATTCATGCCTTTTTTAAAGATGTAAAAACAGATCAGTATTTGTCAATTTAAATCTCTTGAGGTAACTTTTAACTGTTCTTTCGAAATTCAAAATTAATAAATATATATCCAGCATTATTCACATTTTGACGTATTTGTGCTATCATGATAAATTCTTCAACCATCCCTGGAATTTATAGAAACTTCGTCATAATAACAAACATATAAATAAAAGTTTGAGTGTCCGAATAATGTTGGATATGTTAGGCTTTTCTAAACGTTAATTAACACACTAAAAATGCAACAAAAATGAAAATGCTGTAATCTTTTGCACATAGTTAACTACATCTTGATACAGTTTGTTTATACCCTGTCTTATTTTTTTTTAAATCTCCTTTATCGTGTATTTAATCTATTTTTTTAAAAAAGACACCGTTTTAAACTTTTGAATAAAGCTAATACTGAAGTACTCGTGAATCAAGCATGGATTGAACTCGTTTCTTTGCATACAAAATATCTTGCTAGCGTAAACATTTTCTAAAATGAAGCTAGTTTACCACAAGATCACAGTAGTAAGGCGAGATCTATGAAACTACCATGTTAACTTTATTGTAGCGTAAACAGTCTGGTGTGTGTACGTGTGTGTGTGTGTGTGTATATATATATATATATATATATATATATATATATATATATTTCATTCGTTATTTTTATTTTTGTCGAACCGAAGCTTTTTGAAAAAAAAACATTGGGCTCACTATCGAATACATCAGCTATATAGCAACAGGAATGACAGAAAATTTTCACGGTGTCATCTTCGTGGGCGTTATCGAGTTACCTGTATTGATCCACCTTCTCTGCTTTGAAAACACCGCCCATTGAAGGTTACTTCCCACGTTCGTCGGATTCTAAATACAAGCGTCTACTTTGCAAAAAAGACTCTTTTATAAAAGACCACTTTATGTAATCTCGTATTCAAATGTTAAAAATTCGATATTGTCTTTTATTTAAACAAATCCTCAGAAAGCTAAGATAAAATGACTAACGTCTCTCTGGCAAATATTAGATTGGTGCAAAAATAATTTCGTTTTCTAACATATGTTACTATATGAGAAAACGAAATTATTTTTGCACCAACCTAATAACATCGGTAGATGTCTATCGTAGATTTTACTGATTAAATACAAGGCGAAGAGAGTCTGTTGTTCGTGTATATTATTTGAAAATACATTTTTCTTGTATATCTGCCTCTTCATTCATCAAAAAAGAATTTCATGAAATATACGCAGAATCTTTTATTTTATTTAACGATATTTGCGATTAATTTTAAAGAGTTAAACAATCTAAGAGGAAAATTTCGTTTTAAACGAAGACACTTCAACTGCTATGTAATATTAGTTCTCTTATAAGGCAATAAATGCTGGACTATACTCTCGCATATAACACAGACGCGAGAAATGTTTCTCGCGGGAATGCTGAAAATGCCATCGACAAAACATGAACGAGTAATTAAGAAAAATGGAAACAAAATTTAAACATAGAATCTATACTTAGAATTAGAGATAGTTGAAATTTCTGGGATACATTATAAGGAAAGATGACTTTAAGAATTTGACACTCTCAAAGCATATTGAATGGGTAGAGCGAAATAGTGAGTAACCTCTGTGTGCAAATGAATGTCAGAATAATGAATGGGAGGGACAGTAAGGAGACAAACATAACTACATTCTATGAAAGATAGGATATTATGGAGAGCCATGATAACCCACGTCCTAACAGGAGAAAGGACATAAAGAAAAATCTAATTATTGCTACAAAATCTATAACAGAAAGCATATCACTTAAGGACTTTCAACAGCTAAAATGGTCATCACCTGTAACTCGAAGAGAAAATCATGATATGATCAAGATGTTGACATTAGGCTACCTTCAAATAAAAGGTTAGGAAGGAACCCCACCATTAATACTGGAAAGAGTAATAACAGCTACTGGACTTGAGAAGCGTATTTGCATGAAAAATTCTTTTAAAAAGAAAGAATTTGTAAATTTCAACCGATAATAGTATAAGCTGCTCGGTGAATGAATTCCGAATGTTTCCTCATAAAAAGCGGCTAATATTACCATTAATGCTCGTCTTCGATAAATTGGTGCGAGCTTTCCCGCTACAAGGCTCTGCCAGGTGCGAAGTTCGATAAACGTGTAACATCACGGAAAACGGCACTCGCATAGCAGAGTTCATATTCTGACCGAGGCACTTAGTTTACTTTCTTTTCCTTAATCATTTCACCACAAGCAAGGCGTTAATGCCACAAGTACACTGGTGGGTAAGTTACAGGGAATTAAAGTGAATGAGAATAGGTAAGTTTCGTAATGCCCATTTGTAGGAGAGACTTTGTAAATCACAGATACAATAATAGTAACACCTTCGAATAATACTCGGTCAGCGTCACTTTATAACAGAAGGATTGAGAATATGACAAAAGACGGACGGCGTACAAATGGACAGGAGATGGTGATTGACGTTGCATCTGTGTCTTTTCTATAAATATTTTCATGGCAATTGTTCTAATAACCTTTCCAAATTGGTACCTCAACTTGCTTATTTTATTTACATACATTTGTGCCGTTAGTAGTAATATATTAGTTTGACTTTCTTGAATATAGTATTGTCATTTTTTTTTTAATTATTTTTTTTCAATCACTTTTGCTTTTTATTGCGAGTCCTTGAAAGTCATTTTTGCAGCGTTTGGTAAGTAACGCCATTAATGCTGGACGTGCTTTCATTTTAATAACTGAAAATGATTCATCTAAGAAAGAAAATATTACTTCCAATACTACTTCTTTTATGTGCCGCGTCACTTCAGGACATAGACGATCAAGGCTCTCCACAACTTCCTACCCTTTAGCAGTTTTTCTTGCTTTGCTAAGATTCTCACACCGAGTTTCAGCATCCATTCCCACAAGCTCCTCAGGTAAGTGGTTCACTGCCTTCCACTATCTCTTGCGCTCAGTATGCTGCATGATGATTAGGTTTTTCCAAGCTCTCTTTCCTCATTACGTGTTCATGGAATTTCATCTGTATTTTTCTGATGTTGAGTAAAATTGTTCTTTCTGTTGCCATTTCCTTATGATTTCATTGTTGTTTACTCGCTTCGTTCATGAAATTTTCAGTATCCTTCTGTATAACTAAATTTCTACTGCCTCTAGTTTTCTCCTCGTCCGTGGGCAGATTGTCCAACATTTACCGCCATATGAGCAGATGGATATCACATAGCAATCCGGCACTCTTTTCTTTGTTTCTATTTCTTTTCCGTTTCTTAACACCTTAGCTTTTAGAATGCCTCTTTCGCTAGTTCAATGTGTGTTCAGACCTCGATATCACATCTTCCATCATATGTTAAAGCACTTCTCACATATTTAAAATTAATTTTTGATTTTTCATCTGTCACTGTTTTCCGCTATTTTCATCACAGACGCCAGTAATCTTTCCACAATATTCCTTCCAATATCTTGTGTTTGTGTATATATATATATATATATATATATATATAAAAGGATTACATATATTTTGGGATTATATAAAATTGGAACCTTCTTCCGACTTCTTACTTTCCTGTCAATTATGATCTTCAAAACTTGAAATTCAACGTCAGTCGTCATCTTTTAATTCTCCTAGCCTTTTTCTCAGTTTCTTTTCGTCATTGCATTCCCCCCATGCATCTTAGTGGCTGTATCGCCTTTCTTGGAGTGAAATAATTAAAAAAAAAATATTGTTATATATTCTGATACGAATTCTTTCTTTTTTTTTATTACTATGTTGTTGCCGGTTTACGGACATATTACGCTGAAACACCGATTCTCCTATGATCACCAAAGTTAAACAACGTTGTGCATGGTCAGTACCTGGTGACCGCTTGGGAATATCGAGTGGTATAATGGATAACGCCTCGCAATTGGAAACCCCAATTCATTATATTCACTTATGCGCAAATATCCTTCGGAAAGTATAAATCCACCTCTTCTCCCCACAACTATGGGTTAATTAGTAGGAATTTTATCAGTAAATCATTATCTCAAAAATAATTACAACCTAAAAATTTTCTGGCTGTGAATAAACTGCAAAATGTTGATAAACCGTAAAAAAGCAAATCAATCATATCAAATACTACGTTGCGGTCGATGGCTTTTCTGAGTGGGGATAACATTGGCCACGGAATTTTAAAGGATAATCCCAAATCCGAGCGAAAATATTCGTTCTTTGAAATTAATTCAAAATACTTCTCCAAAAATGAACTGAACTTTATTTTTAAGTGTGTGTGTGATATATATATATATATATATATATATATTAGGGTAGGTCGATTTTTGACTTTTTTATAATATCAAAAAGAATAATGTACTGAAGGTTGTATATAGACCAATTAAGTACTGATAAAAAAAATTAGATCTGTCACTTCAACGGTTTTTTGAGCATTTGGCATGAAAGATCGTAGACAAAAATGCATTGAAAAATCCACGATTTTGCAAGATTTGGACTAGATATTGATAAAAAAAAAAAAACAATTTCACTATTTAAACCCAGGAATGTTATTTTGTTTTACCGAAATGAAATAAAAATGTAGAAATTATAAGTAAACATCAAATTGTAAATTTGCCGCCCATCATCACTAACGATTTTGAGATGCTGTTTCTTACCTCATGAATTAAGCAGTATTAGTTGAATACATTAAAATTTTTTTTTTCTATTTTGAATGAAAATACAACAAACAAATATGGAAAAATAAAGAATAGTTTAATAGGGCTTAATATATAGATTCAAATAGCTCCATATAAGAGCCCTTAGACAAAACTGATGGTCTCAATTTCTGGCACAAAGCTTTTGCTATTATGTGCTGGTGCCTTGCTTCAAAGACATACACAGATTGGAAAGCTTCTGTTGTTAACCTGACTGTCCGTTCCACGCCTTGAGAATGTGAGGGCAAATCTGGCAAGTCAAGTTTCGTACCATTTAATAATTATTCCCGAAGTTCATTCTCAGAAAATTCTTCTGTGAGTGGTGGTTCTTCACAAACTCCACTTAATGACAGATCTTTTAACTGTCTCCAGTGCATAGCTTTAAAATTGATAGTTGTGATTCTTTTTTATTTTTTCTTGGTTTGCTCCCCACTCTTGGAAAAATATAAAAATTTAATTTGATTTATTTTTAAAAAATTGCACTCTGTACTGTATTTATGTTGAAATTAGATAAAATCCTTAAAATGATTCCATAAATCGGTATAACTAATTTAGTCAATTTTATATGAATAAATATTTACTAACCTAATGGCCCAAATTCTTTTCATAGCTTCCCTCACTTCCAGTTCATCAGCATTGCATTGTATATTTTTCAATGTGATCTGTTGGATTTCATATGGTTGCTTCCTAATCCTTTGGATTATATTGAATATATACATTTGCTGATTGTGGAACTTATTTCTTTTATTTTCGAACCAGCAAATGGCATACACATTCACAATAAAATTTATTAAACTGTAGTGTGTGACACTATTTAGCGGTTGCGAGAAATACTTATGGCGAGAAGCTACCACGAAAGACATACTGAGCGATGTTATTTTTTTTAATAAAAAAAGTGGTAAAGATTTTATTTTCATTTGCGAAGAAAAGTATTCTTTTCGCAGAAGATAGGAAATTCGTAAGATCTCGGATCTGTCGGAATTAATTTATGCTACGACACAGCGAATAAAAGATAGCAATCTACCCATGGCAATAATGAAAATTTCAAATTGGTCAAGTGGCCTACAAAGCAGAATGCTAAAAGATAATTGATGCGACCTAAAAAAAAAATCAGTTTAGACCACCCCCAAAGAAGAAAAAAAATGAAAGGAAAAGAGAAAAGGGGAAAGAATAAACCATTAACTATCTTTCGGAGATATCATTTGGTTTTGGGAAAAGACACCTGTTTTATGTCCAGACCTGGACATGATAAAAGTTGTTACCGGGACAGATTGTTGACGACAGGGTGCGAAGACGTTCAGTTAACTACCCAATTAACGCTTGGCGAAAATCTCGTTGATAAATTCCAGATGACATTCAGTTAAGATAGAGATTAAGGACCACACTACGAGTCGAGGTCAAGGAAAAGAAAAAAGGAAGATAATTTTTTTTTTGTATTGAGCGATAATTGTAAATTGAGGCCAGTCTAGCCACACCCGCGCTACCGAGCGTTCATTGGCTGAATGGTAGCGTGATCGATGGGCGAAGGTAAACATATGAGAAGGAGGGGAGGCCTGTTGGCGCCTCTGAGGGGATTGGTGTGAGATACCAATATGAGAAAGGAAGAATTTGGGGGGACGATTCCCTTAAGAACCACTCTAGAGCAGAAAGTAATGGACTTCCAAAAATGGAAAGTGATAAATTTTCCTGTCCGAAAACAAAGAAAATCCTTACTGTGGATTTGGAATTATCGAGAAACCCAAACCACGACAGGCCTAACCTGGTTTTGGTCGGTGTCCATATAAACAGTCGCAGCCAGTAGACTGCAGTTCCGAGAAGACAGCAGACGCAGACAGATTTGATCTTTGAGCTCGGAGACCAGCCTCGCAGGAAGCTGACTGAAAGATCCACGCATTCCGACTTAGACTTCTAACCAAAAACAATTTTTGAAGAACGACTTACTCACACCACCAAAACAAGTTTTACAAGTATCGCCTGAAGATACACCAAAAACCAGTTATTGAAAAACAACTTAAGATACTAAGACTCGCCTAACAAACGCAAAGTGTTACGTATCCATAGAAGCGGTTTGGAAGAAAGACGCAGTCCTGTATTCAGCAACCAGATACAAAAATTTTTTTTTTAACACATTTGAATCTTTCGAGTTGTTACTTTATTTTCCTTTACATATACTTGTGCGGTGTCACCTTTGCTCGAATTCGGCTTGCATTACGACTCGGCGAATGATTGATTTCGTCCACCTAAGATCAAATCACAACGTGGGTAGGTTAGACTAGAAATCAAAGCAGTTACTTCAGTAACCAGACGTTGGAGGCGAGATGGGAACGACAAAGCTGATACCGAATCTAACCAGATTCCCATCCGAATCAGCCAAGGGTTAGAACGTCACATTTGGCGCCGCGACTAATACCAAGTCACATTGGTCGTCGCATGATAGCACGAGGGCAGAGGCCGGGGTGACGTCCCAAGAGTTTGGTTGAAATATTTCGTGGGTATGCACCATGAGTCCATAAGCACATCAGACTGATACCTAAAGTTAACCACCTTGCCTGGTTTAATGGACCAATTTTTCATGATACAAATCTAGAGTCCACCTTACCTCTAGAAATACCCAATTTATATTCATAAAGGAGTCTTTGGTCACAACTAAGGGTATCTTCATTTTCAATTTTAAAAATAGAATCCAGAGGACTGCCAACAGCTGAAAATGATATTTGGAGTAAATTATGGTAATCATTTGCACGTAATGTTCTAAGTGGACCATTGAATGTGGCAGGGCTTTTTTGTGGTAGCATCTACATGTTTAAAAAGAGCTCTAAACTGAAGTTTATTTTGGTGCAAGGATCAACCAATAGTATAAAGATTTCTGAAGTTTTCTTTCTAGAGGTACAGCAAATCCACCTTCACAGCCTGAATTGGCATTAGTGTTTGTCAACAAGGTTAGCCTTGATAGTGCTCACACTGTTGAATTCATGCAAAACATCAGCCACTTGCTCAGCAAGAACCACAACAATTTTTTTTCAGTCTTCTCTATTTTCCTCTACTATTTCCTTGTACATTAGTGTGTTTTTGTCAGTTCTCCCATCAACTCCAATACAAAATTATTCAACCTATTCATCATGCTGTGGATGGGCATTTGTTTTCACTTTAACCTTTGCTCTATCAATTTTACATTTATCTATATAAATATCTTTTTATATTAATATTGGGGATAAGAAAGCCCATAGCCCTCAAATCCAAGATCAATGCATTGGCAAGGCTGGCTCCAAGATTGTAAGATACATCACTCCTGACCAACTCAACAGCAACCGTGGAATTTTTATAAGGCTAGCCGCTGTATAGCCTTATCAAAATTTTACGGTATGCTTTAATTTTTATTAAAATATCTGACAAAGAAAATATATGTATTGTCAGAAATTATACAAAAATATTTTTCAAAGTAAATTGGAAAATAAAGTTTGAAATACATTATTAAATTAAAATAATGTTTATTTACATAGAAGTAGAGTTAATTCCGGGATTAGCTTGTAAACAGGCTTTTTAATAAAACATTAATTTTAAAAATATAAACAAAATACAATAATTATAAAAGTTGTATTTTTTTAAATAGTTAAGTATATTTTGATGAAAAATAAAATAGATATTTGCGCTAGTTAAAAGCGTAAACAAAAATAAAACAAACATACAAGAGGAGGTAATTACTACCGAAAAAATATCCAGTAAAAACGACGCCGTTCATGAATCGTTATTTGTATTTTAAACTAAATTTTTTAGTGTGTTTTATTTTTTATTTGTAGTAATTTCATTTAATTTAATAAGAGAATAGATAATAAAGTCAAAAATATCCATGATTAAGCGTTATTTTCTTTCTTTTTTTTTCTTTTCGTTAAAACTCGGTTATATAACGAATGGGAGGGAGAGGAAGAATATGGAAATAATTACTTACTGATGAATTGATAAGTGATGCTTCCAAAAATATAAAAACTCAAAAATTGGTAACCGGTCAAACGTAAACTAGATTGTGTTCTGATCAGAGCTTGCAGGGTGCGGCATAAACTTAAAGATGGTCGGACCGACCATCACTTCACAACTGTGTTGGAATGTGTCACGAAAAAATAAATGATTTCATCTCTTTCTCTCCTGCTGTCGTAGCGACGGACACAGTCTCCACTTCTGAGACTGAAAACTGCCCTCCTTCTCATTCCAGCCCTTTACATAGAGCTTGATAACTCACCTATGCAAAACGCCAACAAGCCCGCTACCAATCACAGTTCCCGCGCCTGCACACCTCCACTCGCTTTGGGGGTTTCAAGTTGACCGACCAACTCATTACACGCCCCCCCCTGATCTTAAGATCACAAAGCTTCTCAGTTCGAGAGATGTTCGCGTCTATCTGGTGACTGCGTCCGCATAGATACAACTTGCACGCTTGACATATTGGGATAACCACACATGCGCGAACTCGTTTGCTCCGAGGTGGCAGATTTCCAGATTCATCCCGTGTCTTGCTGTCATGATCGCACACCGTGCAACTCGGGGCAGGCCTCTTCTGCCGGGAACTCCTTCTGAGCGGGATGACAGGGTCCTCATCCTCGGATGAACTCTCATCCGTTGAGCTGCCATGCGCCTCCGGACAGCTGGCCACGTTGACGTCCCCAGGTAGAGTACTGATGTTTGAGGTAAAACTCAGTGGATCCGACTTTAAATACACCACTCGCGCACCATCTTCACAGTCACTTTCATCATCTGATGACGGTTTTAACCCTACAACTGGCCGCAAATCTTTAACATGACGAGGCACGCCATCAACCCGCACTGACTGCGGGCTGATAATCTCGGTAACATGCCCCATTCTAAGTTTGTCCGTACACTTGCTGTGCGGGGTCTTAACCCACACTACGTCTCCAATTCTGTATTTAGCTTCCGCGTCGCTCGGAGCCATTGCGATGTCAATGCCTCGCAGCCGTAAGTGATAGGCGTGCACCATGTTAGCCGGTGCTGTTGTAGGCGAAACACCGTCTTTAGGCGTCGCATTATACCAATAGACTGCTTCGGGGATTGAACATCGCTTCCTGGCTGCAATCACTTTTATAGACCGGTGGCTCCTTTCTACTATGCCGGTTCCCGCCGGCACGTAGGCGCACCGGAATCGAAGCCGCACAACCCACTTCTTTAAGAACTGCGAGAATTGCTCTGAAGAAAACGCCGCACCATTATCTGTCAATATTTCTGCAGGTGGGCCCCCGATCGTAAAAGATGGACTCCAACTGACGTATTATGATGGCAGTGTCCTGCCGGTGCAGTAGTCGCCAAATGGCGAAGTGAGAGGGTCCACATTCATGCGTAATATCTATCCCTAGCTTGTTCCAAACATGGGTAGTACTCAAATTTCCTTTTTGCCATTGCACCGGTGCCGGGTCAATTGACTGGCACGCCTCGCACCTCTGTACTACTGTCCTAACATCCGTCTTTTTGACTACCGGGTCGACCATCTTCGAGAAGTAGAGCGTCCGTTTAATCCCGGGATGCCCACACTGTTCATGTATGCTCATAATCCGCTTGAGGTCCATACTGAGTGTAGAAGCCGTACACGGCAGCTGCAGAGGTTCAGACTCTTTCCGAGCAGCAGCCAACCAACGTTGCGGAACTCGAGTCAATAAATCTGCTCTGTTGACTGCCGATTTAACTAACACTACATCCACAGACAGGTTGTACTCTTTGATAGTTTCAATCAGCGTGGTGAGCCGCCTTCGTATCAACATCTCGCTCGATGCCTTGGTGGTCAATCGCGCTCTTCCGCTAAGTGCATCTGATATCCAACGCTGAGTGCATGTTGAGTCCGTGACAATGTGTAGCACTGTTGCTTGCCATTGGAGCGCCAGGTTAACCCCTTTCAGTGTGACGTCTAGTTCAGCCAGGTTTATGTGTCGTGCATCATTTTCAGGTCGTAACCAGCAAGCGTCTTCTATGATGGCCTCGTTATCCTCAAGTGCGACACCCATGGCCAACGAGCTGGCATCCACCCAAACGGTGAGCTCGTTCCCCTTAACGCACCAGTCACCTCGCACGGGATCATTTTGCATCACTCTCTCCATAGTTTCAGTTATCATGCATCTTAGGGTAACGTCGTGCACCTCATCATCCCATCCTGACGAAACAGAAGTTACGCGGCGCTTTATGGCTGCTGCCGCCACTCTGAGCCAACCGCATACGGGAAAATAGCCTACCAGTTTCCCACACATGGAGAAGGTACTCCGACGAGTGATCACTGGCGGTACTTCCAGGAGGTCACTACCTCGCCTCCAGCGAAGTTTTTCTCCATCACTACTGACGTGTAGTCCAAGTACATTCGCTCCATTCTGTAGCGGCTCTGGAGCCTTGCACAACAAGCCAAAACGCTCCAGATGTTCTTTAACCCTCGTCGAAGAGGCCACGTTTTCATTGATGTAAACATCGTCAATGTAGGATGACGTTGACCTTCGAATTTCCTCATCCTGCGACATGACCACATTCATAATCGCTGACATGATTTTTGGAGCCACATTAAGACCAAATCCTAATCGAGTGAGGCAATATCTTTGTCCTTTTACCATCACAGTCTCAAAGGGCCAGAGTGATCGGTGGACTTGGGGGTAGACCCTTCTTAAATCGAGGGTGGTGACATTGCTCCCTTGCTGTCGCCATTCCCGCAATTTCTGGGCACAAATGTCCGCGTTGGCCGTATATGCATCTGCAAAGGTATTCAATTCCCTGTAGTCCATGACCGGTCTCACTTTCCCCTTATTCTCTTGCACTATTGCCATCAACGAAATCAGTACTAGAGGCGGCCCTAACTCCTCCTCGGGGTACGTCGCAAGCCAGCCGTTTGCTATCCAGAGATGCAATTCATTTTCGTATTCGCTCCTGATATGCTCTGGAACCGGGTACTCTGCTATTTTATTTTTCAGTGGTGTGGGCGTTCGTCCACCCGCCCACTTCTACGTTGCGGTCCATACGCGCCTTAATCACAGGGAGCGCCACTTTCATGCTCGGTGCGGAGAAGAGACCGGCTGACGTCGCATCCCCCATTCTATTTCCCGGACACTTAGAGGCAATGTGACTTACTTTATGACATTGGAAACATCGTAGATCGAAGTGTGCCTTTCGCGCCGACCCGCTGCGTATTGCTTTGCGTTGATAGCGGCAGTCTTTGGCAAAATGATTCGGCCCAGAGCACCGATAGCGGGTGACATCGCCATGGCGACGGATGGCTGGGGTCGGACCTTTTGGTTGAACAACTGCGGCCACTGGTTCATCAGCCTCTTTTTCGTCAATCATGATAGCACGGGCTCTGGTCAACAATTGATTGAGCGTCAGGTCTTCCATTCTGGATGATGCACGGAGTATCTGCTTAACATGACTAGGCAATCCAGACACGAAGGCACAGGTCATCCATTCTTCAGGAAGCGGTGCGATCGGTACGGCGAGCTTCTTTAATTCTGCCAAATATACGTCTACTGTCTCGCCAGGTCGTAAACGCCGCGCCTGGAGTTGGTCATAGGCCACGAACCGGTCAGTTCCAAACGCGGTTAGTAGAGCGTGCTTTATTTGCTCAATGTAACTTTTCAGCTCAACTGCCTGTACACAGCAAGGGCGCCACCTTTCAAGCGCAGTGGAAGAATCCGTTCAATCTTCGTGATCTCGCATAATTCGCAGACCAGTTCCACCTTTTCGATCCATTCAACCAGACTGTCCACTCGTATCACCACTGAATGCGGAAATCGGTTTTATGTCGAACGATCTTTCCGCCATCTTGCTGGAGACAAAATAAATGCCGAAATAGCTTGTATTGGAATGTGTCACGAAAAAATAAATGATTTCGTCTCTTTCTCTCCTGCTGTCGTAGCGGCGGACACAGTCTCCACTTCTGAGACTGAAAACTGCCCTCCTTCTCATTCCAGCCCTTTACATAGAGCTTGGTAACTCACCTATGCAAAACACCAACAAGCCAGCTACCAATCACAGTTCCCGCGCCTGCCCACCTCCACTCGCTTTGGGGGTTTCAAGTTGACCGACCAACTCATTACAACAACTTCTGTAGTTTTTATTGTTATAGTTACTATAAGTACATAGTGTTCTCGTGTAGATCCTTAAATATATAAATAAATCGCCAACTTAAGGGTAATAAGCCTAGCGCATCAAAAGTGTTCAGATATTACAAAGAAACACTCTACGTATTATATCTATATATTTTCTAAATCAATTCACCCCAAACAAAGCAATAATGCCACTAAGACCAAAGACCTACTTGGAGTGAAAGAGAATAAAACTTTAGAAGGATCCAGAAAGCCAAATCTAAACAGGAAACAATGGATAAACCACTACTCCTATTCGAAAGACCGGGAAAGAGTGAATAGGACGATAGCTTTTTCAGCAGCTGCTTCTTGGTGGTGTCTTTTTCAGGGACATACTGCTGGGGAGGCACAGTTGCCGCCTTGGCTCCCCTCCTCACTACCTTAGTTCATTCACCAGAACTACTGGGGGCCGCCTTTGGTTCTTCCACCCTGGACTGCACTGTCGTTGGTCGAAGCTGTGATGCCGGGTTTCTGCCTGGACACAACTTTGCCAGGTAACCGATAAGCCACAATCTCAAAAGTTTGGACGGCGACCTTCCACGACCACAAAGATTTTTTGGCCGCCGCAGGTGATCGTATCATTGAAATTTGGCCGAGTCAATGTCACCATAATTCCGTAATCACTGGTGGGAATGCCCGCCTTATTTTTGATGGGGGATACCCTCTCCACAGAGCCATAATCTGAGAAGGCCTCCAAATGGTCCTCAGTGATGTACATTGTAACCCCATGCAAGATAATCCGGGTCCTCCGAGTGCCCATGTATTCGGCTTGCAGTTTGAGTAGGTGGTGAGTATGCAGCCGGCTAACACTTTCGCAGCCTCTTCTATTGCCAGCTGAATTTCCTACGTAGCATTTAACCTGCGAGCCAACACTTTGGCTTCAATATTCAAGGCCTTGAGGGTATCCTCCATCATCTCCCTTTTGACAGCAATTAATTTTCGAGTCTTGACGTCAACAGGGAGATGGTTTTCGTCGTAATTGCATCCATTACCGAAGGCACTGGCAAAAGTTCATGTCCTGAGATGGAGCTATACTCCTTTCTCAGGCCGTTTTTTGGGGGGATTTTTCCCCCACCCATGAAATGGATCTTTTACCTGGGATACCTCCGCCATAACGGAAAGGAAAACAAACAGAAAACATAAAATCACGGGACAAAAATTAGAAACTTCAAACTCACTATTTCGACAGACCAACACAATATACAAACAAAAGTTCTCAGCTAGCGTTTAGCGGGCAGACGAAAAAAAATGATAGGTTGTAACTGAATTCAGATCCGCCTGTCAGATTCAAAACTCAAAGAAGTTCTGTTCAGCTTCCACTCTCTCAGTAAATGGGCATTCTATTAATCTTTTTAGATCAATTCTTGTGGGGAAAGTATTACGGTACTCCACAACAATCACTATGAGAAAGCTCTAAGGTTATTAGTCTTTCTCGAATTCATAAATAAGCCTACTAAACAATAATCTTCAATTTTTACTATAGCAAAGAACATATTTTTCAAGAACACAAGTATAATCATAAATCATTCAAATTTACAGCAATGTTGATTTTCTTTTTCAAAGATCAATTCCACAAAAATAATTTTTAAAAGAAAATCTATAGCAAATTGAAAGTGAGTGGGTACAATCAGAAGAACAGTTAGATCCACTTTAAATTTTACAAGTGAACTCGAAGCTAATCACATAAGCACAATCTATAGACAGTCCAAGAGAATATCTTCTCTGAAAAATGCGAAAAAAGATCGCCTATTAAAGACCAGCGGTCTCGATTTAGTCCCCGAGGATGAAAGGATTTGTCAAACTGGATGTTGCTGTTCACTCCGAGTGCAATTCTCAGCAAGTAAAAACAGTCTAGAAAATATTTTAACTTGCTAGAGAACTGAAGACATTGTGGACTTGTAACAGTTATCCTCATCACGAAGATACTCGCTTAAGAGAGTTCGTAAAAGCTTAACACACACATTGGGAGAGCTAGAAATCGAGAAAGAACTGAAAGCATCTAAGCAACATCCCAAAAACCAAGAAGAATAACAAAAACCAAAATACTGTATTACTGAGGAGACTAAATCGTAATTAATCCCCAACGTGAAAAGTGAAATTAATTTCGTAATAAACTGCATCGTATTTATTCATGAACGCCTATCATATCTCGATATAATTTGCATGCTATCTTGGCCATTGTTCTCGCCTGGATATTCGCTGAATCAAAGTTGGCATCGCTTAAAATAGCATTATGGATGATAACGATTACATATTGAAAATTGCTTTTATTATACTTAAATTTAGCCGTCTGCAGTGTCCAACTATTTTCAGACATTCTCGCCATAAGTAAAAATAAAGTGTAATCTATGTTCTTTTTTTTTTTTTTTTTGAAAAAAAGACATAATAGAACATAAGAAATATTGCAGAATTCTTAGTACCTAGATTATCTGTTCTTATACAGACAGGTTTCTCGTGATGGATAGATTTCGGTCTATCGTCTGTTTTCACGCCCTATCAGAAGCTCTCGGCTGCTTGTGAACTATATGCGTCATTGGCACGCGAGTTAAGTGCCGTGTCGGACATTTTCCAGACATTCCATCCTCACTAATTCATTAAAGAGGAGGGTTAGAAGTGGAAGAGAAAACTTAAATTAAATCCGATATATCGCAATATAACAATAAAAGCTGACAAATATAACAAAATGTAGGAAGTAACTTACTCATATTAAAACTAGTTATTCGTTTTATAACTGTATTGGCCGTGCAAATTTCTCGGTTTTGCGCCCTGAATTTTCTGGTAACTCATAATTAAATTAATGATTAAAAAAGCTTCTTGCAAGTTCTCTGACTATAGAATACCCTTAGAAATTTCCCTCTTGTCCCGTGCAATATTTGAGCTTAACAGCTTTAGCCAAATATTGCAAGAACAATCATAAGTATGAATGCAGTTGATTATTCAAGAATAATAAGGTTAAAAAATATCTGAAATTGACTAGCTTTTTTTGTAATTTCACTTAAGACATTAAATATGAAAGCCTTATCGCTTCCTTTCTCTTTCTTTTTCTCTTTCTCTTTTTTTCTTAAGCGAAACAGCTCCTCTGATATGTCTTTCTTCCCGATCAAAACTGAATAGTCCATTATTTACGGGGTATTGTCAAGGTGTAACGTATGCGCTAACCAAGAATCGAAGGAACACGCAAAACAATAACCGTTTTTTTTTTCTTTTTTCCGAAACTTACTCAACCATTGTGAATATCGTGATAATGTTATACACTCTAGATGTAACTTTGAAAGTTCCTATGAAAACTCTCCTGTGGATTTACTCGCCAGTGAGACACCATTTGTGAGATTCTGCACTCTGTGACCGTAACAATCACAAGCTGAAGAATGACTTGAAAAGTAAAAAAGGGGTTTGGATAAGCGTCAACTCACCAAGGGAATGTATTGAAAGTAAGCGTTACGGGATCTTTTAATCTATGTTTGCAGATCCTTCCTTGGTGTCCCAGTTTTGACCTTGTACCAGAATAATAAGTTTAGTAAATCTAACAATGCAGCGCGGCGACTCGGATGTTACTACAAAGAATATTAAGGGAAAAATAAACTTTCGACTGAAAGTCAAATTTGAAATACATAAAACCTTAGCTAAAGATGGACGGGAAAGTTTGGTACGGTAAATCGTATCTTAAAATAGAAGAGCTCATCTTATACTCTTAGGAATAAGATCCAGGTAATAGATGGGTAACATTAGGAAAGGAAAATATACTTACCTTTCTGACAAGTGTGTAAGTCAAGCGCGTATGAGTTCTAATGCTTTGTTGATTACTTTGCTAAATAAATAGAGAATTAGGGAGCTTTGGTGAGTATAAATATTGAATCGCTTGTGTTATACTGATTGCTAAGAATTGAATCCTATTGTTGCTCTCGTTAGTGAAAATTAACTCGGTTAATCAGTATATGTGTTAAGTTTACCATTGAACACCCCCCCTTTGTTCTTTGTCTAGCATTCACTACTATAGCTATACTATCTTCTCACAGGAAACTTGAGGCAACAGATATGGTTTGACAGAAGGTTGCTGAGTATACTATTAGGTTGGTGCAAAAATAATGTCGTTTTTTGACGTTCGACTTCAACTCATTTCATAATAAACTTTATTAATCGAAATAAGAACCATTAGAATCGACACATTTTTGCCAACGAGAAACAAGTTTATTTATCCCATTAGCATAGAAATCTGGAGTTCTGCAAGCGATGAAGTCATTGAAGGCCGATTCGGCATCATCTCGGCTTTTGAAGCATTTTCCGCGCAGGAAGTTGTCGAGATGCTTGAAAAAGTGATAATCGGTGGGCGAGAGGTCCGGTGAATATGGCGGATGAGGCAGTCTCGTAGCCCAATTCGTTCAGCTTCTGCAGGGTCAGTTAAACAACGGGCGAGCTTTGTCATGGAGGAGAATTGGTCCCTTCATATTGACCAATCTCGGGCACATACGTTGGAGCTTCTGTTGCATTTCGTCAATTTGTCGGCAGTGCTTCTCCGCTGTAATCGTTTCGCCCGGATTCAAGAAGCTGTGATGGATGAGACCGGCCGCAGACCACCAAACAGTCACCATAACCTTTTTTTGGTGCAATTTCGGCTTCGGGAAGTGTTGTGGAGCTTCTCCGGCATCCAACCACTGTGCCGAACGTCGCCGGTTGTCGTAGAGGATCCACTTCTCATCACACGTCACAATCCACTCGAGAAATGGGTCGTTTTTGTTGCGCAGAAGGAGCGTAGAAGACACCTCAAAACGACGATTTTTTTTTATTATCGTTCAATTCATGCGGCACCCATTTATCCAACTTTTTTGACTTCCCTATTTGCTTTAAATGGCGAACGACTGTTGAGTGGTTGACCTCGAGTTCAACAGCAACTTCTCGTGTGGTTTTGCGAGGATCGGCTTCAATTAAGGCTTTCAAATGTTCGTTATCAACCGCAGTCGGCCGGCCGCGACCGTCTTCATCTTCGAGGCTCTCGTCACCATTGCGAAATTTCTTGAACCACCGTTGTGCCACACGTTCGTTAGTGGTTCCTGTGCCAAACGCATCATTGATATCACGAGCTGTCTCGGCAGCTTTTCGGCCTAGTTTGAACTGGAACAAAAAAATCGTGCGGATTTGAATTTTGTCCATGCTGTCGAAAAGCCTGCAAAAAAAATGAATGAAGAGATTGAGAACGGTAACGAATAACACGATTCAATAGAGCGAAAAACGCGATTCAAAATGATATATAACATGGCTATATATATATCAATGAATTAATTCAGAAATCATATATAAAAGTAACATATGTGAGAAAACGACATTATTTTTGCACCAACCTGAATATGCGTACAACGTGGAAGTTTTAAGGAAACTGAACATAAAGGACATTTGTAATTGCAATCAGAAAGAGACAGTCAAAGTATCTGGGACACATGATGAGAAAAGAGGACTTAGAGAATATAGCACTCACAGGATATACTGAAAGGCAAAATGGGCAGAGTGAAACAGTGTTGTTAAATGGATGGCAGAACATAGAATTCTTAAAACTACAAAGGAGAGGAAATTGGAATGTTTTGATGGCTATAACGTCCTGAATGGACACGTGTAATAAAGCTTCCATTTCTGGAGAACAACCCTTTTCTTTCTTTGTATATTGTACCTTTGAAGAAAGTTGTGGACTTGATCGGCAGAAACAAATCGATAAAAAGAATAAGTTCAACAGACTGAACAACTGTTGGAGTGAATAACTTCTTAAACCTGAAAACCATTCTAACTGCACTGAATTCGGTCCTTACTATATGCGTTACTGTTTTAATTTTGTGCTAGTTTAAACTAAATTCAATAAATACTGCTTCACGATCATATCTTTGTAACAACTAATGATTCGCTGGTGTTGGTTCTGTTCTCACTGTCTTCCACATTACTGTTTTGTTCTCGTTGCTTCATAATATTTCTTTTCTGTTTTAGTGACTTTACTGCCTTGACTTGTGTGAAATGATTAACAAAAATGATAAACAAGGAATATAAAATTATATGTAAGCACTTTCAGATTATAAAAATAAGAGATATAAATGAAATTTTAACCTCCTAAATTTAATATTTTTAAATTTTTCAGTATCTGTCTATATTTCTGAGATGAGGTGTTATGTACACTATTTACATTATTCAAACTATTGTCCTCATCTTTGTCGCCATATTTATTACGTTTCGGACGTTGTAAGCTCCGAAACGTAATAAATATGGCGACAAAGATGAGGACAATAGTTCGAATAATGTAAAGTGTTTTAAATTTTTCTTTAAGTATTCATTGAAGAATAGTATTTGCACTTGTTACTAGTTTCGCTTTGTTATTCTTCGAGATGTACGTATGCTGGCAGACCAATGTCTTTGGTTTGTTTTGCCAGCTTTATTTGCAGGCAAATACACAAGGAAATGACGTATCTTCATGAGTCCAAGTAAACAGCTATTGAAATTTGCAGTAGTCATTTAGACTCAAATCATGAATGGATAATACTTGACAGACCAAAAGCCACCGAGTGTCTTTGTAGGTGATTATTTTCCACCCTACCACTCCTTTCCCATATACGAAACTTTACAAACCTCTCGCCACTCTATCGCAGTTACTATGAAAAATGTTCAGACGACATACATTACTTAGTTCCACCAGTTCTAACCTTTATGGCTAAGACCCGCCATACCACGCACATTGTAGCGAACCACCTGGGTTTCCTTCATATCCCAATGGTGCCATGTAGTTCCACTCGAACGGCTTCTTTCCACGGAGTCTTATTTTGTGGAATCGACTCCCAAAACCTTGCTTCCTCAGTCACTGCAATTTTAACCTCTTCAAATCTTGAGCTAACCGTTGTCTTCCTCAATAAACTCTCTTACCACGTACATTTTGTAGCCCTCTATCTCTAGTGGCTCTTGGGCCTTGTGCAGAGAGGAGATTATTGTAAAAAATGCCCGTATCGTTGGGGAAAGCTTAAATCATACATTGATTATAGCCGCTTGTCTCCAATGAAATATTAAGACCGTTGTTTAACTCATTGAAATCTGACCCGCTGATAAGTACGGTTCTCTCACACTGAGCCCTTATTGTTCATTACTCTGGGTGGTAAACCGGCCGCTCGAGTTCAAAGGGTTATGAGTTAAATTCGGTGAACAAATTAGTGCTTTTAGTGCGATATAACTGTAAGCATGATGACAATTACAGTACAATATATTAAGCAATACACGAACAAGAATGTGATAATAGTCTGTTTCTGTTTACATGGATGATTTCCAAGCAACGATAAACACGTGCATATAAGACGCTGAAAGCGAAAATCGCACCGCCGCTCATGACGTAATACATGACCACTCGAAAGTGAATTCGAGAAGTATTAAGTATGGGAATCCGTTGGTATAAACCAATGGCCTCTGTTACCAATTATAGACATTTAAGAATATTTGTGGAGATTTCATAGTTTATTTTGATCAGGTTAGGTTTCAACTGTTTTATGTATATAGCTTCAAGAATTTTCAGTTTTTGTTTGTTTTCATGTTTAAGTATAATTATGTTTTCGACAAGGATTTTACGGAATTGTGTATGCGGCCAGGCATGTTGTTTTAAATGCCAAAAATTGTTAGTTTTCATTCAAATGTAGTGTCAAGCGTCGTGAAAGCGAGTTTGTGGTGTGACCAACATAAATATTATTTAATTCGTTGGAGATACAATCTCCCAAAGGACACTTGAATTTGTAAACTGTCGGGTTTTTATTAATCGCTAACCAGGGGAGAAAAATCATTGCGAATAATTGTGTTGGATATACTAGATTTAGTGTAGTATATGATTAACTTAAATTTTGCTAGGATCTGTTGTAGATATATTAGTATTTACTTTTTTTTTTTTTTTTTTTTTTTAGTATATTTTCATCTTGTTTATAATTAGTATGTATTTGATTACGATATAGGAGATTATTACGTACTATTTGCTTAGTATTGAGATTTCTAAGCATCTTATTTGTTCAACTATATAGTTTGGAAAGCTATTATTAAGTGTTTGTTTTATATTTAGTTCACTGTAAAAAAAAATCTTCTGTGGATGAATTAGTTTCTGCACGGTGTGTTTAGATTCTTTGTAATTGCTATTTTGTTGTAATATGGGAATTCGCTCTTGTAGTTAAGTCTACATTAATTTATGCTGGTAGGTTTTTTGTATGGCGAAATAGTAAATTTGTTATTTGTGTTTATCAATATGTCAAGGAAAGGAATTTAATTATTGGTATTGAGTTCATACGTGAATTTAAGGATAGAATTATTTTGGAAACGTTTTTGAAGTATTTCATCTGTGTTTTTAACTAACATAAGAATATCATCAACGCATCTTAGGTAGATTGATGGTTTTTTAAAATCTTTAAATATCTTATTTTCGAGGTTCGACATGTAGAAATTGCTAAATGTCGGACCCAGTACTGAACCCATGGAGACACCATCACGTTGAGTGTGTATATATATATATATATATATATATATATATATATATATATATATATATATATTATTGTTATAATTATTATTATTATTATGATCGAAGAAAGGGATTTCAGTAGTACAAGCTAATAGTAGTTTCCGTAATATATTAGTATTAATTTTAAGTGGGGATAAAGATGAGTTACTGTATATATTTCTTATAATTATGTCAATAGTTTCATCAACAGGGACATTGGTAAATAAGTTTTCAACATCAAGTGAAGCCATGATTTCATTGTCGGGCTTTTCACTTTTTAGGATTTGGATTACTTCTAATGTTGACTTAACACTATATTTACTAGGAAAGTAGGGAGTAATAAGTTGGTTAATGTATTTTGTTAGATGACATACAGGAGTTGGAATTTGCGATATGATAGGACGGAGAGGATAGTTAGGTTTGTGTTTTTATAGTGCCGTATATGTAACCAGGTCTATAATCACCAACAATTTTAGGGAGTTTTAAAGAGTTCTGTTCAGTATTATTAGCATTAATAAGTTTATTAAGCTTTGATTTTAGTTGGTTGGTCGGGTTCTTGTTGAGTTTTTTAAACTTTGTGATCATGGAGTATGTGGTCAAGTTTTTTGTTGTAATCCAATTTGTTTAGGATGACAAAAATGTTGCTCTTATCAGTTTTTTTTTGTTTTTTTTTTTACGATTATGTCAGAGTGGTTGCGTAGTTCTTGTGCGGAAATTTTCAGTTGTTTAGGAAATATTTTTGAAGAGTTTCTGCTTTTATAATGCCAATCCTTGAATGCCTCGGCCTTAAGCAAGTCTTTAAATTCTGGTGTAGTTTCTATTAGTTGTTCATCCTGGAGTTTAACGATGTTTTGGTATACTGTCTCAATTTCTATTTTTTTAAAAAGTCGATTGTACTTACGATATATATGGCAGTTAGGTCCGAGGTTAAGTAATTCTTTTTGTTGCTTAGTTATATATATATACCTCGACGCGCTTGAGCAGTGATCAAAAAGCTAGTCTTAGAACAATTTCGATTCTCACTGTGTGACCAATTTTGGAGCTTTGCATCAGATAATGCTTGATATCAACTATATCAATTAAACAACTTTGATAACCGAGCCTACTATTCATTTCATAATTTATGAGGATTCTGTAATGTTTTACAACTAACTGAATCGACTACATTAATCCTTTTATTTATGCATCTTTAAGCGAAGACTTAAAGCACAGGATAAATTGTCTGAACCTTTTAATGCACTACTTTTAATCTTAATATTTTCATTATGGATTTATTTCTCTTTGCGCTTTTAATACTCACGCTAATGAATCTCATGCAAACTATAAATCAGGAAATGAATTAAGAAAAAAAACACTTGCATCTCATTTTTATGAGATGAATCGCTATTTGTGTTATCACGGCTAGGATTTATAAATTACATATCTAATGAGATAAGAAGATTCTGATGGTAGATAATAATTAAGCTTTGTTTCAGCGCCCATTGCACCGGGACCTGTTAGACATAGGGAAAGATTTTAAATCGTCTAATCTCGAACCGCTGAATTTATCGCTACTCTACCACTGTTTAATTTCTATATTAAAATTCTTAAACATTGAATTTTGCATATTTTGACCGAAATATATTTGAGCCACTTTTAACACTCAGTGTATATGCTATAAATTTGGTATTGCTATAAACGTTTTATTTATTGCGAACACGTATTTGAGTAATATAAATACATGGATGTCTCGTCAAATACGTGTACTCCTTAAATATGACATTTATTGAAATAAGAAATTTCGGATTAAAAATCCATTAATTACTTAAAACTTACTGTTGTGAATTGTCAGTGAAATTAAGACAAACGATTTTGATAGGATTTAATTTTTGTTTTTTTCTGGGGTTTTTAATTTATTGTAGTCTAAGAAGCGCGGAAAGTAAACTTCGCATCTCTAGTTCAGTTCATCTCTAAGCTGTTTATCCCTAAAAAAACGGTTCAAACGCTTCGATTATTTCTTCAGTATAAGATAAAATTGTATGGTGTAATAAGTGATAATCAGTGGGAGATTACTTCAAGTCTGTGTAATTTTCATTATGAATCAGAATTCAGCTATTTCTGATCACTGGTCTATGGCTGTTTTATTTTATTTTATTAATTTTACAAGCATACTGTCAATTTGGTTGCAATGCTGAATGTTGTTTTGGTATTTCGTCTAACCAATCTATTCCGTTAATTATTTCTGATTGAATTAGATTGCAATAACTACTTCTAATGTTTTCTTGTGCTTTTGTGATGTTATGACTTAATTTGAACTTGTATAATATTGAGCAGTCGACATTGTTTAATTGTTATCATTTTCTGGAAACTACAAATATTATGGAAACGGCCACCTGGAAGCAAAGAGATTAATAAAAACTAACCGTTAAAATAATGAATGATGTCAGTAAACTTGTGAATTTTTTCTGTAAATTCGACAAACAGAAATACATTTCATATGAGACAACCAAATATTTTCTACAATCTTACAGACAGGATATAATGTCATGTAATTAAAGTTAATATCAATTACAATTTCAAATTTCTATGAAAGCAAACGTCTTATCCGGCACAACTAATATAAAAATGTACTTCCCTAAACATAAGACTGGTATGTAAAACTATTTATACATGCCGCTTATACATTTGTTGTATAAGTAAATAAGTACTGATTATTTTATCAGAAAGCAAAACCCTATCAATTAATATCTGATTCATAAATGGCTGGTTCCCCGGTAACAAAGAAAAACAGAAATAGTTATATGTTGAAGGCGGTGTCAGTTATCAGATAAGACAATCACATTCTGTTCGGACACTAACTCGTCGATTTGTTACTAAGTGATCTTTAGCTGGATGTTGTTTCATGTTTAAAACAAAAGTTCCGTTCAGTTAATGTCTTGTCAAAAACGTGGATACCCTGAAGTGGTTTCTGACATACGGTTATGCCTGAGATGAAGGAGAAAGAAACAAAGAAACCTGCCAATACTTTGACAGGCTTGTATCAAAAGATGGTGAGGCCATTTTATAAAATGGACGATAAAGTGAAAGCTTTATCACACATATTTACAAGAAATATTACCAGTTTAAGTGCTAATATTGTTTTGAACAAAAATGAAAGGTGCTGGTTTTATCACGTCCATGTATCTTGCTGATCCTTGTCAAGGTTGATAATGAGTGTAACATTACTTTCTGGATGGCCTTTATAGGAGTTTGTTTTTCTGAATGCTTATTCGTATTCCCACTTCATTTATATCTCAGAAGCAATGTTTTTTTTTTGTTTTTTTTTTGTTTTTTTTTTGTTTGTTTTTTTGGGGGGGGGTTGTTTTTTGTTTTGTTGTTGTTTTTTTTGTTAAGATATCTGGATATGCAACAGCGTATTGGTACGTATCTTTACCTTTTCCGAGAGAATTACTGCAGAGTGAATATAAGCAATCTGTGCAAAAAAAATGAATTTGCATGGTTGATTACGTTTCCCGTTCCGTTAACCATCACGCTACATCGCACCTTCTTTTCATAAAGATATGTTTGTTAATATCAGCCGTTTCCTTATAAGGAAATATTCGGCATTCATTGACGCTCGGTCAATGAATGCCGAATATTTACTGAATGCCGCTTTATTTACTTTCGGTTGAAATTTATGAAATCTTTCTCTTAAAATTAACTTTCAAGAAGAAAGGTTTCTCAAGTCCAATAGATGTTATCGCTCTTTCCTATATTGATGGAAGTTTTCTTCCTATTAGTTCATTTGAAATGGTACGGGATGTTAATATCTTGATTACGTCATTATTTTCTCTTCGTGATGATGATGAGGATGATGATAGACCTCAATTGATGTGACTTCTGTTTATTTGGTACAGTGTTATGTTTGTGAATTTTATTAGCGCCAGTCTACAATTGATCTTAGAAATCGGTTGTATACAGCTGACAGTTTAGCGCCACGTAAGGGTTTGGTGCCATGCATGACATCCATATGGAAATCTCGATCGAGTTTTTGGGTTAATATTTTGTCTTTATATACATTTGAGGTGTTGAGCGAAACTAATCTCCAGCGCAGCCTATTCTATGTTCAGTTTTCCTTTTCGTCTATATTAAAATTGTTATAACTGTCAATACATCAAGTTATTTGAATTTTTTTTCTCAACATTCTGAATTTTTTATGGTGGATTCATATGTGACCTCATTGCTTTCATTCCAATTCCAGATTATATTTTGTTTTGTAAAGTTTTATTTTGAGTCCTATTTCTTGGATCACTTGATAGGCATATTGATTTTCTCTTCAAGAGCATTCTTATCCCGACTGTGAATTCGTATCTTGTCATCAGTACATTGACTTGATGAAGAGAAGTAGAAACGATGTCTTCTATTGGTAGATTTGTTTGTGATATGGAATGTTTAAATGGCCAGTTCCCGTTTCTTATTTCAATGTTTCCGTATTGTGATAATCAAATAAACAAAAGGCGATGTGAATATAAGTTATTAGATACTCACATACTAGTCCGGAATATATGGGCAGGTTGGAATAAAAGGTTAGTTTTAGAAATGCATTTAATTTTTTCATTTCCGTTTTTTGCTTCGCAATGAGAAAATGGGTGTCAGATCGATTAGAATAAGCGAACAAGCTGGAAAAAATAAAATAAACCTAGTCTGAAACGTAGATAGTTTGTGTGAAAAGCTAAATTTAAATAATCTAGCTGGTCATCTATTCTGCATGGAATAGCATATGCAGAAAGCATATATCTAACCTCCGTCTGTAGAAGCTGGCAATGTTTATAGCAGCTACCTTTATATTAGTGCGTGAGCAAGTTAATTGTAAAAGTTAAATTACCAATATATTCGGATGTGCTTGTGGTAAAATGGATAGCAGCTAGAAATCCTAAGTCAGAGAGAGGAGTTCGAATTTCTGTTGGGTTTGTTACATTTAATTATGTGTTATTAATTTAGTTATCAATTAAGAACAAATACTCTTCGGAAAGGTTTGACTTCCCTTTTCTCTACCAGATATGGGTTAAATAGTAGAATTTTTATCTGGAAAAATAATTGCTATTCTCTAAAAAATTAATTCAATATTCAGTTGCATAAAAAGAATTATTCCTACAATCCAAAATATGTTTCGGCTTTAAATAACTAGCAAAGGATTGATAAACCGTAAAAAAGAAAACAATCAATATCAATGTACTCAATGACGCAAATCTACCTTCGTTGTGATATGTGGATCGGACGCTGTGAAACTTTATTTTTTCCTTCCATTTTCACTCCAGAAAACACTTACGTCACCTCACGCTCTTACTCACACGTATGTATGTATGCAATTACAGTGCTGCGCATAAGTAAGTGAACCCCTAAGATAATATTTTTTTAAAAAGTCTCTATTTTCCAGGTATTAAACAAATCTTAAAGTATATATTTGGAAAAGCCTATTTAAAAAAAAAAAAAAAAAAATGCATTACAACCATTTTCAAGCATTCTTATCAATGGATAAGCTGGATTAAAAATATTAATTAATATTTTAAACTTGTGTTTCCTGTATTTAATAATTCTCCACTTTTGTTATAATTTGTTAGGTAAATATGTTCTGTTTATATGCTTCCAGCCAATTCTTTGTAGGAATGTCTTAAACAATGCAGACATAAGACAATATATATGAAATCGTTGTTACTATGATTGTACATTACATTACATTTACATAAGTTTTTATCTACATATATCACCTTAATTATCTGCAGTTATGTAACGAGCCTTCTTCCTTTTTTTTAAAGCTTAGATATTTGGTGATAAATTGTGATTATTGTACATCAGAATTTCGAGAGATTTATTTTCTGTAACCAACGAAACCTCCATTTTAAACTTTGCTTTCGGTAATCTCCGCTCGATTCCAAATCATTTTATTTCTATAGAATTTGTATTATAATTATTTATTTGCAAGTGCTTGTTATTACTAAGTTTCAAGAATTTCCTCTTATTTATATCTTGTTTAAAGGAAAATAACTTTTTAATTAGCAATTAACACAGAGTTGTCTTACTTTCACTGACGTTATTTGATAATTTATACTTAAAATTTTCTTGTAAACTGATGATCCCAATTGACTGGAAATTTATCCTGAATGTTAATAACGTTAAAATTTTCTAAGAAAAAAAGCATCACGGTGCGCCTTTTTCTGCTCTGTAACGGAAACATAAACAAATATACATAAATATAGATTCTGCTAATCCTTAGCCGATCTTACAAAACTGAATTTTAAGGATATAATACAAAAAATAGTGTAAAAGTTGGATGAATTTTAACGGGAGACTAAAAAAGCTTAATAAAATAAAAATGTCTGTTCTGTTGTATGATTGACAGTTTTAATGTTCGAATTAATCCGGTGAAAATTAATCTTTTCGGTGTTGTATATAAATGTAGCAGAAACCTTTCTTTTAAACATGTTTCTTTAAATATGGCAAACAAAGAATATTTAATCCATGTTTTTATTTAGTTTTTCCAGAGTTCTTACGTGTTACAGTTTAGTGGGAGTAAGGTGTTACAAAGATTTTCCATTGTCCCAAGCGTTTTCGGACACTTCTTTACCCATTTTCAGGAAGTTTCTAGGTGTTGTTAGTTTCTCTTCATGCCTTACTGCTTAAAATGTATTTTATTTTTCTTGTTTTGAATACTAGTAGGGACGTTTATTCCGAGCCTTCACATGTTAAGCACGGCTGCAATTCGAATTCCATAGTTACAAATACCCACAGTTAAATAAGGTGATAATGGGAGAGAGATATTTAATATACAGGTATACAGGACCTATCTTATAACGAAATGTTTCCAGTAATGTGATTTATATAGAATTTTAGTGTTTTCGATCAGAATTTTTCATAAGGGCTCTTGTAAATTTTGGGTAAATAGATGTTATTTTTTATAGCACTTTGACCTGATACGTGACATGTGAGGCGTCTACTTAAGGATGTGGTAGTATGTCCTATAAAGGTAACTGATTTTTTAACAAGAAAAATGTTTTCCTTGTCTACCATGTTTAGCGAAAGAGATATATGTATATTTATATGTGGGTGTGGTGGGGATTAAAATCTTGATCAAATAATGATGAAAGATACAAATTCATTGGTTACCAAATATGGAGTATTCCCACGACATTTGGGCCGGATCTACCAAATCCTTACTTTCTAGCCTTTACAGAATTAGTGTTTGCCCGGCCTTGTGGGTAATGAATGGTTTCCCACCCTTCAACATCTTCCCCACAGACAAAACGCTTCTAGCCATTCGCTACTCTGTCGTTATTTTCATGAGACGTTCAGGCGGACTACGTGGATTGATTTGCCCAGTTCAGATATTTTTCACAGCTAGAACAAGCTAAGCTACGTACACCGAGTCCATTCATCCTCATTCCTTTGATATTCTATTTGGTGCGGAGTAACTCAGACACTTTCTTCCCAGCAACTGCTGCAATTTGGAACGGACTCCCGATAGGTTGCTTTAGTGTTATCTTCAAGTCGCGTGTCACTCGTTATCTATCCTACATATCCTCATATTATACAACCTTTTCTCCATCCATGTACGCCCTTGAAATCAACCACATTTAGTAACCCTCTCCCTTGAGTGGCTCCTGTGTCTTGTATAAGCTGAACGATAGTATAAAAAAAAAACTTGAAATAAGAGAAAATGAAATCGATGTAGAAATTCTTTAAAGATCCAGAAAAACTATTAGTGCTCTTGAACTTTTCTTTGCCGCATAAGGGCACAGGTAAAACATGCCAGGTTGTTACTACAGTATTAATAGGTTATTACGACGTGGAGTCGCCTATTTTGAATTTAGTTATAACGATTACCAATCAAGAATAGAGAGTCATGTCTACTTTTTTATTTAACTAATAACATGGTGCGGAGTGCAGAAGAGATTAATTCATGTTTTCACAACTGTATTTGCACGAAAGGAAATGTACTGGACAGGGCCAGAACTTGAACTCGACATACCAATTCCAATTTCCCACTACACTGCAAACACATGCATAAATTATAATAATTGTATATGATGTTAGAGTAGAGCAATAAATAGCTAATAGAAATGAGAAATTGGAGAGTCAAGATCTAATTCCAGACGTTTCTTTAGATTCACTTAGGCGCAAATACACTTTAGAAAGGTATGAATCAATCTCCCCTCACATTTATGGGTTAAATATCATTTTCGTTCATGCATATTTTCACTGCACCAGGTCGCTCTCAAAAAAATTTAAATGAACTTTTATGGCATATTAATAAGGAAAGCAAAAACACAGCGTTGTTTATTTTTGTATTTAAAAAAAAATAAGACACTAACTTTGATGCATTTGTTTAATACATTTTACATTTTAAAAATCTATGTACTCTTCCCCCTATGTACCAGTGGATGTGCGGGTGTATTTACAAGAATAATTTTATATTTACAATATTCTAAAAACTAACACAATTAAAACTAATGCAATGCAATATTCATCATTTACCAATTTATAAAGAAATAAATTATGAAAACATTTACCATTTTATAAAGTTTGAATCAACTTGCAATTGACCGATGTTTTTCCAACCATTCTAATAAACAATGTAATAACCGGCGGTTATTATTTTTACTGTCAATGCTCAAGAACAAAGAAAATGTATAAATTCACTTTTATATGTTTAGGCCTTGTTACAATCATCGCTGTTTAAAACAAACTTTGCTGATGAGTCAATGTAGTTAAAATAAAAACTGTCATGGGAAAAAAATCTCCTTTTTGATACTGTTTTTTTTTTTTTTTTTTTTTTTTGTTTTTGCAGGCACGAAGGTCCATGTTTGCCAAACATTTGTTCATCGGAATAGTAAACAGTAACATTTTTTAAGGATTGTAGAATGATATAAAGTGTCTTATTTGCAGTGTTTATTACTGAAATGTCAGCATGTGAATAAGGTTTTCTCTTCAGTGTTAACCTTTACGAATTGGGCAGTTTTCCTCTTTCAACTTAATCGCAAATGCTGGCTTTAGTCATTGGAAAAATTCAAGAATTATCTGCTTTTTTAGGAAATGTTACAATTTTCCTATAACCACGCGTTAAATTTGCTTATAAATGCTACTAAAGCAACTTTCGTGAAACTTTTCTAAGCCAGGATTGTTGGAAAAAAAAAACTTAACATTTATATTTGTACAAATATATTCTAAAATCAGTGTTTATCTTTTCAAGGATTTCTTTTCTGTGTTTTTTCATGTTCATATCTCTGAGATAAATATCACCTTTTATTAAAGGGTTTTTTGGGGCGGGTAGGGGAGTTTGGTTTTTGCTTTTTGCTTTTTTTGCTTTTTGTTTTTTTTCTATTTGTTTTTTTCTTTTCTTTGTTTTTTTCTTTTCTTTGTTTTTTTTCTTTTCTTAGTTTTTTTTTTCTTTTTTTTCTTTTTTTTTCTTTATTTTCTTTTTTCTTTATTTTGTTTTTTTTTCTTTATTTTGTTTTTTTTTCTTTATTTTGTTTTTTTTTCTCTTTTTGTTTTTTTTTCTCTTTTTGTTTTTTTTTCTCTTTTTTTTGTTTTTTTCTCTTTTTTTTGTTTTTTTCTCTTTTTTTGTTTTTTTCTCTTTTTTTGTTTTTTTCTTTTTTGTTTTTTTTTCTCTTTTTGTTTTTTTTTGTTTTTTTCTTTTTTTTCTTTTTTTTTTTTTTCTTTTTTTTTTTTTTTTCTTTTTTTTTCTCTTGTTTTTTTTCATTTTTTGTTTTTTTGTTTTTTCTTTTTCTTCTTTTTGTTTTTGTTTTTTTTTTTTCTCTTTTTTTCTTTGCGGAGTATAAAGAAATTGAAAATTTCCGAGAATAATAATAGAACACTTCTTTATCATCTCGTAAATTTTCTTGTTAAATTAAAACAAATATTTAAGAAAAAAAAATTACAATGGCTATGTTGTTATTTAAAAAATATTTAAATCATTATTAAATACATTTAATCGCATTCTAGCAATAAAATATGTTGATAAAATACGAGATATATATATATATATATATATATATATATGACTTTTTTTTTTTTTTTTTTACAATGACATACACTCTGCCCAGGGTCACAAAGCAACTCAAAGAAGAGGCTTATAGAGTAAAAGGCGGAGTTTATGGAAATATGGGAGGAAGATACTGGTTGACCCAAGACTTGAATATTTTAAGATTGCTTATTCGGAAAGAATCCTCTTGCTAGTGTCGGTTCCACAAAGCAGCAGCTCTTGGGAAGAAGCTGCCCGAGTGGAATTTACATCTCACCAATGGAATACGAAGAGAATGAGGATGGTTCGCTGTAGTGTGCGTGGCATGGCGGGTCTTAACTGCGAAGATTAGAACTGAAACTCGGGAACGTGGTTCTTCTGAATACTTACCATGGAAATAGGGATAGGGCAACGAAACGACTGTAATGTTTCGTCTGTGAGAAATGAGACTGCAGGGTAAAAATAATTCATTACCCACAAGGCCGCGGAGACGTTTTTAGACTATATCAAGACTTGATCTGGTTCTTGTAAAGGCAGCAGGAGTCCGGTTCATACTGGAGCGGTACAGTATAAATTATCAACCCAGAAATATTTTTTTTGAATTTAAGTAATGTTTTGAGGTAATAATGATTTACTGATACCAGTCCTAGTAATTAATTCATAGTTGGGGGCGGGAGAGTTGAATCCATATCTTTCCAAGCGTATTTGTGCGTAAATAAATATAACCAACCCGACAAGAATTAGAACTCGGTACGCCGAGTTATAATTCCGAGCCAATATCCTTTACACCATCCACACCTCCAAACTTGTATTACACCTGGTATTTCCAAGCGGTCAAACATCTAGGTAATTATGTTTAGTTGTTCCTTAACTTCGCTGATTGTACGGCGTTCCAACGTAATATGGCTATAAGCCCCTATAAGTATAACAATAAAGCATTTGTTTTACATCAAAATATTTCTTTCAATATAAGCCTTTTATCAATGCGCTTAATTAAAAGTTTCTCTATTAATCACAGATACTCCGTTTAAGTACAGAAAGAAAATTTCAGATCCAAATTAAGCTAATAATTAAATCTATCCACCCTTCTTTGTATAAAAATTTTCAGCTTAAAAAATAATTGGTATAAAGTCGCTTATTTTTCTAAAGCCAGTAGAATAAAACTTCTCTCCACTCAGATTTTTTTTAAAAAATAAACATTTTAGCTTTTTGCCACTTATATTTGATCTTCTTTTCTTTTTTTTTAATTTAAAGAATTTTCTTTTTCAAATTCTTCACTTCATTGTCGCCAGAGGAAATCATTTCCTGATTTTGCGTAAATTATGTTTTGTAAATTAAATTATTTTTTTCGGTGCCCAAACGCAGATTAAATTTACCCACATCCCGTGATCATTTACAACGCTGGGGGTACTGTTCTTTTTACTATTTTGGGACCAACGATACTAATGAGTATCCTTTTTTAAGCTTTATCTCTCCTAGTAAAATAAAACAAACAAAAAAGAAACAGTTTCGACGTCAAATAGTGAGAGAACTTTATATCTTTAAAAAAAACATTTCTTTTTGTTCCACTTTGAAATACACTGCCATCTGCTGATCACCTTGAGTACTAAAAATGTATCAAAATTAACCCCCGTCGTAAATACAAACACTTCAACAATTGGACAAAATTTAACCTACGATTGTTCACAAAATGGAATTGATTTTGTGAAAAAATATACAATTTTTTTAACTGGAATATCTCCCTCTTCAATTTCCAGTGATTGTGTGCACGAAATGGTGCTTCAAATAATATATTATACAAACTTCTGTTTTGCTACTCGCTATAGCATGATTTTAATTAAGTGATAGTGTCATCTCGGCAATACTTTCACTAAAAAACTTGTGAAAGATTTTCACAGAGATTGTCAAATGCAGCTTAATATTTTCATCTTTGTTCCTATTGTTTTGTTATATTAACTGTTGTAGCTCTCCGACAGTTTCACTCTGAGCACTAACTTTTTTTTAAGTGTTTCGAATAAATTTATAAACTATTTTTACACCATGGCGAGCTAATCTGATAATTTTGGCATTCATAATATTTGTATTTGTTTTTTCTTAAAATTCATTGACCTACCACATTAGGTTAAGTTTTATCCCACTTTTAAAGTGCGAGACTAAACCAGTTTTAGAGCCAGTCGGAAGATATATGTAATCGATAATACGGATTTACTTCTTTTTACTTATTTTTCTTAATGTTTTTTTTTTCCTTGGTCGTTTGTTTTTTTTGTTTTTTTTTTCCTTGGTCGTTGAGTTTTTTTTTTTTTTTTTCCTTGGTCGTTGAGTTTTGTTTTTTTTTTTTTCCTTGGTCGTTGAGTTTTGTTTTTTTTTTTTTTCCTTGGTCGTTGAGTTTTTTTTTGTTTTTTTTTTTCCTTGGTCGTTGAGTTTTACCTTTTCATGATCTTTGCGTTTTGTTTGTCTTTGGGGTTTTGTCTTTGTCAAAATTCTGTTACTTCGAAATGTCTTTCTCAGTTGAACTTAGTTTTGTGGCTGACAATATTACGTTATTTACCTTTTTACAGCTTTTAACAGAAAAAAATTATATTCTCTGAAAATTGTTTCTTCATACATATTGTATATATGAGTAAAACTGAATAATAGATTGAAACAAAAGTATGGGATCACTATTTAAAACATTTCTAGTGACAATGAATCTTATTAAACTTATAAAATCAAACACCGATATTGATAGGAATTATTGATTATTTCTTGTTCTTTCACATTATAAAAATATTATCGCAGAAAGCTGGCTTATTTAACCCTACAACACTAACCATGGGTATATAGTACCCAGCGCAAATTTTCCTATTTTTAATTACAATTTTCAGTACCCGATTTTCTTAACTAAATAATGTCATTCAGATCCTATTAATGTTGACTCAAAGTACAGTTTGAAGTGTAAAATATTTCAAATAAAGTTTTATATTTAATATTTTTTTTGTTTTCAAAATCGGTTATAATATACCCGATGGTTAGTAACTTTAATTGATGGTTAGTGTTTTAGGGTTAAATTAGTAAAGAAACGACCGGTAGATTAATGGATAGCGGCTCAGGTTGAGGAATTGGAGAGTCGAGTTTGAATTCCAGTTGAATCCATTACATTCGCTTACGTGCTAATACCTTTGGGAAAGGTATGAATCTTCTTCTTCTCTCCTCCAGCTATGGATTAATAGCAGGACAGACCTGGGTTCTGTAGCCTTGGACGGCAACTGGTCTACACGGAAGGAAATGGCAACCTACTGCAGGAAAAAATCTGGCTTGTCAGTCATGTATCGAAAGATACATAAACGCCTAAGCGCCTATCACGTATGGGACAACAAAGAAAAACGACCACGATTTTTCTTTTCAGTAGTCAATGTAGCATGTGATTCAACACAATAAATCCCGTGGTCTGAATCAAATTTAATGTCAATCAGAAACTCAGAATTTATCTGCGCTGAAACCAGTATTTATTGGGTACACCTTAAAGTGTTACACCCGGATATCACAATAGCCAGATGCAACAGTGATGACCTGTTAGCCACCAAGTGCAGAATCGGGTTTTAAAACTTGTCATTCTTTTTACAGATACAAATATTTAAGTATTTATTTCTACATTTCATAATGGTTGACGTCATTTGTTTAAATTTGATACACCATGAGCAGTTATGAATGTACGTGAGATTCATGGAAGATTTAAGTTTATAAGCAGTAAATTCGACCTTGCCAACCGAACGATCCTTTGTGGCCGAGCGGTAAGGCACGTCAGGCTATATGACGAATCTTGTTGAAGGACGAATATTTTCTATGAAAATTTCTCGGACATTCAGGCCGGTAAATGTTATTTAATACTGTTTATTATAAACAGAGCGTTTACTTAAATATTTGTTTCTATAAAAAGAATGTATAAACATAAAAATGTCTTTAAATAAAAATTCAATATAAAATACATTTTATTTACAAAATCAAAATGTAGTAGAAAATATACATTTTTATAATAACTACATTTCTTCTGATGTCTATCAGCTTGTCAAGTTGAACTTCCAAGCCTTGGTTCAGTCTCCTCTCTTGCCAATCTGTACCTCCTGGTCTATTTAAAAAAAAAAAAATTCTCAGTCTCACCTAAATGTCCACGTTGAGAATCTCTGCTTTAAATAACCTGCAAAAGGTTGACAAGCCGTAAGAAATAAATCAATCTATGATGAAAATATGGTACTCAGGCTTTTAAACATATACATATTGTTATTTACACTATTTACATTGTTCGGACTGTTGATCTCATCTTTGTTGTCCTATTCATGGCGTTTTGGCCGTTGTACGACCCGGCTTTCTTCAGGTGACTGGAATTTCGAACTGTCCACCGGGGGGGGGTAGATTGTTCTAATTCCACGTGCCATGCCTCTTCCGGATATCTCATTATCAGTTACCTCCCTTTTAACTTAACTCACCAGGTTTTTTTGTTCACCTTTGTAGCCAGGTATTGAACTCAGAACTTATTCGGTCAAGTCACTGGATTCAACCAGAGCTTTTATCCACTGGGCCAGTGTACAAAATTTTGGGACTTATACCATTTTCTTTTTTCTCTTTTTTTTTTTTTTTAACCCCAGCTCATGTTAAAATTCCATATTGTATTCATGTCTATGCTTGGCCGACTTTTATGATTTTTATAGCCTAGTATATGCGCGTATTTCTAAAGTTTTCGTATTTTCTAGTGATGTCCTTTGTCTATTATTTCAGCCTCATCTCACAGCGGGTGGTGATTTCCCTTTTCCCTCCATATGTGGTCAGCCACACTTGACTTGTCTATTTCTCTTAGTGTTACGGCTTTACGGTGATCCTGGGGCGTACAACGGTCGAAATGTCGTGAATATGGCAACAAAGATGAGGATAATAGTCCGAACAATGTAAATAGTTACAATACCTTATCTCAGAAATATAGACAGGTAGACAGATATTTGAGTTGTTCTATAAAAAATATAAATTATGTTTGATTAGAAAGATGTTTATGTACAGTTACACAAAACTACCCCAACCTGCGATAATTCTTCTCTAGAATAATTGAAGAATCTGCAAGTGGAAATAGAGCGAAAAACGCGGTATGAATATCCATGTGGGATCACAAATAGGAAATACTCTCACATAATCTTGTATGCAAAGATGAAAGGAAAATCACCACCCCTTGTGAGATGAGGTTAAAATAATAGACAAAGAACATCACTAGAAAATACGAAAACTTTAGGAATACGCGCATATACTAGGCTATAAAAATCATAAAATCCGGTCAAGCATAGACATGAATACAATATGGAATTGTAATATGAGCTGGGGTAAAATAAAAAAGGTATGAGTCCCAAAGTTTTGTACACCGGTCCAGTGGATAAGAGCTGTGGTTGAATCCAGTGAATTGACCCAATAAGTTGTGAGTTCAATACCTGGCTACAAAGGTGAACAAGAAACCTGGAGAGTTAAGTTAAAAGGGAGGTAACTGATAATGAGATATCCAGAAGAGGCATAGCACGTGGAACTAGAACAATCTACACCGGTGGACAGTATCAAAACGACTCCAACTTCTGACAATTCATTCTAAAAGAACAGAAAAAAAACTAGACATAACTTATGAGTCTAGTTGGTTTTTTGTTTTGTTTTTTTTTTTTTTTGGGGGGGGGGGTTCTTATCAGTTATAAGCTGTTTGAATTCTGTTGTATTACAACAATAGAAACCGATATATGAACACCTCAACATTTTAGCTCAAATGGCAAATCACTTTTGATCCATTCCTTACATCAATAAGATTTAAACAACAAAAAGAAGAAATCACATTATTAATCAATCGAAATAACAGCTTTTCTTGTGCCTACCAAGAAATTATAAAATCTTAATTTCTGGTTATCTCGTTTTTGACAAGTGTCAGGATACCGGGATATTAGGCAAGGCCTTGGATAAGCAAGAAGCACAATTGACGGAAATAAGTTGTGTTAGTCAAATATGCATGTTAGAGACCAAAGTAACAAAGTCAGTTGTTGACAAACCACTTGTCACTAAACATGTATTTTTTATTTATCCTGTTTTGCTACTAAAGTAAACCAACCTGAAACGCATGAAAAAGATGTCAGTACAAGATTACCCAACTTAAAGAATAGTCTAAAAATAATTAATCTCTAAAAGAGAATTTCAATTTTTTTTTTTTTTTTTTTTTTTCAATATTCCTCCCAATATCAACAAACATTACAATAATCGTACATAAAGAATTGTCTGATAAACGTTTTCTAAAGAATTCATCCTTTCACTAGTCTTTGTGTCATTCACTTTCTCAAAAAAGTTTGAGTGGGTAATGGTGAAAAATTGTTTCTCATATAAAATATTCATAATTTATCAAAATGTAATTTGAATATTTTAATAGTAAGACTAACCTGTAGAAAGACAAAAAATAAAAAGCAAATACACTGTCGTTTAAAAAAAATATCTCGCATGAAGATGTTTCTTAAAGAAATGAATGTTCGCAAAACTTTCTACCTGCAGTGTACTCTGAAAATATTTTTAATGTATTCTATCTTTTAATGTAGCAACACTCATTTTAATGTATCCTCTGTTTCTGAACTTTAGACAGTGAAATACGCTGAAATAAGAGTGACGAAATCATCAAGTGCAAGCAAGATTTGTGTAAGCCTTCCTTTTGGTCCGTTTGAAAGAGGGTCCTGTTGTGGGCCTTCGAAAGGCTCGGTGTCATTTCGAAAAAATTTCTGCTCATGTTATGTATGATATACCGGTGGTACTTTATGACTGTAGTGGTCAAATTGTATGGCCAAATATTACAGAGGCGTTTTCCTAGCATTTCTGTTATAATTTATTTCGTGTATATCCCTATATATTCATCTCTTCAGACCGAAATCTTTTAGTAAATGGACATAGTTCCCCCAAACTGATATATATATATATATATATATATATATATATATATATATATATATATATATTCATTCATTCGGTGGACAGAGAGTTGCGTCCCTGGATAATTACGTACCTCTGATAATTTTTTAAAACTACCATACTTTCTTTACAAATGGCAATAGTAGTGTATAATACACAAATTTAAATATCTTTTCAATTTTAATGATAATACAGTGATGAATATATCATTTTTGTTTAGCAGTTATTATGTCAGAATTGAAAGAGAAAAATGAAAAATTACTGCATAATATTAGGCATTTATTATATAAATTTTCTTGGTTATTAACGTTCTATTTTTTCTCAGATCTTGTTTTAAGACTTATCATGGCAGTGTTTTCATGTATTTTTTTAAATTGTTCTATGATTTCTGGTCAACTTTCTTTCTTCTCTTTTGAGGTTACATCTTTATTTTCACATATTGCAGCCTTTATATATCTGAAAGTAAAAAATAAATAAATAAATATCAATAATATATATATTTCTTTGTATGTTGAACAATTCTTTAGTTGCATAAAATCTCATGCCACCAAATAACTTAGTGTGAATATTTATCATGCAGACAACGTAAAATTCACGTAGTATATTTCTAATATATATTCTCACTAGTTTTGTTAATAACAATTTTTATTGTGGAAACGCTGACTTGTATTATAAAATATCTCGTATATCTTTTTCTTTGTTTTTATCTTTCGTTTTTTTTCTTTCGTTTTTTTTTTCTTTCGTTTTTTTTTTCTTTCGTTTTTTTTTTTTCTTTTTTTTTTTTTTCTTTCGTTTTTTTTTTTTTTTCTTTCGTTTTTTTTTTTTTTTCTTTCGTTTTTTTTTTTTCTTTCGTTTTTTTTTTTTCTTTCGTTTTTTTTTTTTTTTTTTTTTTTTTTTCTTTCGTTTTTTTTTTTTTTTTTTTTTTTTTCTTTCGTTTTTTTTTTTTTTTTTTTTTTTTCTTTCGTTTTTTTTTTTTTTTCTCGCCCGACAATTTTACTATATCAGAATTTCCTTAAAACGGGTATTCTATGTTTATAACACCTTTCATAACAGGAATTTTAACTGCATGGATTCTTTTCATTCCGTCTCTTCTAATTAATTCTGCACACAATTTTCAACCTATTTCTGAGATCAATAATTCTATAAGCATCCATTAAAATCTTGAGAACTTGTTTGTTTGTTTGGGCGACTATGCTGATAAAATAGGTTTTGGATAAATATGATCTTGAACACAAAATCAACTACCCTACCAAGTGTTCCAAGAGATAGTACGCAAGTAGTACGCCAAAACAGAAACTATGAATGTGAAATTAGAATGAGACATTATGACTGGCAACCAAGATTTGTTGTTTTTTGGGGTGTTTTTGTTTTTTTGGGGTTTTTTTTTGGGGGGGGGGTTACGGTTTATTAATCTTTTGCAGGTTATTTTAAAACATAATTTTTTTTTTTTTTAGTTTTTAACTAAAAGTTTGTAAAAGTCTTTTGGAAATAATAATGATTTACTGATACAAGTCCTTAATTAGGACTTGTTGCGATGTGTGGTGTATACCTTTCACAAGGCCTCCGCACGTAAATAACTCAAGTGGAACTCTGCTCTCTTTACAATTTATAGCCGTTGCTTAACTTCGATGCTTCAACGGGATATGACCGTAAGCCCTGACAACCAGGATGACAACGATGAGACGGAATAAGTCTCTGTGTGATTCAATGAAATTCACACTCTTCACTAATTCCGACGGGATAGATAAACTACATACATACATGGATGCATGCATACATTTTTTTTTTACCCGTTTAGGGACACCATGTGTACTGCAGCGGCAGTAGAAATGATATTTCTTGGCCATCCCTCCACAGGCCTGTTTTGAATTAAGTTTTTCCTAGACCAGCTGCCACCCAGTCTGTCCTGCTATTTACCCATAGCTGGAAGAAGGAGGAGGAGAAGAGGATTCATACCTTTCCCAAGGATGGAGCCGACTGGAATTCCTCAATCCGAGCCGCTATCCATTACTCCATCGTCTCTCGCTAATGCATGCATACATTCTTACGTATAGTCTAGACAAATCAAAAACGCTTTACCACGTTAAAACTCAAATTTTACAACGACTAGAAGATCGCGAGAGCGTGGAACTTGAGTAGTGAATAGAGCTGTCTTTCGTTGAGTGTGTATATATATATATATATATATATATATTTTAAAAAATTATAACAAATATGTTATAACATATTTATGTTATAATTTTTTTAAATAATTATAGCGAGATTTACTATTAAGTACGTGTTTCTGACACCAAAAAAAAATGCAGATATTTTTTTCTTTTGAATGTAGTGCGACATAGTAATCTAAGTATATGCGAATGTCAGTGTGTCACTCTTTTTCAACTTTACTCTTAGAGGCTGTAGCCCAACATATCATACCATTTTGGAATCAACCCGACTCCGTCAACAAATTAAAAACATCCGGGCCCTGATCCGCAATCATGAAATTTGGATTATCAAGTTTTTATTGCTGAGATTGTTTTCGTTTTTTTTTTTTTTTTTTTTTTTTTTTTTTTTTATTTTGCGACGATTTTTTGTACGATAACAATTTTTGTAACTTTGAGACTAATTTGGGAATAATTGAAATTAATTGCGAAATCCAGCGAAAGTCACCCATGAAATAAATATAATTGTTTGTACGGAAAGTAAGGACCGACATGCATCAAATTGTCTTTAAATTAAGTGGCGACAAAAGAATTATCGTTGAACTTTTAAAGGATAAGCTTAAATATTAAATATTAATGCAATACAAATGCAGCGATCAATTTTGAGTTCTTCTGTAGTTTGTTACTCATCGCATACGGAAGCAGTTATGCCGCGCAAAAAAACAAAATCTCCGCCATCAGACGATCAGATTGCAATCGAAAGAGCCAAGGCTGTAGCGAGAAAATGAAGGTACTATGCAAATGAAAACACAGATCAAACGACAGTCATGAGACTTTACAATGCTGAGAATATGCAATGACTTAGGGTCTCCGGAACAAACTACTGAACAAGCTGAAAGCCCAATCATAATCCCTCCACAGAAGCTAGCTTAATTACTACTAAGATCATAATTGTGATAAAGTATTTATAAGTTAGAGGACAACCACATAAAACTTATTTTTGTGATGTTGGGCGGCTTTGCTTTTCACTTTTGCTATGTCAAGCGAAAGCTCGTTATCACTTCCCAAAAATACTCTTTATATTCGAGACATCGTAAACACCGGTACTAATATTAACGCCTTGCAATAATATCCGCACTAGTAATACTATTCAAGTAGTAATTGCCCAATAGTATAATGATCAGAAGAGCATCGTAATCTGTATAGAAGTAGAGAGTGAATGGATAGCAATAATGGATAGACAAGAAGAGTGAACAGGGATCGTATAGTTATCACGTTACTTCCTATTTATTCAATTCCTTTATGATCACGTTAATCTGCTTATTAATGGAATTGCCGGTGTCTCTCACTGGCGATCTAGTTTCAAACCACAGCGACACTTGATCTTAAACAACAAACTTCATTGACAATATTTACCCGATTTATTTATTTTTTGATTAACTAATTTTTGTCAATGTCTTAAACCAAGTAAATTCTGTTCTATTTTTGTGTTCTTTAAAGAACACATTGCTCAATAGAAAACTGTTTTAGTCTATGCTTTGTTAAGAAGTGTCCAGTATCTCTCAAATTGTTTAATTTCATTCCTTTACCTCTCAGCTTTTTTTCATGTTCGTACATTATCAATGAAGTGTTTCCACACACAGATGTTGCAAAGATCTTTGCCCGACCAAGAAGGAATTTAAAAAAAAATAATTATGTTTGGTCATTTGGTCAGATTTAGTGAAATGAATAAAGCCCAAAATTCGTCAAAACTAGCTTGTATTTTAATGTTTGGTATTACGGACAAATCTTTCATCCATTCACCCCCACATCAACGTACTTCGGATGCAACGGACAAAATCTGCAGGCAAAATAAAAAAAAATAAAAAAAAACTGCAGGAAAAAACTTCCAAATCGTCAACGATGTATTTCAAAATTAGCGGGTATAGTGGAAAGAATCGTATTAGTTCTCAAAGTCACCACTTGGTGGCGGTGGCGGCACTTTAATTGTAAGCAAAGACGAGTGTACAGTATATAGAGTACGACACATTAGTGCGTGCGTTCAAACATAGCTGTGAAAAATCTATTATTTTTGTTATTTTGATTAATATATCTATATAAATATATTTATTTATTCCATATATACATGTTTATATTATTTACATTATGCTCATAACTACTGGCACTATAGCGGTTTTATAACTCAAAAATAATCCCTTCCCATCTACGGTCAATCGGCTTTAACTGACCACCCATCCTCCCTATTAGTCTGTTTGAGGAGCGGTTTGTCTGTATTTGGATTGTGTGATATCACAAGTTCTTAAAATTGCCATTAATTAAATTCCTTTACATCTACACAATAGAGTAGAAGATTGTTTACTAATATGACGAATTGGGTTATAAGATTAAAATCAACAACACTCGGAGAGGTTATTAGGAAAGTAATTCGTGTCATGTGTTGTTAAATGTTTTCATATTTGTGCAGTTTTGGTGAATGAATGAAATATTTTTTTTGTGACATCTATCATTAAAATGTCATATTCAACATGACAAAGTAAGTAATATTTGAGTAAAATTTATCTTTAATCTTCATTCACGGAGAGATCCATTTTCACTTGTTCTCATGAGAGGTTGTTGAAAAGTGTCCATATTCTAAATTTCCCACCAGTAGAGTGGATTTCCTTTTTTTTTTCTTTTTTTTTTCTTTTCTTTAGGGAACCATGAGAAATTAGGTTTATTTTACTTTTCGGGACCGTGAGATCACTACACAGTTTATATTTCTCGTGATCGCGAGATCATTACACAGTTTATATTTCTCGTGATCGCGAGATTGCTACAGCTTTAACCTGGCCATGTTCTTAACTCAAAAATTCTTTATCATTAACATAATTACCATTGATTAATTAAAGTCTTCTAGTCTCTTCATAACAAATTTGTATACAGTATATCATCAATGATAATTAACAAGCTCGTTTCTCAGAGTAATAAGTTTGACTCTAGTTTGGTACGTTACTACGTGACCTTCTGCCATACTAAGCTAATCTTAGAAAATAATTACAGCATCCGAATGAATTTATATACGCCAGAATAAAACGGCATCATTGCAAATATGAATTTGGCTGCGACTTGTCTCTAGCTTGAATGATAAATGAGATTGTAAGATAAAAAAATAACATATAAAAATAAAATATATAAACAAAAAACAGAAAGAATTCAAATTAGAATAAGGCATTTACGCTTTCCTTTAAGACCCTTATTGTTTTCTCTCTATCTTTCTCATATATATATGATGGACTCTCTCGTCGGTCTCGACGTATGAGGTTCTGACAACTTTGTTTATTTAACCTTGTGTGTGAGTCGCAAGTCCTGCTAGTGATTTGCAAATAAGTTCACAAATTGAGCTGGAACAGCAGCAGATATTTTATTCCTTTCCCTAGTTTGACGAAGCTTGACAATGTTTGATGCTGCTTTGTTCTTGATGCCATTGTAGCATGTAGTCTTCCATTCATTACGATCAATTACAATGTTCTCAATGGTAGTGTGATTTATATTCGCAGCTAAGAGGTTACTTTTCAGCTTGTCCCTGTACCTAAGCAAAGGCCTTCCTACGTTTCGATGATCATTGTCAAGTTGACCATACATGAGCATTTTGGGAATTCTGTTGTCTTGCATACGTAACACATGACCTGTCCAGCGCAATTGTGATTTCACGAGAAAGGACTCAATACCATCAATATCACACATGGTGAAAAGTTCTGCATTTGCCATTCTGTCGCTTAGGCTTACCCTACAGATTTCCCGAAGACAGCCTTTATGAAAAATATCTAATTGCTGAATTTACTTTCTGTACATATTTTGCGCCGGGACGTAGAAGTACCAAGGTTGGTGTCTGGGGGTGCGGATAAACCACTGGGCGAGATGCCCCCCTCAATCTTTGTTAAGAGATATATAATCAACAAACAAGAAGGCAACCCTCAAATAAAAAGCAGCAAATACTGAACTCGACCGAAAAACGCCGGAAATTTGCGGGACCAGAGCATACTTACATATTACTATAAATCTACCAGAATTAGACAGGCTCTGTGCATAACTTCTGTTATAAAGGAAAGGAGAAAAATAAAATAATTTGGGCCAATTAAAAACATTAACACAAAGAGTCTTTTGATATTAGCCGAAACAAAGATTCACATCACAGTCTCTGAGGCTAGACAAAACGATATAAGCTCAGAGCTGTGAGCCAATGTAAATATTGTTAATAGAATAAACTCAAATACAAGATGCCCAGTTAATCAACTTTTGCAAAAACAAATACTGGAAAGAGATAAGAGGAAAATCTCAAGATATTTGGTAAAATAAAGTTTGCTAGGGGTCACCTCAGGGTGCGGTTATGGTTAGAGAGCTCATCGGGTTGATCATTCTTCTATGTGCTATCCATGGCTTTCACAATTTTCTGTCCTTTGTAGCTCTTAATAACCTTTTGGCATTTTGCCATCTCTCTCAAATCCTGCTCCGCTATCCATTCACTTAAGCTCACCAGGTATGTTATGCGTTGCTTTCCTCTGTCTCTCTCATCTTCAATCTCTTCTGTGACTATCAAATATTCCAAACTCTTTCTTCATTATATATTCCAGCAATTTCAACTCTCTCTTTCCGATGTTAAGTAAAAGTCTGCTTTTTGCTGTCATTGTCTCTTGAACTTCGTCGCTGCTCACATGTTCGGTCCATGGTATTCTCAGCATCTTTGGGCACCTCGACGTGGTTTAATGGTTAGAAAGCTTGTCTTGCTAGATCAATTACGACTGAGTAGTAAGTTCGAGCCAAACTGGGTGCCCCTTACTTACGGCCTTGTGCCACATCCAAGATACACTTGGAAAATCACTATTCTCAGCATCTTTATGTCGAACCACATTTTTTTATGTTTTATACAAGATATTGTAAAATTCTATCGTAACTGAAGTCGGATTGTAAATTTTAACACTGGGATACAAGTAATAAATTGAAAGACCACTACTTTTATGTGTCTTGTCTCTTTAGGACATATACAGATTGTACTAGTGACTAATTAGTTTGATCCTAAATTGCCGCTGCATTCTTATGACCTAGCGCCACGTTAAACTATGTTTAGTACATGTAGCGCCTCAGAGTGGGATCATAATTAGTGAGCTAATCAGGTTAAGCATTACTTCTGAGTTGTTATTTCCATCTTTACACGGTGCCCAATACTTGTGACCTTGAACCAAGCTAAGTCTAGATATTTACAACTCAGAATTTTTTGTTGTTTCTTCTACTTTGGCCTCCATCATCAAAGCCTATGAACCTCTTTCACTTTTAACAACATTCATTTTCCAAGTACATACACTTGGCATTACCCTCTCTGTTTCCTAATCTTCTGATTCTCTGGTGCGGAATATCAGACCGATCACCCCGAAGATTTTTTTTTTCATTTGTTCTGCATTTCATTTAACATTGCTTGCTTATTCCACCAACTACTCTGAGATCTTTCTTTTCAGACATTATTTTCCGTTCCTTGTTTTTGCGTTGCGGATAACTGCCTTCCACTTACTGCTTCCGACCATCACAAAAATAATTTCAATGGTACAAGAGAAACACCTTTACAGAATCGATCAGTCTTTTAGATTAATAGCCTCTTAACAATTATCAACGTTTGGAAACGAGCAAAGTTATATACTGTTTTCTAAAGAGTTCGTTACTAGTCAAGATACGCGGGTCATTATTAAAAGTTCATTCTCAGTATTTATATCCCTTCATTATTTCATAATATTTCGATTCCTACGTGATTTACATGATATTTTCAATTATATTATAGTCAGACATTTTGCTAACGTCAATTTTTATAATTCATTTTATGCAAGATTGTTTTCATTCTATCATAAAAGAAGTTTGATTAGGAATTTGTACTGTTTATCTTATAATAATTATAAGACACAATTTAGTAGCCACACTGTGATCCAAGTAATAAATTAAAAGACCACTTTTATGCGTCTTGTCTCTTAAGGGCGTGAGTGAACATGGCTCGCCACAACTTCCTCTTCTTATGAAAGTTTTCTCTATCTCTTCTAACCCCTGTTCGGTCAACCATTTAGAAAAGCTCATTAGACAGGTTATGCGATGCTTTTCTCTATCCCTGTTGCCTTTAATATGTCATACGAGTATTACATTTTTCAAGTTATCATTCCTCATTCTGTGGCCTAGAAATTTCAATTGTCTCTTTCTGTTGTTAAGTATGTGTCCTTTTTGTTTCCACTTTCTCTTAAATTTTAGCCCTTTCAACCCATATTTTCAGCCTCCTTCTATAGAGCCACACTACTATTGTCTTAAGTCTTTTCTTCATCTGTGAGGTGATTGTCCAGCAGTCATTACGATAGAGAAGAACCGATATTACAATTCAGTACTACTCTTTTTTTTCTGTTGGTTTCTAACAAGATTTTTCTGATTCTTAATATTTACGCTGACCTAAAATGGAAAAATGATATTGAATCAATTGCTAAGTCTGTAACTAGAAAAGTTGAGCTAGACAATTTTTCTTACATATTTATAAGTCTACCATTCGTACTTGCTGTTATATCTGGTCGTTACTCCTGTTATATATTTAGATTTTTGATGAAATTCAAAGAATCTGTAATGTTATTCGTCCTGCTTGACATCTCGACTTTAGTCTTTCCCACCGCCGTAACGTAGGTTCCTTGTACCTTTTCCGGATATAAGAGACTGCTTCCCCGGTCCCGACAACTCTCTTATATCCAGGTTACACTGTACTTAATTCAATAATCCTTTTGAAAGTAAAACGAATTGGTTATGCAATCATTTTCTAATTTTCTCAATTTAAAGAAATTAAATATTTTTAATATTTTCGCAATTATTGATTACTTTGTTAAAACTAAATAAAACCGGGTGTAATATTTTTTTTTTTTTTTTTTTTTTTTGTGGTTTTAATGATTTCATGCTATAGTCTATGTAGACGATGGAGAATAGAGGGACCTTCAGATTACCTTTTAAATTGCTCTAATATTCTGGCTTCTTTTCGTGTATCAGTGCTAATGGATCCTTACTATTAATTTCGAGCCTTACAAGATACCTCACACATTTTGTCTTGTAGCTGAACTAATAAATATCTGTATATTAAAATTAGTTGCGTGGAGCAGTTATTCTCAGAATTGTCTCACTGCTTATAAACATAAAAATCCCCAATAATTGTGACATTTGCACCAGATTAAACTAAATTTATCTAAAATATATAGATATCTATATTTAAATGTCCATATTCTAAATATCTAAATTTGAGAATTTCAAATAGATGGGACCTTTAGAATAAAAGGTGGGGCTGAATTTAAATTTTTTTTTTTTTTTTGTATTTTCATATATTCGAAATTCTTTTATAATTTTGTTTTGTATTTTCAGTAATGTAACATTTTAATCCTAAAATATCGCAGCCTAAATTAACTGTTGGGTGGAAAATTCCTGTATTGTTTTGTTTTTCTGTTTTTCGTTTTTTTTTGTTTTTTTTTTTCACTTTGTTTTATTTTATTTGTATTTTCTTTCTTTTTTTTTTTGTTCTTTTGTGCATGTTTTTGGCTCTTAGAATGACATTTATAAACATAACAACGTCAGCTTATTAACAAAATAAACATATTTCAAACAGCGAAACTCGGATATATTAATGCAAATTTATTTTAAAATTAATTTCAAATGAAAGCATGAAATAAAGCTTAAACTTGAGAATTCGCAAAGCCTGGCCAGGTTCTGTTAAATTACATGATAGTATAAATGGAATATAGTTTCATGACATAAATCTTTCTATCTTCAACATAATTTACATTTCGTGTTTTCGAGTCTCATAACCTTCAATCAAAAATTATGATTTACAATCGTTCCACAGCAAATCACACAAAATTCGTTGCCATTTGATTTCCATTCGGTTATTAAATCTGAATTTTTCTTAAGAAAATCCAATTAGAACATTTTTCAAGTGATTAATTTTTGAGGATCTATCATTTTTGGAAATCTCTTAAACACTGTTTTCGATTGAGGGAAAATGAAAATAATTACACGCTCGGTATAACCCGAATAGAATCCTAACAATAATCATGTCCAATTTATTCATTCTTGAACAATCTGTCCTCACGTGAGTAATAACCAATCTACTTTGAAATTATTTGGAAATTTTCTTCTATAACAAGTAATAAATGATACTTGATCTACTGTATGCAAATAGTGATTAACTTATCAAGCATAACATAGATGTGACACAAAGCCGCAAGTGTGGGACAACTAGTGAAGATCGAACTCACTATGCAGTCGTATTTCATTTCTAGAATGAGTAATTATCAATGTTCTTGTATTATTTCGAAATGTTGTTCTCATCTTCGTTGATAATGATGTTGTTTTATACACAGTTTGGACCAGTAACCCACTGGTCGTCCACATCAATGGACACTCGATGACCAGAGGGTATATGGTCGAAACGTTGTGTCTATAATAAGAACTATAGCAGGCAAGACGAGAAAAATATTTCGAACTGAGTTAACGAAACAAGCTTAATATTACGTCATATCAAAGTGCCCCAATCTATTATAAATAATTATTCAAAACAAAATATCAAGCACACACACACACACACACACACACATATATATATATATATATATATATATATATATATATATAACAAATATTTAAGTAAATGGTCTGTTGATAATAAACAGTATTAACATTTACCGGTCTGAATGTACGAAAAATATCATAGAAAATATGTGTCCTCCGGCAGGAATTAAATCTGTATCTGTATTCTACACGGAACCCTTATATAGCTATAAAAGGCAGGATGTGTGTGTGTGTGTGTGTGTGTGTGTGTGTAACGAATGCACGGCCGCAATTTTCGACGGATTTACACCAAAATTTACATGCACATGCTCCAAGTTAGCAGGAAGATAATGGAAATAATCAATTTTGTTATGCTTCTACGGCAGTTTTCATGTAGTTTGCGGCCATTTTGTACCGGCCAGAGTGACAGCCAATAGCTGACTGCCACGAATAGGCAGGAAGATTTTGTTGGCCAGCATGAAAGCCAACAGCTGACTGACACGAATGTTAACTGGCATGCTAGCATGCAAGAACAATCGATAGCTGCATTCGTCACAAGTGGGGAAAATTTAAATCTGCCTGGCACTTTACTCCAATTGGCTCATTCGCTTGGTTGAACTCAACGTTGATTCTGCTTCCACAGAACTGGAAAAAAGTATTTAACATTTTTTTTCATTCGGTTTTCAGTTACGAGTCCTTTTTTAAAGCTGATCGTTTTGTGTTCATTTTGTTTACAGATTTAATGTTTAGTATAGAGCTTAAAAATTTCGCGGTGTGAGATAGGCAAGAAGTAAGGCATGTAGCAACATCAGCACGACAAAGGGCACTCCTTTAAATGCAAGGAAGGGCAAAAATATTTTAAGTCAAGTGATAGCGATGGCTGTACGAGTTGTACGATTTTTGAATCAAGCACGGGTAACGCCGAACCATGCTGCTCGTCTGTGTGTGTGTGTGTATATATAAATTATATTATATTATATATATATAATATTATATTATATATTATATTATATATTATATTATATATATATATTATTATATATATATATATATATATTATATTATATTATATATATATATATTATATTATATATATTATATTATATTATATATTATATTATATTATATTATATATATATATATTGTGGCCGAGTCGGTTAAGGCACATCTGCGTAAATGACGGTTCCTTATAGGATGCAGGTTCGAATCCTGTCAAAGGACGAATATTTTCTATGAAAATTTCTCGGACATTCAGGTCGGTAAATGTTATTTAATACTGTTTATTATAAACAGAGCATTTACTTAAATACTTGTATCTATAAAAAGAACGTTAAACATTAAAATGTCTTTAATAAATATATATATATATATATATATATATATATATATATATATATATATGCTTTTATATAACTATATTCATTTTTCATAAAACCGTAGATCCCCTTCTGAAAAAAAGTCAGTCATTTAATAGTCTGTTAAGTTGCAGATTAACAATAAAAATGCCTAAATAAAATGTAAAAATGAAAAATATAATACTTCATGCGCTGTCAGTACTACTTAAGTATTATCCAAGTGGAACCATCGGTAGAACAACAATCATTACAATGAAAAACATCTGCATCACACTTCCCTTTATTTTATATACTTTGTGTGTGTGTGTGTGTGTGTGTGTGTGTGTGTGTGTGTGTGTGTGTGTGTGTGCATTCAATAATCTTAATAATAATCCTGTCTATATTGTTAAACCTGTTAATATAGCCATCAGCTGGATTTGACAGGAGATATTTCTTATCGTTTACAAATTCTGTGATAATCTCCTATCTTTTATTCAACAAAAGTCGTTTTCGTTGTAATGCAGATATAGCCAGCTCCACCTTCGAGCCCAAATTTTATAGGTTTTGTTTTTATATTTTTGTTGAATATCAATTATATTTTCCTCGACTTTCCCAGTGTTGTTCTGATATTTTAACGGTTGGTTATAGAGCTGCTGTTTAAATGATCTTTACTTGACACCTATATAGGGTTTGTTTTAGGCTCTTTCGCATCATTCCACAGCACTTTAGATGATTTCTCTTGCCTGAGATTCCCACAGATGTAGCAGTTCCTTCGCCTTTTATAATTGCAAATTCTTATTGTTAGCTGATGACGCATTTCTACTATACCTTTTGATTAGTCTCTTGATCTTAGGCATACAATTATAACCTAGATTAATGGTGTTTCCGTTCAATATTTTATACAACACACGCTTTGACACAGTGATTTCCCCAAAAAGATAGATATTTAGAGGGTGATTAGACAGTCTTTTACTTTTTTCATATAAATGCTCTGTTTTATTTCACAGGAAAGACCACAAACCCGTGATAGTTTCGTATTTCTCAATGTTGCTGCTAGTAATCGGTATTTAATTTAAAATTTTAATGTTAGCCATCATGGCAAACATATAATCCTTCCTTCTAAGACTGGCGCAACACTGTTCACCCAAGTGCTACACAAAACTAAGTTTAGGGAATATCTGAATAAAAGCATGATATTCGTCAAACTTTTGTCATATTTAAAGGAAACAGTTCCTCTGAGAACAAAATCACGTTAAAACTATTTCCAAATATTTTTTGTTAAATAGCAACTTTTAGGTGTACAATAAAGCGGTGTAAATTGATGTAAAAGATAGGAATAAAAAAACAATCAGCGCCGCAGTATTTTGTAAATAAATTGTATTTAAGTCCTGCAAAAAAAAGAAACGTTAAAATAAAACATGTAGCGAAATCTTTTCATTGATCTTTGAATTGAATAATCAGAAACGAACACCAATATAAATATTAATCTATATCACCCTCCAAATTGTTTTGGTAGCAGGCAGAAAGGAAAGCTATCATAGTTATGTTTGCTCACTCATTTTGCCCTCTCCATTCGCTGACGAGTAGTCGGCAATATTCCCTACTGGGAACAATAAAAATTTGCCAATACATACCCCCACACATTGTGCCATTTTATTATGATCAAACCTTCCTCATAGTGAAAAGATGACTTCTAATTTTCACTGAAAAATCGACAGTGCTGCCCACTCGGAAACGATGACTGTAGCACGCCCAAACGTCAGCGCGAACAACAGAGTAGTTAGCGATAATGACACGGTCATCAAATCATTTGACAGGATATGGCACTTACATCTATTTGTGAAGATGTCAAAGTCAAAACGAGTTCAGAAATCCGGGAAATGCTTTAACAGAGGATGGAGAATGTGATATCAAAATCTGAAGATGGATTAATATAGAAAAAGTTGCCTTTCTAAAAGCTAAATAATGTCTCAAGAAACAGGGAAATTTCGTTAAAAACTAAGTTTTAAGAAAAATGAGAACGCAATGAGAATAAGACAGTTGAAGTTTCTAGGACACATGAACCAAGTGTTCTTTGAGAATATGACTCTCGGGGCATATTACTTGTAAGACGAGCAGAAGGAAACAGCGTATAACTGTTGTAGTATAACTACGGATGATAATGGGTATATCCCCATTCACACAAATACTGTAGTAAATACTGTTTGTTGGTCTGCCCTCAGAGATTCACAGTGGAATTCACTTGACTCACTTCTAGCAGTTGACCACTACTTCTACGTGCCACTGGCAAATCTTATAGGTGTTGTTCTTGTCCTAAATATTATCGCTCATTAGCAACCTCCGTTTCATTATTCTGTTCAAAAACCTTCCTTAGGGTGCAACAGTAACCTAACGAACGGTTTGTGCATATGGGTGATATAACAGGGAGTGAATGGTATGTAAACGATCAATGAAAAGAGCAACGAAGAATAGGAAGTAGTGGAGAATCATAATCGCTATTGCACATAAAAGAAATCCTCTTTGCTTGTCTCAATTACTTTTTAAACATTTTTATTTATAGATGTAAAATCGTTAGACTAAAAGTAAATACTCGACGATAAAATGTAGCACATTTGAAACATTCAAAACAACTGAATAAGTGTTCTTTTTCACTTTGTAAACAGCGTTTTTTCTTTTTCATTTTACTGTGTCTGTTGTTAACGATTTTCCAAATTCTCCCTTTCTGCTAAACGCGTGTAATGTCTCAACCTGCAATTCATGCATAAACATTGACAATTTTTATTTCGAAACAGTCCTGTGAAAAATAAAAACAAGCAAGACAATGAACGCTGATAAAAGACCCCAAAACCCTTTGGCAAATAGCGCCAGAGATCGATATGGTAGTAAACAATGCTCAATTGGTGTTCGATAGACCGAAAGTATGCCATGTTTTAGTCATATCGATATTGAACAGCAGAATATTTATCTAAACGTCATTTTCCTTTATTTTCCTTTCCACATATTTGATTCTTCCTCCTCTACTCTTTGTTCTATTAGAAATGTTCTTCTCTATTCTCTTCTCTCTCGCCTCCCTCCCCTATATTCTCTCTTTTTTTTCTCTACTTTTCTCTATCGCCCTCTCTACTTTTCTCTATCGCCCTCTCTACTTTTCTCTATCGCCCTCTCTACTTTTCTCTATCGCCCTCTCTACTTTTCTCTATCGCCCTCTCTACTTTTCTCTATCGCCCTCTCTACTTTTCTCTATCGCCCTCCCCATATTCTCCCTCGATATCTCTCTTGTCTCTATTCTCTCTCCCCACTATTTTTCATTCTCTTTTTTTCTCTCATTCTTAAATAATCTTTATTTCCCCTCTTTCTCTCCGTTTCTCTCTCCCTCTGTCCTCTTTCCCCATTTGAGGAGGAGAGAGAAATAGATATGACAGAAGATCGAATGGGAACAAGTGTTTTATTGTTCAATGTAACTTTTTGCACAATACGGGCATATGACTCCATTTACTTTCACTTTTTCTGCTCATTCAATAAGTGATTAGATGAATATCGACAAAATGCTACAATCACGACATATCACTATCGTTATATTGTTCAAAAATGCACATGTTACTATATTGATTCATATATTTTAATAATAATTATGATCGTGTTCTTACGTATTGGTAATCATATATTTGAGCCGTCGTGCACTATATGCCAACTGCTCCAACCCTGTTTGAACGGATACAGATTTTTAATCTTTTTAAAGAGAAATTGCATTTTCACCTGATTACATCGACAAGCACAGTGTTGCCATGTTTAGTTTTTTAGTGAATGCTTTGATAAGAATTTTTGATTAACAAACAGGCCTAATTTCTAATGTTTTGTCATATCAAAGCAGTGTCATGGTTTGGTTTTGTGAACCATTATTTGGGAGAGTTTCGACGTTTGTTCCCGGCCATCAGATGGTTATGAAAGCGAATGCAAAAGAGATGTCTCTTTACAGTGATTACAGGAAGTCAAGCAGCCGGCAGAAACCTCGCTATTACAGAGTTTCTTTTGATTATCTATTCTTTCACCGACTTTTCCATCAGCGAGGAATTTGTATGATAAATTCTGAGACTCCGTCAACTTTTCAGCTATATGGCTGCAATTTCCGTTTTGTAATCACGAATGTATCATCCTAATTAACCGTTCCCTATCATAACGGGTAATGAAAAATAAGCTTTATATGGCAACATTCAACGCAAAATGCAGTGAATTGACAAAAATAAATTTCCACAACCAAAATGGCTGAGCTCCATGGAAGAAAGGTAATATTGTGCGTGTGCTGGAATCGTCAGAGTATTTTTAATTTAGATTTGTAGGTATTAAAATGAGTGAAACAATACATGCACATTTATTCGCCCAGCAGCTGCAACATGTCTAAAAATGTTTGGTCGAAAAGCACCCTGCACTTCAAAAGAAAAAATGTTTTGTATAATACATTTTGGAACTTGGATGGTCTCTTCTAACCGGCCGGCCAACAGATCACCTTTTTTGTTTCGTTCGATTTGATATAAAAAAACAAACTTTCACTGATGAAAAAGCAGATTCAAGAATTCGTCGACACCGGTTCCGAAGCGAAGTTAAGCAATATCGAGCCTGGTCAGTAACTAGATAGGTTACTGCTTAGAAATATCAGGTGCAGCAATCTTGGATGTGCAGATGATATAATGCATAATGCGTGGGACACCTCGAGGCGGTGTAATAGTTAGCAAGCTTGTCTGGCTAGAACAATTACGACTGAATAGTGAGGTCAATCCTCACTGGGTTCTCCCTACTTTCGGCCTCGTGCCACATCTAAGCTACGTTTGGAAAATCACTATATGGGGTACCGCGAGGTGGTGTAATAGTTAACAATCTTGTCTCGCTAGAACAATTACGACTGAGTAGTGAGTTTGATCCTCAATGGGTGCCGCCTACTGTCGGCCTTGTGCCACATCTAAGCTATGCTTGGAAAATCACTATAATGAATAATGCTTCAGAATTGTTCATCGGATTGCCGACTTCCTAATCCAGCTAGGTTCGTTAGATTTACTTACGTGCAAATATCGTTGGGAAATGTATGAATCTTTCTTCACCCCCGCTATGGGTTAATTAGTAAAACTGATATCGTTATATCAATATTATCTCAAAATTCGTACGATCTAATATTGTCTGGATTTTAATAACTTACAAATGGTTAAGCAGTAGAAAACGAATCAAACACTTAAGAATTTGTGGAAATCTTTTCCATATCAAAACTTGCAGAATTTTGTTCAAAAGTTATAGAATAGTTTCCTGATAACTGACAATAATCATTGCCAATAATCTCTATCTATAAAATGCAGGATGTGTGTGTGTGTGTGTGTAACGAATGCACAGCCGCAATTTTCGACGGATTTGCACCAAAGTTTACATGCACATGCTCCAAGTTAGTGGGAAGGCCAAGACCAACTCCCATCGATAGTGGAAATAATCGTTTTTTTCATGCGTCTACGGCAGTTTTCATGTAGTTTGCTGCCATTTTCTACTGGCTAGAGTGAGAGCCTATAGCTGGCTGCCACAAATAGGCAGCAAGATTCTATTGGCCAGCGTGAGAGCCAACAGCTGACTGACACGAATGTTAACTAGCATGCAAAATATCGATAGCTAAATTCGTCACAAGTGGGAAAAATTTAAATCTGCATGGCACTTTACTCCAATTGGCTTATTCGCTTGCTTAAACTCAACGTTGATTCTGATTCCGCAGAACTGGGTTCGGTGTGAAAAAGTATTTAACATTTTTTTCATTCGGTTTTTCCAGTTACGAGTCCTTTTTTAAAGCTGATCGTTTTGTGTTCATTTTGTTTAGTTCTTTTTTTCGTAACAGATTTAATGTTTAGTATAGAGCTTAGAAAAAATTTGCAGTGTGAGATAGGCAAGAAGTAAGGCATGTAGCAACATCAGCACGGAAAAGGGCACTCCTTTTATTACTTCAACGGTCCCAAGAAAATTAAATTTCGGCATTAAATGACCCATGAGAGACTGATATGCCGTTAAACAATCAAAGCAAACCAACATCTGATTGGGAACGTTTTAAGAAAATTATTTGGTTTACATACAGCTTCGAAAAAGGCATCTTGGAAATCATGTTTCTTCTATGTGCCGTGCCCCTTGAGGAGGCTAGCGATCATGGCTCTCCGCAATGTCCTGTCCTTTCTAGATCTTAATAAACTTATTTTTTCGCCATTTCTCCTAAACCCTACTCTGCCATACATTCCCTCAAGCTCACTAAGTAGTCAGTCTCTATCTCTCTCTCTCTATCTCTCTCTCTCTCTATCTCTCTCTCTATCTATCTCTATCTATCTCTATCTCTCTCTCTCTCTATCTCTCTCTCTCTCTATCTCTATCTCTCTCTCTCTCTATCTATCTCTATCTCTATCTCTCTCTCTCTCTATCTATCTCTATCTCTATCTCTCTGTCTGTCTATCTGTGTCTGTCTATCTCTGTCTGTCTATCTATATATATATATATATAATTTCCCAAAAACTTTCTTCGTTATCTGTTACTGATGTAAAGCATAAGTGTCCTTTTTGTTTTCATTTTCTTTTTCGTTGCTCACCTTCGGTCCATGGTATTCTCATTTTCCTCCTGCAGAACTACATGTCTGACGCATCTAGTCAAAATTTATTTTATTTCCGACGAATATTTTCTTTATCAGATCCTTCATTTCTGTCACAAATTTCAAATCAAATATCCACCAACCGTTAAAAAAAATCAAATGAGTATTTGATGGAGAAATATGATCGTGTAACTGTCCACAATTTTTGTACCATGTAAAAACAAATAACGATGACAGTGGCAATATATTCGTAGCTTTAGCTTTAAGTGTGACATATGCAGCCCGAACAATTTTTCTTTTGTCTGGTTTATAAGATAAAGCATATCGTTATTCATTGTAGCTATATCCAATATGGATGTTCGTTTGTGTACAATGACTACATTTTCAATAGTATGGAAAAAGATTTTAAGTCACTTCGAAAACAAATTTTATTTTAATTCCCATTTCAATCTACTTGTCTTAGCGATCGTAGAGTATTAGACTGATAATTATAAATTATATAGCAGTGAATAATATTTTTAGTCAGGTTTAATTTCAATGATAACGATTTCTCCAAAAAAAAAAAAAAAGGAAATATTCGTAAACAAGTTAAAGATTTTAAAACGATTTTATTGAATTCATAAAACCGTATTCCAAAAAATATAGATTTAAAACTTTTTGCTGAGAAGGGATGTTTGTGCTTGCGGTCATCGCCATCTACTGACAAATGACAAAATCCACTAAAGCCTTTCCTCCTTTTCTTTCTTGACAGTTATAAAAATCGATCTTTTTTTTATATATATATTTTCGTTAAATAAAAGGCATCAAAATATTCAATTGAATGCGAAAAGTGGGTGAATTTAAAAAAAAGAAAATGACAGCATGTTTCAAGTGAACATGTCTTTTCGAGTTGAATTTATTTTTAAGCAAAAAAAAATATATCCCACTCAAATTTATTTATTTTTAGAGGAAGCTATATTAACCACCCAATGGAAACTTGAATATATTTATAGCAATTTTCCTTTTCCCATAATCTTTCTCCAGAGACTGAGTTAATTTAAAAATAAAGCGAAGAGCAAAATACAGCGTGTATGTTTTCCTTTAGAAAATACGATACAATATTTAAGAATTGTATATTAGACTCATTTTCGTCATTGTCAGCAATGAAAGCGGTTTTATCTTGTATCTAAGAATTTAATTCCTTCTTCGCTGATCGCTTCCTTTATGATGATAGCGTTGATGACTATGTACCCCAATTCATGAGGCAATGCATTGACTTCATGTCAATGTTGATGGAAAAGGTTGATTTTTGTCGAGCCTTTCTCTCTTGGCGTCTGACTTATTCCTTTTCTCTTATACTGGCTTCTAGGCTTTTGGTTCCGATGGTGATGGAATACTGCCTATTGGTACGGTCTCGGGCTTGTTTCAAAAGATTTGGGTTCAAGTCCAGTAGCTTTCAGTGTTGTTTTGAGTTTGTCTTTGTATCTTCGAAAAAGACAACCCCGTGTTTTTTTTTTCTAGAGTGAGCTCACTGATTAAGACTTAACGTGAAATCCTTAACTTTTCCATTCTTGCTATATGTCCTATAAATCAGTAACGGTCTTCCATGATCAGCGATTTAATGCTTTGGGTATTGACTCTTTCCAAGACTTTGTTGTTGGCCACATATTATTTCCATTTGATGTTCAAGATTGAATGAAGTTTTTACTGGTGAAATTGTCCTAATTTTTGGATGTCGCGACTATAGTGTCCATGTTTCGCAGTCATATAGCAAAGTTAAAATTACCATAATTTTGAATGACTGAGGGTAGCATTGTCAGTAGAATGGTGAAGTTCTGAGATGTGATTTTAAACGTTTAGATCGAAGTTTAATTGGGTTGAAAAATCCTTCATCACATCGATATCTGATGTCAACTCCTGGATTGCCTGGAAGAAGTTTGAAGCATTGCACTCAGATACAATGAGAATAACATAGGTGCCAAGAGGTATCCCTCTTTTAGTCCACACATGATTTAAAATTCTTCTGACTGCATGTTTTAGTGGAGTATTCGTCCAGACATATTGTCATGCACAGTTTGAACCAGATAAATTATTCGAGTCATCCAAAAAGATGAAGAACTTTCCACATAGCAGTTCTTGGAATGGTATCAAAGTTATTTTCATAATCATAGAAAACAAGGAAAAGGGGTTTGTTTTCCTTGCTTTTCTCTTGGAGCTGCCTTACACAATCATATCAATTGTATCATGAGAAACACGGAATCCACATTGAGATTCTGGTAGGATTTTTCGATGATGTTTTGGAGACTTTTCCAGTGACAAAAGTAATAATGTTTCACTAGTCCGCACAGGCTTTTCGGTCACTTTTTTTTTTTTTTAAAGATCATTATGATAATTGCATCTTTCAGTTTTTGTGAACTTGTTGGGATTCCCACATCTTCAGAATGAGAGTGAGCATGCAGGTTGGCAAGCGGAAACCTCCATGTTTGATCAGTTCGAAACTTATTTTTTTCTGGGCTTTCGAACTTCCTTGATCTCACTTGCTTCATAGGTTGCTTAAATTCTTGAAAATAAGCCTCATATTCACCCACAGCTGAGGGGGGTGGGTAATTTGGAACGTTGCTCAGAAAGTCCTTAGCTATAGTCGATTTTCTATTGAAGAGTAGAAAAATGTTCATTCCAACGTCGGAGTGTACCTTGCGGATCTGTCAGAATGTTTGTAGTGTCAGCAGCTAGAAGAGATCTAATTGATATTCGTACTGGTCCAAATATTTGTTTCGTTCCAGCATAGAAATTACAGATATCACATGCATTTGCATAGAACCTGAATCTCGACTGTTTTTTGTTGCTACCAAATGTTCTGCAGTTCTCTTAGTTTTGTTTCACATTCCTGTTTTAGCTTCTGAATGTGCTTCTTTTTGAGACTGGAACTTCGATCTTATTCTTTTTGTCACAATCAGGTTGTTGATTTCAATGTTGTTTCATAAACAAGTCCTGATACTTGGTCTTGATGAAGCTGATGAGTATTTGCTGTTTCACGAATGGTTCTCTATTCTTCAAGATATTGGTCGTTGACAGGATTAGAACTAAGTTCTTGACTTATTTTGGTTTCAAAAGTAATTGCAGTGTCAAGGTTCTGGAGTTTTGAGACATCTTATGTTCTACGAGATGGCGGTCGATATTTCATTTTTTTATTATTTTATTTTTTTTTTTTTGAATGGTGAAACTCATGTGTGGTGGCAAGAAGATGACAAGTCCAACAGACATCGGCATTAAGGCTCATCGTTTCTTTTCTTTTCTTTTCTTTTGTTGCCGTATGATGGCATAGTCTATCATGTGCCAGTGTTTGGATTGGGGATGCATGCATGTGGTATTGAAGATAGAACTGTGTTCTTCACTGCCTTAACCGGGTATTGAACTCTCACTATTTTGTGATCTGTCACTGGATCTAACCAACGCCTTTATCAACTGTGCCATGTGTGGCACGTGGAACTAGAACAGTCTACCCCAGTGAGCGAAATAGAGGGTTCAGTTCGACATTCCAACCACCTGAAGAAGGCCGGAGCGTACAACGGCCGAAACGTTGTAATAAATATGGCGACAAGGTTGAGGACAATAGTCCGAATAATGTAAATAGTGTACATAAACAGAAATACAGTGTGACCCGGATATAAGAGAAACCCGGATATAAGATAGATTTTCTCTGGTTCCAAATTAGAGCCAAACTTACCTAAACAAAATAGACCAAACCCGGATATAAGAGAAACCAGATATAAGAGACTTATTCTCCGGTCCCGACAACTCTCTTATATCTGGGTTACACTGTATGTTTTACAGTGAATGTCGAAAGAAACAGTTCATCAAATGTATCACTTGTTACTTTTATCATAATTTAATTTTTAATGAGTATAATAGAAGCCATTCAATAATTTAAAAATATGATAACGTTTTTTATTATTATTGTTGTTAAAAATATTTGAAAGAGCAAGAAATTTACTATTCTGAACCAATAGTAAAAAAAAGTAAACAAAATAACGTCACGACTCGAAACGCATTTTCTGCAAATTTGAAAATACGATCGACACTCCGTCATCAGCGTCTATCTCACACTATATTAATATTAGGTTGGTGCAAAAATAATTTCGTTTTCTCACATAGTAACATATGTTAGAAAACGAAATTATTTTTGCACCAACCTAATACAATAAAAATCTCCATTTTTTTTTACTGTATTTTAATTTAAAAAAAAAAAGGCCATTCCCAAGCACATTCTTGAACTATATGAAGAAAAGAATTGAAGCAAGAGATATCGTTTTGCTGAAGAATACATGGAATACAATGGACTGAATATATGAACAACGAAGAACTTGTTTCTTTTTTTAAAAAAAAAAAAAAAGTGAAGCACAAACAGGCACTTAAAATCAGTCTGTTGAAATTCCTTGGATGCTTAATGTGGGGACGGGGTTTGCAGAATTTGACACTTACGGGACATTTTAAAAGCAAGAGGAACAGAGTAAACGTCGAAAGATGGTAATGAGTCAAATGTTGATTAGAACTAAAGCCTACAGGAAGCTGTGGATAGTCATGATCGAAATGTCCTGAATGAGCACTGTACACAAAAGACAATATTATTGTATTTTTGTTTTTTTTGTTTTTTTAATCACTATCTTAATACTGTCGTATCATTCTGGCTTGGCTCCACGAATTCTACATCATTTGCAGGATAAATCAAAGTTACTAAATTAAAGTGGCCAACGCGGAGACGGCATATTTTGCGACAACGATTGAAGAATATCTGGCGTCTAAAATGTATTCTATTTTCCGTATAAATGAACCATATACAGGGTGCGATGGATAAATTGTCGTTTAAATTAAGCAAAACTGAAAAAAAAACACTGACATCTCATTTTAGAAGACATTTACAAACATTAGACAAAAATATCTGCAAATACTAAACAGTAAATTTATTCAATAAAATCGCCATTGGCTTCAACCACGGCCTCCAAACGATTTCCAAATCTCCTGCAACTCTTTTGGACGATTTCTTTGATACTGTCATAATCGTTGCCTTCAGTTCATCTTTGGTGTTAGAATGGGCTCTTGCTCAACTGCGCTCCACACATAATAATCAAGGGGGTCTGAGGAGTTATGTGGCCAGATGTAAGGGGTGCTGTGGTTGCCGAAATTGTCTGACAGCTATGACCGGGTTCTCCTGCTTGTGTGGCGTGGTGCAGTCCTGTAGCCAGACATAGTTTTCCAGCAGCCACCCTCTCGACCCAGGGCAGCACTTTCTCTTCAAGGCACTTGGTGTATGCCTCCGTGTTGAGTCTGAGACCCTGTAGGATGATGAAGGGAGACAGAACGTCACCATTGCCAGTGATCACTCCGAAGACCGTCGTAATCACCATTAGATTCTCATCCAACTCTTTCCGAATCTTTTGCGGTGTTCTGATATTGACACCCAAACACTCTGAAATGTTGGTATTGGAGCTTCCGGTGCGAATGCCAAGCAGTATAGCCTGCCCAAATTTCTATCGGAGTGAATTGCGTCATGGTTCTCTTTTTTTTTCACAAATGGTGCCCAACTGACCCTACAGTCGACAAAATCAAAAACAAACAAGCTTATACAAAATTAAAAATATAAAATGGCGAAAATTTACCCATCACACTCTGTATCGTTCTGTTTTGAACAAATTGCTGTTTTTTGAGAAACTCTAACAAGTTATCCGCACACACCGAAAATTCATTTTACTCCAGTTTCTTGTTGATCTGTTTATCTGATAAAAGTTGCGTTGTAAATATTATCTTCATAACTAAAGTTGTCATATTTCTTATCTTACTCTTTTAAATCATTGTAATCTTGATTGCTTCTGCACAGACTTTTCTATTCTCAGTGAAATCTATTTTGTTTGAAAGCGAGGAAACAGCAAGTAACCTATTTAACGAGTTATGTGAATGGATGTCACTACATTGTCAAAAATTGGTCATGGTGGTAATAAAAACCTTTTCCCTACAAGGAAACATTCGGCATTCTTTGTCCGAGCAGCCAGTACTGTTTTCGGTTGAAATTTATAAAATCTTTCTGTTAAAACATTTTTCCAGGAAAGTAAGTTTCTCAAGTCCAGTCGCTGTTATCGCGATTTCCAGTATTGATGGGAGTTTCCTTCCTAACCTTTTATTTGAAGTAGTGTGGAATGTCAACATCTTGATAACGTCATTATTTTCTCTTCGAGTTACATGTACTATCTATTTTAGTTTGGGCTGCTGTTGGTAGTCCTCAAGGTATCAGGCTTCTGTTATTTGGTACCGTTCTTTGTTTGTGATTCTGTAGCACCAGTCCACAATGTTCAAAGAAGGATGGTCTTTTTAAGGATCAAAATTATTTAGATCAGTAGAAGACAGAATGTTATGGAGAGCCATACACATCTTGAAGAGACATAAACAGAAAATGAGTTACTTATTAATGCTTTGTATTAGTTAATGACTGTATGCTAACAGCAGTGTGTTAAAAGCAAATATGTATAATCTTAAAGTTAAGAATCAGTCATAATTTTTATCTAATTTTCCATGGTTTAGAATTACATGAGTATTTCGATTCTCCGATAAACTTATTAGGTAACTTTACAATAAAAATTTCCATGAAAGGAATAAACGACGAATTGAGAGTTTCTAAAGGAAAACGTCTTTGTCAATTCTTACCTTCTTATCCCATGACATGTGTTACATAAAGCGTATAGAATTTGTCCCAAAATATATATTGTTGCATGTTGTCAAATAATTATAACTTGACTATTTTTATTAATTATGTCGATATGTCCATTATCTAACTATCCAGTGGGGGGGGCGTTTCGTATACGAAAACGAACAAGTCTACATCCCTTGACAACTCGCCGAAACCTTTCTTCTATCTCTTTTCCACGCTAACTCAGCCAAAGAAAACTTACCTATTTCTCTGACGTTAATTGATTTTAGAATCATATTATAGCAAAGGGTGGATTAATGGATAGCGGCTCGAACTAAGGAATCGGAGAGCCGAGTTCAAATTCCAATCGAATCCTTTACATACACTTACGTGCTAATACCATTGGGAAAGGTATGAATCCTCTTCTTCTCTCCACGCTTCCTAGCTATGGGTAAATATACAGACCGGCCTTGGATGGCAACTGGTCTATGCAGAAAGAAATGGCAACGTACGAAAAAATGTGCCTCGTCAGTCATGTATCGAAAGATACAAGATCGCCTAAGCGTATATCACACATGGCACATAACTGACTGATTATGCATATTCTCCACTCGTTTCCATGGAAACGACTTGGGTTCCCGCCATCTTCTATATTTAGTACACTAATCTTGTAAGACGAAAATTAAGCCTTGAGGCAAAAGTTAAGATCTGATATTTCTTCTTGATATACTCTTGTTTCATTACATGCACGTCATGGCATTTTTTCCAGATTTATCTGTTGTTAATTTATTTTAGAATCAAATCGTAACAAATATATTCTCCACTCTGCAGCCTCTTTCTTACAGATTTCCCAAACCACTTGTTATTTTATCGTTATTTCCATGAAAAATATTCATATGTGCTCCATTTTTGTTTCCACCAGTTAACTACAAGAAGCATAGCCATCAGAAAAAGGATAAGCCGAAAGTGTAAATTATAAATTCGGAATACTAAAATCAAATTACAAAATATCTGGAAAGTGTTCTAACAGAGGACGGAAAGTCTGACACTGAGATCCGAAGACGTATTGGATGGTCAAAGATACTTTAGGGTTGCGTGAAAAAAAAGCGAGAATTAATTAAGGTGATAAGAAGCTATCACGAAAAGACACTGAGCGATGTTATTTTTTCTAACAAAGAAGTGGAAAAAATTTTATTTTCATTAGCGAAGAAAGTAAGATCTCGGATCTGTCGGATTTAGTTTGATTTATGTTACGGCGGAGCGAATAAAAGATAGCCGTCTGCCCATGGCAATAATGAAAATTTCAAATTGGTCAAGTGGCCTACAAAACAGAATGCTAAGTGATAATATTAATCAAGCACGCACTGACCGAAAATGGCTTCGGTTTGGACCACCCCCAAGGAGATATCATTTGGGAAAAACACCTATTTTATGTCAGAGCTGGCCATGATAAAAAAAATTTTTTTCGGAACAGATAATTGGCGACAGAGTGCGGAGGATCACTGACCACCCTGATGATTATTTGACGAAAATCTCGTTGACGAATTCCAGACGACGTTCGGTTAAGATAAGAGTCGTTGGGGTCTGGTGAAGAAAAGAAAGAAAAAAAAAAAATTTTTTTTCTTTGAGCGAAATTTTTAAACCGAGGCCAGTCTAGCCACACCCATGATGCTTGGCGTCCATTGACTGCATGCTGGCGCGAGCGGTAGGCGAAGGTAATCATATGAAGGAGGGGGAAAGCTGGTTGACGCCTCTGAGGGGATTGGTGTGAGTTACCACTCTGAGAGAGAACGGGAACCTGTTGACGCCCTCTGAGGGATTGGTGTGAGATACCAATATAAGAAAGGAAGAATTTGGCAGGACGATTCCCTTTAAGTAGAAAGTAATTGTGGATTTAGAACAATCAAGGAACCTCAAACCCAGACAGGCCCACCCCGGTTTTGGTCGGCGTCCATATAAGCAGAGTCGTAGCGAGTAGACATCAGTAAATAGGTGAGTAACACAGACGCAGTTGACAGACGCAGACAGAGTTGAGCTGTGAGCTCTGAGACCCACCTCGCAGAAAGCTGACTGAAAGATCCCACGCAATCCCGACTTCAACTTCTAATCAAGTACAAATTATTTTTGAAGAACGACTTAGACTCACACCACCAAAACAAGTTTTACGAATATCGCCTGAAGATACACCAAAAACCAGTTTCTTAAAAAGAAACTTAAGATGTTAAGACTCGCCTAACAAACGCAAGGTGTCATATTAGTGGTTTGGGAGAAAGACGCAGTCCTGTATTCAACGACCAGATATAAAAATATTTGTTATTCTTTTTTTTAACACATTTGAACTTTTCGAGTTGTTCCTTTATTTTACATATACTTGTGTGGTGTTACCTTTGCTCGGACTTGGCTTGCATTTCGGCCCGGTGACTGATTGATTTCGTCTACCTAGGACGGCGATAGAGGCCATGAGAGCCCTCCTGAAGATGACGCAGCTGAGGGACGAAACCCCTGGAGAACTGGGGGCCCGAGCGGAGAAACTGTCGTCATTAGCCTTCCCAGAGGTAGTGAGAAATAATGCAGTCATGCAGGCCCAGTTGGCTGATCTGTATGTGGAAGCGCTCAGTGACGAGCGCGTTCGTCACGATGTTTTGAAGGAAGGACCGCTAAGGTTATCGGCAGCAGTGGCGCTGGCCAAAGAGAGCCAGGGAGTTTGGGAGAAGGTGAAAAGTTGTGGGAAGAAGCAAGAGCTAGGTCGAGAGGTCGGAAGAAAGGTGGAAGGAGGGAGAGCCCCCGCGTGGAATCGGAAGGTGAAGCTAGAGGTGGGAGAACCTGAGATGTGGGAGGGGGATCCCAATAGAAAGACTTGGTCAACAAGGCATGGGTTCTATAAGCCCACGCCGGGTTGATACGGGTTGGTCTGCTGGACATGTGGACCACAGAGCAGCGGAATGTCCGACAAAATGGGGTTTGCCCCCAGACTTTGAACAGGATAATTGTATTAGGTGTGGGAAGAAGGGACACCTAGTCAAGTGGTGCAGGTTAAGAAAAGGTGCCCCACCGATATCGTTAAAGAAGGCCGAGCCCAAAAGACAGTCAGCGGGACACCCCAGAATTAAGAGGGAGGGTCGCCCATTTAAAAAGAAGGAAAGTAAAACGTTGGACATGTGGTCAGGAGAGCCACTTAGGTAGAGGGCAGGTCTCCCCAGGAATAAGAGAGAGGGTGGCCCAGTTGAAGAGAGGAAGCGTAAAATGTTGGGCATGTGGGCCACTTTTCGGTAAACTGTCCAAAAAAAAAAGGTGCTAGTTTTGTAGGAGACCAGAGCAGCTGAAGAGGAATTGTACTCTTAGGAACAGCCGCAAGAGACTGGGAGAGGTCCAGCCGGGACCGCCCAGGTGCAGAAAACTAAGAACTCACCCATGTGAGAAGAATGAAAAGAATTTGTTGCTACCAGCACCTATGGCTGGGATGACCCAAAGGTGGGAACCCAGGTAAAGGAAAGCCCAAGGATTCTCTTCGCTGACGCAAGAGAAGGAGCTAACTTGTAGGGCAGAAATAGTGGGTAAGGTAATGAAAGCTCTGATAGACACAGGAGCGTCTGTTTCATTGCTGAGAGAAAAAGAATACAGGCGGGTGAAACAGAAGAATGGGTTGCAGGAAGCGGACATAGAAATCACACAGGCAGATGGAGCTCCCCTGGAGATAAGAGGGATGGCGAGGATCCCCGTGAGGATTGGAAAATTAAAAAGTACCCAGAACTTCTACGTAACCCCCAACCTGTGTACGGAGGCAAACTTGGGAGAAGATTGGCTTCAGAGTCAGAGGGCTCTGATAGAGTTCAACCCCACTGTGCTGGTAGTGAATGGCGAGAGAACGCCATTGGGATGCCCACCGGAAGAAGATATAACAATAGTGGTGGAGGAAGATATAAAGCTACCCTCCCCCGAACGGCGGTGTCGGGCAAGGGTAGGCTGATGACAGGGAAGAGAATAGAAAAAGGAACCATGCAATTGGTCCCTGTAGAAGGGAAAGGCCTAAAAGAGAATGAGGTAACTCTGTGTGAGACAGTGGTGGAGGCAGCTGAATTAGTGCCCATTATGATGGTGAACCAGGCCCAAAAGACGATAAAGGTTAAGAGAGGGGAAGAGATAGGAAAAGCACTACCTCTACGAACTCTGAATCGAGTGGGGTTCGAGAAGCTAAGAAAACACGAAGAACAACCAGAAGGAATAGTAGACGAAGAGATATTGGCACCTGATCAATTTAGGGCATACTGTGAGGTCTTCTGAGAAATAATCGAGATGTGGTGGCCAAATCAGATAAGGAATTAGGCCAGACCCACACAGTAAAAATGAAAATCGACACCGGCGATCACGCCCCTGTGAAATTGAAGCCTTATAGAACACCTATTCATAAGAGACCCATTGTGAAAGAGGCAGTAAAAGAGATGTTGGAAGCTGGGATGATAGAAAGATCGATCTCCCCTTGGAGCTTTCCAATCGTGATAGTAGGCAAGAAAGATGGCGGGCACTGTTTTTGTGTAGATTTTAGGAAACTGAATTCTATATCGAACCGTTGGCGGTGCCATTACCACTAATCGATGACATATTGGCATTATTAGGGAAAGCGAAGTACTTCTCTACGTTGGACTTGAGGTCCGGCTATTGGCAGGTAGCTCTTGATGAGGCTGACAAGGAAAAGGCCGCATTTGCGTGTCACCTGGGACTATTTCAGTTCAGGGTGATGCCATTCGGTTTAGCCAATGCCCCGGGAATCTTCCAACAGTTGATGTCAATAGTGTTAGGAGGATGCGAGAGATTTGCCATGGCATATTTAGATGATATTTTCAGAAACAGTAGAACATTTTTTCCATCTAAATCAAGTGTTGGGAAGGCTAAGAAAGCACGGCTTAAAATTGAAATTGTTGAAGTGTCAGTTTCTGAAGGAGGAGACTAGATATTTGGGCTTTGTTATAAACGGAGACGGTATTAAACCCGACATGGATAAGGTGAAAGTCATAAGGGAAATTCCGGAACCTAAGACAGTGAGACAAGTAAGAGGGTTTATAGGATCTATAGGGTACTACCGACGATTCGCCCCGGCAATTCTCGTGAATTGCCATACCCTCAGTAGCCCTGACGAAGAAATACGCTAGGTTCAAGTGGACAGAAGACTGTCTACGGGCATTTGATACCTTAACAGTTGACAGCCGTCCCACTGCTGACGTACCCATGGTACTATACACTGATGCCAGTGAGCAGTGTGAAGGAGCAGTTCTTAACCAGTCGTGCCCCGATAAAAAAGGACCAGTGCCAGTAATACCAGAAGAGGTACCGATATACTTTCTCTCTCATAAGCTCTCAGAGACACAACAGAGATGGCCAGTAATAGAAAGAGAAGCATATGCTATTATGTATGCTCTCCAAAAACTGGACTATTACTTGAATGGTGTGGTCTTTACTATAAAAACAGACCACAAGCCTCTGCAGTACCTACTACAGGCAGAATGGACAAATAATAAGATTCAACTGTGGGCGCTAAAGTTAAGTGGCTACCACTGTAAGATAGAGTATTCGGCAGGGAAGGAAAACACTTGTGCAGATTTACTCTCAAGAATACCGAAACAACTGGAAGAAAGATCTGTAAAAGTAGCGCAAGGAGTAGATGATAAAGCCTATAGAATCGGAGTAATTAACTCTAATAAGCTAAAAGATCGCCCTAAGGGGACGCACAGATAATAACCGATCCCTATTGGACGGAAGGAATTGAGAAGGAGCAGGCAGACAGTGAAATAGCTGCCCTTAGAGAAAAGGTGGAGGCAGGAGAGACCACCAAGTATGCAATAATCGAGGAAAGGCTGTATTATCTCTCAGATAGGGATGAAGAAGTCAAGCCCAAGTTGTATGTGCCCAAAAGTTTAAGACCAGAGATATTGGAACAGTGCCACGAGAGGTTTGGTCACATGGGAATTGATAGAACATTTGATCTAATAGGGAGAAAGTACTATTGGCCCAAACTGTACGGAGAGGTCACTATGTTCGGAGCTGTGTAGTGTGCCAGTCGCAGAGCAAAAGGCAGGAAATTGCACCATTGGAGGAGATGGACGTGCCGAACTTCCCCTTCGAAAAAGTGAGTATTTGCAGTACCAGACAAGAAGGCTAAAACTGTGGCCGATTTGATAAGCGAAATCTTCCCTACGTATGGCGCCCCCTGTGCAACTTGTCACTGATAATGGCACAGAGAATATAAACAGCGTAATGAGAGAGGTGCTGACAGGTTTGAATATAGAGCACGTGAAAGCATCTCCATATCACCCCCAAGGAAACGCTAAAGTGGAAAGGTTTCATAGAACCTTGGTAGATGTGCTGGCCAACCTGGCCAGAGAGAATACAGGAAATTGGGATTTGTATTTGACGCAGGCTCTGGCGGCCGTGAGGTTTACGATAAACGAAACCTCCAGATTTTCTCCTTACTTTATGTTGTTTGGCAGAGACGTGGTCCTGCCTGCGGATAACTTGTTGAAGCCCCGAAGAAAGTATATGGGAGAAGATAATCATCAGCTGTTGCTGGAACAACAACATAAAATATTTGTACAGGCCAGAAGAATAAAGAGGGCACAGAAGAGAAGAAATGAGTCAATGCTGAAAGAAAGGTAGTAGAATTGAAGGTTGGAGACCCTGTCTACTATAAAATCCAACAGAGAGAAGGAAAGCTGGACCAGAGATGGGAACTGTACTACCGGATAGTAGAGCAGACGGGTCTAGTATCATGTGTAATATAGGATCAAGTGGCAGGACGAGCAAGGAGGGTCCATGCCAATGATCTGAAGAAGGCTGAAATAGCTAACCTGAAAATGAGCGAACCGAGGCCTAAGAAGACAAGGACAAGGAAAGTAACTCTGGTTGAGCCGGAAGAAATGGAGACGGTGGAAGATTCCGAGGGAAATGAAGAGATAGATCGACTTAGCCAGATAGGCGAAGCGATCCGAGTGACGGAGTTGGAACCCTCGGCGGGGATCAGCGGCGTTCAGTCGTCGCCTGAATCGGTGCAGAGAAGACTCTGTGATGTCACCGTCGCACCCCAATGCCCAAAGAAAAGGAAGAGAAAAACGAAGAGATCCAATTAAGTAGTCAAGGGCTCTAAAAAGAGGCACCCTAAACAAAACGAAGAGTTCAACGAATGGGAGGAAGAGGATCAAATACCCTTTTCCCAGCTCAAAGAAAGACTAAGAAACAGGGGAGATTTAGACATCGAGTCAAGAAGTAATGAAGACATCCAGGGCGCAGACTCGAAACAGAAGGAAGAATCAGGAGAGGAGAAGAGGATAAAACACCTCCTGAACGGGAATTAAACACCGAGGGAAGGTTAGAGGTCGAGCAAGAAATACCTCTGAAGATGAGATTGAGAAGGGTGGATAAACCCAAAGCTGTGCAGAATAGAAGCACTCGGTGTCGACAGATAACGACACTGGCTCATCCAAAAACCTACTGGCTGACTGTGGTGGATGTGGATGGAGGGGATGGAGTCGCGAGCTGCACCTCACGAAGGACGGAAGAAGATTATTGGCATTGCTAACTGGCCAGCAGTGGTGTCATGAATTACGACCTTCGAAGTGGAAGCACCACTCACCTGTCCGGACCATTCTGTCTGCTAGGAGTTAGTTAGGGGAGGGAAGAGTTGAAGGTTACAAACTTAGAAAGAAATTATGGAATAATTGAGTGAAGAATTGAACAAGACCGAATGGTTATGAAGAATAAAAATAAGAGAATTTTGTTGCCTTGCAGGAATGATCAAAATGAAAGGGTTGATGATGATGATGGTGGTAGCCACACTGATGGTGACGATGGCGGAAGCTTGGAAGCACAGCCGAAATACCATTTTTAAAAAGACGAGTGAAGTAATAATAACCAGGTCTAAATGGTTGATCACATTCGTGATAGATTTAAAACCATACGAGTCGCTACTAAATAAACTAAGAAATGTCCTAACGCAGCTGGATGCAGCCCGGTTGAAGGTAGGGCAAGATTATTCCAAGGAGAAAGGATATCTCAGATTATTACACTCCCTAGAATCGGAGGCCACTATGATAGAGGCTCAATGGAGGGACATGCAAAATTACCTGAAGGGAATAGTTACTCCAGACGCGGGAAAAGAGATCGGTAGTTCCGATTCTGGCAAAAGCGTTAAATGTCCTGTTTGGAACAGTTACTGAAGATGGCGATAAATTCATAAGAGAAAACTGGGAGAAGTGGAAATAAACTAGAGGACGCTGGCTCAAGTAGCAAGGGGGAGTGTGACAATATTAAATGTGACAAGGTTGGAAGTGGCCAAGAATAGAGCCAGAATTAATTGGTTAATAAATAACCTGGCAGGGTTGAGACAAGAGGTAATTAATGATACAGAAACTATAATTATAGAATTACAGGAAATGAGCGGATTCATGCAAAGATATTTCCAACTAATGACAATTACGAATAAGGTACGACAAACTAGTCAGTCGTTGACGACCTTGCTGGAACATGTGAGAGCGAAATTAGACATGTTGTCATTGGGACACCTCTCCCCAAGCATAGTAAACCCGGGTCACTTACGGGAAGTGCTACTCGGAATACAGACCGAGTTACTCCACCATTTAAGACTGCCAGTGGATCCCACCAAAGAATTGTGGAAATATTATAATGCGCTGGGATGTGTGACCTGGTTGGAAAATAGACGACTATTGGTTATGATGTCTGTTCCGTTGTTAGAGAGTATATTCGAGATATACCAGGTTATAAATTTACCTATTCCCTACCCCAGAAGAGATCAAGGTTTGGGAATGGTAGCAAGGTACAAGATGGAAACAGAATACATAGCTTTAAATTCGGGTAGAACAAAATTCATGTTGCTAACAGCTGAAGAAGCTAGACAGTGTAGAAATGATGCTCTAGGGACTGGTGCATCGTTAAGCCCTATCTATATAGCTGGTAACTACAAAATGTGCATACTAGAATTGTTTGAAGGGAAGAAAGAGGGAATTAAGAGAACTTGTCAAGTAGAAGTATTAGCAAACACGGCATTACCACAAGCTATCAGTATTTCAGATGGGGTGTGGGCAGTGGCCACACAGAAACACATCAGATTGTCTAGGGTATGTGGGGGAGAGTCCACAAGGACATTAAGAGTAAATCCACCATTATCCCTGTTAAAGTTACTCCTGGAATGTTCGGCATTTGGGATATCTATCTCCTTACCCCGCTATTATCAGGAAGAAGAAAGATATGAAGAGAAAGATTCAATCATAGAATTGATTGGCAGAAGCTTCGTCAATTGTACAAAGTTGTGGGAGCCAATAGTGAGGGGATTCCCCAATGTTACCTTGAATAAAATGCCAGTATTAATGAAGCCGATAGAAAAGATCGATATGGATCAATTGAGGGACATGTCAAGTGCGGTGGGAAATGAAGGTATGGCTTGGGAAGATGATGAGCAGATCGCGATGTTGGTTAGCAATGATGGGTACATTCATAATTATAGCCATAGTGGGTATGGCAATATGGAAGATTAGAAGTAAGCGGTAATTAACTAGCGGTAATCAAATGAGCATGCAGCAACTCGAGAGGAAAATGCCGAGCAGTGTTCTTTACTCATACAGAATCGGCGAAGAAATTGCAGAAAGGCCGGCCGAGGAGGCTGGCGTGAAACCGACACGTGCGGCGGAAAAATCTCCTACAGCAGAGAGAAAAACATTGACCAAGAAAAACAAGCCATAATAACCACACACATACACGCACAGGCACATGCACACTTTAAATTGCATGAGAAACAGAAGATGAAAAGAACATTACATTTGCATGCAGAACAGAAGAAGATGAAAAAGAACGTTACATTTGCATGTAGAACAGAAGGTGAAAAGAACATCACCTTGCATGTAAAACCGTAAAAAAAAGAAAAGAAGAATAGAATTGCATGGGACAGATGTATGATGCATGCTAAATAGTGTATTTGGGTTTAGGTGTCATTTACGAGTAAATGACAAATAGGTTAGGGGAGGATTGTGACACTATTTAGGGTTGCGTGAAAAAAAGGCGAAAATTAATTAAGGTGATAAGAAGCTATCACAAAAAGACAATGAGCGATGTTATTTTTTCTAACAAAGAAAAGTGGTAAAGATTTTATTTTCATTACCGAAGAAAGTAAGATCTCAGATCTGTCGGATTTAGTTTGATTTATGTTACGGCGGAGCGATAAGAGATAGCCGTCTACCCATGGCAATAATGAAAATTTCAAATTGGTCAAGTGGCCTACAAAACAGAATGCTAAGTGATAATATTAATCAAGCACGCACTGACCGAAAATGACTTCGGTTTGGACCACCCCCAAGGAGATATCATTTGGAAAAAAAACACCTGTTTTATGTCAAAGCTGGCCATGATAAAATAAAATTTTTATCGGAACTGATAATTGGCGACAGAGTGCGGAGATTCACTGACCACCCTGATGATTATTTGACGAAAATCTCGTTGGCGAATTCCAGACGACGTTCGGGTTAAGATAAGAGTCGTAGGGGTCTGGTGAAAAAAAAGAAAGAAAAATTAAGGGAAGATAATCTTTTTTCTTTGAGCGAAATTTTTAAGCCGGGGCCAGTCTAGCCACACCCATGATGCTGGGCGTCCATTGGCTGAATGGTGGCGTGAGCGGTAGGCGAAGGTAATTATATGAAGAAGGAGGGGAGGACGGTTGACGCCTCTGAGGAGATTGGTGTGAGATACCAATATGAGAAAGGAAGAATTTGGCAGGACGATTCCTTTTAAGTAGAAAGTAAGGACTTCCAAAAATGGAAAGTAATAAATTTTCCTGTCCGAGAACAAAGAAAATCCTTGTTGTGGATTTAGAATTATCAAGGAACCTCAAACCCCGACAGGCCCACCCCGGTTTTAGTCGGCGTCCATATAAGCAGAGTCGTAGCGAGTGGACACCAGTAAGTAGGTGAGTAACACAGACGCAGTTGGCAGACGCAGAGTTGAGCTGTGAGCTCTGAGACCCACCTCGCAGAAAGCTGACTGAAAGATCCCACGCAATCCCGACTTCAACTTCTAACCAAGAACAAATTATTTTTGAAGAACGACTTAGACTCACGCCACCAAAACAAGTTTTACGAATATCGCCTGAAGATACACCAAAAACCAGTTTCTTAAAAAAAAAAAACAACTTAAGACGTTAAGACTCGCCTAACAAACGCAAGGTGTCATGAATCCATATTAGCGGTTTGGGAGAAAGACGCAGTCCTGTATTCAACGACCAGATACAAAAATATTTGTTATTCTTTTTTTAACACATTTGAACTTTTCGAGTTGTTCCTTTATTTTACATATACTTGTGTGGTGTTACCTTTGCTCGGACTCGGCTTGCATTGCAGCCCGGCGACTGATTGATTTCGTCTACCTAAGATCAAATCACAATGTGGGTAGGTTAGACTAGAAATCAAATCAGTTACTTCGGTAACCAGACGTTGGAGGCGAGCTGGGAACGACGAAGCCGATACCGAATCTAACCAGATTCCCATCTGGATCAGCAAAAAGTTAGAACGTCACATTTGGTGCCGCGACCAATACCAAGTCACATTGGTCGTCACAGGATAGCACGGCGATGGGCTCGGAGAGAGGCCGGGGTGACGTCACACATTCCAACACAAAGCAGAGTATTAAGAGACAAAAGAAAGTGTATTTAACTGTTACGTGAAATCTGTCCTCCTATATGACAGCGAATACAGGAAACTCTCCTCAAAGAGGAAGAAACGACTTGAAGAGAAATGTGGTTCTACAGAAAGATGCTGAGGATACCATGGACCGAACCATCGGATCAACGACAAGGTTTGGGAGAAAACGGAAACAAAAAGGAACTTATATTTATTATCACGAAGAGGCAATTGAACTTTATGGGGCACGTAATGAAGGAAAATCTGATACTCACAGGGAGGATAAAGGAACAAAAGAAAGCAGCGTGTAACATACTTGATGGCTTGTAGAACAGTATTTGGGAGAAAAAAGAAATTAAGAGCTAAAATGGATGGAAGGCCATGATCGCCTACCTCCAGAAGGATTCAGACATTTAGACCTAAGACACG
>OZ010571.1:34514742-34534742 GCA_963932145.1 Acanthosepion lycidas | reverse complement strand
TTAGTGTAGAGCTGGCAGGACGATTGTCTTTCTACACATGACATATTTCATATACTGGTCTTAAACCATGAAAATCTGGATCCCTTTTTAGTTGTTTAAAATGACACGTTGCACAAAAACAAAAATACTTCTTATGGGCATTACTGGTCGTCCAAAATTGTCTTAATTCATCCCCTTGTGTCTTAGAACTCACTCACGTCCTAACTGTATAAATGGGCCTATTTTAACGATGTGAATTGTGTGCAGACACAAGTTCAATGATTTAATTCTAATTGGTCAAGTTACTTTCATTGTTATTAAATATAAGAAAATGCAGGTAGCATTCTCGTACTTCCTTAGGTCATGTTTTTCTTCATCTCCTATGTTCCATGATAGTGAATGATAATGGCTCTCTATAATTCCAAGTCCTTTATAGCTCTTAGTAAATTCAGTCTTTTCGCTATCTCTCCTAATCCCTGTTCTGCCAACCATTTACACAAGTACATTAAATACTTTTTTTCCGCTACTTTCCCTCAGTATATCCTGTCAGTGTCGAATTCTCTAGGACCTCTTTCCTGATTATATACCCTAGAATCTTTCTGATGATAAGTAATTCAGGGTTATGTTAGTATTTGTAAAACTAACCGTTTCTTTAGAGGAAGCGTTCGGCATTCATTGACCGAACAGTTCATGCTACTCTCTTTTGAAATCTTTTTATTAAAATTGTTTGCAAGAAACTAAAATTCTCATGTCCCCTATATGTTATAGTTCTTTCTAATAGTGATTAGAATTTCCTTATAACATTTTGATTTTGATAGTATGTAAAGTTAAGAGTTTATGTCATTATATTCTCTTCTAGTTACATGTGATATCCATATTTGTTGTTGCTACAGTTGGAAGTCTTCAAGTCGTGTGGTTTCTGTTATTTGTCAAAGCTCATCATTTGTTTTGGGGGTTTTTTGGGGTTTTTTTTTTTTGTTTTTTGTAGCGCCAGTGTATAGGATGAAGTACCGTCGTCTTTATGCTTTATGGAACTAATTGATTTGAAACCATCTTGTACTGTTGACCTGTAAAAACGGTTACATAAAGTTGATAGTTTAGACATCTGTGACACCAAGCATGACACAGGACACCAAGCCTGTAATCTTCATGAAATTCTTTATCAACGTAACAAAGTTAAGATGATCCGGGTTTTCAGGTCAGTTTTGGTTTTTATGCTGGACAATCTCATCACAAATGAAGAAGAGACTTGAAACAACAGAAACACGGTTCTACAGAAAAAATGCATATTTTCATATCCTCTTTAGACTGTAAAAGATTACCGTAATTATTCGTATATAATATGCACTTTCTTCCAGGGGTGCGTATTATACCGGAGAACAATTGTATTATACTAATGTTCACACTGAAATCTGAACACACTCTGACATAGCGAAAGTAACTGCCAAAATATAGGCAAAGTATTTAAAAGAAAAATTTCATTAGGGACAAAGAGTACTGAACAGTCCCCTCCTATGGAGTCTGTCAGTGCTGGATACTCTTCACAGATGAAAAACTGACATGAATCAACAGAAATGCGGTTCTACAGAAGGATACCTTCTGCTAAACATTGAGAAATGACGAAGTTTTAGAGGAAATGGAAATAAAAAGGACAGTTATGCATAACATCATGAAGTGACAGTTGAAATTGAGGAAAGATGGCTTGGAAAATGTGATACGCTCAGGGTAGATTGAAAGCAAGAGGGACAGAGCAAAACAACCTATGACCCATCTAGAGAGCTTAAGTAAATATAAGTATATATGATAACATATGCCATTTTCAAGGACAAAAGCTATGCTAGAAGTGCAAGAAAATATATGGACAGACAATTTTTACACCTACTATAACCACAAATCCGTTATCTTGTTCGAAGAAAAAAATACGAAAACAAACAACTGTTAAAACATTCTGTGAGATTAAATAAAACCTGCGAAAATGAAAAATTCCTACTCATATATATATATATATATATATATATATATATATATATATATATATATATATACACACACTACTACTACTACTACTAGTAATACAGGGTTGGAAAAAACCTCGGATAGCACAACTTGTAATTTTATCAAAATAAATTGGTACCCAAGTAAAATTTGGAAAAAAAGAAAGAACTAGAAATATCCAAACGGGACAAAATAAGTCGTCCAGTGCCTTATGTTTTGGGTCCAAAGAAGAAAAAAAACAAGCGAGTAATAAAGCAAAAATGCAGACTGCTCAATACGCTAAGAACAGCAGGGATAAATGAAGTAAATCCTAAAGAGCCAGGAACAACCTACCTGCGTTTCACCTAAACGGATCTTCAGGCTAAGCTGGCTAAAGAGGAAAGGACATGAAACAGTATTTATTGATAAAACCACTAAAACTCTTTAGCCAGATTACCCTGAAGATCCGTTTAGGTGAAACCTAGATAGGTTGTTCCTGGCTCTTCAGGATTTATTTGGTATACAGAATGACAAATTTCTTTTTTTTTTTTTTTTTTTTTTTTCTTTTTTAGAAAATATTTCGCGTTTCCGTTCAATTCTTTTACGATTCAAAAATGATTGTCTATAAGACTATGACATTTCCAAAATGTGTTGATCATAAAATTTGCTCTATTTGTTTTGGCATTGTCAAACTCTGTGACACAATGATAGTGAACTTAATGGTCGTGGACACAACCTGTCATTATCGAAAATAGCTGATTTTTTGTGCCTTATATTAATTATATAGTAACAAATGAAATTAAATGCTCATTTATATTTTAATTATTACTATTGTGGCTTTGTTTCTCCGTGATTCGCTGAATGTTCTCTTACTTTGGTCTGTCTCTGTCGGTCCGCCTCCGGCAAACCCGCTCTGCGCCAAACCTGCGTCCTCACGTTGTGTTTCAGTATCCACAGGAATATCGGTGAAGAACTGATGAGGATCAGGTTTGACTGCTCGCTGTCCAGGCTATACTTGTGCAAGACTAACGTCACCGGTGTCGCCGATAAACTTAATTAACTTCGACTTTGAAGAAGTTTCCCCGTATAAGGAATTCTTAAGCTGGGAGCAAGAGGTTGACTGATGGTTGCAGTTATGGCACAACCGTTCAATATTTAAATGAAGGCAACTGATCAAGGGATTCAAAAGGCGTGTCTTTAGTTGATTGAGGCACCACTGTCATCCGGCAGGGAAAGCGTGGGTCTACTAGCGGCGAGACTAGTTTGATCTTTCTTCTGCTGTTTCGGCAATTTCTTTTATGGGGGCGCAAACCAATAATAATGGTGCAATCAAAATAATGGCCCCTATGTCGTAAGTATCGGAGTGGAGACGAGAAGCTCCATCCTAGCCCCAGTCTCTTTGGCGAGGCTATCAAAATTGTGGCCTTGTATCGCTCATATCCACCTTCATTGGAATATTTTCCATGTTCTGGACTCTCACCATTATTTGACCTCATTATCGCAGGTGTCATCGTCACCTCCATCTGACATTGAATCATATCCCTAATCAAAACAAAGTTGACCTGTAAAGATTTGTGTCACTCATTTCAACTATAATTCCGTTATCAAATGAAAACAACTCAAATTCAATAGACCTAAGACTGTATATATGACCAACCAACCCTACACCACAACTTCACCTCTGCCACTCCAAAAGTGACACAAACTTGAAAATTCATTTTACCTCATTAACATGAAAAATGTTTTTCCTTCCTTAGAAATGAAAATTAGATCTTCAGTCATCCTTTGACACCAGTCATTGTGTCATATTATTAATTCTCTCTCTTGATATTGAGCATTGTTGCGTCATAGTAATATGTTTGGGTAAATACTGGTCACCATTATGTTGATGGAATCAACACATTTGTTAATAAACATCTATGGGCTCCTGGAATATTCATTCCACAAACTATATTAGTGGACTCGGTATGAGTCCAGGTAAAAATAAATTTTCACAAAAAATAAAACAAACAACAATGAATGTTAGTAACAGAAGGAATTACATGTATAAATAATGGTAATGAAAAGTAAAAACATGGATCAAGGCATAAGAAGAATATGCTTGCTTGTTTGTTTGTCTATGTATGAAATAAGCGTGTGATACACGTGTGTGTATGTGCGTGCGAGAGTCCAAAAGTCATAGGAGGACCAAAGAAGCGAACACGCCTCAACAATGGCTTTCACATATACGGGCGACTAAATTTGAAAGCCAAAGATAAAAAAGAGACTATAATTGCCTATTTATAGACTTAAAGAGTACCCCAAGAGGCGTTTTGTCAGAACAAATTGGAGTAACCTCTAACTTTTAAGACTGCTTAAATTTCTTCCAGAAATACCCAAGTCGACCTCTTAACTGTTTTGTTTTTTTGCAAGACAAACTTTGTAATATATATATATATATATATATATTGTGTGTGTGTGTGTATAATAAATGCGAATGTCACTGTGTTCCAATTTTTCAATTAAAGGGGCACAACTCTCTAACTTTATATAGCTCATGTTACCGAAACATTGGAATCCAAAGTTTTCATTACTGCGATTGCTTTCGGCGATTTTTTACGTGATTTTTTTTTTTTTTTTTTTTTTGTGACGATAACAATATTTATAACTCGGAAATAAATTGGGGAATAATCGAAATTAACTGCGAAAGTCATCCATGAAATAAAAATATTTTTTGTACGGAAAGTAAGGACTTACGCACATCAAACTGTCTTGAGATTAAGTAGCGGCAGAAGAATTACTTAAATATAGCGATCAATTTTGAGTTTATCTGTAGTTTATTGTTGCCTATAGCATAGAGCATCAGTATGCCTCGCAAAAAAAATCTCCGCCAACAGATTATAATTAAAAGAGCCAAGGCTACAGCGAGGAAAAGAAAGTCCCGTGTAAATGAGAACCCAGATCAAACGGCATCCAGAAGAGTTTCTAATGCTGTGAATATGCAGACTTAGGAAATCTCAAACTTCTGAACAGGCGGAAGGCCCAATCAAGAGCCCTTAGTAATAAATAAAACTAAATGTTCACTAATCTTGCCCCTACTTTGAGTTTCATTGAGACTAGATCCACTTGTTCTTCTTTAATGTGCTGTGTCCCTTCAGGGGGTAGGCGATCATCTTCCTCCACATAGTTCTTAATAATTTTGGTCTTTTTGTTATTTCTCTCAAACCCTGTTCTGCCATCCATTTGATCAAGCCCATCAAATGTGTTACATGTTGCTTTCCTCTGTCTCTCTTTCCCTCAATCTGTCCTTTGAGCATCGGGTTATCCAAGCCCTCCTTCCTCGTTCCATAAATTTCAACTGCTTCTTCCTGATGTTAAGTATAAGTTTCTTTTTTATTTCCATTTTCTCCATGTTTGGTTCATGGTATCCTCAGCATCTTTTTGTAGAAGCATATTTCTCTTCAAATCTCTACTTCATCTTCGAGGAGATTGTCAAGCATTCGCTGCCATACAGGTGGACAGATATCACGTCGCATTTCAGTGCTTTTCTTTGTTTCTAACGATTTTTTTTTGTCTCTTGATACACTACTTAGCTTGTTAAGAGACTTGATTGTAAACAAATTTGGTAAAACTTAGTCTTTTGTTATATAAAATTCAGTTCAATGACAAAGTGAACGTACTGCTGATAATCTAATGTTATAGATACAGAATAAATGGCGGTGAATAAAAGAAAATTATTTGAAAATGTTTTTATGCGTAAAATTCTTAAAATGTTAGCCTATTTATTGAGAATGAATCGATCATCATTTCATTACCCAATTATTTCGTTTACATTTTTAAATAACAATATTGCTTTGTTCTAGACTCCGAAAAAGTTTCTTTAAAAATGAGTACGAAATACAAAGTTTATTTCTTTAGGAACATTCCCAAATGAACTTGCAGAGAATCACGTCCCACAATCAAACCTTCAAACGAAAAGGCCAAAAAAAATAAAATAAAATAAAATCAGCATGAAGAGCAGAAAACTCTGTCAAACCTTCGAAATCATGCCACACACTTATTTGTTGATAACTTCATTTCAAAGGGGAGATAACTCCATCACAATCAATGCGTGCACAAAACGAGTATCGTTAAACGCTGCGTTCAATAAAGTGATAGATTTGATTTAAATCAATTAAGCGAGAAGAGATTCCACAAAAAAAACCTTCATTTGTCGTGCTCTTTTCCTTTTTTTTTTTCTTTGTTCAACGAATGTATCCCCTTTACTCTCAATCGTGACTCACCTCATTTTCATCAACTGAAAAATAAACAGGCCCTATGTATTGAACGTGTTCAAGTGTGGTAGCGCCTAAATATTGGATTAAGTTACGACTGATCTATAGAATCGAAATCAAACCCCAGGGCAATACGTTAAGTAGGCAGTAACACCCCGGAGAAGTAATATTGAAGAACTGGATTAGCAATTCAGAACTGAGAAATGTTTATCAGATCATTGTTTAGCGTTGTGATACGACTTTTTTTTTTTTTTTTTTTTTTTTTTTTTTTTCGGAGACCCTTTCGCATCAGTACAGTAGTAATCACTTTTTAAATAATTGAAGCGATAGCGTCCTCTTTGATTGAATGATGAACATCTAAAATCAACAGAAAGAGAAATTTTGATAAAGGCTAGATGCGAAAAAATACTTGTTCAATGCACATTTGATTGGTCACGTCTTAACAAACTAGGTTTACATACCGGTATTCTCAGCATTTTTCTGTAGAGCCGCTTTATGTTGCTTCTTCGTCGGTGAGGAGATTGTCTAGAATTCACTGCCATATAGGAGGAATGATATTACATAAGAGTTTAGTAGTGATTAACAGGAAAATAGAGCGTGCACCGAATTTTGCGTTTTTCGATTTTTTTTTTTTTTTTTTAGGACCCGGTTAGGGTTGAAAATTTGAAGATCAGTATAAATTGATAAGTCTTAACTTTTATTTTAACACGATCTGTAAGCAAATATTGTCTATTAGGATTTCTCGTATATATTATCGATATAAATAAAATGGTCGAAATTAATGCTCTTCTTGTAACAAAAGCATTTTGTCTTCAAATATGTTCCACTAGTCCAACAATGCGTGAAAAAACAATCGCAGAAACCTACAGAATGAACACTTAAACTTAACACTAGGAAAAGACAGTTGAAATTCCTTGGACATATGATGAGGGAGGGGTTCTTTGAAAACTTAATCCTCACGGGTCCTATTGAGGGTAAAAGAGATAGGGGAAGATAGCGATACTCTTACCAGATGGTCTTGTGTAAATGGCTGGCGGAACGGTGGAGAGGTAGAAGTCTTAACAAACAAAGAAAAATGCTAAGTGTCAGCGAAAAGGGATAGGAAGATGTGAAGAGTCGTGGTCAATTATGTCATGAAGAAAAGTGATATATATATATATATATATATAGAAGAAAAATTCTTAACTCTTATACTTATCAATATAGATTAATATAACAACTATTTTCTTGTATTTTGTCCTTTTGTTTTGCTTTTTTTCCTTTTTGGGTTTACCTCATTTTTTTATATACAATAAAAAATATAGAACCAATATTTTATAATAACAAATACAGAACCAATGATATTGACTTGAAGTTAAATGTAAAAATAGCTTGAAGGAAAATATTCTCAAATAAAGTTATATTGAACTCTTGGAGATTAGCCTTCTTGGAAAGAACAGATTTCGACAAAATAAAAACATCCCTTTAACATTTAGTTGCGTATTAAAGCGGTGAATATTCCTTGCTAGAAAATAGGATGGCTAAAATATTAAATATTTTAGATATCTTTAAATATTAATTTTTGATTCCATAGATTCTTTTCTTAATCTGACAGTTTATAATTCCAAATACTAAATTTTATTGAATGGATCAAAAAGAAACTTTTTTTTTTCTAATAGTTATGTATTTTTTCATGCACAGAAGATTTCTTGTTTTTTATGTTTAAATTCGGCTTTTCGTTACTTCGATTTATAATCATCACCTGACCGGGTGTGGTCATAGCTAAGTGCTCAGCTGCGCAGCGACACTAACTTCGATTACTTACAGAATTAATGAGACACATGACAACAATTACATCTCAAGGTCGATCGCATTAGATATTTCAGAGACCTTTGACAAAGTTATGGCATAAATGGTTACGGCACAATCTCTGTAGCTATGGAATCACTGAATGGGTCTACTCAATTATAAAGTCCTTCCTAACGAGTAGTTAGGTACTTGTGAACAGTCAGTTCTCTGAAACGGTGGTAGCCCCAGTTAGTGGTCAAAATACTATGAAAGTAAAAAAAAAAGAAAAAAAAAAGATTTTTATACTAAAAAAGATCATTAATACATTTTTGAAGGAAAAAAATTACCAGCAATACATTTTTGAAAAAATATCAGCAATACATTTGATTTTTGACAAAAACCTTCTTCACAAAAATACGTTAATGAGATATGATCTATAAACTGATTTCTTACAAAGAATACACATTCTATCAATACGAACCTCTTCTAAAAAATCTTGTCGGCATTAAATAACCCATTGAGGTGTTGATATGTCGTAAAACAAAATAACCTCAAACATAGTTCTCCGAAGCCCAACCGATCAACGCAGGCGTCCTCCAAGGTTCGCTTCTTGGTCCAGCAGTCTTACTTCATACAAATGATCTCTCTAAGAGTATGCTCCAATCATTATGCGTGCACATCCAAAACCCTAAATGACCTAACCTTGGCAGCAGTTCCATGAGTAACCTACCCGAGCGCGTGTATTCAGGGTTAATCCGATATTTCATCCTGCCTCTCTTACTAAGATCTTAAAACTCCTTTTTTTTAAGTTATGGCGAGAGACGTTAATGAAAAGAGTGATAGTCTTAAGTTATTTCGTAAGATAACACTGTATCCCTAAACATGTACACGTCCTTACCAATATTTTATGGCCTGATCCATTCATTTTTCTTTTCTTTTTCTTTTCAATTTTTTGCTATTTTATAATAGGAGCAGATATATCTACCTATCGCCCGGTTAATAATACTTCCCACTTTTGGAGTATGTGTAGATGTTTGTTCCGTGTTTCCTGTTTAATAAAGCTGTTTCCGCTTCCTTCTTCCGAGGCCTTAATAAAGGTGGCTGTTATGATTTCTTCTCTCTCTTTTTTTTTTTTGTGTGTGTGTGTGTGTGTGTGAGTGATATGACTGGCTCGCGGCTACGGCTCGTTATACCGTGTCGGCAGTTTTCTCATTGCTGCATCCCGACTTATAGTTAGCCTGAACTCTTGAATAGCACCTAAAAAGGCTGCTGGGATCAACGGTCGCATAATACCGGGGTTTTTGCAATGTCATGTCGGCATGAATAGATGTCCTTGCAAGCAATGCTGAGGCCACACCGTCTGCGCCAATTCCCAGCCAGCTCATATTACCTTAGAAGACTGAGAGCTGCTATTATTCTTCACTTTTTCCACCCTTGAAGTATATTATGACGAAAAGCAATAAACAAAATCAAACTAAACAATCTCTCCAAAAGACACCTATACACCTCAACCTTTCTCCAACATTCGTGGTGTTCGTATCATTTTTAGCACTGAGGAATCGCTTCTCTTTGAACACTATCCAGACATCCTAGCTGTTTGTAAGACTAATCTGAATTCGTCAATCTCTTCCACTGAATTCTTTGTTTCTTGCTATCTTCCTCTCTTTTATGGTGGTGAACATCCCTTTTAATCCGGACAGAATTATGAACGTGCATTTGGATTTCACAGTTTCTAGATTTATTCAATCTCATAGACTACTTCAACCAACCTCCACCAAAACTCTTGAAATTGTATTTACGATTTATTCATTTATTTTCTTTTCTTTTTTCTTTTTTATTTTTCCTCGATAGTAGTAGATAGATTCGCCTATCGTCCGCTTCACATTCATCCCCGGTCTAATGAACAGGTTTACCCGTTGTTTCCTGCTTAGGATTGGGTTTCCAGATCCCTCTTGGTGGCATTAACTCCTTGCTTGGGATGGCGTCTCTTTCTCTGTAACCCTCTCCCTCGAGTGGCTCTTAGAACTTTTACAGAGTGAAAATCATTGCAAAAAAAAAAGTTCCTTCCAAATATCTGGACTAAAATTTGAAGTATGCATTCATGCGTTGTGTGCCTTGGGCAAGGAGACCTGGTGATTCCCATTTCTCTACAGTACCAATTTGTAGACTTCCTATATTTATTGAGTACTACACCCTCAAAATAAGGGGTATAATTCTTGTCCTTTCTAGGATTGCTTCCTTTTAATTATAATTCATTTTAATTCCAGTATATTAAGCTAAACTTAGGAAATACCAATAGTAATTAGGGACCAGCATTTATTTTAAGAGATTATGTGTATTTCAAAATGTATTACAATAATTTAAATGCCTACTCTTAAGTTTTTTTTTTTTTTTTTTTTTTTTTTTTTTTTTTTACTTTAATAGCAAGAAAATTGCATAAAATCAGTTGTAAAAATACGTTTTACATGCATGAAGCAAGTTTTAGACTATTTCTTAAATTAAATATTATTTATATTTCTATCAGCAAAATGTTCCAAGGCATCATAATGTCTATATGTATAAAAAAAATAATTAGAATCGATTTTTCTTTAATCTACCAAAACTAAAATTGCCCTTAGCGTCGATGAGTCACCGAAATTTGAGTCGAAGAAAGTTAGTGTGATGATTGATTAAATGGATTTCAAAAAATTACTTAGTACTGAAAATAGAATGAAGAGTCGATTTGTACATGTGGTAACTTCACGTAATACTAAAAAGCTCTCTAGAATATTTTTATTAGGTTAATAGTAGCTACTCATACATGGTCAGCGTAGTATGCCCTGTCTTTCATCCCGGGTTTGATCTCTGACGTCAACCCCGTAGCTATTATCAAGTAACTCATCCCTCTATCAATTCTGACTCTACATAAGGAATGTGACTCTCTTTTATTCCCGAGACATGAGCAAGTAACTATAATATATACGTGTTACCTGTCAACAAATTTTCAAAAGTGCACCTAAAATTTTGGAGTCTGGGTTATGGCAAATGAAAGCCAACTTTCCTCACTTTGAAAAGTATGGCTGACCAAAACGGCATAAAATTTTAAAATATGACTTCCTTCCTCTCTATATATTCTATATGCTTCCAGTGTGTGTGAGCGAACGTGGCTTTTCATAGTTTCCCTTTTCTTCTCAGTAATGTTAGCTCTCTTATGACCCCTCTCGTGATTTTGTGAGAAACTTATTCCTTCATTTCTGCTTATCAAGCATATTACCCTCTACCTTCCCTTGCAAATCTTAGCACGTGAATGTAATATTCCAAATCTCTCTCTCTCTCTCTCTCTATATATATATATATATATATATATATATATATATATAATTTGTGTGTGTGTGTGTTAGCAGCAGCCTCCTTGTAGTTTTTCTTTTTATTATCTGTAAAAACCTTTTCAATATTTCTTCATTTGTTACTGTCATATTTGTCATATTCGTCTGTAAAAACCACATCTCGATCGTTTCGGAAGGTTTTTTTTTTCTCTGGTGAAATTGTTCAGCATTTCTTGACTGCTACACAGGAGATTAGATATTATAAAGAAAATTATTTTTTTATATTTTTCACTTGCCGATGTGATAAATCAAGCATTATTTATTATTTTATTCGGGACATTACTAATAGTATTTTCATAATACATATTAAAAAAAAACTAGCTATCATTAGTTAAAAATAACTCCAGTTACAGTTTGAAATAAATGAAGGCCTGTCAAAAAATGTTAGTAAAAGGGAAAAACAATCCTGTTATGTATAAGCTAAACATAACATAAAAATAGTATCGACTATCGATATTCTCGTATGCTTTAAATTCAAATACGTAAGTACATAAAAAAAATAAAAAAGAACGTCTTTATATTGCAAGTTATTTTCTTTCTTCTCCACTAAGAATTTTCAAAAGATTGAGTTTTGTTAAATTTGACATTTCTTAACTATTTAAATACTATTAATGTTTAATAGGATACGTGGTGGTGTAATGGATAGCCAAGTTCTAATTCCAGTCGATTTCTTTGCATTCACTTACGCGCAAATATCACTGGGGAAGGTATGGATCCATCTCTTCTCTCCCCAGCTATGGTTGAATAGCGTGACTGACTTGGTTAGCCTAAAAAGAAAAAAAAGAAAACATTGAATTCAAACCAACCTAAAGAGAGTTTGGATCCGTCAAGCTTTCTTGTCCAAGACCCCCCCCCCAATACTACTACGGCTGTAGTAAATGCGTTATCGTGATGAAAGTTTAATAACATTGTTTCAATAATAAAAAATTAGGTGTTTTGTTTGTTTTTCATTTGCTTCTATAATTACCTTTTAAAAAAATAATTTTTCAGATAATTTTTCCCATGTTTTAATTTAAGATAAAAAAAACTCTAATAATTTTCCATGAACTTAACGTAAACAATATTAGTTTTATTAAAGGTTTTATTTTCTGAGTTGTGAATTATTTTCTACACTTTATGAAATTTAAGATAAAATGTTACCTAATTTAATTACTCTAGGCACATTTCCTCATAGAAACAAAAATATTATTGATGGAATTAAACAAATTAATTAAAAAATATGGCTACTAATTATTTTACAAAATACTCTCTCATAAACAAAGTTAATTATTAATGAATAAGTGCTACATTAGTCATTGGAATCCGTTAATTAACTGTTTTTTTTTTGTTTTTGTTTTTTGGCGGTTTTTTTTTAATCATGGTGTGGTTTGTTTTCTCTCAGCCCCGAGCACACAAGTTAGAAATACTTAAAATACATGCATAAATACTAGGCAGTGCGTTGTGGCTAAAATACCTGAATATTTCCCATTGTGTTAGTTATTTAAAGGCTTACTTTTTGAATACCAAATGAATATCTATCTTGTAAGTCTGCCATTCTTCCATGCTTTGAATATTACTGCCAAATTAGGCCCGGTTATATATTTAGAAATTCTTGATAAAATTCAAAGGAGAATCAGCAATATTATTGGTCCTGGCCTGGAATCTCGGCTTCAGTACCACCACCACCCCACCGTCCGCCCGCCCGCTGTAACGTAGCTTCCCTCTCTTTCTCGTGCTTTTCGACTGTGGAAGTCTCTTCCGGCTTCATGCTTTTCAGTCAACATTGATCTACAGACATAAATATAAACAACTAATATTTACTTAACCCGAACGAAGTCAATGCTTACAGACTCAAATTTAAAAAAAAAAAAAATAACTAATAATATCATTTGTTACAGAATGTGAAGACTAGCCCAAAATGGTAAATCCTACCGTGCTGGTCAGTACTTTGGTAACCCGAAATAAGTGGGAGTGAAATCCTGAAATTAGTGCATTGACTTATAATTTTAATATAAAACGTGCGAAGACGGTCAGTACTGTTGCAACAATAAAGGGCGAAAATGTTTTCCGATTCTAGCTAGATTCCTTAGGGCACTATTACTTCAGTAGAGCGAAACTAGCTACCACATAATGATGGATGTGGCCGATATGTTAACAGCCATACTTTCTATTTTCCTCTCTCTTACTTCAAGAAATGATTCGTATTATATCCCCCTTGACATAAAGCGGCTAAAAAGAATCTAAAGAAAATGATGCAGCGTTGGGCGCTTGAGGAATTTTCGGTAGCCCGAGACTAAACGCAGCACGGCATATAAAGTAACACTAACTTGTAAAATCAACTAACCCAATCCACTCTTCAGTTGATGTAGAAGTTATAATTATTCAATGGTGACCAGAAAGTTATCTGTTTAGTTTAATACGAAGTAAATGTTGAACATTTATAAACTTTTTGATTCATTTAATTTTTTTTTCATGTTTTTTTTTTTTTTTGCAATTGCTTAATGATTTTGAAAAAGCTTGAGAACATCTTTTTAATACCAATATCCCTTCGGGGCATAGGTGTTCATGACACACTAATTATATTTTTGTTATCTGAAAATTGCCATGTAATCCTGTGAAAACTAAAATGGTTTCTAGTTGTCCTGTATAAGCTAGAAAAAGTGAACGAGAAGAGATCCCAGCCTGCACTGGCATTAAACTCATAGGTGGTCGGTAGAAAAGGCGAATTCAGTGTCCTTCCCAAGAGCCCTTGTGCGAAACTGAACACATGTGACTGGCCCAGAATTTGAATTCGGCTCACCGAGCCTCTTTCCATCAGCGACATCCGTTACACTGCCCGTAAATCCATCTTTCTTCGAGAAAACTCGCATTGGCATAAATCAGAAACTTTTCCATCAGAGGCTAACGGCCACATTACGTTGAAACACCGATTCCCGTATGATCACCGAAGTCAGACAACATCAAGCCCGGTCAGTATCGAGATCGGTCATCGCTTATGAACATCAGGTACTATAGGCTGGGATGTGCGGATGATGTAATGGATAATGGCACGAATTTTTAATCGGAGATTCGAGTTCCAATCCCAGTGTAGTTCGTTTTATTCACTTACGCACAAATACCCTTGGGAAAAGTATGACTTCACATCTTCCTCAACAGCTATGGCTTAATAAGTAAGAATTGTATCAAATCATTATTGTCTTTAAAGAAAATTCTTACAATCTAAAAAAAATCATTGATAGATTCTCCAATTTGATTTTTACTGGAAATGTTTCTGATAGTAGCTTTAAAAAGTGAAACTTTCCAGAAGATAATTTGAATCGAATAAAGTCATCACTTTCAATTCTGATTCAATTCTTTTAGATAATAATTTGCATTGCATAAAATTATGTTTAAATGTATAAAAAAAAACGTTATTTTCTTTTTTTAATTGGTACAAATCGGATATGGTCAAATACACTGAAATAAACGTTTCATATTTATTATCTTGTAAGAAAAAAAATCAGTTGAAAATCGATAGAAAAATAGGTATTCATAAAGCTATTTTTTAAAAAAATCTCTTCACCCCAACCAAGCCAACAAAGCCACTAAGACAAAGGTGGTTACTGCGTGTGAAAGAATATAAGGAAAACATTATTAAGGAGTAATAACACTAGCAAAACAGAAATTAAGAAAACAGAAGATAACCATTAACATTGCATTTAAATTTTTGAAAACCAAAGTTGAATGGAAACCAAAAATTCGAAAGAAAGTTTCACAGGTAAAAAGTGTGAGAAAAGAAACTATTAGCATCGAACTTACGGTTAAACTTAGCTAGTAATAGAATTAAATTCATAAAGTTTAGGTACCATAAAGGAGAGTTCATAAGAACAGTTGCCATGAAAGTATTTATAGAAAAGATACAGGCACGCTATATTAATGTGGTTAGAAATTGACTGAAGCCGAGATGCAAGATCAGGACTATTGACATTGCAGATCCTTCTTTGAAATGTATCATTTAAATTGAACATTCTTGATAGAAATTCTTTCTCTCAGATTGGTTCCATTATTCAAGCATCAGAGACAAAGAATGCACGCTGAAATGTAAAGTCAAATCATAAATGAATTTAAGAGGGATTGTCTAATAATGCTTCTTTAACGAAGTACCTTCTAAAGATACCTTACATTAATTTGTAATAACGGAAATTAGAAAGTCCCTAAAACAGTAGTTTTGTTTCCTTTTTTTTTACTATCAGAGATACTCAAATTAATCCATTTAAATTAAAATCAGTATTTTTTTTTATTTACTTTTGCATTTCTTTATTGCACTTACTTTTATTTTTAATTCACAGCAATAATTTTTATTTTAACTTAAACATTGATTAACGAAAAAGAATTTTAAGCAGATTCAAAACAGAAACAACAGGAAATTGAAATGTTCACGCATCATGGCGGGAAATCCAAGCTATTTTCTTTCGAACAATGAAGCTTGATGTGCCAAGAAGTTTTATTAATTGTTTTCCGGTGAAAAGCACCGAAACCATGATGAATGTGTGAAAGCAAAGGAAATTGTTACCGGAAAAATTCAGACAAGAGGTTTTCGTCGTGAAAGTAGCGGTTGGTCAGCACTGTTAAAAAAAAATACAAGGGACATTAACTTTATTTTCACTTTGTTTCTCAAGACATCCGAAATTATATTTTGCTGCACAAATTTTGTACATTTGGAAGGTAACTTATATGCAATGAATTCAAATACACGAATGCGAGAGGAACGATATATTCACTCTTGGGGGAAAAAAGGAATAGACAGATAGATATGAACAGACTGGTATGGATGGATGGATGGATGGATGGATAGGAACAGAAATGGAGAGACGGATAGGAACTGGCCGAGATAGATAGATAGATAATGAAGAGCTTAGATGCAAACAGAAATATAAAGAAAGAAAAGAGACAAACCCAGGCGGTTATATATATAAATATATAAACACCGAATTCACTGACTTGTAAACGACAAAATTTAAATTATATTTCGAAATGTTTCTTGAAAAAGGATAAAAACAATAAGGTAGAATAATTATTATGAGTAATAGTAGTAGTAGTAGCAGTATTTGTTCTTTCTGAATTTTAATTTAAATGACTTTGATTATTATTGGTAACATCTTGCTTGTTCTGTCTTAATTTTAATATAATTTTTTTTTTTTTTGTTAATCCTTTTATGCCAAGAAAGGTACCAATGCTACTAGTACGCGGGGTTAGGTACACGAAGTGAAAATGAAAGCGAAAATTGGGAATAGGGAGTATTGAGGAAAGGACGAATGATGACCGGTATTCAAGAAGACACAAGATTGCGATTGACATTTAAATTTTTGAAGATTGTAGTTATCAGGGAAGCGGTGAAATGGAAGAGAGTTCCACAGGTGGGAAGTGTGAGAAAAAAAACTGTTGGAGTAGTGGCTGTGATTATTGTACATATATCGTATCATACATATTTAACAATCAAATTGCCTGATCCTAAAAAGAATGTAGCCAAAAATCAAAGTGGACGTTTTCGAAAGAATCTTTAAAACTAAGTAAAATCTTTTATTGAATTAATACATAAAAAAATGTTAAATATAGATGTTAAAATATATTTGTCAGATTTAAGTAAGTGCCATACGCGATACACGGTGGGGTGATCATGTCTCTTTCAATTCATGACTGACTAGGCAGAAGATATTCCTACAGTAGACTGGTTGCCAACCAAGGCTATAGGATCCAGTCTGTCTTCCCATAGCTCCTGAATAAATGATGGATTACTACCTTTCCCAGGGGTATTTCCGCGTAAGGGAATTTAACAAACCCGACTGGAATTTGAACTCGTCTCTCCGATTTCTCATTCCGAGCCGTTATCCATTACATCACAACGCGTATCTATAACGTTTATATGCAAAAAAAAATTTTTTACGTTAAAGACGGGAAAAATTTCAATTGTGAAAAGGGGAAAATGATTTGGGGCAAATATTTAAGAGAAATTAGATTGAAAATGTTTAATAAAACTGAAATAAATTGCAAAAATTTAGAACAATGCGAAATATGAACTTTAACCTAAAAGAAATTTATCACTACAAAGCAGCCACCTCTGATCACGATCACTGAAGACAAGAAGTCGACTACTACACTGTCTACTGTCAGTAGTAATGTCTTCCATCAAGTATCCCCAGTATACGTCAAACGCCATAGATTTCAAAAATGAAATTTCAAATCTGTTTCACGCTATCACGCTGCATTCGAACTCCGAAAATTCACGTTGCCTTTACATGAACAACTGAGCTGGTATTCACTCTGAATCATCATATTCAAAGCACAACTGATATAAACCTGGGTATTTCCATGATGTCGAATTATGATAGTTTTATGGAAAAAGTAATAGTAGATAGTACTATCTAATGACTTTTGGCACGTCAAAATATATATAATAAGCGCGTGCCCGAGTGGTTAGAACGTTTGCTTCCTGATGTTATCCGAATGGATCGACGTCGATCCCAGAGTGCGGCACCTTTGGAAAATGCCTGAAACCCATACCACGGGTTGACCCAAGCCTTGTGAGTGAAATTGAGTAGATGAAACTCTTGAGGGCTGTCGATGGCCGTGCTAGCAGAAAACCACAAGTCATCGTTGCCGAAGGCTTGAGCGTACTGGCCTTGATTAAATTGTTGAATACGCTAGATAACACGATCTCTCCCAGAAACTAACTAATGTCTGTTCAGCATAGTTGCAGTATAAACCAAGGTGGGAACTGTGGGTGCTGAGCAAACACCAATGTGCCTGAGCGAGCTAGATGGGTATCCTCGAATACGTGCGGCCAGCTAATATATATATATATATATATATAGTGCGATGGACAAATTTTTGCCATTTTATACTTTTAATTTCGCGCATGCACGTTGGTCGTTTTTGATTTTGTCAACTGCACAGTATAATAGTATAGTAGGATCCGTCGGGTACCGTCTGTGAGAAAAAGAATACCATAATGCAATTCAGACCGCCAGAAATTTGGAAACGGCATACTGTACTGCTTAGCGTCGATACCTGCAATACGAACATTTTAGCGTGTTTGGGTGTCAATTTGACGACAGTGCAGTGGGTTCGGAAAGTGTTGGATGAGTCTAATGGTGATTACGAAGGTGAAAACTCATTCTGATCGATCTGATAAGAAAAGAACTCCCGAATTTGTTGGTGAGGGCCTCAGTTTCAACACGGAGGCCTACATCAAATTCCTTGAGGAGGAAGTACTGGCCTGGAGCAAGAGAGTGGCTGCTGGAAGACCCTATGTTTGGCAACAGGGCTCATGCCATATAAACTGGAGAATTAATAAGTGTCGGCGCAGTTGAGCAAGAAACCAACAAAATTCCTTGTAACACTAAAGATGAACTGAAGACAATGATTATGGCAGCATTCACCAACTTAAACAGGGAGACCATCCCAGAAGAGTTGCAGGAGAATCTAAAGTCGTCTGATGATCGTGATTGAAGCCAATGGCCATTTTATTGGAAAAAAAATTTACTCTTTAGTATTTCAAGGATATTTTTGTAAAATTTTGGTAAATATATCTTTTAAAATGAGATATCAATTTCATTTTTGCGTAATCCAGACAACAGTTTATCCATCATACTATGTGTGTGTATATATATATATATATTACATAGAATAAAATCCAAAGGTACCTCATTCGAATAGCTACTCCGACCCACATGACTTAATTGTAGGCCTTGTCAACTCAGAGATATGAGGAAATAAAATAGGAACTTAAAAATTTAAACATTTAAAGAATAAAAGAAGAGAGAAGAAAAAGGCAAAAAGAAAGGGAGAAGAATAAAAAGGAAGTAGCAGATGAGAATAAAATACCAATATTATGATAGTAAATAATAATTGGGAGTTTATTCTCATCTGCTACTTTTTATTCTACTCCCTTTCTTTTTCCTTTTCTTTTTTCTTTTTTTTTCTTCTTCTTTTGTCTCTTTTATTTTTTAAATGTTTACATTTTTAAGGTCTTATTTTATTTATTTATATCGTCAAGGCCTACAAGTCTTGTGGGTCGAAATAGCTACTCGAATGAAATAATTTTGGATTCTTATCTATGTAATTATGTGTTCTGTTATAATAAAATACATTGAGCGCTTCTTGTGGATCAGTTGTAATATTTTGTACTATTAGTATTCACTTGGATTATTTACCAACAGATTGTTACCTATATATATATATATATATATATATATATATATATATATATAAACTATATTTTCATCATATATATATATATATATATAAACTATATTTTCATCATATATATATATAAAAACTATATTTTCATCATATATATATATATATATATATATAAATATATATTTTCATCATATATATATATATATATATATATATATATAAAATATATATTTTCATTATATATATATATATATATATATATATAAAATATATATTTTCATTATATATATATATATATATATATATATATAAACTATATTTTCATTATATATATATATATATATATAAACTATATTTTCATTATATATATATATATATATATAAACTATATTTTCATTATATATATATATATATATATATATATATATAAACTATATTTTCATTATATATATATATATATATAAACTATATTTTCATCATATATATATATATAAATATAAAC
>OZ010571.1:34468647-34498647 GCA_963932145.1 Acanthosepion lycidas | reverse complement strand
AATGTGCTTTTGAACTGAAAGTGTGAAATTATGTAGAGGGTATCTGGGGTGGAAGTCATGAATTTGCGTACAAAATATTTAGATATTGGTATCAAATAACCCATAGTGTTGATATGCCTCTAAACAAACAAAAAAAATCTAATGACCTGACAGATTGTTAATATAAAGGATAAAGGAAATAGTACAAAAGAGTGATCATTCGGGTACACTTGCTTTGATCAAAAGAGAGAATTGTGGTACGCTTGCACTGATCTATATATTTTTTCTTTGCGGATGCTTCTTCAGTTTGCATCAAAATATAAGCAATATATTTAATCAAACCTATTTTAAATATATCTATACTTAAATTATAAAGTTCTGTAATTTCTATAATAACCTGATGCAGTAACGTTTCCGTCATAAATTGAATGTCGTGTCTCAACAATACACGATAGAAGAATCTGAAAGGATATCTACATTTATTTTATTGATGTGTACCCTCTTTCTAGTGATCAAGAAAAGGTTAAATTCAGCTTGTGCAAAAAGCTTCTAAAACTTTTTTTTTTAATTTAAATAAAGACTGAATAAATAGTTGGGATCGTTTCTGAAAGCTTTTGCTTGAACCTAATAATTTCATATTCGCGAAACTTGCCCAATCATTTTGAGAAATTTTTATCTTTACAGAAGAATATAATTCTGTAAAAGGAGGATTGTAATAGTGAAAGCTGCCTTTCAGAAACTAAGTAATGTATTAAGATATAGAAAATTTTCATTAGATGCAGAGGAAAGATTGCTTAACTGCTGTGTAATCTCTATTCTTGTCTGAATGCTCGCTCGTCAATTTCGAAACGACAGAGATGTAGTGAAACAAACGGGTACTGAGAATACCATAAATGGAAAATGTGAACAAAGACGAAGTTTCGAAGAAATTGAGGAAGTATAAGAACGCTTACCATATTATCTTTTATATAAATGCGACTTGTGTATAATACAACCCCTTATTGGTGAAGCCAAAAACAAGGAATACATTACATCTTCGTGTATAACACGATTCCGTAGTACAGACATCGCTAAGTATTTTTTTAAAAGCTGCAACATATTATCCATTAAAATATGACTTTTTTAATTACTTTTAAATACACAAACAAGTATATGCGTGTATTGATGTGCTGGGAGATATATATATATATATATATATATATATATATATATATATATATATATATATATATATATATATATATATACACAAGGTAACCCAAAAAGTTCTGTCCGTTTTTTGATTAGTCATTGAATGTAGTTGAAATATATACGAAATGCGTGTAGCAATTGTTTTCAAATACGGACAGCCGGAAGTAGGAACATCAGACGTTATAAAAAACACGTGCACCGTGCCCGGCCATCAGTTATAAGCCGGACAGCTGTGAGAAGGACGGAAGAGTCTAGAAATCTCGTTCGGGGCTGTTTGCTTTACGACTTCAAAATGGGCTTATCAGCAGCTGCATCAAGTCGCCGCATATGTCAAGCGTTTGGGGATAGTGCTGTGGATGAACGTACTGCAAGGCGTTGGTTTCGAAAATTCAAGTCGGGAGATTTGTCTCTCCATGATGAACCTCGCAGTGGACGACCACAGGTCTTGAATGACGGAGTCCTGAAGGCGGCTATTGAAGAGGGCAGTAGTCTAACGTGTGGTTTCCGACAAAACAGACTTCACCTGCACCGCCTAGTTAAGACGTACAAACTGAGCAAGTGGGTTCCACAAACGCTGTTGGAGGTCCACAAGGGACGAGTGGCAGCCTGCGTATCGCTGCTTTCTCACCACCGTACCGCATCGTTATTCAATCGAGTGCTTACCAGTGATGAAAAGTGGGTTCTGTACTGCCAAGCTCCCAAGCGTTCCAGAAATAGGTTGTCTCCTCAGGATGCTGTCCCTCACACCGCAAGGCCGTCTATGCACCCACGCTTTGTGTCTGGTGGACAGGTCGTCAAGTGGTTCATTATAAACTGCTACCAACGGGCCAAACGGTCACTGGAGACCTATACTCGCAGCAATTGAAACGTGTGCAATAGGCATTGCGCCAGAAGGAGCCAGCACTGGTCAATCGCAAAGTTGTGCCTTTCCTCCATGATAACGCCAGGCAGCATGTCGCGCGAGTGGTCAGGTATACCATACAGCAACTTGGGTGGGAGACTTTGTGCCATTCACCTTATTCACCTGACCTTGCACCATCCGATTACCACCTCTTCCACTTCCTGGATAATCATCTTCGTAGGAAGTCCTTCACCAATGAAGCAGACTTGAGCAAAGCCCCAATGGACTTCTTTGCGTCACCACCGCCCACACCAGAGTTCTACCGCAAGGGCATTGAACAGCTGGAGACACGTTGGTAGAAGGTGCTGGATGCCGATTGCGATTACTTCGAAGACTAAATATAAGTTACACATACTTTTAAGCGCTTTCTTTTTTTCCTTTAAAAACGGACAGAACTTTTTTGGTTACCTTATATATATATATATATATATATATATATATATATATATATATATATAATTTTATCATATAGACAAAAAGAGTTTTTGTTTATGATAAAATTATAATAAATAATCATTGCTCTACTATCGGTATCGAACCCTCTTTTGGATTAATCCTGTGAACGTTAGAATTTATATATTACTTTCATTCTCGATGCATCGGATATATATATAATATGCATGTATGTACACACACATACATACACACACACACACACACACACACACACACACACAATGTTTTGAAAACCAAGCTTATTTAGCGAGAAAAATTTAAAGCAATTTCGCTATTATTGTTCATCAAGTCACGTCAGTTCACTCTACATGCAATTCTAACAAGTATTGCTCTACCATAGCCAGCTCTCTCGTTATTTAACGCGCATGCGTACAAGCGCAAACACTCGTTATTGCTGTCGTCTTCACGTTCTCCCAGTGAATGTTCGCTCAGTTAAACGAAATAAACATGACTGAGACAGAAAAACTGTTCACGCCTCTCTCGTCTGTTTTTTTTTTTCCTCTCGCCGCTATTATAACCTCAAACTAATTGAGTGAGAAGGCGTTTCCAGAATTCTTATTCTTTCTTTCGCCTCTTTGTCATATATTTCGATGTTGTTTACTTTAATGACAGAGTTCAAAATCCGTACCGTGGTTTGTTCTTTTCATGACTGACACTTCACTATCAAAATCTTTAATATCTTAAACACAAATAAAAAAAGACGACCTCGTGACTCTGCTAAATAAAAATAAGGACTATATAAAGTTTTCAGAGAGGACATGGAGACGAGTCATTTATATATAACTACTCGTTATATGACAATGTTTCAATGGTGGGATTATATTTTGCCAGTGTGAGTAGGATTTTTTTTTTATTTTTGATTATCCATACTTCAATTGTCTCATGTAAAGCTCGTATTATAACGCAGGTTTTATCATACACAAGTAAGGAAATTTGACAAGTGCCACTTTTTACATTTGACTTGAATCCAAACCAATAAGTAAATAAATAAACTAAATAAATAATAAACAAGTTAACAACCCACAAACGCACACATAAACACAAGTAAACATAATAATAAAAACCAACAATAAAATAATCAGTTATAAATAAATAAAAAAGTTAATAGACAACACTATAAATAGCACAAAAATGGCATCCGGATCCACAATTATTTCCAATCAATAGCCCATAAAATAATTCGAAACAACCGTTACCGTTCACCAGAATAACCGTCAGAATAATGCAATAGACTGCCACAATGCTGACCTGTATATATAAATAGTCGAACAAAAACTCAACACATATGGCCTGACGATTGCGTTTAGCATGAAACAGACTGTTGCCTCTCAGTGTTGACTTCAATGTCCACTTTTATATCAAGCACTTTAATCCATAAATATATATGACGGCAAGCCTCATAGCTATCCGTTCTGGAATATTGCCCTCTTATCTATCATTTACTCTCCTTTGATCGTGCCTAGCAGGATTGTTTTAGTAAGACTTCCTCATCGTCTGATTTGCCGAAATATTCTTGGTTTCTGTCCTTTCACAGTAGTTAGGTTTACATATATTGTTCGAACGTTACTATTAAAATTAAATTATTATATTTAATAATTAGTGATGCTATACTTATAAATTATAGTCATCTTTGCTGTACGACTTACTATATTTTAAAAATCGAATGCTACTCAATTTTAAATGCCCCTACTTGGGACATCTGGGATTACTTTTAATTAGACTAACATCGTTTACTAATGAGAACAAAGCTAACTCAAAATTTAGTAAACCTGGGCTTTTGAATATTGCCCAGTTGGTTACTTATTAACACAGTCTGACAACATTGCTAGAGTTGTGGTTGGAATATTTTCTTTTGTTTTTATGCAGACAGACGGATCAGACCAAAAATGGAATATTACTGCTATATCTTGGTTGGAATTTCTCAATCCTTACTTTCCAACCTTGACAGTTCGAAACCTTTCACGGCCTTGTGGGTGATGTATTATTTTTCACGCCCCGTTTCCTACTCTATATGCTATTTTCATAGCAGACGTTCAGACAAGGTACATTACTTAGTTCCACCAGTCCAGAGCTTTTCCGTGCACAGTGTCCTAATTCCCTTCGTATTCCATTTGTAAGGAGGAATTTTCACTTAGACAGCTCTTTCCCCAGAATTATTATGTTGGGGAACAGACTCCCGATAGAAGGTTTCCACAATCACAACAATCTTAAACTCTACAAATCTATGGCAATTTTTTTTATATTCTACATATCCTCATAATATGCATCTCTTATTCCTTCCTCAGGATGAAAAATAGTATTAAAAAAAGTTTATAATATAAAAAAAATTGTTTGTTATTATCGAAAAAGATTTTTTATTATTAAAACCAGGTAAAATTAGTACAACATCATAATAAATATATGTCCTATAACAGGTGTTACATATGCATATTTTTCTTTTGATTATTGGTAACATTTATAAATGTTAATGGTAATATTAGCCTTTTCCTTATAAGGAAACATTTGGCATTCATTGACTGAACAGTCAGTGCTACTTGTGGTTGAAGTTTATAAAAACTTTGTTAGAATAGTTTTTCAGGAAAATATTTTTCTCGGGGCCAATAACTGTCATTGCTCTTATTGTATCATTGTAGAGCGCCAACATCTTGAATATGTCATTATTTTCTCTTCGAGCTACTCACGCTATCCATTTTAGTTCTTACTGCTATTGAAAGCCTACAAGTGATGCTGTTTCTATTATTCTGGTACAAGTCTTTGTTTGTAATTTTGTTGCGTCGCTAAAACCTTTCATTCACCCGAAGCCATTTTTAAATATTAATATGAAGAAGCGGTTATATACAGCTAACAGTTTAAATATTTCTGAACGAGTTTGGCGCCATGCATGACTCAATCTGACGAGGCTACTTAAAACCTGACTCGGGTTTTCATGTTATTGTTTTTGTATGTGCCAAAATACCCCTAGCGAAGCCTATCCAATGTCCAATTTCCTTATCTCCTTTTCTAAATTTGTTACTACTTATCTAGACATTTATATATTTCAGTCGTTTCAGTATCTGTCTATATTTCTGAGATGAGGTATTATGTACATTATTTACATTATTCGGACTATTGTCCTCATCTTTGTCGCCATATTTATCACAACGTTTCAGCCGTTGTACGCTCCAGCCTTCTTCCGATGGTTTGAATGTCGAACTGAACCCTTTATTTCGCTCACTGGGGTAGACTGTTCTAGTTCCACTTGCCATGCTTAATGGATGTCAGTTATCAGTTATCTCCTGTTAATTTCCCTCTGAAAGTTCTCCACTGCCTTAACCGGGTATTGGACTCACACTCTTTGGGTCCTGTCACTGGATCTAACCAACGCCTTCGTGCCATGTGTCCTTGAGGATTTGTGTATGGATTTCTGTGTATTATAAGCCTAATGTCTCAGCAACCATTTTTACCAGTGCTCAGATTACAATTTTTGCTGTTATCAATTCATGTTTTTACCAGAGCTCATATTGCAACTTTTGTTCTTATTATTGCTTTTCTCTGGCATTCCTTATATTGTATTCATTTCTATGCTTGGTCGACTCAAGAGATTTTTGTGGTCTAACATATGTGCTGATTCCTTAATTTACGAATTTTCCAATGAGGTTCTTTGTCTATGATCTCAACCTGATCCCACAGAGGGCGGTGATTTATTTGACAGTTACTTAGGATATGTTTTAAAGTTCCTTGACGCGAGCACAATGGGCATATGGGCGATTCTGTTTTATACCATAAGTGGAGGTTAACGAGACTGGCAAGGGTGTCATATACGGTCTGAATTAGGAAATTTATACCGGCGTTATTACGCCATTTATCAGACCATTTTATTTTTCTATGAGTTATGAACCCCTATATGGTCTACGCTCCTTGTTAGTTTAGTCCCAATATTTTTGCCAACCTTTTCTCTTTTTCACCCTTGCGTATTTCTTCTTCTATTAAAAGGGTCTTTTCTTTTCCTTTAGCCTTATCCACCCGAATGGTAGAAAATACCCTAAGCCCGTGCGTCCTGTAGTCACGGCCCCTAATAAAGCCTTTTCGCGAAGCCTTTCTTTAGGTACCAGTAATTTATTTTCTGCTCTTTATTTCCTCCCTGAGTAGACATCAGTGCCTGCTCCAGCCACCTTTGGATCTTTGGAGAACTTGTTTTGAATTATTGTTTTAACTTTGGTAACTTTGAATTCCTCTACTAGGCTTCTGAAATGATGTTGCAGAACATTTTAATTGTCGTATAGGGCAGGGCTAGTCAAAAGTTTCGGTAAACCTAACCATCTCCGTAATTGTACGTTATTTTTTTTCTAATTGTTCTATGTGGAAGGTTATGAATTCATAGATGGACAATGGCCATAGGATCTTGGGAAGAATGGCATGCTGATAAATCTATACTTTAAAGCAGCCAGGAAAGCCGGACTTATCAACTCTTTTTAACCACATCTCTAGTTTATTTTTTGTTTCCTGGATTGCTATTGCGTCTTTTAGGGAGTGATTTATGCGTTTCCAAAGGCTTTTTATAAGCTTTTCCTTAATTTTTGGTATGCTTTCCCTGGAAAGTCTAAACCGCTCCATGTTCAATATTTAGCATTTTCTTAAAACGAGCGATCTTGATTTCGAGGGGTTGAAACTCATTCGGGCCCAAGTGTTGTTTTTCAATCCCCTTTAGCGTCCATCTCACACCAATAGAGGATATAGTGGTTATCGACATGTCACCCATGTGGGTTCTTATCGGATGTTGCCTCAGTCCCGATCTGGTAACCGGCCCCCTGTATTTTGTTTCTGTGGCTTTAACATATTCATGGCTAAACAAAAAAGGGTCGCTGAGATTGTACATCCCGTTATGATGCCCCTCTCTAATTTTTTACCATGCCGACGCAGTATTTTTTGATACCATTCTCATTTGGAAGTTATTATAATAATCATTTCAGTGATTTTATTAGGGACATGCTGGCATTGGAGAGTTTCTTCCACTAGTTTTGAGGATGTTTAACTTGAGAACATCTGGTAGATGATCTCGATTTTTTCTTAAAGATCATTCTTATGACAACTGTGAAAACTTATGTCATCTGCATACACCTCTTCATTATCAGCACATTATCATTCTCGTGAGGGAAAACTGGAACGATGTTTTATATTTAGTAGATTCGTTTGGTATGTGGTATAAAATGCTTAAATGGTCAGTATTCATCTCTTCACGTCTGTGCTTGTAAATAGACAAAGCATAACCTATGAAAAAATTGAAGTCTTTCAGACATGTATGACTTTGTAAACCTATATATTCTTTCCATCAGATCTAAGTATCCATTAGAGTTTCGAAGGTTAATTATAATGGATGAGAAGAGGAATTGATTTGGTCATAGTTTGTTTTTATAACCAACTAACTTCATGTTGTTAGATTTAAATCTGATATTTGTATTTTAATAATGCAAAGTATTTTAAGGTTAACTGTTCAAATGTAAAAAAAATAGAAATGTTCTAAATTGCACCTACAATGTTTATATATTTTAGCAGGTACCAAACATAAGTGGTGATAATTTAAGAACGTGAAAGACAAATATGAAGGATCTCATATTTTCAAATGAATTTTTTATTATAAATTCATGTGAATAAAGAAAATATTGCGAAGTAAAAATCTACCAATAAAACAACATTAAATTTAACCCTGATGTTATTGGCCAATAAAACAATATTAGAAATAACCTGATGCTATCTGCTTAATAAAATAACATTAAATATAACCCTGTTGCTATCTGCCTAATAAAATAGCATTAAATATAACCCTGATGCTATCGGTCTAATAAAATAGCATTAAATATAACCCTGAGCTATCGGTCTAATAAAAAAGCATTAAATATAACCCTGATGCTATCGGCCTAATAAAATAGCATTAAATATAATCCTGATGCTATCTGCCTAATAAAATAGCATTAAATATAACCCTGATGCTATCGGTCTAATAAAATAGCATTAAATATAACCCTGAGCTATCGGTCTCATAAAATAGCATTAAATATAATCCTGATGCTATCGGCCTAATAAAATAGCATTAAATATGACCCCGATGCTATCGGCCTAATAAAATAGCATTAAATATAACCCCGATGCTATTGGCCAATAAAATAGCATTAAATATAATCCCTATGCTATTAACCAAAAAAACAGCATTAAATGTAACGCTAATGCAGTTTTCAATGCAAAAGTTTTCTTATACAGTGTAACCAGGATATAAGAGAGTTGTCGGGACCGGAGAATAAGTCTCTTATATCCGGGTTTCCCTTATATCCGGGTCTCTTATATCCTGGTTACACTGTATGTTAATTCAATTATTTAAATGCTTTTTTTTTTAAAAAAAATGAGTGGTTCCAAGCATTGAATTAATAGATTAATTTTATTTCATTGAGCTCATCACCTACGTTGGGACAAATTTTATACACTAAACGTGACACCTTCTATGGAACAACTGAACTGTGGTACTCCGTGTTTTCTGTTACATGTAGTTCAGGAAATCTTCTTGCAATAATAAATCAGATTCTTCTTCAAAGTGATATTTTAAGTTACCAATTGGAATAAATTTTGGCTGGAACAATTTCATGCTCCATGCTTTAAGTTTTAGAGAGTGTCGTGTATTTACTCACACAAGAATATTTTTCAACAAAAGACAAGTTTATAACGTGTATACTTTGTAATGACACGATTACTTGAATATATATATATATATATATATATATATGCAGAGAGAGAGAGAGAGAGAGAGGGGGCAGGTGGTGCGTGCCTTTGCATATTTTGATACAATTTCTAAATCAGTTTTTTTGGGGAAAACGCAATTTATGAAAAACAACGTTTAGAAAGAAAAATAATTATTTTCAGTTTGCATGATTTGGAAGCACTAATGGAAGTTACGAATATAAAACCATTTTTTATATATACTGTTTAGTTTGTGCCATATATCGATAATGAATTCCCCTTTAAAATATCTATAAAAGTAACTTTGGATATGGCAATACATGGATATGGAAAATTATGTCAAATATATCATATTAATGTAACAAAAATAGCTTAAAATATTCAGAACTTTAAGTTTTGTTTTCGAAACATTTTTCAAGATTTTTAGAAGTTATTTTTTATCAACCTCGTTAAGCTTCCATGAGTAAATTTATGTATTGGTGTTTTTAAGATATAGAATAAAAGTAAAACACATGGTTGATATGTGATATCATTATCGTTAGATCTTTTGTGTGTTGTATCCCTTCAGGACATAAGTAATCAGGGCTCTCATTATTTTTATATTTTTGTATATTGTATATAATGTTTTGTATCCTTACTATCTCTCCCAATCCCTGTCTTGTTATTCATTTATACAAGCTCGTTAGGTACTTTACATGATGTTTCCCTGGTTCCTCTATTGTCTTCAAAATTCTTGCATCTGTCAAATTCTCCAAGCCTTCTTTCCTTATGTTTCCAAGAATTTTCCAACTGTCTCTTTTCGATTCTAAGTGTAAGAATCCTTTTTGTTTCTATTTTCATTAAAACTTCTTTGTTGCTTACATATTCCATCTATTGTGTTCTCGGCATCCTTATGGAGAACATCATCTCTGTTGCCTAAAGTTTCTTCTTCATCTGTGAGGAAATTGTCCAGCAATCATTACTATATAGGAAGATTGATATTAAAATGTAGTTTAGCAAAGTATTTTGTCTGTATAGGATTACCCAATCCTTGACTGCCAGGGAACGTCTCCTAACAACCAACCAGTTATTAACTGGGACAAGAAATCGCTTGTAAATTTTAACGCCTCAAAAACGAAACTGATGTCTTTTAGTCATTTTAGGGAACTATTTTAACCCTCCATCAGCATGGTGGATGCCAACCTCCAGGAGACCAACTAAATCCACATTTGTCGATCTCTCTTACGTTTTGCACTGACATGAAATAGAACGATAATATTGAATCAGTAGCTAAGACTGTGGGTAGGAAAGTTGGTTGTCTGTGTTGCACAATTTTTCTCGACAGAATCCGTCGTGCTAATTTATAAGTCCACCATTCATCCCTGCATTGAATATTACTGTCTAACCTGGCTAGGTAATCCTGCGTTATATATCAAGATTCTCGACGAAATCCAAAGAAGAATCTGAAATGTTATCGGTCCTGACCTGGTATCTCAACTTCAGTCACTTTAGTAGCACCTTAACGTCACATCCTTATTCTTTTTTTATAAATATTTTCATGGAAACTGTTCTGATGAGCTTTTTTCTTTGGTACCTCGTCCTCACGAATTTAAATGCAGTACTAGACTGGCAGCCAGGCTCATAATTTCAGTTGAAATTGCTAGTTAGAACCTTAATTTCTATTCTAATAATTTATTCTTCTGCACTTCTCGCCTTTCCCGGCTTCTTGATTTCCTGTCAACTACGATCTTCAAAAAATTAAATGCATCATCAATCTTTCATCTCCTTGAAAGCTGTTCTATTATTCTCCTTTTTCATTTCCTTTTACTCTCAGTAACATATTGCCTCTTAGCAGCTTTGTCGCTTTGTTTACGGTGAAATGATTAAAAAAAGACATCGACACTTCAAACTGATGACTCTTGTAGCAAACTGGTAAAATAACTTCATTATAACCCTTAGAAATGCGTCGTTAATGCCAAAAAAGGGGGAATGCTCTCAGAAGGTTTTAGTGAATAACCTTCCAAAATCTTATAAACTCATATGTTGCAATGATAATAGAATAGAAAAAATCCTACCCACTGCACGCACGCTATTTTTCATAGAGATTTCTCAGGAAGTAATTGACATTATTAATCAATTATTGAAAATCGTTAGATTTTAATTATTTCTCAAAGCTTTATTCCTAATCTTAGCATTTTTTGTGAAGATCGATCAGTTATTTTATTTTAAATTCAACATTTCAATTGATTTAGATTTATCGATTAAATATTTTTGTTCATTTTTTATGTGCAATGTACAAACAATTTTCTAAATTATCGTGTGTTAAGAGCTGAAACTGTCACGTTGCGAATTTATAACTTTAATGATATACACAAGTAAGCAATTAATGGAAATCGTGTGTATCTATGTCAAGAAACATTTACTCTATCACAATTTTTCTCATATTGCCTTGAATATTAGAAATTTCTAAATTTGATTATAAATCTTATTCTGTATATGAAGTTTGTGAAAATTGTAGAATATGAAAACGCTCATTGTTAAATGTTTTAATTTCTTTTTGTGTTTTGGGGGAGTTTATTTTTTGCTTTTGGTTGTTTTTTTGTTTGTTTCTTTGGTTGGTTGGTTTTGAGTTTTTTGTTTTTGGAATTTGTTGCTCTATCTTTCTTTTGGATATACAGACACAGAGTGTGCCTATGTGTACTTGAAAGAGAGGAAATAAAAGGTCAAGAAATTCAAGACAAAAGCAAAAATATCGACTGAGATAGCCTGTAAAAAACACAACATATATGTTCTCGGTCTCATTCCTATATTTTAAGTAAGATCCCTAATTTATGTTATTATTATTATTATTATTATTGAAAGATTACACATTTACACATTAACGAGAGGTGACAAGTGGTTTTCGTTGGAGACTGAATGATAGCACATGCCTAGCATTTTCCTCAATTACAACGCAAACCGCAACAATGCCGTGATCTGAACACTTTTCTACGAATATCCAGTTCACCTAATCTTGCCTATTTGCTTCGAATTATCAGAAGTTTCTAAACTAAAATTTTAGTTTAGAAACTTCGAACCGAAGATCAAAGGTGACCAATTTCGAACCAAAGATCAGAGTTGACCAACTCCGAACCACGGCCATGCAATCAGGAAAAACGGATCAGAAGCCCTAGACTGATGTGACAGCGGTGATTAAGGGATCACTCCGGCAGCGGTGGATTAGTGTGCTACTCGAGACTAGAAGGAAATAAATACGGCCACAGAGTCAACCCCTTAAGAGAGAACTATCTCATGCTAGTGCGCAATCTGCCATGAGCAGAGATAACGAAAAGATGATGAACAGCAATTTCTGGTGGTTGCTGAAAATTGTTCTCTGGAAATCTCCAGAACTTTCCTGGATATTTTCGCTGTCCTTAACACTGGAGTGACCTGGATAATCTCAGTATTTTTTTGATTTTCGGTTTTTCCAGTTTCTTCGAGAGAGATTTTGGTAAAACCATCTTGTTTACAAATACCTTAGTTCTCATACACAATTCTTAATATTTAGAATCACTTTAACATTATTCCTTAGGAGACTGATGTTCAAATGCCAAACCTGTGGAGGATAATCTCTGCAAAGCAACATATACCTATTAGGTTGAGTCTTAAATCATTTTCTTTTTTTATTTATTAAATTCATTCTTCAAAAGATTAATTACTTACATTTTGTCAATTATATATTTGCCATTATTTACAATGACTTGTTGCCACTTATCCCGCAGATCTTCAATAACTTTTGAATAAAATTCTGAAGGTTTTGTTGCGAAATATTTTCGACGAACTTTTGAATGGGATTTTTATTAGACAAAGACTCCCCCACCCATCAAAGCGTTTTGCAGCGATTCAAAAAGATAATACGCGGTTAGTGAAAGGTCAGGTTAATATGGCGGCTGAGGTAGAACAAATCAACCGAATTCCCATATTTTTCCTGTATTATTCGTGCTGTAAGCGGCCTTGCGTTGTCAGAGAGGTGAACAACATTTTTCCTATTGACAAGCGCGGGGCATTTTCGGCCAAACTTTTATGGACACGTTTTAGATGATGGATGTATAAATGCACATTTGGTATTTCATTGCGTCTTAAGAACTCTAAATGAATAATAAACCGATGATTCCACCAAGCACACAGTATTACCTTTCTTTCATTGACCCCAGATTTAGGGATCGGATGTGGATATTTATCCTTGTCAATAGACTGACTTTTGTGCTGAACGTTGTCGTATACAACCCATCATTCATCACCTGTTATATATTTAAGGAATGGTTAGTTAGGATGATACATTCGTCATTACAATCGGTTCCCAAGATCGGAAAATTGTTTGGGATAAACCTAATAGCTATTATTCTTCCTCTGCGTCTGAAAGACCCATTGCCAGATATTCACTGACTACAACGAACAGCTATTTAAATTATAAGTGGCACAAGTGTATTGAAGCATTAATTTGGACACAATACTGTAGAATAACAATACAATAAGCAGCGCTTGCCGGCGTAAGGGTCCCAGCTAGCATCCAGCTGGCAGACAAAAATAAAGCAGGTTGTAACTCAATACAAACCCTGCAAACTAACTGATGAATCAAGCTGGTATTTATATAGAAATACCTCCACTCAGGTACCAGCAGCCAATCCCAGACCAAGCAATGGACTATCCCACTTTAGCACAATGAGATGCTCCATGGGACCATAAATAGCTCTCTTAAAATGTTCTATCGACTTTGCTTGGAAATGTCAAAACAAATTTGGCGATAATAAGTTTAAATATTCATTGTATTTTTTCATATAAGTATTTGTTTATATAAGTAAGTGATATTTCATATAAGTATTTCAAATAATTTCATATAAGTAAACAAAATATTCTTTAACTTTGTCCATAATGAATCGTTTCTTTCTTTAGGTCGAATAGATTATTAACTGCCTGGTTTAGTGGGAATGATGTTGAAATGTCCACTGTAAATGAAAAGGATGTCAAAATGATTGAATATTTAATTTTTTGCCTGAATTTCTGGGATGAAATTCATCATTATTTACACTATTTATATTCGGATTATTGCCCTCATCTGTGTTGTTATCACAACGTTTCAGCTGTTGGGTCTTCTGGCCTTCCTCAGGTGCATATCGATCTAAGTAAACTACAAGGAATTCTGAGCTGAACCCTTTATTGAATTTACTGTAAGCTGTTCTCTTTCCACTGCTTATGTCTAGGAATATCGTCTAGTTTAGTTTGCATATATTAGACTATGAGGACCTCTTTAGTAAGCATAGCATAAAAATAAATACGATATGGGAGCCGCTAATAAATAAAGACAAATGACAGCAAGTCTTCAACCGCAACATTAGTTACAGAGGAAAGTAATCTCTGTATTCCAAATACGAAATTAGTGCAAGTCTCAGGGGAAATATTATTAATTGCCTCGGGGATCATCGCTTCTAACTTGCTGAGGCGGAATTCTTTAGTAGTTGAAGATCCGTGGCCATCACCTCTTAAAATCCCAACATTTGAGTCTGCCATACTTCTTTTTACGTCAGCTTTAATGACTGACCAAACCTTTCCAATGGGATTTAACATCGGACTATAGGGGGCAAGTCTGAAATGAAAGTGATACTGTGTAAGTAGTAAAGTATTTTATAACCATCTTCCATAGAACAAGACGATTGATTCAATCAAGTACTGCTCCAATATTAGACTATCGGAAAGCAACACTTGACTAAAACTAGGAGAAATTGTTACAGTTCAACTGGGAAGTTATGGTTCTACGCTCGGGCAGAGTGCCACTCAGTTGTGGTTCTGCGCTCGGGCAGAGTGCCACTCAGTTGTGGTTCTGCGCTCGGGCAGAGTGCCACTCAGTTGCGGTTCTACGCTCGGGCAGAGTGCCACTCAGTTGTGGTTCTGCGCTCGGGCAGAGTGCCACTGAATTGTGGTTCTGCCTTCGGGCAGAGTGCCACTCAGTTGCGGTTCTGCCTTCGAGCAGAGTGCAACTAAGTTGCGGTTCTGCCTTCGGGCAGAGTGCCACTCAGTTGTGGTTCTGTCTTCTGGCAGAATGCCACTGAATTGTGGTTCTGCCTTCGGGCAGGGTGCCACTGAATTGTGGTTCTGCCTTCGAGTAGAGTGCGACTCAGTTGTGGTTCCGTCTTCGGGCAGAGTGCGACTCACTTGTGGTTCTGTCTTCGGGCAGAGTGCTACTCAGTTGTGGTTCTGCCTTCGGGCAGAGTGCCACTGAATTGTGGTTCTGCCTTCGGACAGAGTGCCACTGAATTGTGGTTCTGCCTTCGGGCAGAGTGCTACTCAGTTGTGTTTCTGTGTTCGGGCAGAGTCCCACTGAATTGTGGTTCTGCCTTCGGGCAGAGTGCTACTCAGTTGTGTTTCTGTGTTCGGGCAGAGTGCCACTGAATTGTGGTTCTGCCTTCGGGCAGAGTGCCACTGAATTGTGGTTCTGCCTTCGGGCAGAGTGCCACTGAATTGTGGTTCTGCCTTCGGGCAGAGTGCCACTGAATTGTGGTTCTGCCTTCGGGCAGAGTGCCACTGAATTGTGGTTCTGCCTTCGGGTAGAGTGCGACTCAGTTATGGATCTGTCCGCCGACAGACACGCAACTGGAAAAAATAAATACGGAGATATAGCCGGTCCCGATGAACAGATTTCTGCGGTTGTATCCACCCCCACCATTTCACTAGAGACGGGAGATCGGTAGTCGTACCGATGCCAGCAGCAACCGACGGTTGCAGGGGCTGGGGAATTTTTGTCCAAGGCTTGTGTGTATGTTAAACCCGACTTTGTGTCACATCTCAGAGGAGCGGTATGGATATCCCACCTCTATACTACCATCTATTCACGTCGTTATATCTTGATAGAATATTTTTTATATTTCACTAGAAGATTATAAAAATCACCAACAGTAGCTCCTTGCTGATAATGATTAAAAAATAAAAATATGAATCTCTGTGTGGGCTGGAAATCTGACTCTACCTGAAAGGTGGTAGGTGGTAAAAGAATAAAAAGGTGAATATGTTGGTCAAGAAAGTTAACGTCAAAAATAAAAACTCATTTTTGATTTCTTCTTACTTAACAGTACACTTTTGGCCAACCACCGAATAAATAGCTATATAGATAGTTTATAAATAAATAAACGAACTGATATATACGTACAAAGATATTCTTACCGATATAAACGCACATAATATCTTAAGTGCGCGTGTTATCTCAATATGTGATCTAACGCAACTATTCAGTCAAAAATGACAAACAAGCCGAAGGAAAACCAGCCTGACTTATCCAAATCCTCTTGTCTCGAGCGAGCTTGTCAAAGTATGTTTAAATCTCAGATTAGTCACTTTAGGCCAGCTATGGTCAAAACAAAAGCAGAATAAATAATCCCGACTAGTCACAAAAATACAAATCAAAAGCTTAAAAATTATTATGATTGCTGCATTATTAGCCTCCAGCTCGTGTGCCAATCAACAATGATAGAATAGTTTTTCGATATATTTTCTCTACTTCAAACTGCATTAATTCGCATAGGTCGATTCTTTAGGAATATCTTCTCAATACATTCTTTTATAGCACTATTCTGCTGATTATGTTGCTGTGTAAGGCGTGTTAGCCGTGTAAACTTTTGTATAGTTGTATTTTTAATGTTTATTGCAGAAAATTGACAATGAATATCAATTCTTCCGGTTAATTCAAGTTTTCTATTGTCTGCTCCGTAGTTGAAATGTGTCCAATTTTTCTATTAGGTTGGTGCAAAAATAATGACGTAATTATGTCGTTTTTTGACGTATTTTTTAAAGTCACAAAACGACATTATTACGTCATTATTTTTGCACCAACCTAATAGTTTAAAATGTGCGGCCATGCCGAAAAAAAAATACTGCAAAAATATAATTATCATAATAAAGATAGACACACCCTTTTTATTGTCGTTGGTTGAACCGTTTTCTACGATTTACTAACCTTTCGGATGTTATTTAAAGCCAGGATATATGTTTAGTTTGTAAGAATATTTTCGGAGATAATAATGGTTTACTAATATAAGTACTACTAATTAACACATAGTTGGGCGGGGGGGGAGAAAAGGTGGATTCACAACTTTCCCAAGAGCATTTGCACGTAAGTTAATACAACGAACCTTATCGAGAATTTGAATTCGGCTGTCAGATTAACAATTTTCCAGTGCATACATTAAGTTTACACCATATTGTATTGTTGAGCTGAGTTATAAGTAATCATAGATGGCAGTTGAAAATAAATTTAGAGTACACTAATGTACCTTTGTACTATAGTTTAGCCCCACTCGTGGAGAGATTGAAAGTTCATAAGGAAACATTTAGAAAATATTTAGTGTTTTTGCTCAAGGTATAATCCTCGTAATAATCCTTCGACCTCCCTGTGGTTGGTCGGAACTCCATTAACAGTCCCTTTCCACGCTGCTCGATCCTACATCGCCGTCCCCAGATCCCCAAGTCAAACCCTGAGTGCTGAGCCATGGTATCTGGGAAAGACAAATTCCGCGATTAGACACCTCTAGAAGGATACCATAGAATGAGAGAACCCCCACTATTTGCGCGATAGATCTGTCACTAACTCTTACTTTATTTAAGATTTTATTTCATTTCCAAACGTAGACACATAAACAAATTCCTACTAATTTATCAGCAGCCACTTCATAAATCTAAAGACTAAACAACTAATAAATAATTCTAGGATTTTTTTTCCGTTCAACCATTTCCCGTTATTCCTAAGTAGAGAGAACCTTTATGAATAGGAGTAATATAAGGTATCATCATGATCATCCTTCGACCTCCCTGTGGTTGGTCGGAACTCCATTAACAGTCCCTTTCCACACTACTCGGTCCTGCATTGCTGTCCCCATATCCTCAATGTCCAACCCTGAGTCCTGAGCCATGGTATCTGAGAAAGACAACTTTCGCAAGAAGACACCCCCAGAAGGATGCCATAGAAGTATGAGACGACCTCTTCGTCTGCTGGATGGCAGTGGCTGGCAAACTGCAATTGGTTTTGTTTGAGCTTAGATTGGTCAAGGTATTATAACTGATTGGCAAATACAAAATTGAGTTCCGTTTTGGGAAAACATTATTGGAAGGTGAACCTAGACTGAAGCATTCATCGGACTTTGATAAGGCTCGAAATTCATTAATGAAAAGCAATCTACGACAAAGTTCTGTGGAATTAGTACAGGTTTTAAACACATCCCAATCTACCATTATGCTGACACTTACAAAAGAAAAGTCAGAAAGTTATGTAATTTAGACCCACGAACTCTTAACGAAAAGAATAAAGCCGATCCATTGTGACAAGTCTCCTTTCACAACAGGCACATAACCTGTTTCTTAAATATTTCAAAACTGGTGATGAAAAATGATTCGCATACAACAACGTTCAACGCAAAAGGCAGTGGAATGACAAGGGTAAATCTCTAAAGCCGTCACCAAAACAGGAGTTTCATGGCAAAAAGATAATCTTGGAGAATCATTAGGCTATTATTCATTTAGAGTTCTTAAAACACAGAAAGAAATGCTTCCAGCAGCTGCAACTTGTCCGTAAAGATTTCTGTCGAAAAGTGCACTGCGATAGACAATAGGAAAATGCTGTTCTCTATGTAAAGGAAAGGCCACATACAGCAAAAATAACACGGGCAAGAATCTTTTTTTTAACTAGGTTGATCTGTTCTACTTCAACCGTCATATAAAATCGATCTTACACCAACTGATTATTATGTTTATGGATCAATAAAAAATGCTTTGATGTGGAAAACTTTCTTTAATGAAAACCAGGTACAAGAGTTGATCAAAAACATTTTTCCATATGAAAACGAAGCGGGTTTTTCTCAAAAAAGTATTGAAGAACTGGCTAAATGACAACAACTCATTGTAAATAATGACGGAAATATAATTGAATAAGATGTAATTGTACTCTATCTCTTAAAGAATGAAGCTGATGAACAAAAGCGGCAATTTTGTATGAGTTAACTTAATATATTAAGTGCGCAATAACATTAAGTCTTAAAAATAAAAGAATACTCTATCGCTAAAAAGCATTTTTTTTCTTTAAGGGAGTTAATCGAATATAGATTAACTTGTAGCTATTAACCCCTTCCCTGCCAATTATTTTGAGAAAAATGTTTCATTTTCAGAAGACTTTTTTTATTTGTTTCCGAAGACTAAGAATCTGAGGCACCTTAAAGTGCTACCAGACGTATGAGTTGACAATTGGAGTCGTTTCAAGCTCAGAAGGACATAAAAAGAATCAATATCGGCGTGTAAACACGTCTATAGCAAGTTTTTGAACGTTATGTTTTGGACGTGTTTATTCGTTTGTGTCAGAAAAAAACACTTTCGATTTAAAAAAAAAAAAAAAAAACGTATATACACGTCTACGCCAGGGCAGGGATTAATTAATGCAATTTAATATATAATTCGCTACGAAAATATAACCAATTTTATTAGGCTGTCATATGATATGGGAATAGTTGAAATTTCCTTTTTTTTTTTCCTTTTTTTTTTTTTTTTGCATTGTTGAGAAGTCTTTCATTAGGGGGCAAGAAGTCTTTTGTTAATTTTAATGCCTCCAATATAAAATATGCTCTGTATTAATCATCTTACCGAACCTTTTTGCCTTCCATGAGTATGTATGATACTAACTTCCAGGAGAACAACTGTTTTTATAGCTGGAAATCTGCTCTATCCAAAGGTGTTATTGCTCTTTGTTGTAGTTTCTATTGAAATCAATATGTGGATGATGTTATTTTAATAGCGATTCGCAGCCGCGGCATTCGCTTAAATGAGCCGCGAAATATTGTCACGGGACGCACACACACAATATATATATATATATATATAGAGAGAGAGAGAGAGTTAGTTAAACCCAGAGAGCCAGATTCGTACTCGTATGGGATTTTTTCTCTTTAGGCCTTGGACTTGCGTGCTGGACGATTATTTTTGGCTAACGTTCATGTTCTTGGTTCTTTCGTTTTTTATACCATTTTTTTTCACTTTGGTATTGGTTTGATTATTTGCAAATCAAGACACCGAAGGTTTTCCGAATGAGTATTGTTTCTTATAAGATTTCTATTAATAATATATATATCTATATATATATATATATATATATATATATATATATATATATATATATATATATATATATATATATATATAGATAGATAGATAGATAGATATGCGTGTGTGTGTGTGCAAGCAGTAATGGTACAGCATTACTATTTGAATAAGTATTAAACTTTTTTTTTCAAATAATACTTTCCACTATTCTTTGATTATGTAATCGAATTTAATAATTTAATAATTTTACATAATCTGTTTTAATATTTGTTTTTTCAATACCCTTTTAAAATTTTAGCTAAATGTGTCGTGATATTTTCATTTTCACCTAGGCGTGGCCTTGCTTAAAATGTTTGAGATACACTGCTTTAATATATGGAGATGTTACTTTCAGAACTTTTCCTTGCTAATAACGGAAAAGTTTGAAACATTGCTAGGAGTACCGAAATATGAGGCAGGCACATGAATTAAGTCAACCTCTTTCTCACACAGTTACCGTCGCAAGCTCATGGCTACTCAATTGCTGTTTCCGTGACAAATGTTCAGCTGAACTCCATTTTTTAGTTCCACCACTTCAGACATTTACATCTAAGACACGCCATGCCATTTATACGGAATAGCATCACATTAATTTATTCGTTTTCCAAATGTAAATAGAAACATTTTTCCTCGAGAACTGCCACTTTGGCGAACAGACTCTCGTGAGGGCGCTTCTATGAATATTTCAATTTCGACCTCTTCAAGTCATAGGTCAATCCCTATCTTTCCTACATATCTTCACTTCCGGCTACTCTCCCATTCCTCATTCATCATTACCATTACGACTGTAATGCTTCAGTGGTTCTCGAGTAATTTATTGGTTGAAACCTAATATAAAAATGTAGACATTTAAAGGTAACAATAATCTTTATTACTTGGATATAGGGATAGTCCTAAATAAGACTACGTAAATTATCACTATTTACATTATTCGGACTATTGTCCTTATCTCTGTCGCCATATTTATTACAACGTTTCGGCTGTTGTACGCTCTGGTCTTCTTCAAGGACACATGGCACAGTGGATAAAGGCGTTGGTTAGATCCAGTGACAGGACCCAAAGAGTATGAGTTCAATACCTGGTTAAGGTGGTGGAGTACTTGGAGAGAGAAATTAACAGGAGATAACTGATATCCATTAGACATGGCACGTGGAACTAGAACAGTCTATCCCCGTGAGCGAAATAAAGGGTCCAGTTCTACATTCCAACCGCCTGAAGAAGGCCGGAACGTACAATGGCCGAAACGTAATAAATATGGCGACAAAGATGAGGACAATTGTCCGAATAATGTAAATAGTTTACATATTACCTCATCTCAGAAATATAGACAGATGTAAATTATCAGATGAAGAACACCACAAAATGATTCAGACGAAATCAAAACAAAAAAATGAGGACTCTCGCCCGAATTATCGAGTTAAGTAGCGCCCATAGTTGGGATTTCCACCTGGTTATATATTGGGAGTAGTCACTAACATTCTATGAGGTTCAAAATCTGCACTTGGTCGCTAGGAGGCCACTTTACATATCAACCCACTAATGCAACTGGCTTCATAGACTAATGAAATAAGTGACGTCCATGCAATGTAAATAGCCATATCTACAATTAAATGAAAGTAGTTCTATCGTCAGGAAAATGCTGATAGCTGAGAATGATTTAATGATATATTCAAAAGTAGAAATGTTAATGAAAATGTTTCTTCAAACTTACCAAAGTTGTGTGAATCACTAATTGTCAAAGGATATGTGATTAGAAAATTTTACTAGATTGCTTGCTGTGAAAGTTCCTTACTTTGTTCTAAAAAATGAAACCCTTTCATGTATTATATGCTAAAATTTATGAAACCAAGACAATTACTTAAAAAAATCAATCAATCAATCAAATTCCTAATCTAATTCTTAAACCCGGTAAATTTTATTTTTTCAAGTTTTAACCTTTCGCGTGTTATTTAAAGTCAGAAAATATTTTAGAGTTTAAAAATTTATTGGAGATAATAATGATTATTTTTGTAATGTCAACGAATACTCGTTGTCACTTTGGTAATGCTCGTTGTAGTAGAGACTTTGCAATCGCAGATACAACTATATTAAGGCCGTTGAACAAGACTGATGTCAGACGCTTTCGAATAACACTCGCACAGTAGTACTTGATTATAATACTCGCTCGAATAGTAACCCGTATAGTGATCCGAATAGAGAAATAGTATAGTGAATAGAGTAGAGAACAGCGGTCCGTATAGTAATAGAGGATAGTGTAGGAAGAGTGATACGTATAGTAGCAAAGGACAGAATAGAAAGAATGATCAATTAGACGTCACGCTAATTCCCATATATGCGTTTCCCCTATGGTCACGTGATCTACTTATTCAAAGTGGGATCGCCTGTGTTTGCTCACTGGTGATCTGTGTTTAAACCAAGTGTCGGAAGCGATACTTCATTCCTATATAACAATTATTTACTGATGAAAGTTCTACTAATTAACCCATAGCTGTAGGAAGAAGAGGTGGAATCATACCTTATTCAATAGTATTTGCACGTAAGTGAATATAACCAACCCGACTGGATTTATGATTCCATTATCCATTGCGCCATCCGTACATCCAAGCTTATGAGACCTGGTATTTGCAAACGGTCACCCATCTAGGTACTGACTAGGCTCGACGTTTTGATCGATCGTACGAGAACGCTGTTTCAACGTGATATGGCCGTAAGCCGTTTAAAAACTAGAAACGCTATTTAAATATCAGTTGACTTTAGTAAGTGATATTTAGCTGCCCCCACGAGGGTTACACGTGGCACAAGGGCGGGTTTAACGTGGGATCTCTGGGCCCGTAGGCTCGGCCAAAAATATTCCCTCTTTGAACCCGCATAAACGGGTTCAGGGGCAGTCAACCACCCCGAACTTCAGTAAGTAATAACATGTTTTGTTTGAGCACTGCAGAAGTTGTCGAAGCTTTTGTGTTATATTTCGGAGTCTTTTAACTCTGGCCGATACCTGAATGTGACTGTGGGCGCATAGTATAGAACAATTGTTAGCATATTTGTCACGCAAGCAGTTATAAGTATGTCGTATTCGTGATTAATGTTTCGTTATTGACGCTATTGCAAGGATTAAGATAAATTTATCTAAACAATTTGTATGTACGAGGTCATGTTCAATAAATTCGTAGCATGACAAGGAGTTAACAGTTGAATATTAGTTGCAACTCTAGACTGATTTGATTTCATATATATATAGCTGTAAGCAAAGTAACTATTAACAAAAAACAAAATGTCCTTAGCAACAAGAAGAATATGAATACAATAGCGCTTGTAAATTCATCTAGTTGCTAAGGACATATATAGCTGTGTATTTTTTTATAGCAATCACTCTTTAATATATCTCTCGTTAAACAAAATTGACAAGTTACTTTTCCTTATTTTTGTCTTGTTTACAACCAAAAAGAGTGTGCTGAACAACAGCAAATCAACAATCCCTCTTTTATTCAATGAATTCGAAATCCTAACTTTCACAGCTGATAAGGCTGAATGCTTTGCTTGGAAATTCTCATCCAACTCAATACTAGACTCATCAGGAGTATCCACACCTGACTTTCCACTAGAACTGAGGCTCCATTGATTGAGATAAGTATAACCGCGACGTTGGTATTGGACATCATCTCTAAATTAGACTCTCATAAAGGAAGTGTCGGTGACGGGATACCAGCCGTAGTCACAAAGAAATGTGCCCCTAAGCTGGCTCTTGTTCTCTCCAAACTATATAACTGTTGCCGCAATGACTCTTGCTTTGCAACCTATTCGATGTCCTCATCTGTTGTTCCTGTTTTGGAGACTCTTCTGGCGTATCTAACTACCATCCTATCAGTCTCCTACCCCTCTTCAGTAAAATCTTCGAGGCTTTAATCAATGCCGAAATGGCTAAGCACCTTACATCCCATGATCTACTCTCTGACAAACACTATACTTTCCGCTTTGCCCGGTCTAACGCTGACGGGCTTACGGCCATAACTGAATTTGTACATCAAGCTCTTGATAATAACGGCGAAGCTCGAGCTGTGGCTCTCTAAGGCCTTTGATAGGGTTTGGCATACCTGCTTTTTTCGTAAGCTTCAGGGATACGGTATTACAGGACGATCATGTAACTTAATCCAATTATTCCTGTCAAACCGTGAAATGATGGTCGTCCTAAACGGGTTCTCCCCCAGTTCCTTTCATACGAACGCTGGTGTTCCCCAAGGCTCTATCCTGGGTCCTACACTGTTTCTGATTTTCATCAACGATCATCCTGGTGTCATTAGTTCTCAAGTAGGCATCTACGCAGACGACACTATCATTTATTCCTGTTTCAATAGTAAATCCGGCATTGCTGACAAAGCCGTTGGTCTCGAAAATGACCTCCAGTCTATAGTCGACTGGGGAAGGAAATGGCTTGTAAACTTTAATTCTTCCAAAACAAAGTTTCTCTCATTTACCCACCATAGAGAAACCTTCCTGCCTCCTATCACCATAGCTGGTGCTCAACTCCACGAGAGCGTCTCTCTGTGCCTGCTTGGTCTCACGTTTTCCACTGACCTGAGGTGGAACAACTACATTGAATCAATAGCTTCATCTACCGCTAGGCAAGTTGGTCCTCTGCGTCGCACCAGAAGATTTTTCTTGTCTAAGTCCATCCTTCAAATCTACCATTGGTCGTCTCGTTGAATAACGTTGCCATATATGGTCTGGTGCCCACACTGTTCATCTCGAGGTTCTCAACAAAATCCAAAGACGGATATGCAATCTGATAGGTCCTAACGCAGCATCTCGACTACAGTCACTTTCTCACAGACGAGATGAGGCTTCCCTTTGATTTTTCATAGCAACTGCTCTGACGACCTACGTTCACTGGGGATCCGACTGCATGAATTTAATCGTGATACTAGGTTGGCATCTCGGTCCCACCCTTTCACTGTTGAAACAATTAAATGTAACCGCCTCTTCTACTCCAACAGCTTCTTCTCTCGCACTTCCCGACAGAGATACTCGCTTCTTCTTAATTGCTTCCCAGATCGCTATAAACTTCAAATGTAATGTCATTCGACATCTTCTGATGTCTTGATCTTGAGCCACGTCCTTCTCTTTATCATTTCCTCAAGTACCCCTCTTTACTTTTACTCTCACTCTCTGTAACTCCTTACGTGCTGGAAGCACTCCCATCTTGCTTGGGTGAAATGCTTAAAAGAATGTCTACATTTCTGGTTTTAATATATGTAAAAATTGTCTTAAAATTTGTTCGTTATGAGATCATACGTCTAAACTGTTACCCATTTTCCAGGATTAGAATTTGTATAAAAAAACTTAAAATATTATAGCAAAAATGAAACCATAGAATGGCTAACAATTTAGACGATTTTTACATTCATTAATTCCAGAAAAAAAAAGACATTTGTCACATTTGTACGCATACAAGAAAACATGAGAAATTCAAGAAATATAAGCGATGATTCCCTACTCCTATCCTCAATTATATAAATCCATAGAAATTTTTTCTAATTCAAGCAGTTTAGACTTTACTTCTTGTTCTCTTGTGATTTATATTTAAAATCATTTTTTAACATGTTGTCTGGAAAAATTTAAACCATTTTGTAATTTCGGTCTAATGAGGCAGATTTTAAAAACTTACCTTAATAAATTTATTTAAATACTTAAATAAATTTATTACAGAATTTATTTACATTATTCGGACTATTGTCAGTCATCAGTTATCTCCTGTTAATTCACTTCTCCAAGTTCTCCACTGCCTGAGCCAGGTATTGAACTCATAGCTCTTTGGGTCCTGTCACAGGAGATAATTGATAACTGACATCCATTAGATATGGCACGTGGAACTAGAACAGTCTAAACCAGGGAGCGAAATAAAGGGTTCAGTTCGACATTCCAACCATCTGAAGAAGGCCGGATCCTACAACGGCCGAAACGTTATGATAATTATGGCAACAACGATGAGGACAATAGTCCGAATAATGTAAATAGTGTAGATAATACCTCATCTCAGAAATATAGACAGATACTGAAGGATTTTTCTAGATGTGTTAAGTTTTTTTCCTTATATATATATATATATATATATATATATATATACTGTTGCATATTGAGTGCTGGTGTTAATAAAATATTTCTCGATGCAATATAACAAAGCAATAAACTATATATTAATAAATATACATATTTTTGGTCGTCACCGGCAGCACGACTCGGAGTTTCATGCACAACGCAATGGTCAAGTGCTGAAAATATATATATATATATATATATATATATATATATATACATATTAAAAAGAATTAAAGATGTCTGTTATGTTTATTGATCATTTTTCTAATGTTCGAATAACTTTTCACAGATATCGATGCTACAGATGTTAAAAAATAGGTGAAAATTGTATTAGTTTCGACATGAGTCATCGTTCGGCTTGTAAGTATGTAAATTGAAGAAAAGAAAATTAAACATATCGAACTTGAAATGTTATCAATATATTTAATAGACATAAAATGACTATTCTTTTATGTAAGACATGTTTGCAAGAAGAATTGTAGTCGAAATATACTGAATATATATATTGTGTGTATTTAGGCAGCATCTTTTCATTCATACACATTTCATTAAATAATATAGACAAGTGTTGTCTATTTATTTTATGTAATTTTTTTTCGTAACTTCTGATAAGTTTAATAACATTATCGTTGAAAGAAGAAAGAAATTCACAATAATGATCCATATTTTTTTAATACAATCTAAACTTTCGGCTAACTTAAGCCATTATCAAAGATGTCAATTACAACATATTAAACAATATACGGACAAGACAGTGATGATAGTCTGTCAATGTTTACATAGAAGATTTCTAAGCAACGATAAACATGCGCATATAAGACGCTAGAAGCGAAAATCGCACCGCATCTCATGACGTCACACATGACCACACGAGAGTGAATTGTAGAAGTATGAATCGAAAGCCGTTGGTATAAACCAATGGCTTCTGTTGCCAGTTATAGACATTTAAGAATATTTGTAGAGATGCCATAATTGATTTTGTTTAGGTTGGGCTTTGAACTGTTTGATGTATAATGCTTCAAGGATTTTTAGTTTTTGTCTATTGTTTTCATGTCGAAGTATAATTGTGTTTTCGACAAGTATTTTACGGAATTGTGTATGCGGGCAGGCATTTTGTTTTAAATGCCTAAAAATGTTAGAGTTTTCATTCAAATGTAGTGTCAAGCGTCGTGAAAGCGAGTTTGTGGTGTGACCAACATAAATATTATTTAATTTGTTGGAGATACACTCTCCCAAAGGACACTTGAATTTATAAACTATGTTGGTTTTTTGCAAATCGCTAACCGGGGGAGAAGAATTATTGCGAAGAATTAAGTTGGATATACTAGATTTAGTGTAGTATATGATTAATTTAATTTTTTTGCTAAGATCTGTAGTTGATATATTAGAATATACTAATTTTTTTAGTATATTTTCATCTTGTTTATAATTAGTATGCATTTGATTACGATATAGGAGATTAATATGTTTGAGATCAGTAGAAGCAGTATTATGTACAATTTTCTTAGTATTGAGATTTCTAAGAAAGCATCTTATTTGTTCATCAACTATATAGTTTGAAAAGCTATTGTTAATAAGTGTCTGTTTTATATTCTTTAGTTCACTGTAAAAAATTTGTTTCTACGTTAAGAAGCACAAGATCAACAAAAGGGAAGCTAGAGGCTGAACAAATAGAACCACAAGAAGAACCTACAGAAACTGTGACCCCATCCTTAAGAACCTTAAAGCGGAAGGTTGTTTCTGGTAACACTATGGAGATATAAAAAAAATAGAAAAGCGGATTGGCTATATGATGTACTTGGTGAAAGGCGAAAAATTCACGTGCAGTAACCAGATCAGACGACATTTTTCAGACGTGGGTGACAGCGGTCCCGCGGAAGAAACGCCGATGGAGGTGATTTTCAATACGTTTGATCTCACAACGCCTGCAACAATTTTACCTGAGGTACGCCGATCCAGGAGAAAAAGAAAGGCAACTGATCATTTAAAAGTGGATCAAAAAAACGTAGGAGATACGCTACGATGTTGCTAAGAAAATGATTTTTTTTTTGTTGTTTTTTCTTCATATTTCCTGTAAAAAATGAAAAATAAATAAAGAAAACTGTTTACACTTACGAAGTAAAGTTTTTTTGGGGGGTGTTATAGTGGAACATACCTATTTTATAGTTAATAGAGTCTCCCACCTATAATAAGTAGGAGTAGTAAGACTACCGAGGAGTCGCTCAGTGGGTCAGTCAGTCGATGCCGGACACTAAAGTATTAGCGACCACAACTAGATTACTCTGCGTTATAACTATTATATCAAGTTCCTAACGTTTTGTACGTCGAACCTATTTTAGGAACGACTTAGTACAAATACAAGCCTCCACTGTGAAACCACTCCATAACATATTTAATGTGTCGCCTTTCCCTCATCGTAACTAGAAAAAAATCAGTCTAAATCCTAGACTGGCCATTGAAAATTACAAGCCACTTATTTTCCCATTGAGCTGTTAGAGCTTGGTTAGAGGAGAGGTCAGCAGTAAAGTTCCGATCATTTTGGTTTTAGTGAGAGTGCGTCTATAAACATATATATCCATATATGTTTACTAATGATCTGAGAATGCACCTGGGCGGATCGTTTATACGAAATGCAGGCGAGTAAGGCCGAGGAGAAAATCTGGTGGATGGCTTGGATTGATATCATGAACTTCAGAAGACTGGCCAAAAACAAAAATAAACCTTAGATCAAATAAAGGGCGTGGCTCAATTCTTACTAAATAAACCTGAGAAAGGCTGAAAAACCTGTGGGTTAAAACTTTAGAATCAAAACAACAAATGTAAGGATACGTGTCCAAATAATTTATGGATTAATAAAAAATATCTATTCACAGAATTTCAAACAACGAATATTCAATATTTAAATTCTTCCAAATGATACAAAACTATTTGTTTTAATTTTTGCGTTCGTATATCAATATGTTCACAATCTAATAATATCAAAATATATCTTTTAAGCAATGATTATTTATTTTCAACTCATTCTCATTTCTTTTCATTGCACATAATTCAATGGTGAATATTCATTGCATAGATTAAACATTAATATAACTCAATGCTCCTCAGGTCATATATTTATTGAAACAATCTGGTATTCTTAAATATTAAGCGAACAAACGATCATAGCATGACTACTTCAACTCATTAAAAATGTCCTGAATTTTAATTTTGCAATCTCACTAAAATGTCGCATTCGTTTATAAAATAAATCTAGAAGAATCTTCGTTTAGAATTTAACTGATCTAAATGTAACCAGTATTTATATTCTGAAGTCATTCCGTGTATACTTCGGCCTTGAGCTCAAATACAGATTTTGAACGTTTGAAAAACATGCAAGTTTACTCTAAGCTCCAGTGAAATATTTTCCATTTTCTTCTGAACTTTAAACAAATTTTACAAGTGCAAAACCTGTTTTTTTTTCTCTTAAAAATTTCACGATAGAATCCAGATATTTTTTGTTATTGTCATTATCAAAATTTAATTAATGCCATCATCACTTTGAACTGTCT
>OZ010571.1:34406147-34461147 GCA_963932145.1 Acanthosepion lycidas | reverse complement strand
CATGTGTATGCACAAAAGCTGCGTATCATCTACCATGTATTCAATGGTGAAAACAGAATAACATATATCATATTTCTATTACTTCAAAGCTCAAAAAAATTACATTTGGGGATTAAGTGACCTATAAGGGGTTCATATGCCGTTAAAAACCAAAAGATAAACAAAAGAACTTTTGTTAGTTGATGTTATATGACGTTATCTAATGTATTTGAAAAAATGTATTTTTATTCTTTGATATTTACACGAAAATAATACTCGATTTCTTTAAAATGATGAAATTGTTTCTAATGCATTGAGTTTTTTAATTCATAGAGTATTAAAATATATTCTAATGAAAAAGCAGAAACATCAATTGTGACTTTTTTAATAATAAAAAACAACTAAATATGAATAAACAGCTTCAATAGTTAAAAAAGCACAAACCCACAACGCGAGTTTTTTTACTGCATTCTGTTGTCGTCACTAAGGACGTAATTCACCATTCATTCTATCGTTAGAGCCAGATATCGTTTCTCTTTCTAAAGGTTGTAATAATAACAGCTTACTTCAAATCGCAGATAGACGAAAAATGAACACCAATGAATAAACAATGTGTCAGTTTCATTTTCCGCAAAGAGTAAAATACAACTAGCAGTTCAAATGTCATTTTCGATAGGGTTGAAAACTTTTGATGCGCCCTTTTAAAAAAAAAAAAATATTCTAAAATAGAATTTTCAAAAGCTTGTTTGTTGCCATCGTCATTGCGTGCAGTTCGGATTTCTTTAAGATATTTTTGTCACACATAAAACTTCTCTTACTTGCAAGCAAAAAAAACAAAATCTAAAGAAATTCTGATACCGTCACGACTTGTGTGACTATCTATGCGAATGTATACGTATCTCAGGTGCGTACACACACGCACTAACACACACAGGTGTGTATTTTGGTTTCCTTGCTTGAGTTAATGTGTTTGGCTAGAATTCTCATAAAAATCATTGCGTGTAATGTGTTAAACGAATCGTGTGGTATGTAGCCACCACGTCTTTGCATATAACTTCATTTTTTTTTTCGATGAACGTTGTACGTGTGGTCGATTAATAGACGCATACGACGCTTTATCCAAAATCTTCATCTTACCCCTTATTAAAGTTACGGCGAGATTAAATCTTGTTCAAGATGAATGACATACATAACAAACCTCCAGGAAAAAAAAGCACAGAACTTGAGATCAATACTGACCAAATTTTGAGCTTGAGTGTATCGGAGATACATTTTTTAATTAATGACTCATTAATGGTTATAGAGAGTCCATGAATAAAATGATGATGAATTTTTTTTTATCAAACAAATATAAAGCTGGCATTCCAGTGCCATCCATTATATGTGGAATTGGTAATGATCGCCATAATTTATTCATTTAGCGCATTTTTCGCCGCTGTGGTCACCACTCCCCTCCATCTCACAATTGTGGGTAATGGTGTCATTCAAGGAAGAATATTGCAGGGGTTTGTTGGTTCCTTTTACACCGGGGATGTTGAGGTTATCCGATCCCTCCACTCAGAAGTTAAAGTTATTCTTTACCTCTTTCTTTCTTAACCTCTTTCTTTCCTTATCAATTTTTCTTATAAAGATTGTCTGCGTTTTTAAATTGAGAAAATACTTGAAATATTGAAGACTGGCAAATAATTTGCTATTCTACATCAAGAGACTAAATTGAACCTTACTTTTGTTAGTAGTTCTGGGTATAACGATAAGCTACATCCGACAGCAAGACCTCTTATCGGAAGATTGGCGGTTTTGAAGAGCGTACAACCAACTCTTCATTTCTCTTTTCTTAAGTCCAACCTGGCTCGAGTTCTACAAAGCAGAAAGTGGTTTGAATTCAAACTTTTCTTTCTCCTAAACTGGCGATGGTATATATAGAGACCGTGCATTCCCCAGACTACATGGATCACTTTCGGCTGGTACCAAAGCAATACAAAGCATTACATTTGTGATGGGCTTGGCTTCAGCAGTTGCATGAAAATTGTCAGTGTTAACAGCCAGCTGCTTTCGAGACTCCATTACGAGTTTTCTGTCTGCATTTACTTCCAAAGCCTCTTCCCTGTTTTCGATATGACTGCAAGGCAGCGGAGGTTTAAAATCAGGGATTTCCTTCCCCTAACTAAACTGCCTTCCTGGGCTGTCGAGTTCCACCTATCCTAAAAATGCTCATCATAGAGTATCAAAAACCATCGTAAAAATTTGAACCATTCTTGGAACAATTAACTCTTCACATATGAATAACCCCGGCGTCCTGATCAAAAGTTTAAAAGAAATAAATATGCAGATAAATCATGGCTAGTTTAGATATCAAATCCCTATACCCTAACGTATCTGTTTAAGATGTTTTAATCTCTTAGAAATGCATTTTGTACAATAACGATTAACCTCTTCGTAACAATTGATAGAATAATAATGATATACCAACTTATTAAAAAACAATGTTATTTCACTTTTGACAATGATTCTAAGAGATCAAAATTCGGAATAACAATGGGATCGTCTCTTAGCAATGTTTCCAATAGTCTTTTTTTAGAATTTCCAGAAAACGGTTACTTCTAAAATATATGTCTGGCGAGTACCCCAATACGGAAACATTTCAAGGCTCATCAGAATTACAAGTAGGAAATGAGTCTAATCTTTTCCTATACCCTACCCTCCGCATTTACAAGCTTAGATATAAATCGATGGGGCTCTGACCTTTTAAGCATTCCATGATTCATTCCAAACGTATCAACTAATAGAAGATAACGAGCCTACTTTCCCTCCCGAGACCAAAGAACTGATGATGAAGAAGGCTATGCCGACGACATAGGTATTCAGCATCTTCTACCAAGTATTCCAAGAAGTAGAATTCAAAAAATAACTTTACCAAAACAAAAATTACGATATGGAATTGAAATGAAAATGGCACATATACTGAATCCATAAAAATTCAAGATGTGGAATTAGTAAATACCAAATACTTCAAATACATCGGTACATATATATCAGTTATAACAAATTTAGTATCGGTAAAAAGGAAATTAAACATGGAATAAGCTGCGCTAGAGGTAGTTTCTCTCAACACCACAAATTGCTACAAAACCAAAACATTACCCTGAAAACTCCAGACACGTTCTTAGACTTGTCAGAACGAGACTTTCATGTGAATGTCATACATGGCGCCAAAAAACTCGTTCAGAAATATCTAAACTGGCAGCTGTATACAACCACTTTCTCAGATCGATTATTAAAAATGGCTTTGAGCGAGTGAGGTCTGTGGATCTTGACGAAGATCCTCCTTCTTCTAACATAGTGGACTGACGCTACAGAATCACAAACAAACAAAAAAATACCAGATAAATAAAACCACATCACTCGAGGACATATTACAATAGGTAAAATGCATATTACATGTAAGTCGAAGAGAAAATAATGACATAAAATGTTGACGTTCCACATTGATTCAAATAAAAGGTTAGAAAGGAAACCTCTATTAATACTGGAAAGAGTGATAACAGCTACTGGACTAGGAAAAACTATATATATTCCCTCAATATTATCTATACTTGTAAATAAACTAACGAACATCGAATGAAACAGAAAAAATACACTGTTACCCCGATATCATGTTAAACAGTATTGATAATGATTTAAAACGGAATGTCTATCAAAAATCCACTAAGAAAGACGATCTCATAAACTTTTATAACAAAAAAAAAATAAAATCCGGAATAATTATTAGTTTCTATTTAGATTTTTTTGCCCTCAGTCAGCCAGTTATGTAACATGCGTGATACACGCTTAGCCGACGATGTATCTTTCGATACATGACTGACGAGGCAGATTTTTTCCCGCAGTAGGTTGTTATTTTTTTCTGCGGTAGACCAGTTGCCATACATTAATTAGAAGAAGAGGATTCATACCATTCCCAATGTTATTAGCGCGCAAGTGAATGTAATGGATCCGACTGGAATTCGAACCCAGCTCTCCGATTCCTCAATCCGAGCTACTATCCATTACTCCACCGTGCCTGCCAACATCTCAGTATTTATATAAACTGAAATATATTGCATTTTATACATGTGTAGGTTGTATCCTTAATTGTAATATGAAATGTCAGTTTACTTTCGACTATATTCTGTCTTTGTTCTTTATTACAATTCATGCCACAAAAAATTTACTATAGCAGATATACATATAACATAGTAGTGTAACCCGGATATAAGATAAACCCGGATATAAGAGAGATTTTCTCTAGTACCAAATTAGAGCCATACTTACCTAAACAAAATAGACCAAACCCGGATATAAGAGAAACCCGGATATAAGAGAAATCCGGATATAAGAGACTTCTTCTCCGGTCCCGACAACTCACTCTCTTATATCCGGGTTACACTGTACATATACATACTAGCAGCGTCAGCTGTTTATTCATCATGTAAATATTGTAAGTTAGAAATTCAAAGTGCTCTTAAATAGAAGCGAATAATTATATTAGGTTTTTATTTTATTGCTATGATATAAATAGAAATTTATGAGATCCTTTATATTAGTGAATTTTCAGTAGGCAGTTTTCGATCTAATGAAAATGAACACACAAATGTCTACCTGGTCCATAACAAGAAAACAAAAAATAAAATGAAAGAGCAATTTCTTGCATGATGTAAAAGGGGCATTGGAAATACTTTTAAATTCCTTCAGTATCCTTATTATTTCATATTCCAAAAAATACAAAATAAAATAAAAGAGTACTTAAAATTTGTTACATGATAAAAAGAAATACATTGGAAATACTTTTAAATTCCTACATTATATTGTTTATTTTATATTCAAAAAATAAAATAAAAGATTACTTAAATATGTTATATGATAAAGAGAAATATTAGGTTGGTGCAAAAATAATGACGTAATAATGTCGTTTTTTTACGTTAAAAAATACGTCAAAAAACGACATTATTACGTCTCCAATGTCATTATTTAATAACAAAAAGTTTAATATTTACTGGATTATGAAAATTAAAAAGTAAATAATATAAGCATTCCTCATAACATTATACATATTTTACTACAGACCTATTCAATAAAGATTGCAGTACAAAAGAATGTATATATACTTAATATAAAAGTTGTTACAATTACAGACAAACGGACTAATAGGGGGAAGAGTGGTCCGTTAAATTCGATTGTCCATAGATGGGAAGTGATTATTTTTTAGTTATAAAATCACTATAGTAACTACCATTAATTATGATCATAATGTAAATACTATAAACATGTATATGTATGACATAAATAAATATATACTTAATATAGATATATTAATCAAAATAACAAAAATAATAGATTGTACGCCGAAAGAGCTTAGGAATGGTCGTAGCAGAGTGTGTGGAGCGTTGCCATGCATGAATACCAGAATCCTTCGAAGTGACAGCGGTATGTCATCGAGCCAGGTTCCAAGTTGGCGGCTGCGATTACTTTTAATCCCTCCAGACACACTGACTCGGCCAACAAGTCTGTCCACAATGATACCAGCTACAACATGACTCCTACATCATGTTGCTGACGTAAACTTTATTAACGCTCATCTCCAAAATAGACTCAACCATTTGCCCAATCGTCAGTTCCGTCAAGGGTCTCCTTTGTCTCGTAAGTGAACAGAACACGCTCATGTTAAACGTCATGTACTGCTGAGCCCATTGAGGCCTCTTATTCCTGTGAAATGGCATTAACGGAGGCATTTTCAGCGGAGATTGCAAGGAAGCCATGGTCCCGAGGATGCGATTTCTGTTGGTTTTCGGTACATGAGGAAGTTCAGCGGCGATGAAAATGCTTTTGCTTGTTTATCATGGTATCCCACGAAACTTGCGGCTAATATTCCTTAAATCTGTAACTGTCATAGTCTTGGAGGTCCCACAATCCGATTGTTTCTTCCTTGTCGAAGGAACCCTCAGGTATCATCTAACCATGTCCACATGACGACCTAACTTCTCCGCAATTACATAAAGAGAGGTGCCTTTAGCACTTTCCTTGACGATGACAGACTTTTCTTCATCGTTGAGCTCTTTTCTACGTCCCATACTTCTTAAATGGCAGTGACGCTATTAGTGTGGTTAACCCAGAAACTGTCGAATCAGAAATAAGAAAATAAAGGACATTAGATTGAATAATGAACCTATTAATGGTGTTGCCATATTTTGCAAACCAGTTTTATCAAAACCAATACAAAGAATTCTGAGAAATCCTAAATTTCACTGCCAAGCTATTATTGTGGTTCGGACTGTAGACCGTAAACAATGTCGCACAAGAAATATATAGGTAAAACATCTAGAAATTTAGATAAAATTATATAATCATAAAAGTTTTCTTTTACAAAACAATACACTCAGTTCATTAGTTGTTGATCGTAATAATTCTGACCATAATTTCGATTTAATTATGCTCTTGTAATTAAAGAAGAAAGTTATTTATTTAGACAAAAACGTACTGAAAGTACACTAGTTTTCCTCATACATTTACGTCCAGGATCATACAACAAAACAAATCTACTAATAATACAATGGGAAGTATTTGAAAACAATAACTATTCTATAACCTCACTGATTATGGTGATGTTGATAATAATGTATAAGCACTTTCCCGTCCCTCTAGGCAATGTTGGGTGCAAATACAGAACGAGAAGGATTTTAAATAAAACATATGGATTTTAGCATGTCTCGTATCTCGTGTAATCTTTGTGTTGTTTCCACTTTTAGCAGCCAGTTTCATTCAAACTTATCGGCCATCCTAAGGTCAGTGGAAAATGGTGTCAAAGACGGATTCGTTCTAAAAGAGAAAAATATTTTATAATAGCGGAAAAGAACACAATTCTAAAAAAAAGTATTTAAAAAAAAGAACAGTGTTCAAATTAACTACCGTTCGACTTTACAAATCCGGAAAATGACGGAATTGGTCGCAGAGATTTCAACGCTTTCGAGAAGCATTAAAACTATGGGAAGATAAGATTCAAGACAGTACTTTGATATATTGCATGGGGAGTGAAGTCAAAGATATAATCTGGACACTTTCTTTCTCACGACCAGAAGACATAAATGACTCAGTTTTAGACAAATTTAATGTCCGCTTCATGCCTAAAATAACATAATACACGAAAGAGTAAAATTTTATGATTTCAGTTACCAGGATAACAAGCGGAAACCTTTATTCGCGCATTACACGATCTAGCAGAATTATTCAAGTTTTCAAAGAAATTAACTAAATCAGGAACCGTCTTGTGATACAACTGCAGAATAAAGACCTATCCAAAAGATTATAGCTAATTCCTGATCTGAAACTTGAGAAAGCTACAGAGATGGCCAGGAGCTGTAAGCATGTAAAATCTGAACTGGATGAAATACACGGGCGCCGTCATAATCATTATCTCAACCGAAATATACAAAAATCTGAAGGAAAAACTTTCTCTAAAACAAGTAGATGACACCTTCACAAATCCTGAAGGAATAGCCCAGTACATTCATAAATTTGCTACCGCTGCAGAAATAGAAAATATTTAATTTTCAGCTTTTGAAAATAGACTTTTGAGAAAGAAAACAAGTATTGATCATTACAACGATTTTCAAGAAAATTATAACAAAGAGAAAATACTGAAAAACTAGAAGCGGGTGGACGATAAATACCCTAAGATATTTGTTTGATTTCACAAAATAAATGAGTGTTATCGCCTTTTTGACTTTAATCGAAACAAAATTTGATATTTGATCATTTTTGTGATTTGAAAAGTGAGAAATTAATAAATAAAATAAAAAATTACTTCAGAAAACGATAACATTATTCCCAAGGAACAATCAAGTGGTTGCATTTTGGAAGATCAAACATAATGTCTGTTATTTTCCCAACCACTGGCTAATAGGCTAAATCGTTTTTTTATACCCAAAAATTGGCAAAAAGGAGAATCTTTCTCGTTTCTCCTGCATGCTAAGGATAATGACTCTAAGCTGTTTTATGATTTGCATTTCCTCATAATCTCAAATGAAATATCAGAATCTGAGGCCACCGATTAGTCTGCTGAATTCGTTGTGCACTATAAATGGTGATACGAAATCAATTATAATTCAAATCTGATTTTAATAGCCTAAATATTCTATGACTGTTTACCATGAAGCGGGAGGGACATCAGTGCAGTTTTGCACTTATATCACTAGGCATTTCGCCGCAGATTTGATCATGGGGATTAAGTCGGATTTTCTATTACCAGCAGTTGGATCCAGCAATGGACTGCTGCTGCTGCTAACTGTAAATGTGGTGCAGCAAAATGAGAGATACATTTGGAGGATTGAGACTGAATATTATTTTGATTGGTGGTCATGTTGATTTGTCAATCCGTAGACACTTAGAAAGAGACTTCTCTATCTCTCTAACCACATGATGTTGTAGGGACAAGACATGTTTCGTTTCCCTCGATAGGATTTTTACTCCCTAGCGGACCACGTGTCGCAGGAAAACAACAGCATGCGAATGCTCTGAGCTGGTAAATCTAACAAACCAACAAGGAAGTCTTCTCAAATTTGTAAGTCTATCAACATGTTCATGATGAATTTACACACACCGTGCATACGAATAAGCGTCTTTTTATTTCCTTACTAATTAGCAAAGGCAATAAAATGTTGTTATAGGTGCAATATTGTTTGTAATGTCATTTCTCTCTCTCTCTCTCTCTCACACACACACACACGCACACACAGACACACAGTTCTTTAGCACAGCGCCTGACGTCCTTCTATGTTCCGTGTCCCTTCAGAACGTTGACAATCATGTCTCTCGACAATTTTCTGTCCTTTGTATTTCTTAATAAATTTTGTTTTTTTGTTATTTCTCATAAACTTTGTTCTGCCATCTATTTGCTCAAGCTAAATAGGTTATACTTTGTTTTCCTCTGCCCCCTCTTAACTTTAGCTTCCTGTGAGTATCAAATTTTCAAAGCTCTCTTTTCTCATTATGTGTCTTAGAAATTTAAGCACTCTCTTTCTAATGTTAAGTAATGTTGTGTAATTTAACGTCAGGAATTTGGCCATAATTTGAACTAAGCTTGCTGATTTCTCTTTCCAAGTCACTCTGACTTCCTTTTCATTACTGAGTATGCCTTAATGGTTGCTAAAATTCTATAACTATAAAATTTTCTCACAAGATTGTACTAGTAAAAATAAATGTCATAATTGTCTTCTTCTATGTTCCGTGTCCATTCAGGACGTTGGCGATCATGGCTTTCCACAATTTCCTGTCCTTTGTAGCTCTTAATAATTTTTCTTCTTTTTGCTATCTCTCTTATACCTTGTTCCGCCATCCATTACTTAAGCTAACCAATTAGGTTATGAGCTATTTTTCTCTCTCCCTTGTGCCTTCATTCTGTTTTGTGACTGTCAGATTTTCCAAACCTTGTTTCTCGCTATGTACCCTAGAAATTTCAACTGTCTTTTTCTGGTGTTAAGTGTAAGTGTCCTTTTCGTTTCCATTTTCTCTGAATCTTCGTCATTGCTTCTGTGTTCACTTTATGGTATTCTCATCATCCTTCTGTAGAGCCACATTTCTGTTGCTTCAAGTCTCTCTTTCATCTATGAGTAGATATCCCAGCATACACTGCCGTATAGGAGGACTGATATTACCAAACAGTTCAGTACTCTTTTCTCTGTTTCTGACAACATTTTCCTGTTACTTAATAATATGTTTAGCTTTTAGAAGGCATCTTTCGATATCCCAATACGCCTTTGGATTTCAGTGTCGCACTTTCCGTCCTTTGTTAAAACACTTCTCAAAATTTAAATCGCTGTACTTGTTTGATTTTGGTATCTCCAATTTGTAATTTGCATGTTTGAGTTCTTCCTTTTGCTAACAATCATGCACTTTGTTTTCTTGTAATTGATGTTTAGTTCTTTCTCCCCTATTTCCTTCACTACTTTCTGTAAGAGTTCTTGTAGATTCCTTTCTCTGTCTGCTATCAACACTGTGTTATCTGTATATCTCATTTTGTTAAGAGCCTGTCCGCCAATAATGAATCCTGTTTGGACTTTTAATTCTCTCAGAATCACCTCGTTGTATCGGTTGAATAAATCTGGTGAAAAGACACATTCTTGTTTTACACCCTTTTCTATTTTTGTATATTTACTGAAATCATTTTCTACCAGTATGCAGGCGGTTTACTCCCAGTATAGGTTCTGGTTTATTCTAATATCCTTCCCAAGTATGTCAAGGTTACCTAGCAGTTCAGTTTTTTTACTATGTACTTTATCAAATGCTTTTGCATAATCTATAAAATATATGTATGTATCCTTTTGCATTTGTATTGATTTTTCTGATATTATTCGGAACATAAATACTACACTGTTCTGTTTGTTTAACGAGCCAACACTATTCTTGTCCTATATTCTACTGCTCGCTCTGTTCATTAGAATTAGAATATGTTTTGTTATATGGCTCATTATTTTGAATTTCCAATTGAGTTTACGTTCGTTTGTACCTGTCTTCTTAGGTAGTGCTTTTAAAAATAAATCTACTTAGGCCTTCCGGTATATTTAATATATTACGTCTGTAATCTTATCAATGTCGAAATCATCTAAGACTGCCAGCGTCTCCATTACAGTTCCGTCTGGTCCTGCTGCTTTATTTCTGTTCAATATGACAAGTGCTGATTCCGCATCAGATTTTAATATTTCTGGTCCTTCAATATTTCTGTGTAGTGCCAGGTGTTCTCTTTCGTCTTGTATTCATTCCATTTCTAAAGTATTTTTCTCGAATACCAAATCCCGTCCTTGGATTTTATGTATCCTGTTGATAAGCATGTTTTTGTCCTTTTAGTTCTTTTATTCTTTTTTTATACATATCTGCTTTATCTATGATACTCATTCTTTCTATTTATGCATATTTTTCGTTGAGTCATTCCTCTTTAGCCCGCCTGCATTTTTCCTAATTTATTATTCATGTGTTCTATATTCTGTGCTATACCTTGGCATTGTTGTTTTTGGGAGGGGGGAGGTAAATAACTATCAGACACCTACCTGAACACTATGATCAGCATGTTCGACTCGCAACAATTCATTAATGTAATTAGTTCTTCGCGATTGTGGCCTTGTCCCAAACTTAACTAACCTTCATAAATAATCAAAATATATATTTTTAGTAAGACTGCTTTAAAAATTCCACTCACGATTTTATAAGCAACTTATTTTGCCACATTTGTCAATTATTAAAAGCGCAAAACTCCAATTTGCGCATGCGTTTAGTAATTGGTCCTTTCTTTGAAATTATTATTTAAATTATTACGTTATTATCTATCCGTAAAAATACCTGATAAATGTTTTCACGCAAATACACACAGACGAAGATTCGCTAAAAAATAAACAAACACAATGAAAAAATCCCCCAAACTTAATAAAAACAAAATTTTATCGTCAAAATCTTCAAGAGGAAAGACCAAAGTATTTTTGATTATTAAATTATATTTTTTAATCCTTTTTAGAAATTTCAAAATTTTAGTTAAAAGATTTTACTTTTTGCGTCAGCGGATGACCATAAATTAGTATTAGAAATTTTAGTGATTTTGCAGTGAAAAACACATTGATTTTGAAATCGTTTCAAAAATCAAACAATTGTCGGATTTTAATGAAACTTTCAGGACTCATTAACAAATGAAGGAAATGATTTCAGAAATGTTTCTTTTTCGAAAATCTTGGTAAAATGTTTTATATATGTTACTCCAACCCCCAACACTTATTTAATTTTATGGAATTTCGAGAAATCTGTTTCTGTGGGGCTTATTTTTTATTAGGTTGGTGCAAAAATAATGACGTAATAATGTCGTTTTTTGACGTTAAAAATGCGTCAAAAAAACGACATTATTACATCATTATTTTTTCACCAACCTAATATATTAGTTGCGAGCAGAATTCTTTGGAGAATTTAAATCATCTTTTTTTTTTTTTTCTAAAACAGGACCTCGAGTTACCGAAAATCTGATCTGAATCGTAAAATAAAAATGCAATAAAATGAAGACATTATTTAATTAGAATAGCTTTAAATTTCTTTTATGTATAAAATATATTATAGACACTATTGTCTTAAGAAATTATGGATAATGAATTTTTACAAAAATTGTTTTCATGTTTTTACATTTTAATAAGAGTAATTTATAAAGTTTTAAATCATTTAAAATTCAATATTAATCTTTACTGGTTAAGTACTATTGCTATTAAGTAAAAAAAAAACTATATTTACTCATTATAAATGCAAACGCTTTCTACAATTCAGCGATTTTAAAAAGGATTTTTGATTTTGTGTATGTGTGTGTAAACGTGACAAATTTTGTAAATACGGATGTCCATACATAATATTATCAGAAAATAAGAGCAGTAACTATAGTAAATTTAAAGCCAAAATGCCTAAAATTCAATAAAACATTAGATGACTTAGAATATTTTTCTAAATTTTAAAGATTACTGGGTAGTTAAAATTATATAAATTACCCAGTCGTTCAAAAACAAGTACATCTGCTCAAACACATTTGCTCACTAACTTAAATGTTTATAGTAATAAGAAATATACGTACTGTTTAAATTTGCTATATTATGAGGAAAGAGGGATCAATATTACGGATAGTGCTTATTGATATAAACAGTACAAATTTCTGTATCCACAGTTTTTAGGAATATACACCATTATATGAAAAATAAAACGACATATTCTGAGAAATGCTTCATTCGTAGTGAGAAACAAAAAGGCTGATATAATTTGTTTCTTGCTTCCCAAATGGGCGTGTTTCATTAATAGACGCCACAAGCTACTGAGAACTTTGTGATAATTTAAACGTTAATAAGATTTGCAAGTTGGAAAAGTAATAAATTAGCTTTGAAAGTTTTTTTAGGATTAGTGTTGGGAGACTATCCAAGCCCTACAACCACAAAAACACATTGTCAGGATTATTTTGTGGAATTAATAAATTACATTTATACATATTTTTTTATAACTTTTAGTTAGTTTTAATCATTTTTAGAAAAAGGAAAGGAATTTAAATTTATGATATTTTGAACCTGAAAAAGGTAGAAATTTTTTTTTCGTTAAGGATTTCAATTGATGCTATGATAGAGAAGGTGATAAACGGTATTTAGAATTTTAAGGATTTTTTTAGTTAAGGATTAAAAAAAAAGGATTCTGGCAGTTCGTTTGTTACAGTAGTTGGCGTACATAAGTAGGTTTACTGAGGAAAAATGGATGTGAGTTCGAGTATCGCTTGAAGCTTATTCTTTATTTGCAATTTACGCTGTTTGCTCACTGCTGTAGACAGACGATCTGAATCATTGTCGATGAAATGCATTTAAAATCAAATAATCTCAGTCACTGCAAAATATTTTTGTTGTTTTAACTACATGTCAATCCTTTCTGCAAAATGTATTTTTCTATGTGACGTGTCCCTTCAGGACGCGCGTGACCATAGCTCTCCACAACTTCCTGTCTTTTGTAGCTCTTTGTCTTTTTGTTATATCATCTACCCTCCGTTCTGCCAACCTTCTACACAAGCTCGTTTGGTAGGATATGCTTTATTTTCCTTTGTCCCTCTTGCTATCAATATGTCCTGTGAGTTTTTATATATATATATATATAGAGAGAGAGAGAGAGGGAGATAGATAGATAGATATATATATATTGTGTGTGTATATTTAGCCAGCAAATTCTCTTTAAGACATGTCTGAATGAATAAATTACAGGCATTATGTCTGCTAATCTTCAGCAAAATCCATTCATACTCACGAATAACCTTCCGTGTATTGATGTTAAAGGATGAGAGAAATGTGCTATAGCTGTTTAAATTTCTTTTATTTTCATTTCCCAAGTACTTTCGATCATCTTCCAAGATCATCTTCAGTGGTGAAAGTAATACAAAACTATATGTTGTTCAAGGGTGCAAGTATTTATACAAAGCTGTGCGTTGCTATCCATTACCGTAATTTTTTTTCATTATGCTTTTATATGCAAAACGGTTGACAATGTGCTGAGCGTTCATTAGAATATGAAAAATAATATCCATTATGGAATTCTTTTCTATGTTATAATGTCATGGTCATGCGCACATTAAAGCGTGAAAAAACTGTTCCTTTACAGGCATTTCAGAACATTACTGCAGGATTTATAGTTGATTCTGTTCAGTGTCGGCTTTCATTTTTTAATATAAATTGCTTCTAGTTTGAATTTGTTGTTTTCTTGGTATAGGATAGTTGGATTGTCGATTAGTAATTTTTGAATTTTGTGAATGTGGACAGGAATGTTGTAGATGTCTCGCAATGGACGAATGGTCAGACATGTATAGTGTAAGCCTACTTGTTAGTGTCGTTGTCGTATACCCAACATATATATCTGTTTTTGTATCGGAGATACATTCTCCCAAGGGACATTTGAATTGGTATATAATGTTAGTATTACGTAATACATCAGTTAGTGAGGAGGAGTTATTGCGAATAATTACATTGGTTGTATAGTATTTTTTATAATATATGATTAAATTTTTTTTTTATTAGAATCTATGCAAGATATGTTAGAATGAATGAGATTCTTTATGATTTTTTCATCCTGTTTTTAGTTAGCATGCATCTGGTTACAATATAGTAGTTTCATATAATTAGTTCATATATATATATATATATATATATATATATATATATATATGAGTGTATAAATATTTCTCCCCCAAGTATAAGTGTATATATCAGCAGTTCTAACTTTCCGTAGTTGAAGAAATGAATTCTGTATGTGTCGTTTGTCTTTTGCCTGTATATTTTTTTTAACTAAAGAGGTTGATTGTGGGTAAAGAATAAATGGGAAAAGGAAACATTGTCTTTTAAAGTAGAACGAACTCGAAGTTAGCAAATCAAACTTTTCATAGCTGAAGAATTAATTTCTCTAAGATTACAGCCAATCAGATGCTGTTAACTCTACAACCGGCGAACTTACCTGGGATCAGTTTCCTGATTTATGTGTATTCTGGACTATTTATTCTGAGATTAAACAATAAGAAGCCAAAATGAAGAAAACAATTTCTATTTGAATGGAATCCGCTTTGGGGAAAAGTTCTCTGGGTTTGATGGGATTTGCAAGAATGTCAATATTACAAATGGAGAAATCTGGAAAAACATTTGCATATTTCGTAGTGAAAGTAATGGGTGAACTATAGAAGAAAGGTTTATTCTCTCCATTTAATTTCCCCCATTATGACCATTATCATGTCCATGATATAATAACAGTACATTCCACAGACGAAACGGAATGGCTGAAACGAAAAAGAATTACAAACGTCCTTTGTTCTCTGAGATAATTTTATACCAATAAATCATACACAAATTATATTTACACGTTTCCCACTCAAAGAAAATATAATGCATATATGCACCAACAAGGACTGTGAGAAGAAAACGAAAAAGGAGTCTTACGTATAATAATTTTGGGGAAATGGATTTGCCGGATATATTTCTGTATTTTTGGAGAAGCCATATTTAGGATTCCAGATTCGAGCGGTCTGGATCAAGCTGCTATGTCCCTTGTAAAATGAGACTAGCTTTATAGATAAAATGAGGTTATTCTAACTTCGGTTTATTAATAAAGTGAGGTTATGACGAAATATCTTTACTGATAAAGTGAAGTTAGGTTATTCCGAAGTAAGTTTTAAGGTTATTTGTCAAGAGTAGTTATTCTGAATTCACTTCAAAATGCTAACCTTGCCACATCTCCACAAATTAACTTCCAAACCATTTAACATAATGTTGTTTGTTTTTCTTCTTATTTTTTTTTCTGTCTTGCCAAAATGATCGTGATGTTTGTTGAGTGAGGTAAAGTGTACTTCGTGAGGAACGAAATTGATCACTTTAAAAAGCGAGATTTTAAAATCGTGTGCATCTAACTGCTTTAGAACTATCGCACAGAACAGATCGGAAGAGACGTGGGGTATTTTGTATCATTGAGATTCAGTAAGTCATCACGAAAACCTATTTTTCTTTCATTCTTCTGAGTTTATATCTGCGTGTGTTTATATACACATACACACATATATATGTGCAAAAGTGGATCAATAAATATGTAGCTTCAAACTTTTATTATCTGAATTTGGATCAGAAGGTTTGGTTTGATTTGTTTTGCTTTGCTTTATGACATATCAAGGTGAATGGTAATTTAATACTAACAAGATTTTTACAGCTGATAATATTTTTTCCACAAATGTATTTCTGGTAATATTTTTCTTTTTCAAAAATGAGTTGTTAGTAATATTCTTTAAAAAAATATATATTGCTGGTAATTTTTTCAAAAAATATATTGCCGGTATCAAAACCTACCTTTACACTTTCATAGTGTTTTTACCCCAGTTTGGGGGTTAACTATTTACCCTTAGCTGGTACCCTATCAGTTGCTACCATCGCGGGTTAGGGTAGACGTGGGGGACACCAGCAAAGAGGTGGTTCTACACTCCTCAAACCCCTCTTATCAGAGGCCTTGCTGCTGGATGTAGTTTCTCGTCATACCCAGGACGCCTCATCGGAAGGGTCTTACCCCTCTGAATAGGTGCAGTATTCTGAGGGCCCAGCCGACTGGGTAGGAATCAAAAGGATTTACTGTAATGTCTAATCTATGTGCTCTATGTGGAAGCGTTAGATTAAGGGCATTGAGAAAGAAGTGTATTAAGTAGAAAAATAAATATTTATGGTGTAAAATAGAGACTTTTTAAATCATTAAGCTTCCACCTATATTCACACACACGCGTACGCATGTGTACTTTATTATGGGGTGGTTGTTTCTATTTTATGGACCGACTGTAATTATTACCGCCCACTATTTCATAAATAGATAATAGCAGGTGGTGAAAAATGGGCTACATATGAATATGACAATGCTCAACGCAAAGCCTCCACAACCAACCCCCACAAACTGAGCTGTGGTTGTATCGTTCGGCTATTAGTTGTTTAAAGTTTTTAAAAGACAATAAAATGCAAGACATGCATTTATACGCCGAACAACAGCGATATTTCCATAAGAAAAATGTTGATCTCCTCCATGACAACGCAAGGTCGCATACAGCAAGAATAATATAGGAAACAATATTGGAACTCGATTGGTTTGTTTAGCTCCTACACAATATATTTAGTTCAGCATAAACCAACTGATTACTACCTTTTTGACCTTTTCATATAGTGTTGTAACCTAGGAAGGGTTACTAAATAAGGAATAACCAAAACAGGAAATGGTAATATACAATACTCGCCAGCACCGTGAAGTAGATAAAGCACTTCTAGTGATGGACGACTTAGACAACATTTAACCCTCAATTACAATAGTGTCCAACGTATTCATGAAGATTGGGACATACCCATTAGTGTTCATAGGTACCGCAAATAACACAGCAAGAATAATACAGGTAACAATTTTACAATTCGGTTGAACTGTTTTACTCCCATGAGCCATATTTAACTGATCTTGAATCAATCGATTATTACCTTTTCCGAATGTTTCAAAATGCCTTGATGGGCATAACATTTCTCCCAATGAAAAGAAGAGAAGAGTTTTTCGCATCAAAATAATTAAGTGGAATTATTAATTTAGATACATATGAAAAGTAAATTCCATTAGTATTGTTGAAAAAAAAAACTATATATCTAATAAAATTACGTGCAGACGTAAATAAAATATTTGTCATTTCCTTCGCGAAGTTCTTATGGAAATGATTTCCAGATATTTCTGATTGTTAAAGCTTGTAAACTTAGTAAAGTTAACTGATTGATTTCCAGATATTTCTGATTGTTAAAGCTTGTAAACTTAGTAAAGTTAACTGATTGAATTCCAGATATTTCTGATTGTTAAAGCTTGTAAACTTAGTAAAGTTAACTGATTGATTTCCAGATATTTCTGATTGTTAAAGCTTGTAAACTTAGTAAAGTTAACTGATAGATTTCCAGATATTTCTGATTGTTAAAGCTTGTAAACTTAGTAAAGTTAACTGATTGATTTCCAGATATTTCTGATTGTTAAAGCTTATAAACTTAGTAAAGTTAACTGATTGATTTCCAGAGATTTCTGATTGTTAAAGCTTGTAAACTTAGTAAAGTTAACTGATTGATTTCCAGATATTTCTGATTGTTAAAGCTTGTAAACTTAGTAAAGTTAACTGATTGATTTCCTGATATTTCTGATTGTCAAAGCTTGTAAACTTAGTAAAGTTAACTGGTTGATTTCCAGATATTTCTGATTGTTAAAGCTTGTAAACTTAGTAAAGTTAACTGATTGATTTCCTGATATTTCTGATTGTTAAAGCTTGTAAACTTAGTAAAGTTAACTGGTTGATTTCCAGATATTTCTGATTGTTAAAGCTTGTAAACTTAGTAAAGTTAACTGATTGATTTCCAGATATTTCTGATTGTTAAAGCTTATAAACTTAGTAAAGATAACTGATTGATTTCCAGATATTTCTGATTGTTAAAGCTTGTAAACTTAGTAAAGTTAACTGATTGATTTCCAGATATTTCTGATTGTTAAAGCTTGTAAACTTAGTAAAGTTAACTGATTGATTTCCAGATATTTCTGATTGTTAAAGCTTATAAACTTAGTAAAGTTAACTGATTGATTTCCTGATATTTCTGATTGTTAATGCTTATAAACTTAGTAAAGTTAACTGATTGATTTCCAGATATTTCTGATTGTTAAAGCTTGTAAACTTAGTAAAGTTAACTGATTGATTTCCAGATATTTCTGATTGTTAAAGCTTGTAAACTTAGTAAAGTTAACTGATTGATTTCCAGACATTTCTGATTGTTAAAGCTTGTAAACTTAGTAAAGTTAACTGATTGATTTCCTGATATTTCTGATTGTTAATGCTTATAAACTTAGTAAAGTTAACTGATTGATTTCCAGATATTTCTGATTGTTAAAGCTTGTAAACTTAGTAAAGTTAACTGATTGATTTCCAGATATTTCTGATTGTTAAAGCTTGTAAACTTAGTAAAGTTAACTGATTGATTTCCAGACATTTCTGATTGTTAAAGCTTGTAAACTTAGTAAAGTTAACTGATTGATTTCCAGATATTTCTGATTGTTAAAGCTTGTAAACTTAGTAAAGTTAACTGATTGATTTCCAGATATTTCTGATTGTTAAAGCTTGTAAACTTAGTAAAGTTAACTGATTGATTTCCAGATATTTCTGATTGTTAAACCTTGTAAACTTAGTAAATTTAACTACTATATTTCCAGATATTTCTGATTGTTAAAGCTTCTAAACTTAGTAAAGTTAACTGATTGATTTCCAGATATTTCTGATTGTTAAAGCTTGTAAACTTAGTAAAGTTAACTGATTGATTTCCAGATATTTCTGATTGTTAAAGCTTGTAAACTTAGTAAAGTTAACTGATTGATTTCCAGATATTTCTGATTGTTAAAGCTTATAAACTTAGTAAAGTTAACTGATTGATTTCCAGATATTTCTGATTGTTAAAGCTTGTAAACTTAGTAAAGTTAACTGATTGATTTCCAGATATTTCTGATTGTTAAAGCTTGTAAACTTAGTAAAGTTAACTGATTGATTTCCAGATATTTCTGATTGTTAAAGCTTGTAAACTTAGTAAAGTTAACTGATTGATTTCCAGATATTTCTGATTGTTAAAGCTTGTAAACTTAGTAAAGTTAACTGATTGATTTCCTGATATTTCTGATTGTTAAAGCTTGTAAACTTAGTAAAGTTAACTGATTGATTTCCAGATATTTCTGATTGTTAAAGCTTGTAAACTTAGTAAAGTTAACTGATTGATTTCCAGATATTTCTGATTGTTAAAGCTTGTAAACTTAGTAAAGTTAACTGATTGATTTCCTGATATTTCTGATTGTTAAAGCTTGTAAACTTAGTAAAGTTAACTGATTGATTTCCAGACATTTCTGATTGTTAAAGCTTGTAAACTTAGTAAAGTTAACTGATTGATTTCCAGATATTTCTGATTGTTAAAGCTTGTAAACTTAGTAAAGTTAACTGATTGATTTCCAGACATTTCTGATTGTTAAAGCTTGTAAACTTAGTAAAGTTAACTGATTGATTTCCAGACATTTCTGATTGTTAAAGCTTGTAAACTTAGTAAAGTTAACTGATTGATTTCCAGATATTTCTGATTGTTAAACCTTGTAAACTTAGTAAATTTAACTGCTTGATTTCCAGATATTTCTGATTGTTAAAGCTTGTAAACTTAGTAAAGTTAACTGATTGATTTCCAGATATTTCTGATTGTTAAAGCTTGTAAACTTAGTAAAGTTAACTGATTGATTTCCATATATTTCTGATTGTTAAAGCTTGTAAACTTAGTAAAGTTAACTGATTGATTTCCAGACATTTCTGATTGTTAAAGCTTGTAAACTTAGTAAAGTTAACTGATTGATTTCCAGATATTTCTGATTGTTAAAGCTTATAAACTTAGTAAAGTTAACTGATTGATTTCCAGATATTTCTGATTGTTAAAGCTTGTAAACTTAGTAAAGTTAACTGATTGATTTCCAGATATTTCTGATTGTTAAAGCTTGTAAACTTAGTAAAGTTAACTGATTGATTTCCAGATATTTCTGATTGTTAAAGCTTGTAAACTTAGTAAAGTTAACTGATTGATTTCCAGATATTTCTGATTGTTAAAGCTTATAAACTTAGTAAAGTTAACTGATTGATTTCCTGATATTTCTGATTGTTAAAGCTTGTAAACTTAGTAAAGTTAACTGATTGATTTCCAGATATTTCTGATTGTTAAAGCTTGTAAACTTAGTAAAGTTAACTGATTGATTTCCAGATATTTCTGATTGTTAAAGCTTGTAAACTTAGTAAAGTTAACTGATTGATTTCCAGATATTTCTGATTGTTAAAGCTTGTAAACTTAGTAAAGTTAACTGATTGATTTCCAGATATTTCTGATTGTTAAAGCTTGTAAACTTAGTAAAGTTAACTGATTGATTTCCAGATATTTCTGATTGTTAAAGCTTGTAAACTTAGTAAAGTTAACTGATTGATTTCCAGATATTTCTGATTGTTAAAGCTTGTAAACTTAGTAAAGTTAACTGATTGATTTCCTGATATTTCTGATTGTTAAAGCTTATAAACTTAGTAAAGTTAACTGATTGATTTCCAGATATTTCTGATTGTTAAAGCTTGTAAACTTAGTAAAGTTAACTGATTGATTTCCTGATATTTCTGATTGTTAAAGCTTATAAACTTAGTAAAGTTAACTGATTGATTTCCAGATATTTCTGATTGTTAAAGCTTGTAAACTTAGTAAAGTTAACTGATTGATTTCCTGATATTTCTGATTGTTAAAGCTTGTAAACTTAGTAAAGTTAACTGATTGATTTCCAGATATTTCTGATTGTTAAAGCTTGTAAACTTAGTAAAGTTAACTGATTGATTTCCAGATATTTCTGATTGTTAAAGCTTGTAAACTTAGTAAAGTTAACTGATTGATTTCCAGATATTTCTGATTGTTAAAGCTTGTAAACTTAGTAAAGTTAACTGATTGATTTCCAGATATTTCTGATTGTTAAAGCTTGTAAACTTAGTAAAGTTAACTGATTGATTTCCAGATATTTCTGATTGTTAAAGCTTGTAAACTTAGTAAAGTTAACTGATTGATTTCCTGATATTTCTGATTGTTAAAGCTTATAAACTTAGTAAAGTTAACTGATTGATTTCCAGATATTTCTGATTGTTAAAGCTTGTAAACTTAGTAAAGTTAACTGATTGATTTCCTGATATTTCTGATTGTTAAAGCTTATAAACTTAGTAAAGTTAACTGATTGATTTCCAGATATTTCTGATTGTTAAAGCTTGTAAACTTAGTAAAGTTAACTGATTGATTTCCTGATATTTCTGATTGTTAAAGCTTGTAAACTTAGTAAAGTTAACTGATTGATTTCCAGATATTTCTGATTGTTAAAGCTTGTAAACTTAGTAAAGTTAACTGATTGATTTCCTGATATTTCTGATTGTTAAAGCTTATAAACTTAGTAAAGTTAACTGATTGATTTCCTGATATTTCTGATTGTTAAAGCTTGTAAACTTAGTAAAGTTAACTGATTGATTTCCTGATATTTCTGATTGTTAAATCTTGTAAACTTAGTAAAGTTAACTGATTGATTTCCTGATATTTCTGATTGTTAAAGCTTATAAACTTAGTAAAGTTAACTGATTGATTTCCTGATATTTCTGATTGTTAAAGCTTGTAAACTTAGTAAAGTTAACTGATTGATTTCCTGATATTTCTGATTGTTAAATCTTGTAAACTTAGTAAAGTTAACTGATTGATTTCCAGATATTTCTGATTGTTAAAGCTTGTAAACTTAGTAAAGTTAACTGATTGATTTCCTGATATTTCTGATTGTTAAAGCTTATAAACTTAGTAAAGTTAACTGATTGATTTCCTGATATTTCTGATTGTTAAAGCTTGTAAACTTAGTAAAGTTAACTGATTGATTTCCTGATATTTCTGATTGTTAAATCTTGTAAACTTAGTAAAGTTAACTGATTGATTTCCAGATATTTCTGATTGTTAAAGCTTGTAAACTTAGTAAAGTTAACTGATTGATTTCCTGATATTTCTGATTGTTAAAGCTTGTAAACTTAGTAAAGTTAACTGATTGATTTCCTGATATTTCTGATTGTTAAATCTTGTAAACTTAGTAAAGTTAACTGATTGATTTCCAGATATTTCTGATTGTTAAAGCTTGTAAACTTAGTAAAGTTAACTGATTGATTTCCTGATATTTCTGATTGTTAAAGCTTGTAAACTTAGTAAAGTTAACTGATTGATTTCCTGATATTTCTGATTGTTAAAGCTTGTAAACTTAGTAAAGTTAACTGATTGATTTCCTGATATTTCTGATTGTTAAAGCTTGTAAACTTAGTAAAGTTAACTGATTGATTTCCTGATATTTCTGATTGTTAAAGCTTGTAAACTTAGTAAAGTTAACTGATTGATTTCCTGATATTTCTGATTGTTAAAGCTTGTAAACTTAGTAAAGTTAACTGATTGATTTCCTGATATTTCTGATTGTTAAAGCTTGTAAACTTAGTAAAGTTAACTGATTGATTTCCTGATATTTCTGATTGTTAAAGCTTGTAAACTTAGTAAAGTTAACTGATTGATTTCCAGATATTTCTGATTGTTAAAGCTTGTAAACTTAGTAAAGTTAACTGATTGATTTCAGATATTTCTGATTGTTAAAGCTTGTAAACTTAGTAAAGTTAACTGATTGATTTCCAGATATTTCTGATTGTTAAAGCTTATAAACTTAGTAAAGTTAACTGATTGATTTCCTGATATTTCTGATTGTTAAAGCTTGTAAACTTAGTAAAGTTAACTGATTGATTTCCAGATATTTCTGATTGTTAAAGCTTGTAAACTTAGTAAAGTTAACTGATTGATTTCCAGATATTTCTGATTGTTAAAGCTTATAAACTTAGTAAAGTTAACTGATTGATTTCCAGATATTTCTGATTGTTAAAGCTTGTAAACTTAGTAAAGTTAACTGATTGATTTCCAGATATTTCTGATTGTTAAAGCTTATAAACTTAGTAAAGTTAACTGATTGATTTCCAGATATTTCTGATTGTTAAAGCTTGTAAACTTAGTAAAGTTAACTGATTGATTTCCAGATATTTCTGATTGTTAAAGCTTGTAAACTTAGTAAAGTTAACTGATTGATTTCCAGATATTTCTGATTGTTAAAGCTTATAAACTTAGTAAAGTTAACTGATTGATTTCCAGATATTTCTGATTGTTAAAGCTTGTAAACTTAGTAAAGTTAACTGATTGATTTCCAGATATTTCTGATTGTTAAAGCTTATAAACTTAGTAAAGTTAACTGATTGATTTCCTGATATTTCTGATTGTTAAAGCTTATAAACTTAGTAAAGTTAACTGATTGATTTCCTGATATTTCTGATTGTTAAAGCTTGTAAACTTAGTAAAGTTAACTGATTGATTTCCAGATATTTCTGATTGTTAAAGCTTGTAAACTTAGTAAAGTTAACTGATTGATTTCCTGATATTTCTGATTGTTAAAGCTTATAAACTTAGTAAAGTTAACTGATTGATTTCCAGATATTTCTGATTGTTAAAGCTTGTAAACTTAGTAAAGTTAACTGATTGATTTCCTGATATTTCTGATTGTTAAAGCTTATAAACTTAGTAAAGTTAACTGATTGATTTCCAGATATTTCTGATTGTTAAAGCTTGTAAACTTAGTAAAGTTAACTGATTGATTTCCTGATATTTCTGATTGTTAAAGCTTGTAAACTTAGTAAAGTTAACTGATTGATTTCCAGATATTTCTGATTGTTAAAGCTTGTAAACTTAGTAAAGTTAACTGATTGATTTCCAGATATTTCTGATTGTTAAAGCTTGTAAACTTAGTAAAGTTAACTGATTGATTTCCAGATATTTCTGATTGTTAAAGCTTGTAAACTTAGTAAAGTTAACTGATTGATTTCCAGATATTTCTGATTGTTAAAGCTTGTAAACTTAGTAAAGTTAACTGATTGATTTCCAGATATTTCTGATTGTTAAAGCTTGTAAACTTAGTAAAGTTAACTGATTGATTTCCTGATATTTCGGATTGTTAAAGCTTATAAACTTAGTAAAGTTAACTGATTGATTTCCAGATATTTCTGATTGTTAAAGCTTGTAAACTTAGTAAAGTTAACTGATTGATTTCCTGATATTTCTGATTGTTAAAGCTTATAAACTTAGTAAAGTTAACTGATTGATTTCCAGATATTTCTGATTGTTAAAGCTTGTAAACTTAGTAAAGTTAACTGATTGATTTCCTGATATTTCTGATTGTTAAAGCTTGTAAACTTAGTAAAGTTAACTGATTGATTTCCAGATATTTCTGATTGTTAAAGCTTGTAAACTTAGTAAAGTTAACTGATTGATTTCCTGATATTTCTGATTGTTAAAGCTTATAAACTTAGTAAAGTTAACTGATTGATTTCCTGATATTTCTGATTGTTAAAGCTTGTAAACTTAGTAAAGTTAACTGATTGATTTCCTGATATTTCTGATTGTTAAATCTTGTAAACTTAGTAAAGTTAACTGATTGATTTCCTGATATTTCTGATTGTTAAAGCTTATAAACTTAGTAAAGTTAACTGATTGATTTCCTGATATTTCTGATTGTTAAAGCTTGTAAACTTAGTAAAGTTAACTGATTGATTTCCTGATATTTCTGATTGTTAAATCTTGTAAACTTAGTAAAGTTAACTGATTGATTTCCAGATATTTCTGATTGTTAAAGCTTGTAAACTTAGTAAAGTTAACTGATTGATTTCCTGATATTTCTGATTGTTAAAGCTTATAAACTTAGTAAAGTTAACTGATTGATTTCCTGATATTTCTGATTGTTAAAGCTTGTAAACTTAGTAAAGTTAACTGATTGATTTCCTGATATTTCTGATTGTTAAATCTTGTAAACTTAGTAAAGTTAACTGATTGATTTCCAGATATTTCTGATTGTTAAAGCTTGTAAACTTAGTAAAGTTAACTGATTGATTTCCTGATATTTCTGATTGTTAAAGCTTGTAAACTTAGTAAAGTTAACTGATTGATTTCCTGATATTTCTGATTGTTAAATCTTGTAAACTTAGTAAAGTTAACTGATTGATTTCCAGATATTTCTGATTGTTAAAGCTTGTAAACTTAGTAAAGTTAACTGATTGATTTCCTGATATTTCTGATTGTTAAAGCTTGTAAACTTAGTAAAGTTAACTGATTGATTTCCTGATATTTCTGATTGTTAAAGCTTGTAAACTTAGTAAAGTTAACTGATTGATTTCCTGATATTTCTGATTGTTAAAGCTTGTAAACTTAGTAAAGTTAACTGATTGATTTCCTGATATTTCTGATTGTTAAAGCTTGTAAACTTAGTAAAGTTAACTGATTGATTTCCTGATATTTCTGATTGTTAAAGCTTGTAAACTTAGTAAAGTTAACTGATTGATTTCCTGATATTTCTGATTGTTAAAGCTTGTAAACTTAGTAAAGTTAACTGATTGATTTCCTGATATTTCTGATTGTTAAAGCTTGTAAACTTAGTAAAGTTAACTGATTGATTTCCTGATATTTCTGATTGTTAAAGCTTGTAAACTTAGTAAAGTTAACTGATTGATTTCCAGATATTTCTGATTGTTAAAGCTTGTAAACTTAGTAAAGTTAACTGATTGATTTCAGATATTTCTGATTGTTAAAGCTTGTAAACTTAGTAAAGTTAACTGATTGATTTCCAGATATTTCTGATTGTTAAAGCTTATAAACTTAGTAAAGTTAACTGATTGATTTCCTGATATTTCTGATTGTTAAAGCTTGTAAACTTAGTAAAGTTAACTGATTGATTTCCAGATATTTCTGATTGTTAAAGCTTGTAAACTTAGTAAAGTTAACTGATTGATTTCCAGATATTTCTGATTGTTAAAGCTTATAAACTTAGTAAAGTTAACTGATTGATTTCCAGATATTTCTGATTGTTAAAGCTTGTAAACTTAGTAAAGTTAACTGATTGATTTCCAGATATTTCTGATTGTTAAAGCTTATAAACTTAGTAAAGTTAACTGATTGATTTCCAGATATTTCTGATTGTTAAAGCTTGTAAACTTAGTAAAGTTAACTGATTGATTTCCAGATATTTCTGATTGTTAAAGCTTGTAAACTTAGTAAAGTTAACTGATTGATTTCCAGATATTTCTGATTGTTAAAGCTTATAAACTTAGTAAAGTTAACTGATTGATTTCCAGATATTTCTGATTGTTAAAGCTTGTAAACTTAGTAAAGTTAACTGATTGATTTCCAGATATTTCTGATTGTTAAAGCTTATAAACTTAGTAAAGTTAACTGATTGATTTCCTGATATTTCTGATTGTTAAAGCTTATAAACTTAGTAAAGTTAACTGATTGATTTCCTGATATTTCTGATTGTTAAAGCTTGTAAACTTAGTAAAGTTAACTGATTGATTTCCTGATATTTCTGATTGTTAAATCTTGTAAACTTAGTAAAGTTAACTGATTGATTCCCAGATATTTCTGATTGTTAAAGCTTGTAAACTTAGTAAAGTTAACTGATTGATTTCCTGATATTTCTGATTGTTAAAGCTTGTAAACTTAGTAAAGTTAACTGATTGATTTCCTGATATTTCTGATTGTTAAAGCTTGTAAACTTAGTAAAGTTAACTGATTGATTTCCAGATATTTCTGATTGTTAAAGCTTATAAACTTAGTAAAGTTAACTGATTGATTTCCTGATATTTCTGATTGTTAAAGCTTATAAACTTAGTAAAGTTAACTGATTGATTTCCTGATATTTCTGATTGTTAAAGCTTGTAAACTTAGTAAAGTTAACTGATTGATTTCCTGATATTTCTGATTGTTAAATCTTGTAAACTTAGTAAAGTTAACTGATTGATTTCCAGATATTTCTGATTGTTAAAGCTTGTAAACTTAGTAAAGTTAACTGATTGATTTCCTGATATTTCTGATTGTTAAAGCTTATAAACTTAGTAAAGTTAACTGATTGATTTCCTGATATTTCTGATTGTTAAAGCTTGTAAACTTAGTAAAGTTAACTGATTGATTTCCAGATATTTCTGATTGTTAAAGCTTGTAAACTTAGTAAAGTTAACTGATTGATTTCCTGATATTTCTGATTGTTAAAGCTTGTAAACTTAGTAAAGTTAACTGATTGATTTCCTGATATTTCTGATTGTTAAATCTTGTAAACTTAGTAAAGTTAACTGATTGATTTCCAGATATTTCTGATTGTTAAAGCATGTAAACTTAGTAAAGTTAACTGATTGATTTCCTGATATTTCTGATTGTTAAAGCTTGTAAACTTAGTAAAGTTAACTGATTGATTTCCTGATATTTCTGATTGTTAAAGCTTGTAAACTTAGTAAAGTTAACTGATTGATTTCCTGATATTTCTGATTGTTAAAGCTTGTAAACTTAGTAAAGTTAACTGATTGATTTCCTGATATTTCTGATTGTTAAAGCTTGTAAACTTAGTAAAGTTAACTGATTGATTTCCAGATATTTCTGATTGTTAAAGCTTGTAAACTTAGTAAAGTTAACTGATTGATTTCCTGATATTTCTGATTGTTAAAGCTTGTAAACTTAGTAAAGTTAACTGATTGATTTCCTGATAATTCTGATTGTTAAAGCTTGTAAACTTAGTAAAGTTAACTGATTGATTTCCTGATATTTCTGATTGTTAAAGCTTGTAAACTTAGTAAAGTTAACTGATTGATTTCCTGATATTTCTGATTGTTAAAGCTTATAAACTTAGTAAAGTTAACTGATTGATTTCCAGATATTTCTGATTGTTAAAGCTTGTAAACTTAGTAAAGTTAACTGATTGATTTCCTGATATTTCTGATTGTTAAAGCTTGTAAACTTAGTAAAGTTAACTGATTGATTTCCAGATATTTCTGATTGTTAAAGCTTGTAAACTTAGTAAAGTTAACTGATTGATTTCCAGATATTTCTGATTGTTAAAGCTTGTAAACTTAGTAAAGTTAACTGATTGATTTCCAGATATTTCTGATTGTTAAAGCTTGTAAACTTAGTAAAGTTAACTGATTGATTTCCAGATATTTCTGATTGTTAAAGCTTGTAAACTTAGTAAAGTTAACTGATTGATTTCCAGATATTTCTGATTGTTAAAGCTTGTAAACTTAGTAAAGTTAACTGATTGATTTCCTGATATTTCGGATTGTTAAAGCTTATAAACTTAGTAAAGTTAACTGATTGATTTCCAGATATTTCTGATTGTTAAAGCTTGTAAACTTAGTAAAGTTAACTGATTGATTTCCTGATATTTCTGATTGTTAAAGCTTATAAACTTAGTAAAGTTAACTGATTGATTTCCAGATATTTCTGATTGTTAAAGCTTGTAAACTTAGTAAAGTTAACTGATTGATTTCCTGATATTTCTGATTGTTAAAGCTTGTAAACTTAGTAAAGTTAACTGATTGATTTCCAGATATTTCTGATTGTTAAAGCTTGTAAACTTAGTAAAGTTAACTGATTGATTTCCTGATATTTCTGATTGTTAAAGCTTGTAAACTTAGTAAAGTTAACTGATTGATTTCCTGATATTTCTGATTGTTAAAGCTTGTAAACTTAGTAAAGTTAACTGATTGATTTCCTGATATTTCTGATTGTTAAATCTTGTAAACTTAGTAAAGTTAACTGATTGATTTCCTGATATTTCTGATTGTTAAAGCTTATAAACTTAGTAAAGTTAACTGATTGATTTCCTGATATTTCTGATTGTTAAAGCTTGTAAACTTAGTAAAGTTAACTGATTGATTTCCTGATATTTCTGATTGTTAAATCTTGTAAACTTAGTAAAGTTAACTGATTGATTTCCAGATATTTCTGATTGTTAAAGCTTGTAAACTTAGTAAAGTTAACTGATTGATTTCCTGATATTTCTGATTGTTAAAGCTTGTAAACTTAGTAAAGTTAACTGATTGATTTCCTGATATTTCTGATTGTTAAAGCTTGTAAACTTAGTAAAGTTAACTGATTGATTTCCTGATATTTCTGATTGTTAAAGCTTGTAAACTTAGTAAAGTTAACTGATTGATTTCCTGATATTTCTGATTGTTAAAGCTTGTAAACTTAGTAAAGTTAACTGATTGATTTCCTGATATTTCTGATTGTTAAAGCTTGTAAACTTAGTAAAGTTAACTGATTGATTTCCTGATATTTCTGATTGTTAAAGCTTGTAAACTTAGTAAAGTTAACTGATTGATTTCCTGATATTTCTGATTGTTAAAGCTTGTAAACTTAGTAAAGTTAACTGATTGATTTCCTGATATTTCTGATTGTTAAAGCTTGTAAACTTAGTAAAGTTAACTGATTGATTTCCAGATATTTCTGATTGTTAAAGCTTATAAACTTAGTAAAGTTAACTGATTGATTTCCTGATATTTCTGATTGTTAAAGCTTATAAACTTAGTAAAGTTAACTGATTGATTTCCTGATATTTCTGATTGTTAAAGCTTGTAAACTTAGTAAAGTTAACTGATTGATTTCCTGATATTTCTGATTGTTAAATCTTGTAAACTTAGTAAAGTTAACTGATTGATTTCCAGATATTTCTGATTGTTAAAGCTTGTAAACTTAGTAAAGTTAACTGATTGATTTCCTGATATTTCTGATTGTTAAAGCTTATAAACTTAGTAAAGTTAACTGATTGATTTCCTGATATTTCTGATTGTTAAAGCTTGTAAACTTAGTAAAGTTAACTGATTGATTTCCAGATATTTCTGATTGTTAAAGCTTGTAAACTTAGTAAAGTTAACTGATTGATTTCCTGATATTTCTGATTGTTAAAGCTTGTAAACTTAGTAAAGTTAACTGATTGATTTCCTGATATTTCTGATTGTTAAATCTTGTAAACTTAGTAAAGTTAACTGATTGATTTCCAGATATTTCTGATTGTTAAAGCTTGTAAACTTAGTAAAGTTAACTGATTGATTTCCTGATATTTCTGATTGTTAAAGCTTGTAAACTTAGTAAAGTTAACTGATTGATTTCCTGATATTTCTGATTGTTAAAGCTTGTAAACTTAGTAAAGTTAACTGATTGATTTCCTGATATTTCTGATTGTTAAAGCTTGTAAACTTAGTAAAGTTAACTGATTGATTTCCTGATATTTCTGATTGTTAAAGCTTGTAAACTTAGTAAAGTTAACTGATTGATTTCCAGATATTTCTGATTGTTAAAGCTTGTAAACTTAGTAAAGTTAACTGATTGATTTCCTGATATTTCTGATTGTTAAAGCTTGTAAACTTAGTAAAGTTAACTGATTGATTTCCTGATAATTCTGATTGTTAAAGCTTGTAAACTTAGTAAAGTTAACTGATTGATTTCCTGATATTTCTGATTGTTAAAGCTTGTAAACTTAGTAAAGTTAACTGATTGATTTCCTGATATTTCTGATTGTTAAAGCTTATAAACTTAGTAAAGTTAACTGATTGATTTCCAGATATTTCTGATTGTTAAAGCTTGTAAACTTAGTAAAGTTAACTGATTGATTTCCTGATATTTCTGATTGTTAAAGCTTGTAAACTTAGTAAAGTTAACTGATTGATTTCCAGATATTTCTGATTGTTAAAGCTTGTAAACTTAGTAAAGTTAACTGATTGATTTCCAGATATTTCTGATTGTTAAAGCTTGTAAACTTAGTAAAGTTAACTGATTGATTTCCAGATATTTCTGATTGTTAAAGCTTGTAAACTTAGTAAAGTTAACTGATTGATTTCCAGATATTTCTGATTGTTAAAGCTTGTAAACTTAGTAAAGTTAACTGATTGATTTCCAGATATTTCTGATTGTTAAAGCTTGTAAACTTAGTAAAGTTAACTGATTGATTTCCTGATATTTCGGATTGTTAAAGCTTATAAACTTAGTAAAGTTAACTGATTGATTTCCAGATATTTCTGATTGTTAAAGCTTGTAAACTTAGTAAAGTTAACTGATTGATTTCCTGATATTTCTGATTGTTAAAGCTTATAAACTTAGTAAAGTTAACTGATTGATTTCCAGATATTTCTGATTGTTAAAGCTTGTAAACTTAGTAAAGTTAACTGATTGATTTCCTGATATTTCTGATTGTTAAAGCTTGTAAACTTAGTAAAGTTAACTGATTGATTTCCAGATATTTCTGATTGTTAAAGCTTGTAAACTTAGTAAAGTTAACTGATTGATTTCCTGATATTTCTGATTGTTAAAGCTTATAAACTTAGTAAAGTTAACTGATTGATTTCCTGATATTTCTGATTGTTAAAGCTTGTAAACTTAGTAAAGTTAACTGATTGATTTCCTGATATTTCTGATTGTTAAATCTTGTAAACTTAGTAAAGTTAACTGATTGATTTCCTGATATTTCTGATTGTTAAAGCTTATAAACTTAGTAAAGTTAACTGATTGATTTCCTGATATTTCTGATTGTTAAAGCTTGTAAACTTAGTAAAGTTAACTGATTGATTTCCTGATATTTCTGATTGTTAAATCTTGTAAACTTAGTAAAGTTAACTGATTGATTTCCAGATATTTCTGATTGTTAAAGCTTGTAAACTTAGTAAAGTTAACTGATTGATTTCCTGATATTTCTGATTGTTAAAGCTTATAAACTTAGTAAAGTTAACTGATTGATTTCCTGATATTTCTGATTGTTAAAGCTTGTAAACTTAGTAAAGTTAACTGATTGATTTCCTGATATTTCTGATTGTTAAATCTTGTAAACTTAGTAAAGTTAACTGATTGATTTCCAGATATTTCTGATTGTTAAAGCTTGTAAACTTAGTAAAGTTAACTGATTGATTTCCTGATATTTCTGATTGTTAAAGCTTGTAAACTTAGTAAAGTTAACTGATTGATTTCCTGATATTTCTGATTGTTAAATCTTGTAAACTTAGTAAAGTTAACTGATTGATTTCCAGATATTTCTGATTGTTAAAGCTTGTAAACTTAGTAAAGTTAACTGATTGATTTCCTGATATTTCTGATTGTTAAAGCTTGTAAACTTAGTAAAGTTAACTGATTGATTTCCTGATATTTCTGATTGTTAAAGCTTGTAAACTTAGTAAAGTTAACTGATTGATTTCCTGATATTTCTGATTGTTAAAGCTTGTAAACTTAGTAAAGTTAACTGATTGATTTCCTGATATTTCTGATTGTTAAAGCTTGTAAACTTAGTAAAGTTAACTGATTGATTTCCTGATATTTCTGATTGTTAAAGCTTGTAAACTTAGTAAAGTTAACTGATTGATTTCCTGATATTTCTGATTGTTAAAGCTTGTAAACTTAGTAAAGTTAACTGATTGATTTCCTGATATTTCTGATTGTTAAAGCTTGTAAACTTAGTAAAGTTAACTGATTGATTTCCTGATATTTCTGATTGTTAAAGCTTGTAAACTTAGTAAAGTTAACTGATTGATTTCCAGATATTTCTGATTGTTAAAGCTTGTAAACTTAGTAAAGTTAACTGATTGATTTCAGATATTTCTGATTGTTAAAGCTTGTAAACTTAGTAAAGTTAACTGATTGATTTCCAGATATTTCTGATTGTTAAAGCTTATAAACTTAGTAAAGTTAACTGATTGATTTCCTGATATTTCTGATTGTTAAAGCTTGTAAACTTAGTAAAGTTAACTGATTGATTTCCAGATATTTCTGATTGTTAAAGCTTGTAAACTTAGTAAAGTTAACTGATTGATTTCCAGATATTTCTGATTGTTAAAGCTTATAAACTTAGTAAAGTTAACTGATTGATTTCCAGATATTTCTGATTGTTAAAGCTTGTAAACTTAGTAAAGTTAACTGATTGATTTCCAGATATTTCTGATTGTTAAAGCTTATAAACTTAGTAAAGTTAACTGATTGATTTCCAGATATTTCTGATTGTTAAAGCTTGTAAACTTAGTAAAGTTAACTGATTGATTTCCAGATATTTCTGATTGTTAAAGCTTGTAAACTTAGTAAAGTTAACTGATTGATTTCCAGATATTTCTGATTGTTAAAGCTTATAAACTTAGTAAAGTTAACTGATTGATTTCCAGATATTTCTGATTGTTAAAGCTTGTAAACTTAGTAAAGTTAACTGATTGATTTCCAGATATTTCTGATTGTTAAAGCTTATAAACTTAGTAAAGTTAACTGATTGATTTCCTGATATTTCTGATTGTTAAAGCTTATAAACTTAGTAAAGTTAACTGATTGATTTCCTGATATTTCTGATTGTTAAAGCTTGTAAACTTAGTAAAGTTAACTGATTGATTTCCTGATATTTCTGATTGTTAAAGCTTGTAAACTTAGTAAAGTTAACTGATTGATTTCCTGATATTTCTGATTGTTAAAGCTTATAAACTTAGTAAAGTTAACTGATTGATTTCCAGATATTTCTGATTGTTAAAGCTTGTAAACTTAGTAAAGTTAACTGATTGATTTCCTGATATTTCTGATTGTTAAAGCTTGTAAACTTAGTAAAGTTAACTGATTGATTTCCAGATATTTCTGATTGTTAAAGCTTGTAAACTTAGTAAAGTTAACTGATTGATTTCCAGATATTTCTGATTGTTAAAGCTTGTAAACTTAGTAAAGTTAACTGATTGATTTCCAGATATTTCTGATTGTTAAAGCTTGTAAACTTAGTAAAGTTAACTGATTGATTTCCAGATATTTCTGATTGTTAAAGCTTGTAAACTTAGTAAAGTTAACTGATTGATTTCCAGATATTTCTGATTGTTAAAGCTTGTAAACTTAGTAAAGTTAACTGATTGATTTCCTGATATTTCGGATTGTTAAAGCTTATAAACTTAGTAAAGTTAACTGATTGATTTCCAGATATTTCTGATTGTTAAAGCTTGTAAACTTAGTAAAGTTAACTGATTGATTTCCTGATATTTCTGATTGTTAAAGCTTATAAACTTAGTAAAGTTAACTGATTGATTTCCAGATATTTCTGATTGTTAAAGCTTGTAAACTTAGTAAAGTTAACTGATTGATTTCCTGATATTTCTGATTGTTAAAGCTTGTAAACTTAGTAAAGTTAACTGATTGATTTCCAGATATTTCTGATTGTTAAAGCTTGTAAACTTAGTAAAGTTAACTGATTGATTTCCTGATATTTCTGATTGTTAAAGCTTATAAACTTAGTAAAGTTAACTGATTGATTTCCTGATATTTCTGATTGTTAAAGCTTGTAAACTTAGTAAAGTTAACTGATTGATTTCCTGATATTTCTGATTGTTAAATCTTGTAAACTTAGTAAAGTTAACTGATTGATTTCCTGATATTTCTGATTGTTAAAGCTTATAAACTTAGTAAAGTTAACTGATTGATTTCCTGATATTTCTGATTGTTAAAGCTTGTAAACTTAGTAAAGTTAACTGATTGATTTCCTGATATTTCTGATTGTTAAATCTTGTAAACTTAGTAAAGTTAACTGATTGATTTCCAGATATTTCTGATTGTTAAAGCTTGTAAACTTAGTAAAGTTAACTGATTGATTTCCTGATATTTCTGATTGTTAAAGCTTATAAACTTAGTAAAGTTAACTGATTGATTTCCTGATATTTCTGATTGTTAAAGCTTGTAAACTTAGTAAAGTTAACTGATTGATTTCCTGATATTTCTGATTGTTAAATCTTGTAAACTTAGTAAAGTTAACTGATTGATTTCCAGATATTTCTGATTGTTAAAGCTTGTAAACTTAGTAAAGTTAACTGATTGATTTCCTGATATTTCTGATTGTTAAAGCTTGTAAACTTAGTAAAGTTAACTGATTGATTTCCTGATATTTCTGATTGTTAAATCTTGTAAACTTAGTAAAGTTAACTGATTGATTTCCAGATATTTCTGATTGTTAAAGCTTGTAAACTTAGTAAAGTTAACTGATTGATTTCCTGATATTTCTGATTGTTAAAGCTTGTAAACTTAGTAAAGTTAACTGATTGATTTCCTGATATTTCTGATTGTTAAAGCTTGTAAACTTAGTAAAGTTAACTGATTGATTTCCTGATATTTCTGATTGTTAAAGCTTGTAAACTTAGTAAAGTTAACTGATTGATTTCCTGATATTTCTGATTGTTAAAGCTTGTAAACTTAGTAAAGTTAACTGATTGATTTCCTGATATTTCTGATTGTTAAAGCTTGTAAACTTAGTAAAGTTAACTGATTGATTTCCTGATATTTCTGATTGTTAAAGCTTGTAAACTTAGTAAAGTTAACTGATTGATTTCCTGATATTTCTGATTGTTAAAGCTTGTAAACTTAGTAAAGTTAACTGATTGATTTCCTGATATTTCTGATTGTTAAAGCTTGTAAACTTAGTAAAGTTAACTGATTGATTTCCAGATATTTCTGATTGTTAAAGCTTGTAAACTTAGTAAAGTTAACTGATTGATTTCAGATATTTCTGATTGTTAAAGCTTGTAAACTTAGTAAAGTTAACTGATTGATTTCCAGATATTTCTGATTGTTAAAGCTTATAAACTTAGTAAAGTTAACTGATTGATTTCCTGATATTTCTGATTGTTAAAGCTTGTAAACTTAGTAAAGTTAACTGATTGATTTCCAGATATTTCTGATTGTTAAAGCTTGTAAACTTAGTAAAGTTAACTGATTGATTTCCAGATATTTCTGATTGTTAAAGCTTATAAACTTAGTAAAGTTAACTGATTGATTTCCAGATATTTCTGATTGTTAAAGCTTGTAAACTTAGTAAAGTTAACTGATTGATTTCCAGATATTTCTGATTGTTAAAGCTTATAAACTTAGTAAAGTTAACTGATTGATTTCCAGATATTTCTGATTGTTAAAGCTTGTAAACTTAGTAAAGTTAACTGATTGATTTCCAGATATTTCTGATTGTTAAAGCTTGTAAACTTAGTAAAGTTAACTGATTGATTTCCAGATATTTCTGATTGTTAAAGCTTATAAACTTAGTAAAGTTAACTGATTGATTTCCAGATATTTCTGATTGTTAAAGCTTGTAAACTTAGTAAAGTTAACTGATTGATTTCCAGATATTTCTGATTGTTAAAGCTTATAAACTTAGTAAAGTTAACTGATTGATTTCCTGATATTTCTGATTGTTAAAGCTTATAAACTTAGTAAAGTTAACTGATTGATTTCCTGATATTTCTGATTGTTAAAGCTTGTAAACTTAGTAAAGTTAACTGATTGATTTCCTGATATTTCTGATTGTTAAATCTTGTAAACTTAGTAAAGTTAACTGATTGATTCCCAGATATTTCTGATTGTTAAAGCTTGTAAACTTAGTAAAGTTAACTGATTGATTTCCTGATATTTCTGATTGTTAAAGCTTGTAAACTTAGTAAAGTTAACTGATTGATTTCCTGATATTTCTGATTGTTAAAGCTTGTAAACTTAGTAAAGTTAACTGATTGATTTCCAGATATTTCTGATTGTTAAAGCTTATAAACTTAGTAAAGTTAACTGATTGATTTCCTGATATTTCTGATTGTTAAAGCTTATAAACTTAGTAAAGTTAACTGATTGATTTCCTGATATTTCTGATTGTTAAAGCTTGTAAACTTAGTAAAGTTAACTGATTGATTTCCTGATATTTCTGATTGTTAAATCTTGTAAACTTAGTAAAGTTAACTGATTGATTTCCAGATATTTCTGATTGTTAAAGCTTGTAAACTTAGTAAAGTTAACTGATTGATTTCCTGATATTTCTGATTGTTAAAGCTTATAAACTTAGTAAAGTTAACTGATTGATTTCCTGATATTTCTGATTGTTAAAGCTTGTAAACTTAGTAAAGTTAACTGATTGATTTCCAGATATTTCTGATTGTTAAAGCTTGTAAACTTAGTAAAGTTAACTGATTGATTTCCTGATATTTCTGATTGTTAAAGCTTGTAAACTTAGTAAAGTTAACTGATTGATTTCCTGATATTTCTGATTGTTAAATCTTGTAAACTTAGTAAAGTTAACTGATTGATTTCCAGATATTTCTGATTGTTAAAGCTTGTAAACTTAGTAAAGTTAACTGATTGATTTCCTGATATTTCTGATTGTTAAAGCTTGTAAACTTAGTAAAGTTAACTGATTGATTTCCTGATATTTCTGATTGTTAAAGCTTGTAAACTTAGTAAAGTTAACTGATTGATTTCCTGATATTTCTGATTGTTAAAGCTTGTAAACTTAGTAAAGTTAACTGATTGATTTCCTGATATTTCTGATTGTTAAAGCTTGTAAACTTAGTAAAGTTAACTGATTGATTTCCAGATATTTCTGATTGTTAAAGCTTGTAAACTTAGTAAAGTTAACTGATTGATTTCCTGATATTTCTGATTGTTAAAGCTTGTAAACTTAGTAAAGTTAACTGATTGATTTCCTGATAATTCTGATTGTTAAAGCTTGTAAACTTAGTAAAGTTAACTGATTGATTTCCTGATATTTCTGATTGTTAAAGCTTGTAAACTTAGTAAAGTTAACTGATTGATTTCCTGATATTTCTGATTGTTAAAGCTTGTAAACTTAGTAAAGTTAACTGATTGATTTCCAGATATTTCTGATTGTTAAAGCTTGTAAACTTAGTAAAGTTAACTGATTGATTTCCTGATATTTCTGATTGTTAAAGCTTGTAAACTTAGTAAAGTTAACTGATTGATTTCCTGATATTTCTGATTGTTAAAGCTTGTAAACTTAGTAAAGTTAACTGATTGATTTCCTGATATTTCTGATTGTTAAAGCTTGTAAACTTAGTAAAGTTAACTGATTGATTTCAGATATTTCTGATTGTTAAAGCTTGTAAACTTAGTAAAGTTAACTGATTGATTTCCAGATATTTCTGATTGTTAAAGCTTATAAACTTAGTAAAGTTAACTGATTGATTTCCTGATATTTCTGATTGTTAAAGCTTGTAAACTTAGTAAAGTTAACTGATTGATTTCCAGATATTTCTGATTGTTAAAGCTTGTAAACTTAGTAAAGTTAACTGATTGATTTCCAGATATTTCTGATTGTTAAAGCTTATAAACTTAGTAAAGTTAACTGATTGATTTCCAGATATTTCTGATTGTTAAAGCTTGTAAACTTAGTAAAGTTAACTGATTGATTTCCAGATATTTCTGATTGTTAAAGCTTATAAACTTAGTAAAGTTAACTGATTGATTTCCAGATATTTCTGATTGTTAAAGCTTGTAAACTTAGTAAAGTTAACTGATTGATTTCCAGATATTTCTGATTGTTAAAGCTTGTAAACTTAGTAAAGTTAACTGATTGATTTCCAGATATTTCTGATTGTTAAAGCTTATAAACTTAGTAAAGTTAACTGATTGATTTCCAGATATTTCTGATTGTTAAAGCTTGTAAACTTAGTAAAGTTAACTGATTGATTTCCAGATATTTCTGATTGTTAAAGCTTATAAACTTAGTAAAGTTAACTGATTGATTTCCAGATATTTCTGATTGTTAAAGCTTGTAAACTTAGTAAAGTTAACTGATTGATTTCCAGATATTTCTGATTGTTAAAGCTTATAAACTTAGTAAAGTTAACTGATTGATTTCCAGATATTTCTGATTGTTAAAGTTAACTGATTGATTTCAGATATTTCTGATTGTTAAAGCTTGTAAACTTAGTAAAGTTAACTGATTGATTTCCAGATATTTCTGATTGTTAAAGCTTATAAACTTAGTAAAGTTAACTGATTGATTTCCTGATATTTCTGATTGTTAAAGCTTGTAAACTTAGTAAAGTTAACTGATTGATTTCCAGATATTTCTGATTGTTAAAGCTTGTAAACTTAGTAAAGTTAACTGATTGATTTCCAGATATTTCTGATTGTTAAAGCTTATAAACTTAGTAAAGTTAACTGATTGATTTCCAGATATTTCTGATTGTTAAAGCTTGTAAACTTAGTAAAGTTAACTGATTGATTTCCAGATATTTCTGATTGTTAAAGCTTATAAACTTAGTAAAGTTAACTGATTGATTTCCAGATATTTCTGATTGTTAAAGCTTGTAAACTTAGTAAAGTTAACTGATTGATTTCCAGATATTTCTGATTGTTAAAGCTTGTAAACTTAGTAAAGTTAACTGATTGATTTCCTGATATTTCTGATTGTTAAAGCTTGTAAACTTAGTAAAGTTAACTGATTGATTTCCAGATATTTCTGATTGTTAAAGCTTGTAAACTTAGTAAAGTTAACTGATTGATTTCCAGATATTTCTGATTGTTAAAGCTTATAAACTTAGTAAAGTTAACTGATTGATTTCCAGATATTTCTGATTGTTAAAGCTTGTCAACTTAGTAAAGTTAACTGATTGATTTCCTGATATTTCTGATTGTTAAAGCTTGTAAACTTAGTAAAGTTAACTGATTGATTTCCAGATATTTCTGATTGTTAAAGCTTGTAAACTTAGTAAAGTTAACTGATTGATTTCCAGATATTTCTGATTGTTAAAGCTTGTAAACTTAGTAAAGTTAACTGATTGATTTCCAGATATTTCTGATTGTTAAAGCTTGTAAACTTAGTAAAGTTAACTGATTGATTTCCAGATATTTCTGATTGTTAAAGCTTGTAAACTTAGTAAAGTTGACTGATTGATTTCCAGATATTTCTGATTGTTAAAGCTTGTAAACTTAGTAAAGTTAACTGATTGATTTCCAGATATTTCTGATTGTTAAAGCTTGTAAACTTAGTAAAGTTAACTGATTGATTTCCTGATATTTCTGATTGTTAAAGCTTGTAAACTTAGTAAAGTTAACTGATTGATTTCCTGATATTTCTGCAAGTTCCTTAAGTCTTTGTGCTGCTGCAATTTCCTTCAAAAGTTATTTCAATTGATTTCACGTTCTTTACCTTTGAACACGAAAACACTCCTTTGTTGTTTTTTTTTTGGGGGGGGGTTGTGGTGGGGGGGGAGTTCAACTTGGAAAACCATTCCTGAATCAATACTTTCACTACTGCAACATTACAAAACTCAGTTGCTGTTGGGCGTTTGATAAAAAAGAAAAAATTAGACAAGATCTAAAGATTATCTGCGTTTTTATACGGCTATAGAGCGAATAGGTCAAAATTTCTTACAAACATCGATGACAATTATATTATTACTAGCCTACTAAATATAAAACTATTTTCACATTAATTTTACATTCAAATAGAAATTTAAAATCTAGAAAGATGTTATAACCAAAATCATCAACTGACATTTACCGTTTAGTATGTTTATTAATAATGAATGGTTTGACCCATACTATAAAATGTCTATACAAAAATGTTTTGTAAGGTAATTTTATTAAAAATCTCGAAATATAAAATCATCTTATTAAGAATGGTGGGTGTTCCGATACGTGTGTAATCGATTCAATTTTATTAGAAAAATAGTCTTCTTGATCTCGAAGATTAAGATTTTTGATAAAGAATGTTTATTCCGAAATAGGTGTGTTGTTAAAGAATTCATTTTGATTGGCTGACTTTTTTTCTATGACTCATCAACCATTTGTAGATTATTTAAAAAATATTTTTAGATTGTAAGAATTATTTTTTGAGATAATATTTTAACGATACAAGTTTTACTAATTAACCCATAACTGGAGGAAAAGTGATGGATTAATATCTTTCCCAGGGGTATTTTCGCGTAAGTGAATAAAACGAACCCAACACCTCTCTTTGATTAAAATTTCTGAGCCGTTATCCATTACACCACCCGCATATCTAAGCATACATCACCTGTTATTCCCAAGCTGTCACCTATCAACGTTGCTTAACTTTGGTGATCGTACAGGAACCGATGTTTCAACGTGAGGTGATCACGTTGAAAGCCTTGTTGATAGAGAAAGATTATTCCGAAATAGGATGTTGATAAAAGTTATTCCGAAATAAATTTGTTTATTAATAGAGATTAGTCTGATATACGTATGTTGATAAAGAGAGATTATTCCGGAATAGTTTTCTTGATAAAGAGAGATTATTCCGGAATAGTTTTCTTGATAAAGAGAGATTATTCCGAAATAGGTTTGTTGATATAAAAAGTTTATTCTGACATAGGTTGTTTGATAAGGAAAGTTTATTGTGAAATAGCTTTGTTGATAAAGAGAGATTATTCTGAAATAATTTGTTTGATTAAGAGCGATTATTCAGAAATATGTTTGTTGATATAGAAAGGTTATTCCGAAGTAGGTCAAATATCGATTATTTCGAAATAGATTTGTTGATAAGGAAAGGTTATTTCGAAATGTGTTGACAAAGAAAGGTTATTCCGAAATAGGTTTGTTAATAAAAAAAAGTTTTTATTCCACAATAGGATTATTGATAGAGAGATTATGCTGAATTATATTTGTTGATAAGGAATGTTTTTTTTCCGAAACAGACTGTTAATAAAGAAAGCTTATACTGAAATAGGTTCAGGTGTAAATTGAAATAAAATACATTTAAAAGATAAAAATAAAATCTGTCACATCATTTGCCAAGTTCATGTGGAATTCATTTCCTGAATTTCTGAATTTTTAAGCCTTGTAAACTTCCCTGTGCTGAATCATTCACTTTTGATATTTTTTCTGCTTATTTCCAATGTCGCTGTGCTCAATATTCCTCAACTTTCGTAAAATCTTTTGACTTTGAGCTTGGAACCGCTTCTTTTTTTAAATTTGTCAACCATTCCTGAAACATGCTTGAACTTATTGCATCCTTACCATCCATCTTCTGTGATTCACTTTCTGGCTTCCACTTCACTTTTTACACGAAATCAAATATCAAACAAAGAGAATATATATATATATATTAATCTACACGCAACAAAAAGCTGAGGAATACACTTCTAAGATTTCTCTAACAGTCTGAAAACGTTGCTGATTGGAGCGCTTGCTTAAAGCTAATAGGATATTTAATGTTACTTTTTTTTATTTTATTGGTTGAAATATGTGCGCATTTCTCGACTGTTCAAATCGGATTTTCATTTAATGTTTTATTTCGATTTGATGTTGTAGTGCGGGGTCATTCATTCCGCTATTTCAAAGGAATAAAAAATATTTTATTTTAAAATTAATTCTTTGCGGTTTCCTTTCTCCTCTTTTCATTTAGGATTCACTTAGCATATCTGAAAACGATTCGAATCGGTGGATATTAAGGGTTAACTCATTATCGATTGGAGTTTTGAAAGGAGATGAGAAGTCCCAGTTTATAACGGCGCGGAAGAAGTTAATTGGTTTTAAATTAGTTATTCGGTAAGTAGATAAGAGAAAATAACGAATGAAAACTAATAAAGACTGAACTTAGGGTGGCTTTCGTGATGTTTACTCCTAAACCTGGTTTCAAATAGACTATTCTGTACAAAGAGAAGAAGCGTATAATTTCTCGAAGAGTCAGAAACAATCTACTTTTAAAAATAATAGATTTCAGGTAATTCTAATATGGCTATAACACAATAGAAATGTTTATCATAATGTTCAAAAACTGAAAAATATCTGCTATTTAATAAAACATCTGAACCATAAGACAACCACTTCGAAAATAAAACTTTCTATTCTATTATGTTGGTCTACTATGTCAGTGATAAATGCCTGTGATAAAGCAGTAGACGTTGAAAGATTTTTCTTATTACAGATAGCAGTCTGACAAAATTACGTCTGACATGAAACTATGAACAAAGCAGAGACTCTATATGAAAAAAATAGCATTCTACGTTTACAAAGAGTAGATGTGAATGTAGTTAAGTGATAAGTAATGCATTTCAGCACTGCTGTCAGCCCATGAAATTTTCAATATATATTTTTATCCTAAATTGAACATAGAATAGACTATGCTAAGGGTAGTTTCACCGGGAATTACTACGAAACCAAAACTTTAACCTGAAAATTCGAATCATGTTCTTAAATAACCTCGTCAGATTGAGACTTTCATCTGCATGTCCAGCATAGCGCGAAACTCGTTCAGAATTATCTAAACAGCTGTATACAAAACCGCTTTCTAAGATCAATGGCTAGAAATGATTTTGAGCTTGTAAAATCTGTGAATCGGGACGAAAATCATCCTTCTTTTAACATTGTGGACTGGTGTTACAGAATGACTAAAAAAATGAACTGTACCAAATAACAGAAACCACATCACTTGAGGACTACCAACAGTAGCAACAGTTAAAGTGGATAGCACATTGTAAAACGAAGAGAAAAAAACTGCCTATGATGAAGAATGCTGATGTACAACACTATCACACTTAGGTAAACATTACAAAAAGAAATATGCAATTTACAGGAAAAAGATACATGAAAACAGATTTCTCGCCGTAACCTTTAGCGATGAAGACATGATGGCTTCACTAGAACTTGGGTCCTTCATGGAAATAATCAACCAGCTTAAGACAACAGTCGGTGATGAAATAATGCTTGCGTTTATTAAAATTATAGGTCCCTACGAAGTTGATCATAGTGTCAAGATAAATGCAGAGAATTATTATCCATTACTGCACAAGACGTTTTTATTACACTATGCATAATAAAATGTGAAACCACCAAGAGATGTTATGATCAATATTGTTAATGAAAATGTATCTGAAATTCGCATAATATATTGCACATATAAACATGTCCTGAGAATCTTACTAACATCGGTTGGTTAATAACAGTTCTATTGTGAAAACATAGGAGATAAGGAAATTGAATATACGCTGCACTAGGAGACCGTTTTGTTCAACTCCGCCATGTACTACAAAAGAAAAAATTATTAACCTAAGAACTCGTTCTTGCTCAAAGGTCTTGTCATATCTAGATTGGCATATGGAGTCCAACTTAGAATAATGATTAAGAATGGTTCTGAACGAATGAATCCTGGAGATATTAAAGAAAGTAATCCTTCATCAGATCTTTTACACTGGTGCTACAGAATTACATGGAGATTTACCAAATAACAAAAGTGAAGACTTCTGACATCAGTAACAACTAAAGTTGATAACATGTGTAACTAAAGATAAAACAATGATGTAATTATGATGCTGATCTTCCTCATTACCTTAAACAAAATCTTAGGAATGAAACTCCATTCAGTACTAGAAAGAGCGATGGCAATGAACTTTAGAAGTTCATTTTCATGAAATACCGTCTGAAGAGAGATATTTGATGAGTTTCAACCGACAATAACACTATCTGTTCGATCAATGAATGCAGAATGTTTCCTGTACTGAAAGAGATATTCTGTTCATTATCATTAGCATTGAATTGTATAATAAAATATTTCATTCGCTAAAAATTGTGTATAGCGAATCAACCGATCCAAGAAATCAAAATGCACTACAGTGAATTGGTGTTAATCGACAAAATATTTACTGATATTGCCTTAACGTTCGAATTTTCTATTCCTACCTTCAAGAAAAAAATAATTTTACGTTATGTAAAATAGTTAAATATTCTTCTCCCACAGAAAGATTTTTTTTTTTTAATCCTGTGGCAGTGGAGACTTGTGGGGTTATTGGACCCCATTTGATGGCGTCCCTTCCGAGGGTTGGCGGGTTTTTTCTTGATTAAGGGATGAGCCGCGCGAAACAGATTGGCTCTTGCAGTGTGTCTCACTGGTGAGTGTGCGAGGTAATGCTTTCTCCATCATTGTGGCTGTCAGAGGAGAGCCAAAAAAAAAAACATTTACTTTATAGTTACTTTGATAAAGGAAAAAAAATACCATTTTTTGACTAACATTTTTATTTCATTTATTTATTTATTTATTTTTATCAACTAATTTTCTATCTTCCCCTTTTATTACTATTTTTTTTAAATTTTACGTTTATTATATTTTAAAAAATTATTGATATAAATTGTATAACGAAATCAGTAACAATACTATACGCATCGCCTTAAAATTGTGGCAATACTTTTGATAGATACAAAAGTTAATATTAGGGTTAACACGGAGTGGCAACATCAATTTCAAGCTTAAATGTAATCTTCAGATCATGTGGCAGACGTGATGAGACAGAACCTGGGACGAGCACAACTGGTTACGACTTGCCTTGTCCCCGCCAAAAAAGAGCCCGTATTTTTTTAGCATGTAAAGCTACTGCAATTGAAATGAGGGATAAAAAAGCACTTGCCGTAATCCGTCCTCGGCCAGATAACGTAAAAGAATGAGGTGGGGACTTGCATTGCATTTTTATGCAATAAATATGCAATTCATTATGGGACAGGGACGCACTGAATTATGGGATCGCATGAAGACGCAAGGGATTATGGGTATATGAACAAATATAAAAGCAACTAATTTGTCCCAGTGGGTGGGTGCTTTGAGTGACGTTCACGGTTGGCGGCTGGAAAAGTCTGCTAGTGCGATTTTGAGACAGAACTCAAGAAGGAACGACTCGAGGTTGGAATACCAGCTGGGAGAGCTTGAATTTACTCGCTGGTTGCTGTTTTCTTTTTATTTCGCCACAGGTCATCACACACACACACACATATATATATAGATAGAGAGAGAGAGAAAGAGAGAGAGAGATAATGTAATGTAATTATAGCGCTAGATATAAAGGTATAGCTGAGACGTAATATGACCCGAAATTTGAACTCAGATTCCTTCCTGGTCATAGTGTTGTCACACATCACATTCTCTATTATTACGATCAACGATTAGAGTCATAAGGACATCACAAGTACGTCAATCGCAGCAGATGTGGTGCATCTTAGGCAAAATAGCCTGATGTAACCAATCCCTCTTCATGCTGGTTTTTGTATTCGGAGTTTTCCTTCTCCAAGTTTGGTTGCCACCTCACGGCAAGAGAGCTGAGTCTGACCTGCCGTTTAAGCCATAGCTAGAGGAAGATGGATCTGTGCCCTTCCCAAGCGCATTAGTGCAAAGTGAACTCGGTATGATGAATTTATTTTCAGCACCGATAACAGTTGCGCTATCCTCTGAGTAAATATAAATGTGAAATAACAGTTTTTGGTGATTGGGAATCTAAAAATAAAAAAGAGAACTCGTCACTGGTTTTATATCAAACTTCTTCATATCTTCTGACTAAAACGGGTTTGACTTTATTGTTTCGTGTTTATCACCTTTCGATCATTAACCGTGATGATTCGAGTCTTTATATCGTGTCATCGTGCGAATTAGCGGTGTGATGATTCTCTGTCATATGCTTTTTATTTATTTCTGTCGATTTCGAAATGTCAACATGATGAGAATTTAGACAGAAGCAAATAATTGAATAATAAAAAAAAATATTGCTTGGGGAAAATAAATAATTAAAATATTTGTAATAAGATCCTCCATCTTTATCCAGTGTCAAATCTTCTGTTTGTGTGTTTTACGTGTGGCAGCATCGGTGTTTTCTTTCGACTACTTTTGATACAGAGTTGCCATTTTCTCAAGCATATCTGTGTCTGCCATTTTGCGATTTATAACAGGTACCAAAAACCAGATAAAATGACGATAGTATATGTCTATCAGACGATTATTAAAAATTGGCTGTGTTTTTATTTACATTTGTTTCCTTTTTTTTCTTTAAATATATCTGAAAGGTCTTATAATTTATGAACTCTTTAGTAATAATGATTGAACGAGAAAAGTGCACATTTAGAGTTAGTCATACAAATCGTCTTTTATTGTTTTCGCTTTTTTGATTTTATTTTTATTCATCATCTAAAAAAGAAAACACAGCTCACGTTCTTTTCAAGATGGTCGTATGCCCATTCCCTTTGATTTTAGTTTTATTCCTAGCCCCACCGCCAATCCTAAGATACCCGCTCCACGCTCCAACCTTTTAGCTATAGTCGAAAATTACCGAAAACCTGAGACTTTTGACCATAAAAGAATACTGATTCATATGCAAGGTCTGTGTTTAACTTTTGAAATCACAAAAGTGTCTTGCTTATTGTGGATGTATGTTTATATTTTATATTTTGTAATCCCTCTGTGTTTATTATTATTATTATCATTATTATTATTATTATTATTATTTATTATTATTATTATTATTATTATTATTATTATTATTATTCTATTTGTTAAAATGTACCTGTTTCAGTTTATTTAAACTGTAATTTAAAATCTTTGAATAATGGGGAAAAAAATTGTTCATAGCTATTTTTCATTTACCGAATGTCGATTTCTATTGGTCATTTCATCTGACGGACGAATCGGCTAAAACAGTGACTTTTATGTATCTGCCTTAAAATAAGTGTCATAAACTCTGTTATTGCAGAGGAGTCTCCGGCTTAATTTTTTCAGCACTTCTCGCCTATGGAACTCCCCTCGAGCTCAATGCTTTCCAGCCAACTTTAATCTTAAAATATTTAAATGCAATATCAATCGCTATCTACTGTCCTTCTGATTACTCTTCTTGTGTTCTCGCTCCTTGGTAATGTTTCTGTTTTCTAATTCTTCTACACCCAGTAACCCTTATGTCTTAGTGGCTTTACTGCCTTGCTTGAGATGAACTCGGTTAAAAAAAATTGCTTCCTTCAGCGAACATAATTCTGATACAGGATGTGCGGGTTGCGTAAAAGTCATCGGCGAGGAAAGTGAAATCAGCGACAATAGTTCGAATTCCTGCCTGTTCTGTTTCTTTCACATTTGCACAAATGCCCTTGGGAAAAATATGAATTTGTCTCTTTTCCATCCAACTATGGGTTAAATAGTAGTCCAGTCTAAGAGAAGAATTACTCTGAATTCAAAACCGTGGAGATTACAACGGGAAACTCCTCCGCCATCTTTCCTAAGCAGTTATAATAATTCAAGTATAATAAAGAAAAAGAATATATGGAGGGCCATGATCGGATACCTTCTGAATAAACGTGGCATTAAATAATATTAATATCCGATCGTTGTTGAATCTCATGATTACAACGAACAACTTAACTTCAAACCAGGATTAGAATAATTTCATAAAATCTTTCATGTCCGATTCATATAAATTTCACTCTTTAGTCATTTGTATACCGTCCTGGGTATGACGATAAACTACATCTGCGTCCTGGGTATGACGATAAACTACATCCGCGTCCTGGGTATGACGATAAACTACATCCGCGTACAGGGTTAGACGATAAACTACATCCAACAGCAAGGCCTCTGATCAGGAGGCTTTGAATAGCGTGGAATCACCTCTTACTTGCTGGTGTTCCCAGGTCGATCCTGAATCGGGGTGGTAGCACCTGTTAGAGTCCCAGCTATAGGCAAATAGTTACCCCCGCCAAACTGGGATCAAAACACTATGAAAGGGTAAAAAAGCAGGTTTTAATAACAATAATACGGTTTTGTAAGAAAAATTATTACCAGCAATATATTTTTGAAAAAAATATTAGCAGCAATGCATTTTTGGAGAAAAAAATATTAGCGGCAATAAGAATCTTGTCGGCATTGATGCATTAAGGTTGATATGCAGTAAAACAAAACAAACCAAGCATTTATATATGATTTTCTTTTATGTGCTGTGTCCCTTTAAGACGTAGGCGACCCCGACTCTTCACAATATTCTGCCCTTTGTCGCTTTTTGTAAGATTTGTCTTTTTTGCTATCTCTCTTAATCTGTGTTGCCAGCCATTTAAACAAGATCGTTAGGTAAGTTATTCACTGGTTATTTCAGCTGCCTCTTTCGGATTCAAGGTATAAGTACCCTTTTCGCTTCTAGCACCCTTCTCAGCATCATTCTGTAGAAGCGCATTTCTATTGCTTCAAGGTGCTTCTCCATCTGCAAAGAAATTGCCCAGCATTCATTCCCATAAATGTGGATCGATATTACATAACAATCCAGTACTCTTTTCTTTGTTTCTAACGACATTGTTCTGTTTCTTAATACTTTGCTTAGCTTTTCGAAGACAGATTTTGCTATTCCAATACGCCTTCGAATTTCGGTGCCGTATTTTCCATCCTCTTTTTAATCATTTCCTTGATATTGAAAATTTTGTATTTGCTTGATTTTGGTGTTACTAATTGACAGTTCGCATCTTGAGTCGTTCCTTTTGCTTGAATATTTTATGATACAGTTTATTCGTAGTTTATTATTATTTTATAATATAGATTTTATTTGTATATTGTTACGTCTTTACGGTTGATGAGTATTCATTTTTTCTTGCTTTCATTTCGTATTTTCTTAAATAGTAACATTTATTATTTAACTATTTTTCTTTCTTTTTACTGTCGCAGTATGTTGTTTCGAGTGAGGGGCTTCGGTGCTACACTGTCTTAAATATATAATCCTAAAACCTGCAAGACTTATATAAAAAAAGCAAACTATCTAAATAAAAAAATCCCGTCTCTACATCCCCGCTAAAAGATTTAAAGGAATCTACATCATTTGAAATGTTCTTGAACGTCTACAGGAAATGATTCTTGGCTGTTAAGTGTATTTATCAGTCTTTCACAGAAATTGAATTGAACCCCTTTTTTCTGTGGAAGCTTCCTCCTCGAGGATTGACTAAATGCTATAGTTTGAAAGGAGCTACTGGACGAGAGAGAATTTTTGCTGCTGCTGTTGATTATTCAATCTTTTTATTTTGTGTTTCCATTGTACATCGATATTATTTCCTCTTCAAAATAATTGTGTTGTTCTGCTTTTACGTTTGGGACTGATCCCAACCAGTTGTAAGTAGCTGCACCGTAGATTAGCATGAAAAATAAATCTAAGTAAAGGAATCTACCTTATTTCATCGGTGCTATTTTCCTTACCTTATCACAACGTTTCGGTCGTACCCACTAGATTTCATCAGTTCTATATCGTAACCTGCAAGGAATTTCATGGTAAAACCTAGATTGGTAGATTATTCTCGTTCCGCTACCTATGTCTACGAGCATCCAGTCTAGTTCTTATTTTCCACAGAACAATAGCCTAGTGGATTAAAGCACTGTTTCGTAAATTTGGTGACGTAGTTATCGTGAGTTCAATCACTGGGCCGAGTAGTATGTACTTGGAATCTATAGAAACGGGATGGGAATTAACTGAGCCGTACTGAAATAGGAACCAGACGAGATATCCCTAGACATTGAAACTGGAACAATCTACCGCCGGAGATTAAATAAAAGTTTCAGTTTGAAATTCCCTGTAGGTTACCTAGCTGCAGATACTCCCAGTGGCTTAGCTAGAGAGGGGCGGCAGACATATGGGAAAAAAGCACTTTTGTATCTGCTATAAGCCTGTATAAGCTATATTGAAATAAAATAGTTTTAATGTCAGGACGGTACTCACAGTTGAAGGATCGTTTCAATTTCTAGTAACTTAAACTATAGCATATATACTGGCCTATCTACTGTCTACAGAATGACAGTTGACATATGAAAGGAAATATTGGGCATTCATTGACAGTAATGCTTTCGATTGAAAATCTTAAGAAAATAGCTTTCTCAAGTCCAATATCTCTTTCCAGTATTGATGGGAGTTTCCTTCCTAACCTTTTATCTGAAATAATGTGGAATTTTAACATCTTGATTATGCCATTATTTTCCATCCATTTTAGTTGTTACTGCCGTTGGTATTCCTCAAATGGTGTGGGTTCTATTATTTAGTACAGTTCTTTGTTTGTGATTCTGTAGCACCAATATAGATGACTTTTGCCAAGACCCTCAGGCTTTACTCGCTCAACGCCATTTTTAGATCTTAGAAAGCGGTTGTATACAGTTGACAGTTTAGATATTTCTGAACGCGTTTGGTGCCATGAATAACGTCTATATGGTAAATCACGCTCTGACGAGGATATTTAAGAACATGACTCGAGTTTCCAATTGATGTTTGGGTTTCGAAGCAAGTTGATGTGTTGGGCGAATCTGACGTTGGCACAGCCTATTCTATGTTCTTTTTGTTTTATTGCTTCCATTCCAATTCCAGGTCTTGCTTTCTGTTTTGGGAAGGTTTATCTTGATTACAATTTCTTGGAATATTTGATAGCGGCTACTGATTTTTTGTTCTAGATCACTCTTATCCCAACTATGAATACTTATGTCATCCGCAGAGTCCCCTAATCCTCAGTACATTGGTCTCTGGAGGCAAAGTAGGATCGTTATCTTCTATTGTTGGACTCATTTGTGATGCGATATAGAATTCTTAAATGGACAGTTCCCATCTCTTCACATCTGTCCTTATAAAATGGCAGGGTATAGTCTAGAAATAGATTAAATAGACTGGGGCTCTCATTTGCTCCTGATGAAATCTGAAATGTTTCTATATTGGGGTACGCGCCAGACATGTAAGATTCTGTGGGTCGATACAGTTCCTCTATTAGATCGATGCATTCAGTTGATTTGGAGGTTGAAAGGCAGTTTCTAATGGATGTGAAGATTTCGTGATAAACCATACTTATTAGGGATGCATTTTCTATTTTCCGGACTTCTTTCATAAAGGAAGTTTTTTTATTGAATTTATAGAGAACGCAAGCTATTTTCAAATGTTCAGCTTCAATGATGAGTAATGTTTTATTATTACTTTTTTTTTAATAGCTTTGTTAATTTCCTCATCAGTAGGTACATCATTGTTTATGTTTGGTATAAATTCGATTTCTGAGTGCATCTTAAGTTTATCCTAGTCGGAGTTGAGATGTAATTGAAAGTGTATTTTTTTAAACCATGAAGTTTTTTTTTCTGTGGACGTTTTGAGTGAATGATATTACCTTTTTTTGTTTTGTTTTTGTTTTTTTTGTTTTTTTTATTCACATTTTAACACATTGCCTCTGCTGTTTGACTTCGTAAAATCCATTCCCAATTTATCGGAGATTGTGGCTTCTCAGAAAATTAACTATTTTTTTCTTTTTATTTTCTTTGCTAATTGTTTGGTATTTTCCTTGTCGTACAATGTGTGTATCTTTTTCCTTCTAGGTCTTCTTGGAACAGTATCACGTGCCTCAGCTTCAGTGTTTCATAGGATGATCAAACCATGTGTTAAGGATGGGGTAACTTTTTGAGTAACAACGGTTTCGCAAGCGTTCTCCATTGGCGTTTGAGGCTTCCGTTTCAAAGGGTAATGTCTACTTACCATGAAAAGAGAGGCGGTGTCTCTAAATGCTTGAGGTAACATTAAAATCTCCATTAATGCACAATGTTCTGTTTTTTTGTTTTTATAAAATACAATTTTTGCTCAATCCTATTTAGAATTTCTCTTTTTTCGGAACAGTAATATGTTTTTATAGCAAAATGACAATTAATACAACATTAAAAATATTATAAAAATACATTTTTATAGTAAAATTACCAACAATACATTTTGTGATCTACAAACTATACATCTAAAATAGCATAAAAAGTATAAAATTATGCATAAGATATATTTAGTTGAAGGCGTAAAATTGCATTCAAAATATTTCGATTTCGGCATTAAATAACCCACAGAGGTTGATATAAGTAACAAACAAGCAGCTAGTTTCCCCAATGATTATTGACGACAAATGCCAACTGAATATTGGGGTGAGGGGCTCTTACTAAATTCATAATTATATTACCATTTCTTGTAGACATGTACACTGGATGACGCTGAATAACGCAAAAAGAAAACTTTTCTGACTTGGTTTTCTCTTTTACACCCGTCAGAAGTTCTTAAGCAGATCATATAAAGTTCAATAATTAAAATTTGGTTTAAAAAAATATTGTAAAATTTTAAACAATCAATTTAGATGTCAAAACAAAACCTGGGTTAAAATTTTAGGTCGTATCAATAAGTTTTATTCAAGTTATTTTATGTTTTCTAAAAAAACTGCCGTCAGAAGTTATTAGGCAAAAACAAATAATCACATATCACTTCAATAAAAAGGTAAATAAAATCATCATAAATTGATAAATATCTATAACGGAACAAATAACAAACACTTATGATAAATCTTTGAATCCTTTACATTTTAATATATTGACCCTTCTTCTAAATAACAGCTAGTAATCTATCTTCCATTGATTTTGTTATTTTGTTGTTGTTTTTTACTTCAGCAGGTTTGATTTCTGACATGGTAGTTTTAATTGCTTTCCACTGGCTTGCTTTGCTGTTACATTGTTTGCCACGTTCATATAATTTCATCTTCAGAATTCACCATAGATTTTCGAACGGATTGAGATCAGGACTTAATGGTGCCAATTTCATTATCTGTAAATCTTTTATATCAAAGAATTCACAGGTAAGCTTAGGTACATGAAAAGGAGTATTGTCGTGCATAAATACACAATTCACTTTGAAACTGCGTCTACTTGGATGCACGTTTTCCATTGATATGAAGTGGAATGATTATATTAAGCTAATTGCTAGATATGCTGTTAGAAATGTTTGTTCAATGTGTCATGTTAGACAATTTTTCCCGCAAGAATCCATCTTGCACGTTTATAAATCTGTCATTCGTCCGTGCGTTGAAAATTATGTAGTCTGGTGCTCCTGCAATATGTCTCAAGATTCTTCACAAAATCCAAAGAATGGTATGTAATGTTATTGGTCCTGACCTGGCATCACGACTTCAGTCACTTCCCCACCAACGTGACATATCTTCCCTGTGTCTTTTCTATAAATATTTTCGTGGCAATTGTTCTGAGCTCTTTGGTGTCTCGGCCGCATGAATTTAAGCTTACGACTAGATTGGCAAATAGGTCTCATTGTTTTACTATTGGAATAGCTAGCTGTTACTATAAGCTCTATTCTAATAGTTTCTTTTCTCGCACTTCTCGTCTATGGATCTCCGGTTTCTAACCTCCCTGACACCTACATTCTTCAAATATTTAAATGCAACGTCACCCACCACCATCTGCCTTTCTGAAACCTGTTTTTTATTGTCCTATCTCCTCATGTCTTCTCACTGTCTTTCACTCTCAGTAACCCCTTGCACATTAGAGACATTGTTGCCTTGCCTGGGAGCGAAATGATTAATATATATATATATATATATATATGTTTTATTGATATCTTATTTCGTTCTATAATTCTAGTTATGAGAATATTCCATCAATTTTTTTCAAAGTTTTCGAAGACCCCGATTCATCTTGGAGCCGAATGATTTTTAAAGCTACTTTTATTGCTGAATCGATCAGAAACGGGATTAACAGAAAGAATATTATTCACGTATCTTCAAGCTCGTAAGATGTTGATAATTTAAAGGACGCGGTATCTTCTTGTAAGAGCAAGTCATTCAAGAGGTAAAAATCGAACTTCTTTACAATTTTCTTTAAAAAATAAATGAATATTATTTAAAAAAATATATCAAAACTTCAGTCTTTTATCTTGTGTCTGAAGTAAAAAACTTGTACTGTAATATAAAATATATAATGTAATTATCATATATCGTAATGTATAAATTAATTATAATATAAAGTAATATGAAAGTGTGTATCTCAAGAATGATGAATAGTATCGTGCAGTTGTCTTAGCGCCATTTTCTTGTTGTGTCTTCCGGTAAGGTGGGAGAAAAGGACAATGAAATCTGTTGAGAGTAAGTGAAGTGATGTATGAAGCATCCTCGACAATTCGACACAAGATAAAGCTATTTAATTGTCA
>OZ010571.1:34327483-34405947 GCA_963932145.1 Acanthosepion lycidas | reverse complement strand
ATTCTTGAGTACAATACCACCCGTAGTACAACCATCGCTATGTAAATTATTTGTGAAAATATGTACGATATTATCCATTAAAACCTCAATGCCGTACATATATTTCACTAGAATATTTCATTTTTCACGATATTATAGAAAAACAGATATTTAATCATTGCGTGTTTCTTCTCCTAATATCTGTTTCAAATCTTATTTTCGAATTTTCAGTGAAAGGTGCTTTGTTGTAACACTAATGTTATCATGGCATGACAGATCTTGTCTATTCCCTTTATTAATTTTTTAATCAATTTCGGTGAAATTCCTGTCTTTGCGACAAAAAGACATTCAATTACACTGATTCCCAAAGAACAAATCTTGCCGACGTATCAAATAACTTTTGTAAACAGTTGTTATGAACAGCTTCCTACTTTGTTTTTTATTATCTATTGTACTAGTGTATTTGAAAGCTTGTTTCAGTTATGTATGAGGGTTTTTAAAAGCTGGGTAAAAAAATTCTGAAAATGTGTACTTGTGTATAATACGAGCACCAATTTTTTCCTTTGATTTTCGCTCAGAATTTCTCGTATTATACACATAAAAATACAGTAATCAGATCAATATACAATATTCGATAGATTGGATCGATATTCCCCATTGAATAAAGTGTATAGATGATGAAATGGATTAAAGAAAAAACATAAATAGTTATTGTGTAAAATACATTCTTACTTCACGATTAGGCTACAGAATTATTGATGCGCACAAACTTGCTATATTTGACCCTATCCTAAGCTGATTAAATATCATGAATAAAACAGAGATTCCTGAATTAGAAACTGACGTAATACAGTTTCGTTTATTTATCTTTATCATAAGCTTAGCGGTATTATGGTATATGCAGGATTGAGTGGTGATAGATGAGTTATGGTGAATGAGCAAATTGTAATGAAAGAATGGGTGAAAACCAGCCTCTCTCTATTTCCCTTTCGGCCTTGCGCCACAATTTTGAATTTCTTTACGAAATAAATAATCTTATCATAAGCTTAGTAAATATCATGAATAAAGTGGAGATTCCACAATTGGAAGATGGCATTAAGGAAGATTATCCTAAGCTTATTAATATCATGAATAAAATTGGGATTTGTCAATTCAAATACGACGTTACACAACCTTGTTTAATTAGCCTTAGTCTAACATTTTTAAGTGTTATGACTAAAATTAAGATTCCTCAATTGGAACATGGTTAATCACAATTATGCTTTATCTGGCGTTATCCGAAGCTTTAAAAATATCGTGAATCAAAATGATATTCCTTAACTGGAATATGACATGACACAGTGTTGCTTTATTTGGCCCTATTGTAAAGTTAATAAGTATCATGAATAAAATGGAACCTCCTCAATTGGAACATGGCATAACACAATCTTGCTTTATTTGTCCTTATCCTAAGCTAACTAAATATCATGAATAATGTTACGTGTTGATAATTGTAACAAAGGAAAAAAATGAATTTACCACAACACAGAGCTAAATCACAAACAAATATTTAATTTATTAAAACAGAACATAAAATATATACAGGATAAACAATTGTGGCCTACAAAACAGAAAACACAGAGTTACTGGCAAAGTGTTACGAAGGAGAAAGAAAGGGGGTCAAATATCTTTATCACTTTAGGGCTAGTGAAGTAATATAAATGCTATATTTGGAAATCCACAAAGGTGTGTAAATAAATATTAATTTTTAGTTTGGTCAATGAAAATTAGTCAAAATTTTATTTACCAAATTTGTTCCATGAAATTCTCTTTGGGGTTTTGGTTGGTCGGCAACTTTTTATAGAGATTCTTTCGGATGGATATAATAGTCCTTGAATCAAAAGCCGGAGTTGATAACAGCAGAAATTCTTTTCCAAAATCCCATTTTTATAGGGGGCTAACACCTAATTTTCATATTTCTAGATGTTTCTCGAATCATCTAGATTTTTCTCGAATATACTAGAATGATCTAGAATCTTCCAAACATTCTATTTCTAATTTCTCTATTTTACAACTACTTCATGAATGAAAACTTTTTTGTAATAATAAGTAGAACTCAGTGGAATTCCTTATTATAGAAATGCATCCTCGTAACAATAAAAATGAGTTTCCTCAACTGGAATATGACGTAACAGAATCTTACTTTATTTAGCCATATCCTAACATTCGTGAATGTTATGAATAAAATGGAGATTGCTCAGTTGGTACATGACCTAAGACAATATTGCTTTATTTGGCCTTATTCTAAGTTTAGTAGATATCATGAATAAGATAAAGTTTCGTAACTTACGTTATAATCTAACATAATCTTGCATTATTTAGCTTTATACTAAGCTTAGTAAATAACCTGATATTCCTCAATTGAAATATGACGTAACACAGTCTTACTTTATTTAGAATTATTGTAAACTTCATAAATATCATGAATAAAATAGATATTCCTTAATTGGAATATATTCCAATTAAGGAATATCTATTTTATTCATATCTATTTTATTCATTTACTTTGTGTAAAACAAACTTGCTTTATTTGATCTTATTTTGAAATTAGTAAATATCCTGACTAAAATGGAGATTCCTCAGTTGGGACATGGCGTAAGACAATATCGCTTTAGTAAATATCATGATTTAAACGGATATTCCTCAATTGGAACATGGCATAACACAATCTTCCTTAATTTGGCCTTATTCTAAGTTTACTAAATATTAGGTTGGTGCAAAAATAATGACGTAATAATGTCGTCTTTTGACGTATTTTTTAACGTCAAAAAACGACATTATTACGTCATTATTTTTGCACCAACCTAATATCATGAAAGAAACTGATATTCTTCATTTTATATATGACGCAACACAATCTTTCTTTATTTGGCCTTATTATAGGCTTAGTTAGGAAGCACGGTGAAGTAATGGATAGCGGCTCGGATTGAGGAATCGAAGAGCCAGCTTCGAATTCCAGGAAAGGTATGAATCCTCTGCTTCTCCCCTACCTCCTCGACAGCTATGGGGTAAATAGCAGGACAGACCGGGTTGTACAACCTCGTATGGCAACTGATCTACCGCAGAAAAAAATGATAACCTACCGCGGGAAAAAATCTACCTCGTTAATCATGTATCGAATGATATATGGTCGCCTAATCGTGTATCACGCATGGCATGTAACTGACTGATAAGCTTAGTAAATATTATGAATGAGATTGAGGTTCTTTAATTGGAACATGGCGTAACACAATCTTGCTTTATTTTGCCATAACCTAACATTTGTAAATGTCATGAATAAAATGGAGATTCCTAAATAGGAATATGACGTAACACGCTCTTAATTTACTCATGGCCACATGTACATTCCGCTTCGAAATATACCTAGTGAATGACGGTCAATAGAAGTTATCTTAATATTTTCTGTGTATCTCATCATATGTTTCACACGTAAAATGTATCTGCGCATCTGCTTACAGGTAATTCTTAATAGATTTTCCAGTCGACTTAAAGTGGAAAACCACGAAATCGTGAAAACATTTAGGAAACAAAGCCGTTAGAAATTCATGGTGGAAATTATCAATATTTACTTTCCTGTAAGGTTAATATCTATTCAGTATTGTATACTTAAATATCCAGTTTGTGTGAAACGTTTAGAAATATTATCAAATTGAGAATACACCTAATTTGTCCAGAATTGGTTAAAAGGAGAGGTTTGATGTTTCGTCAGAATAAAGCTACACATTTAGTTTTATCCCGAGTAGATTGATGATGACGCTTGGTTGAACTTCATATCCGAAGATAACGTATCGTTTCTGCATCCCATCCGTGAACACGGGAGGTGGTGGTCTCCGCAACCCCAGGCTGGAGGCGCAGAGTCTGAAACAGTGGGGACAGTGAAAGTCAGTTGTCACAATCAGTACTGACGATGTCCTGTGGCGTTTATCTCTGCCAACTTTGAGCTTCTGGCGTCGACCATCCTCGAAGAAGACAGCAGCATCATGAATTGTGATTCACCAACGTTGTTGATCACTGGCTCGGTCCTCTATTTCTTTGGGTTCGAGCTTGCAACCCTAGAGATTTGCTTTCCCCGTGTCTTCGTACCGCTTCTTTGAATAGTATTGGTTTCTCTTGCCGTGCAGTAGATTAGACAGACATTATTTGTCTAACTGAGAAGTTTTCTCTTTTCGTCTACCTGTATTCATTCATCTTTAGATTTCTATTCGTTTCGGTTCTTTTGTCCAGTTGACAAAAATTTCACTTACATAGAAGCCTGAAAAAGCCAACAGGACCAGTTATTTCCTCTGAAACATTTATAAAGGACACTTTTGGGGAGTATAGAATTACGGATTTTGCTGAAATTTAGTCGATCAAAGTATGTTTTAAAAAATTTTATTTAAAAAACACATTTTTCTGAATTGAAAAATATGTATTTTTTGGAAGATATAAAGTTTGCTAAAATTTAGCGGATCAAAATGATAAATACGTTATTTTTTTTTAATTCAAAAATTTAAAGTAAATATATTTTTCGAAAGTAATATGGATCGATAAATAACTTCCTGAAATTTTTAAACTGTTTTTGTATAAAAAATTTTTAGTGTCTTTAAATTTTGTTAAAACTTTAAAAAAAAACTAATTTTTGGAGGATAGAATTATTTAATTTCCTGGTATTTAGTGAATCAAACTGTAAATATCTTAAAAAACATTTTTAATCTTTCTAATTCAATTTTTTTTAAATGAAAAAACTTTTAAATTATTTTTGAAGAAATTATTTTCTGAAACGTTATTTAAATTCATTTTTAAGAAACTATTTTCTAAAGTCTATCTTGAATTGATAGAATTGTGAATTTTCTTAAAATTAAAAAATTATTTTTTTCATATTAAATATTATTTAATTTAATTTTTTGTTAAAACTTTTAAGAAAAATAATTTTTAGAAGGTAGAATTATGAAATTTCATAACATTTAGTGGATCAAATCGTAAATATGTTTGAAAAACTTTTATTATTTTTTAATTTTAATTTTTTTAATTTTTTTGTTTTTTTGTTTTGTTTTGGAAAAAATTATTTTTTAATTTACAAATTATTTTGTAAATATTGTGTATTTTGGGGTGAATTATGAAGTTTCCTTAATTTTTTTTATTAATATATTTTTTACTTTAATTTTTATTAAAAAAAACATTTTTAAAGTGATAGAATTATGAAATTTTATAATTTAATGTATCACAATGTTAAATATGTTTCTTAATAAAATTAATATCGAAGATATTTTTTTAATTTTTAAAATGGCTTATTTTTTGCCTAATAGACTCGACGAACCTTTTCATCATCCTTGCATTTCATAAAAGTAAGCATTTTATGGAAGAAATGAAATTTCGATGACGCAAAGAAATTGAAACCAAAACTAAATTGAGGACGTCATTTAAGAAAAAAGTCGGCAAAGTTCAAAATAAAAAATTATGAAAAGATCAAATTCACTCTAGAATTGCGTTAGATGTGGACACAATTTTATTCATTAGATTCTATTTCTTTTTGTTGCTGATTTCGATTTACCTTTAAATAATTCTCAGTGGGGAGGTGTAAGGAGTTATGTGAATACCTTATGTTTACCTGATTCCAAGGAGATGCACAGAGGTTTCTTCATGAAAATCACTAAAGTCTGCATCATACACGCAATAAAAAGCCATGAAAATATTACCATATTATAGTTCTGCGTTTTCCTTAGCGCGTACGCTACGAACTGCCACTGCCTAATAAATAATTAACCATTCCTTTTTTATCACGATGAAAGACAGAAAAGATATAACAGACACAGTTTAGTTTCAATGACAAAAAAGAAAGAAGATAAGCGATAACGTTCTCGCATGTTTAACGTCTGCTTCAGTGAAGTGGAAAAACTTTTCAATTTTAAATCTTTTTATTTGTACCCTCTTACTTCTTTAAATAATGACATGCGTCCATATTTATTATTTTTATTGATATACTTGATTAAAGATATTAAGCTCAAATATTTAACGATGCAATAGGTGAATTTCCACAACTATTTTTAGTCGTGGAACTCACAAAGAGCTTATTCGATCATTAACATATGAATTACACACACACATACATATATATATATATATATATATATACACACACCCCCCAAAATAAATACATTAAATTTAGCAAAAGTGTGTGGACAGGAAATACATTCGAAGGTGATGTCAACCAGCCTAAATCAAAGCAGCATACAATTAAAAACCTCGGTCACGATGACTTGTGACTTCGCGCTAACACAACCATCAACGAACAAATCCGTCTACCTATTTTTTTCACATACAAGTCATGGGTAAGTCCGTGGTATGATTTTCATGTACTTTCCAAAGGTGCCACGCGCTGGGATCACATCTCTAGGTTTCCAATAACATCCAGAATCATTTTCCTGACACCTCGATCATGGTGAGATTCGAATCCGAGACTTATTGTCAGAAAGCGAAAGTTCTAACCACTCGATCAAGTACCTCCATTCATTAATCTTGTGCATATATATATATATATATATATATATATATATATATATATATATATATATATATATATATATATATATATATATATTCATTTGTAACGATATACGTTTGTGACCCTAGGTTTCACGCTTTGGTGATCATCAGACAAATTGGCTTATTTTATTAAAAAATAAACCAGTTTGTCTGCTGATCGCAAAAGCGTAAAACCCAGGATCACAAACACATATCCATACGACTGAATATGTTAGCTCTATCACTGATACTGAGCACTTTGTAATAAGTACCGCGCTCATGTATACATATATATATATATATATATATAGAGAGAGAGAGACAGAGGCAGCATATTTTACGGTGTTAACGTATAACACAACCATAGATGTGCATCCCCTGAAGATGGTCTCAGATTAGTTTGGAAGTACTTGGGGAAAATAAAAATTATTTGAAAGAAAATTTAGGAATTTTTCTTAATCACTTTTCTACAGTCCCCCAAAAATTAATTTTTGGGATTAAAAGGATTACATATAATATAGATAGACATAATACGTCTAAATTATTTAACTAAACCTGCTTGAATACATATATATATATATATATATATATATATATATATATATACATATATATATATATATATATATATATATATATATATATATATATATATATATATATACACACACGCTCATACATATATATAATAGGAAAGAACTCGTTAGGTAAATAATCCAAAGTTCTTTTGTATTTTTATTATTTTTAAAAAAACAGTGCTTGATACAAAAGTAGAGCCTAAATATAATTATTTATTTAAAAATATGATTCTTTATATATATATATATATATATATATATATATATATATATATATATATATATATATATATAATGCCAAATATGACCGAGCTGTGATACAGCGAAGCAGGCTTGCATTTGGATGACCATCGATGGAGCACTATTGAGAAAGAGGTAATTCCAAAACAGTACCTGTCACCGCTATTAACGCACCGCCCTTGATAAATAGAATTGAGTACTGTTGGTTACAGGCGTTTGTTTACATTCGTATACAATATGTTAGAATTTCCCTTTCTCTCTGCCGAGCGACGATAGCATAAGGGTAGAATCTCCGACTGATGCCAAATCAGTTTTAGGCAATCGGATGTCCATCACACTGATGAGCTGTAATACAGCGAAACAGATTTGTATGTGGATGACCATATGACTGATATTTAGTGAAATTTTGTGGGCAGTAAATACATTCGAAGCCAATGCCAGGTATCCGAAATAAAATCAGCTTGGAATCCTGATTCAAAGAGATTTTGAAATTCACCATTGAATGTTGGAAGCTACTACAGACAGGATCAGATGACTGGCCTCGAAAACAAAGATTGGGATTAAGGAAAGCCGATTAGAGTTTCTTAGAGATGTACAATAAAGAATAGACACTAAAAAATATTGTTTGCCTTTCATAGTCAGCACTTGTGTATTTTTTTGTAAATAATTTCAGCATCGACTCCTTTGCTTATATAATATTTTATATTTACTTATAAATGCATGTGATACTATTTTGAGTTTTCGAAATAAATAAGGGTAAAATATATACCTACTTTTAATACAATGTCTTATTAAAATATTGTTATGAACTAACTTGCTTTAGTCAAAAGGCCTAATAATATAAAATGAATACTCAGTCAGTTATGTGCCATGCGTGATACACGCTTATGTGATCATGTATCTTTCGATACAAGACTGACGAGGCAGATATTTTTTCCTGCAGTAGGTTGTCATTTCTTTTCTGCGGTAGACCAGTTGCCATCCCGGTCTGTCCTGCTATTTACCCATAGCTGGGGAAAAAGAAAAGGATTCATACCTTTCCCCGGGTATTAGCACGGAGTTGAATGTAATGGATTCGATTGGAATTCGAACTCGGCTCTACCGATTCCTCAATTCGAGCCCTTATCCATTACTCCATCTTGCCTCTTCTAATACAAATTGGAGATAACAAGATCCAGCAAGCACAAAAATTTAAATATCCAGGAAGTGTTTTAACTGGGGAGGGAAAATGCGACACTGAAATCCAGAGGGGCATTCAGACAGCGAAAGATACCCTCAAAAAGCTAAGCAAAGTATTTAAAAAAAACAGAAAAATTTCGATAAGAGACAAAGAAAAGTACTGGGCTGTTATGTAATATCGGTCCTCCTATATGCCATTGGATGCTGTACAATCTCATCACAGACTCAAGGCGACAGAAATGTTGTTTTACAGAAGGATGTTGAGAATATCATTGAATGAACATATGAACATGAACAAAGTTTTAGAGAAAATAGAAACAAAAGAGATACGTATACTTAGAATCAGAAAGAGACAGTTTAAAGTTTATTTATAAGATAAATTTTATTTTTACAAGATTATAAAGATACGTTAATATTCGAACTGACTGGCAATTAACCGATTGCTTTGGTCAAGGTGCCTAATGTCAATTCTTAATTTTAAATTAATCACTTGGCTGAAAATCGATAATGTATTTGTAGATTTTCTAGACATGAATCATGATTTTTTTATAAAAACGATCTTTAAAAAGTTTTCAAAATTCCGTTTTTCCGAAAAAAAAAGGTGTGAGAAGTGGGTTAAGCATCTTTCTACATTTTCCTTTTTTTTATTATAAAGCGTGTTATTACTTTAATCTTAATTTCAGTTGGGTTTTTTTATCGCTACAGAGCGTCAAATCAAGCCGATTTGTTTTCTTTTAATTCTTATTCTCATTTTTTAATAAACAATTACACTGAACCATTGCCAGCAAACTGAACTGAAATTAAGATGGGAAAAGTAAAAGTTCGAATAAGACTATTTTACTTATGAAACCACTCCACTATCTTTCCGAAGATAATAATGACAATTCGCAGATAATAAAGAAACTCAATCTACAGAAAAACATGGTTACTTAATTCCTAAATAAAATGCCATTAAAAGTAAGGAGAAAGAACAATAAAAGAACAGTTTCTGAAAAACAGAAGATGGTAATTGGCGATGCATTTAAATCTTTTAAAGATTGTAGGTGGCAAAGAAGCATGAAATAGGAAGGGAAAACCACAAAGGAGAAGTGCGAGAAAAGAAACTATTAGAATAGAACAGACGATTGCATTTAGGTAGTTCAACAGTAAAACGGAGAGACCTAATTGCCAATCTAGTATAACGCTTAAATTCCTGCAGTCTAGTTACCAAAGAGGAAAGCTCATCAGAACAATTACCACGAAAATATTTGTAGAGATGACAGAGGGAAGCCACGTCATGACTGTGGGAATGTTGCTGAAGTCGAGATGCCAAGTCAGGATTAATTACATTATAGATCCTTCTTTTCATTTTGTCAAGAATCTGAAGATATATAAGAGGAGCACCAGACCAGATATGGCAGCAATATAAAATGCCGAGACGAATGATAGATTTATGAATGTGAAAGATGGAATATGACGAGATAAAATTGTCTGTCACGACACAATGAAACAATATTCCTAGCAGTAGATGTAGCAAACGATTCATTATAATTACTCCATACATTGAAAAACTTGAGCTCAAGAAGGCGTAAAGAGTTGCAGAAGTTAGAAAATGTTGTCTTTGGTGATTAAATTAAAGTAGTTTTGTTTTGGAGGCGTCAAAATTTACAATTCATTCCTTGCCCTAGTTAACCACTCGTTAGAGTTTCTTTTCTATAGCTGTTGCCATTTTTACTTTGTCGAACCTGTCGTGATTGCTACAATGAAAGAAGTAGTCATCAACATAAATTCCTAGTTGTGAACTTATGACATCGGGAAGGTCGTTGATGAAAACAAGAAACAGCGTCGATCCAACGATAGAGCCCTGGGGGACACCACATTAATGTGAAATGAACTAGAAACGTATCCATTCAACACGACCTTCATTACACGAGTTGTTATGAACGATTGGTTTAAGGCAAATATTCGTCCAGAGACAACGTAGGCCTTGGGCTTGTGGAGAATCTCAAACGCTTTCAAGATATATAGAGATACTGCCCGAGCTTCGCTGTTCTTATCTAAAGCTTGATAGACGACTCAATGATAGCCTTTAACACATTGGTTGGGGACCTGGAAAAACGGAAGTCATATTTTTTTTATCAGAAAGTAAGCCGTGTGAAGTGAGGTGCTTAAACCAATTCGGCGTTGATTAGATGCTCTCGTACTTTATCAAAATTACCCATATTTTGCTGTTTGCTCACATATCTTTAATAGTTTTCAATGTAAAGAAAACATGGGCCCTGGAACAACTGATTCATTTTAGTATGAATCCATTAAGTTTCAAGTGAGATACATTTCATATGACATTAATCTGAAATATACGGAAAAATAAAAAATAAAAATCAAGAGTTATCTCTGCATCATATCTCCTTATGAATTGATTTTAATTGTTCTACAGTGACATTGGCATTGCTCCGAGGGATTTCTAATTGTATGAAGTTATGTCAGCAGTGCATACAAATATATGAATTGAAGGTTCAACGAGTATTTTCTTAAGGTTTGATGCAATGTCGAAATGTACTTGTCTGTGTAGCATTGTGAATTTCGGCAAAAAATACTGCTTTTTTGTTCGTTTTGCCTTGCTTTTCTTTATTTTTATGTATTTATTTTAGTTTGTTCTTTATATTGATTTCTGGTAGGCCCCAGAGAAGATATCGGAAATAAATTCTCAATAGCATATTTAATTGGATGGGGAAAAGTATTTAATAATATCTTACCTCTAGATTTTCATATTTTTCTTGTACATTCTTTGTGTATCCTTTGAGGGTATATTTATTTATTTATTTATTTTTTTAAAAAACGATATCGTCATTTTTATACTTATTTCACAAAGGTGTTGCAGATGATCATAACAATGTCACATATATTTACTAAATTTATTTTCGTGGAATCATTAACCAACTTTCACCCTAAAAGTGGCTAACGATATTACAGTATATCTAATAAAGAAATTAAGAGTTAATCATAGAACAGTATAGTCGTACGGTGAACAATTAAATATCTATATTGTGATATTATTGATTACTCGTTTATTTAAACTGAGTAGAAACGGAAACTGTTATCTTAGATACCTCTTGGATAGCAACAAAGAAAAGGTAGAAATAACTCTATGGCAACTGTTCTGTTCGAACGGAGTAATGGTCAGTCAGTTAAGTGCCATATGTGATACACGCTTTCGATTCATGACTGAATGGGCAGAAAATTTTCCCGTAGTAAGTGGCCGTTTCTTTCTGTGGCAGACTGGTTGCCAACTAAGGCTACAGAACCCCGTCTTTCCTGCTTATTCAACCCGTAGCTGGAGAGAGAAGAGACGGATTCATAACTTTCCCAAGGATATTTGCGCGTAAGTGAATGTAATTAACCCGACTGGAATTCGAACTCTGCTCTCTGAATTCTCATTCTGGACCGATATCCATTGCACATCCTGTGAAGGGGGGGGGGGGGTAATGGTAACAGATCGAATTCCAGTCGAGATCGTTATATTCACTCCCGCGTAAACACCTCTTGGGGAATGGTATGAATTTATTTCCGCCCCCCCCCCAAAGCTATAGATTACATTATAGAGCAATCTGAACTCGTCAGCCTTAGATACCAACCAGTACAAGTCAAGGGAAACACTGAATTTCTAAACCTAGATAGAGTGAACTCGTTAACGTGGAGTCCCGTGATCGTCTAAAGGAAGGTAAAGCAACCATTCTTTAGAATACAGAAGATGGACATTGGGCCAATCATTGCACCCAATGGATCAATTCTATTACAGAAACCTCACCACGAGGTGCCAGGCAGATATTACCAAGTGTGTTGGTCTTTATTACTCATAGTGTGTAAAAAAAATAACGCTTACACCTGTTATCATTTTCAAGAAAAATAATCTTTTTTATATGCTGTGTTATTTAATGTGTTCTTTTTAGGTTGCAATTTGTTTTACATTTCGAAACTGAGGAAATAACTGTAAGCAGACTTTGAATATTTCCTAAGTTAATTCCTCTATTTTTTTTCTACTAATATATCGTTGCAGCATACCTACGGACGATAATGGGTATCTACCTATTCACACATACAGTAGTAAATACTGTATGTTGGTCTGTGGTCGGAGATTTGTCTCCAACTGTGTTGGTCAAACTCTATGCCTCCGAGCTGAGAGAGCCCCCAGAGGAGGCTATGTCGAAGGGCAGTCTCTCGTCTCGAGAAACAGCTATCCGACCCCGTTTTATACGGTGATTACGGGGAATTTTCGGCCGAGACTACGGGCTCGGATATCCCACATTAAATTCAGCCTCGTGCCACATCTGACCAGTAATTTAATCGATGAGAAATTCAGGATCTAACTTGTTCCATTGCACAATCCAGATTATACCAGGCGTTAAAACAAACACAATTCGTTGATGCTGCAAGAGCTTTAATTAGGTCATAGAAGTTAGGGAACGATTAATACAATTGTTAACCCAATACAAGGCCCATGAGCAACTCAAGGTTGGAAGTTATTGAATAAGATTGTTATAAGGGTGCAAAAGAGCGGGTAAAAAGTGTATATTATGGGGATATGTCAGGCAGACAACAATTGACCTAAGAATTGAAGAGGATAAGATTGTAGTAATCGTGGAAACATCCTTCTCTTTGTTTCAAAAAGTAACAGTTCAATGAAAGATAATGTCTGAGTGGAGCTTCAGTCTTATTTCGGACATTCTTCATTGGGTAACATTGAAAGAGACTAAAAAGTAAAATGGTTTTGTTCGTTTGACGACCTTCCGGAAATAATGTTCTTTTATACTAGCCTATTTGACTTTATTGAAAATATGATTTACTCTCTAAAAGGGAATAATACATTTGTAGAGAGTCCTGATAAAAGCAAATAAAATATAAAAATGAAATATATAAACAAAAAATAAAAAAGATTCAAATTAAAATAAGGCATTTTCACTTTCCCTTAAAACCTTTCTCTCTCTCTCTCTCTCTCTCTCTATATATATATATATATATATATATATATATATATATATATATATATATATATATTCTCCTAACTAATGAGAAGAACCCTCAAATAAAGAGAAGACGACGAAAATACTGAACCTGGCCGAAAAAAGGCAGAAGTTTCCTGCACACGAGCCTACTAATTTGTAATTGAAAACTACTAAAAATCAGGGAGGTTCCACGCATAACTTCCGTTATAAACAAAGGAAAAAGAAAGGAACGCCAGAAAATAAAATAATTTTAGCAAAGTCAAAAAAATATCACAAAGATACTTTTGATATTAGACGAAAACAAGGTTCGCGACAGAATCTCTGAGCCTCTTTAAAAAAGATATAAGCTCGCACCTCTGAACTAGACAGCAGAAGGGACGGGGGAGAATGACAAGAGTCAGGACCGCCTGAGAAACCAACCATGCATGACGCGTGAAGAGGTAATTAAGAAGTCATCTGCTAATGATATTTCTGCCCGGCTTAGGGCCACGAAAAACCCAGTAGAATGACACTGACCTATCTCTAATATTATTACAACCCCTAACACGGTCTGACTGCAAAACTACCACTACCGGACTTTCTCCAAGCTACTACTAATATCCACCTTATGAACGAACATTTTTTCTGAAACCGAATATCAAAGTACTCACTCACCGCTCTAAAGCAAATAATTAAAAATATATTATTTATTTTATACGCTTGACTCAGTTCGTTTTATTCCAAAGATTCCAGTAAAGAATATCCTACCAAATATCCACACATTCATGAGAAAAGATTACTACTATACAAATAAAATATTGTGCTTATATTAAGATCGCTGCTATGCTACATTTCCACATAGTTTGCTGTCGAGATCGATACACTTGTCCCACTTGTTCACGAATCTATATCTATCCACATTGTAGAACGTGACATCAAACAACTTTTTCATCTCTGCAACAACTTCATATGTGGGCAACCGCTTCCCGGATAAATTTCGATTAAGGGACCCAAACATGATAATCTACCAAATCAGGATTATAAGGCGGATGCGGCAAACAGTTGAATCTTATGGCTGCAGCAAGGTTGGACATGAGTGGAAAAGACTTGTCGTGCAGCAAGATGATAGATACCCTTACGCAAACTTTCTAATTTCATTCAGCTACCATCAGACTGTCAAGTGTTACACAGTATCTGACATTGTTAACTGTCTGAATAAGTAGCATGAAGTACATGCGCAGTAAAAGTATATCTATCAAGTGTTTCACATTATCCGTTTGCCGTGACTGTAAATAGTGATATTTCTCATTGTTATAGTTTTTACTTTCTTTCTACCTTCTTCCTTCTCATTTCTTTCTTTCATTCATTAATTCTTTCATTCATTCATTCAGTCTTTCATTCATTCAATCTTTCATTCATTCTTTGAGTCTTTCGTTCATTCATTCTTTCTTTCATTCTTTCATTCAATCTTTCTTTCATTTATTTTTCTCTTCAAGATTAATATTCAGTTTGACGACAATATTCTCTTAACCATGAGTCTACTAATAGAATTTAAAACAAAGTATTTAGTTTCTAACACCATTAATAAATGAAAATCATAGATATGCTAAATAACAGCGTTAAACGCTTATATATCAACAGTCAAACAAAAAAGTGTACACAAATGGATATTAATGTATGTTTGTGAAAAGGGAAGACATATGATATAATGATAAAGGGTCTGTTTCTTCATGTTCATACGTCCACGATTAGAAGAAAGAAAACCGTCATATAGTGGCTGATATCTGTATCTGGTGGTTTTTGAGGAGCTGCTTCTTTGAAGTCACCACGGCACCACATATTTTTTGACGCAAATTAATCTACTATTACTGACTTTTCCAGTTGTTGACTCGCTTTTTGTTTTCGAATACTTTTTTTTTTCACAGACTTATTTTTGAAACTAAATAGAATTATTTGATTACTCTGTCTCAATGAACATAAGTTATTTTCTCTGCTACGCTCGCCGTGATCAGACCGGCTCAAGTAAAACCTATGTTCATTTTCATCTTAAAACCAGAAACGTGCGTTTATATATATATATATATATATATATATATATATATATATATATATATGATCCCTCTAGTTGGTTGGTAATTGTTTGTGATGTCTTCTGCCATTGGTAAATTTTTTGTGTCAAGATATATATATGTACAGTGTAACCCGGATATAAGAAACCTATATATAAGAGAAACCCGGATATAAGATAGATTTTATATGGTCCCAAATTAGAGCCTGTGTTAATGTATATATAATAGACCAAACCCGGATATAAGAGAAATCCGGATATAAGAGACTTCTCCGGTCTCGACAACTCTCTTATATCCGGGTTACACTGTATATATATCCAACATGTTCTTCTGTATTACTTTCTTTCTTTTTTATTTCTTTTAGTGTTTTATTTCTGACATCTTTTTTTTCTATTCTTCTCTTTTCTTCTTTTTATTCTATGTCTCTCCCGTTACATGTTTTTTTTCTTTCTTCTATTTTCATTTCTGTTCCTTTCTTCTTCTTTTTCTATTCCTTTTTCTTTTAATAATGATGCTTCAATCAAATAGCATATTTATTTTCATTAATAAGACATTGACATCGACTATAATCGAAAACCTTTCTAATATGCAAGTGGATACAACATCAAAATATAAACACTAATAACCACTTCGCTCGCCTTTCCATCATCCATTATATTTCTTTGGTTTTGTTGACGTTACTGTCTCTATCTGGCACCTTTTCCATTCTCTCTTTCAGCTTTTTCGTGTGGTCTTCATTATTTCAATAATCTCTCAACTTCCCTTAATTATTTTCGAATGTTTATATTTCGCTATTAACATCCCATCCGTGTTCACGTTCACCTTTTTCCGTCTTTAAATCACAAGAAAATTCGGGCATCACACTCTTCTGTTAAATTGATATCACAACCGCCTATATTTGCCGCTTCTATTTACATGTTTCAGATTTCAAATTGCTCCAGTTCAATTTTAATAAATCGAAACATCGAATTTCATTACATCAAATCCAATAAGAGTGAAACCAACATATTCTTCCTGAAGTCATAATGAAATTTAAAAGTTTATTACGAAAGTTAATGTTTAATTGAAATTCACTCTGTGTATTAAAAATTCTGGTATTCCGGGCGTCGGTTTCATTTTCTGCATTAAATAAACTGTTGACTATAAAGAAATCTATTGATAGAAGGTAATAAATATTGATGATAAATTGTATTTGAGTGGAAACGAATTCCTCTTTTTGCTGTCTGAATGAAATCATTTTTGCAATCAAATAACTACCCTATAATCATTTACGGCTTCTTTCAAGGATTGTTGGTTTTTCCTCCCCGGTTGAATCAATGGTTGTTTTATCAAGGCGACTTGTTAGGGAACATGTTTAAAAAAAAAAAAAAAAAAAGATATTAAAAAATATCACTTAAAAAAGTCATATCTTTATAATATTGCGTTATAATTAAGCATTAACAGTATTAAGATCACATGACTTTGAGCTAATCTGCGTATTATCGGATGAAATAACAACTCCTATTTTGATTATAGGAATTTTTGAGAATTTTCAATTCCTTCTTGGAATTGTTAACTTGACAATGGGTTGAAACAAGTAACAATCTGAAGATTACAAGTCTAGTGAATACACCGAATGCAAAAGAGCTTCCAAATCTAATTCTATGTGCGTTTAATACATCGCATTTGCAACTAAAGTACAAGTGTTTTCATTCAGTAAAATCAGCAGTCGAATTCTTTGTCTAGAAAAATATTTTTCTAATCCAAGGAATCATTCACACGAACCCCCAAAAAATTAAAACTTGCTAATTACTTTTAAATAAAACGAAATAAGTCTTTAATTAATTAGATTTTGAAAACAGAATAAAACCTGATTAAAACTTTTATGAAGAAAATTAATTGAAATAATTCCAGTTTTTCAGAGTTAAATTCAATTACTCTTAAATCGAGAAGCTAAAAGTCTGAATGACTAAATACATTTGGTACTAAAATATAATCTATAAACCAAAGTTGTGAAACAAATGAACTATGTATCTATACGCATTTAGATAGATAGATAGATAGATAGATAGATAGATAGATAGATAGATAGATGTGAACATAGATAATTGTTTTTCTATTGGTTATTTTTCATATACATATATATGTGTGTGTGTGTGTGTGTGTGTGCACCTGCGCGTGGCTTGGCTTTGTCAACGAAAAGTTATGGGAGTGACATATTTTGTTGCGGCTCTTCTGTTGATCAGCGCGAAAATGGCAGGGTTTTTTTCTGTCGGAGATGCAAAGGATCTTTGGTTTTCTTGGGCCATCTCTTCTTTTCTGGTCTTGTTTTACGGCTTGCTAGAGAGAGAATCGTTACCCTGGCAGACATTATGTCACCGTTTATCACTGGAGGCAGCCTACTAACTGGGAGTCGTTCCCACAGTATACGAGAACTTTTTGAGGAGCCTTATTTTATTATTTCTCCTGTGGCTCTACCTTAAGTTGCCTATATTTTTGTCAATATTTTTATTGGAACCTTACTGATGGAAGAAAGCTCTATGAGGAATGATTACATGCTTTCCCCTAGAACACGATTGCAAAGTACGTTTAGAGGCAACTGGAACCCAGTTCACTAAAGCTAATGTATTTTCTGACACGCTGGCTCCTGTCAGTGTTGACGATGGTCGTCCCAGCATTTTATACTTATTACTCCCTGAATGGTAATAATCTAATGGTTATATATATATATATAGTCATCCACAGACAAACTGTTTCGCTGTATCACAGCTCATCGGTGTGGCTAGGGGTCCGGTTGCCTCTGGCTAGAATCGAAACCCGGATGAATTGGCGTTAGTCGGAGATTCTACCCCTAAGCCGGTGAATTTAAGTATATATATATATATATATATATATATATATATATATATATATATATATAGAGAGAGAGAGAGAGAGAGAGAGAAAAGCGTTTGAATGGAGAGATTGGTCATAAACCTATAAATTCTATATAACGAACAAGCAAACCATCCATGCCTCATAATATTTTCTTTAAGCAACTCTGATTAATGAGTTCATTAAATTCCGAACCAACAGCATCTGATAAACAAAAAGTTTCGTTACCATTCAAATACCTATAACATACAAAAAAGAATTAATTTTCTACATTATCTGACCAGCTTAAAATCTCTTTCTTAATAATCCATTCCACTTTAGTAACTGAGACAAGAATCTTGTTATTCTATAGTAAATACGATTTTGTTGTTCAATTAACCATGGATAATATTTATTTAGATCATGTCTTTCAGTTAATCTGCGTATTATACATAAAATAATTCCTATTTTGAGTTTAAGAATTGTTCGACTTTTTCATTTCCTTATTTGAATTTTTAGCCTTACGATTAGTGCTGCATGTAGTGAAACTAGAAATAATCTGAATTTATAAGTCTAGTTAATACACTGAATGCAGAACTTCCCAATCTAGGTCCATGAGCGTTTGCTGCATCGCATTTGCAACTATTGCTATTGTTAGAAATAAGTTCGTTCGGACAGCTTCTTCCCAAGAACTATTACTTTGTAGAATAGACCCCCCGGAGAGATGTTTTTCCAGTCACTACAATCTTTACAAGTCTTAGCCATTATCTCTCCTGCAGAGCTCCAAGAATATCACTTCTTACTCTTTCTTTCGCTTATACCACACCACACAATAACCTTCTACCTTGAGTTGCTTTTGGACCTTATATTGGGTGAACAATAGTATAAAAAAATCTAGAGCACCTGTGTTTTCATTCGGTAAAATATCCAGTCAAAATCTTTGCATAAAGAACATCTTTTTTTATTATTTGGAAACAGTAAATATTAACAAGGAAGAAACAGTTTAACAAAGAAATTTTAAGATGAATATTAGTTTGATATTAAATAATTATTTCTGTCCGAAAGTTTTTATACTGTTACTTCAACCAATATAAAGTCTACGGGTCACTCATGGTGAAAGTTACTTAGCGAAATTGAGGAATGTGTAGAAATTGCACATTATGAAGACATGTAGGATAAATATAGGCTGACCCTAGACTTGAAGAGAGTAAGATGGTAGTTGTTAGGAAAGCATCCTCACGGGAGTTTGTTCCACAAAGTAACACTTCTGGGGAAGAAGCTGTCTGAGTGGAATTACTCCTTGTCAAAGGAGGGAATGGGGATTATTTGCTACTTTGAACATAATATAGCGAGGCTTTTTTTTAATCGTTTCATCCCAAGAAACGCGGGAATATCACTAGTACACAGGGGGTTAAATGAAGTGAAAGTGAGAGAGAAGACTGAGAATAGCGAGGATTGAGGAACAGACAAATAATGAACCGGATTCAAGAATTTTTAACATCAACTTGAGATTTTTCTTTTAAAAAGTTGTCTAATTTAAACATATTCAACATTACAGATAAAAAATATGGATTTTATATAGTCTTTTTTCGAGACTTAGCATGAGCGAAACAAATTCACGGATTTGAACAAGAAAAAAGGCCACTAAAATCTTTCGAATTTTAATAGCCAGTTGGGCTTACTCTAATTTGTAACGTATATACGTAAATATAGGTAGAAAAAAGCAAATGTTGAGAGCATCCCAAAGCATTAACAAGGGCCCCCAATCAGGTTGGGGGGTAGTACGCAACGGCCCTGTCTATACTTATATTTTATAGATTATGTAAAAGCGTTTGATAAATTGTATGACAAAGAACTGCTGTAACTGCTATGTAACCTTGACATAGGTGGAAAGAACCTTAGAATAACCCTAAAGCTACACTGGTTGCATACTGACAATCAATTCAGTAAACATACTGTTGCGGATTCCGAGTTGAAAAATGGGTCTCCAATAAATGAGAAACGCAAGTATTTAAGATAAGAGATTAAATGTATTTACACAAAATACAAAAGGTAATGCTGTTAGTAAATCCAGGAACGCGGTTAGTATTAATCAAAGATCGCTATATACAGTCTCGAAGTAAACTTCCTTAGAATCGGGCATGCTTGTAACTGTAACTTCTACCTCCAACTCAATCACAATGTCTATGTACTTTCCACTCCGTTCCTCTTCTCTGTATTCTGACTGACTGAGGGTATTTAACGGCAGCAGGTCGAGTCCACTTATATCAAAAAGGGGTGGACCCCATAACACATACAAAAACAGAAAGTGGATTAAAACAAGAATGTCACTTCTCATCGGATTTATTCAATCTATACAGTGAGGCGATTCTAGGAGAATTAGAAGTCATACCAGGATTCATTATTGGCTGCTGCAATCTTAACATAAGATGAGCAAATGATAATGTTGATAGCAGACACAGAAGAAAATTACAATATCTCCTTCGGAAAGTAGTTAAGGAAAGCGAGAAGAAAGGACTAAGCATCAACTGCAAGAAGACAGAAGGTATGGTTGTCAGTAAAAGGAACAGCCCAATATAAAAATTACAAATTGGAGATAAGAAAAGCAAACAATTGCAACAATTTAAATATCTGGGAAGTGTTTTAACAGAGGGCAGAAAGTGCGACATCGAAATCCGAAGGCGCAGCGGAAGAGTGAAAGTTGCCTTCCAAAAGCTCAGCAAATTATTAAGAAACAGGAAAACTTCATTAGAAACGAATAAAAGTGAACTGGATTGTTATGTTATATCGCCCCTCTTATATGACAATGAATGCTGGACAATCTTCTCACAGATGAAGAAGAAACTTGAAGAAACAGAAATGTGATTCTACAGAAGGATGCTGAGAATACCATGAACTGAACATGTAAGCAAATGGCGAAGTTTTACAGAAAAATGGAAACAAAAAGGAAACTTATACGTAACACCAGAAAGAAACAGTTGGAATTTCTAACTCTTGGAAGATTTGACACTCCCAGGACATATTGAAGGCAAGAAGGGCAGAGGGAAACAGCGTATAACCGACCTAACGACCTTGTGTAAATGGGTAACAGAAGGTGTTTAGGAGAGTTCAAAAAAAGACAATAAGGGTTACTAAGGGTTACAAAGAACGGTAAATTATGGAGAGTCAAGAACGTCAACATTCTGAAGAGACATGGCACAATGAAGAAGATATTAAAACACATGTAAATTTTGCAGCCTAACATAAACTAGTTTACCAAATAATTACGCAGAAAATAAATTTCTTTATCTTGATCATGTCTTCTTTTATGTGCCATGACCTTTTAGGATTTCGGCGATTATGGCTCTCCATAACTTCCTGCCTCTTGCTGCTCGATGTAATTTTTTACCATTTACCATCGAACATTGTCCTGGCTTTGCCATCCATTCACTCAAACTAATTACTTGTTTTGAAGTTAGGCACGATGGCGTAATGGATAGCGGCTCGGATTGTGGAATCGAAGAGCCGAGCTCGAATTCCAGTCAAATCCATTACATTCACTTATGTGCTAATACCCTTGGGAAAGGTATAAATCCTCTTCTTCTAAGCTATGGGTAAATAGCAGGACAGACCGGGTTCTATAGCCTTGGGTGGCAACTGGTCTACCGCAGAAAGAAATGGCAACCTACTCCGGGAAAAATCTGCCTCGTCAGTCATGTATCATTGATCGTCGATTTCTCCATGCCTGATTATGTTTCCCAGAATTTTCAACCGTCTCTTTCGCATTATAAGTATCGGTTTCCATGTAATTCCTATTTTCTTTAAAACGTCCTCGTTTATCACATATTCAGTTCAAGGTATTCTTATCATTAGTCGGTAGAACGACATCCCTGTCATTTTATCATCTGTGAACAGATTGTACAGCATTCCCTGTAGCATATTAGATATTACATAGCAGGTTAGCTTTGTTTTCTTTATTTACAAGGACTTTTTTTCTATCTCTTGAATACTTCCATGTTCCTCACATATACTCAATGTAGGTCATGTACTTGAAGGTGTTCAATTTTTCAATTATATCTTGGTAATTATTTTTTATATAGTCATATCTACCATACTAATTAACTAATGTGCGATGTGATCGTTTTTATGTACACATTTTTTATACCTGCTAAATGGCTGCAAATTATGTTCACAGGACACATGTATGCATAAGATATATTGCAAAAATAAATTGATCTCTGATATTACTATTTCTTTTTCTTTTATCTGTCGTGTCTCTTCGGAACTTTAATGATCAAGACTCTCCACAACTTCCTGTCATTTGTAGCTGCTAATAAATTTTGTCTTTTTTTGTTATCTCTCCTAAACCTTCTTCTCCCATCCATTTGCACAAGCCGCTAGGTAGATTATGTGTTGTTTTCCGCTTGCCTTCAATCTGTACTGTGTGAATATATAAACACAAAAAATTAATATTTCTGTAGCAAAGACAAAACATAAGTAAAATTTACAGTATATTTGAACTTTTGGTGCTACTATAGTACTGTCTACCACAGTATCAAACACTATACCATACAGACTACCTCATTTATAGTGATTTTCCAAGCATAGCTTAGATGTGGCACAAGGCCGAAAGTAAGGGGCACCTAATGAGAATCGAATTCACTACTCAGTCGTAATTGTTCTAGCGATACAAACTAGCTAGACATTACACCACCTCGAGGTGTCCCTACCTCGTTTATATTATGCTGTCTACCGCGCAGTTTAACACTATAGCGTATCTAGCAAATTGTTCTCTCGTGAAAATTCGACTGTTTTTTTGTTTTGTTTTTTTTCCTCGCTCAAGATGACACGTCTATAAAGATCTTTCAGCAACATTTTAACCAGAAGGAGGTTATTCAGCTGATGTTAACAGTTTCAGGCTTAGGGGGATTCTGATGTGGGAGCTTCATTTTATGTGGACAGGACACATGAGGTGATGGTAGAGTTCATTGTGAAAGATCGTTGGTGGACGGCACGTGAGATGAAGTGAGGTCACGGTATAATTCATCGCGCTTTAGACTGTATACTATAGTAGTAAATGAGATAGAGGAGCATCGAATGTTTAATTCATGTCATTATTATACTTGCTTTCATGAGGAAGATATAAGTAACAATTCGTTTAGAAACCAAATAATGATAAAGGGCTCGATTTTACAATGACTTGAGTAATTCTGATATGATTGATTGATATACATTGTTACGATTAAAACTATGCTACTAAGCATATTTTTATATCAATGGTAGAAATTTAAGAAAAAAAAGAACACCATACATCAGGAATAGCAGCAACTAAGACACGACAAAACACAAAATGAAATATTATTGTGCAAATGAAGGCAATAGAAAAGTAAAAGATACAGATGAAAAGGGAGACAACCTTAACAACAAGGTAAGAAAAATATTAGGGTTAAGCTTCCAAGGTTAAACTTCAGGATTATATCACGGTGCAGAGGACTAGAGGATTAAAGATTTGCTTAGTGGATTTCTAGATGAAGACATTGTAATACGGATATACTCGGACTCACTTGAAACATGACTAACCATAAATGACCATTAGTAAAAAGACAACCAAAAATGTTATATACCTAGACATGGAAAGAGGAATAAAACCAACCTGTCCCTATAGATTAAATAAAGGGTTAAGTTCCAAGTTCCTTTGAGGTTATACGGATCGACAGAAAACGGAAGAAGGAAGGCGCGAACAACGATCTAAATGCTGTGATAGTAAAAGCCAAGATGAGGAAATTAGTCTGACTTTAAATAATGTCTCGCCATTAATCATTTGAAAGACCCCTCTTTGATTTCTATCAGCATGGCTGATACTAACTTCCAATAAAGTGACTCTTTGCGTTTTCTTGGCTAACGTTCTCAGCTGACATGAAGGGGAAAGAATGTATTGAATCTATTGCTAGGTCAGCTGCTAAAAACCTTGGTTCACTGTGTCGTGCGAGAAAATTTTTCTCTCCAGAATCTATAAATATATCATTTGTCCATGTTTAGAATATTGCTGCCACATATGGTTTAGTGTCTCTGCTATTTACCTTTAGCTCCTTGATAAAATACAAAAATGAATCAGCAATATTATTGGTCCTGATCTGACTGTTCGGCTTGTCACTTTCCCACCGCCGTAAGGTTGCTTCTCTGTGTCTTTTCTATAAATACTTTCATGATAATTGTTCGGATGAGCTCTTCGCTATGGGACCTAGATTTTTTAATTTAAGCGCAGTACTAGAATGGCGTCGAGATCTCATCAGTTTACAGTTGAGCTAACTAGATGTAACCGTAAGTTCTATGCTAAGCTTCTTTTCTCGCACTTCTGACTCTCATGCTTTCCAGCCAACTTTAATTTGCAAAACTTTAAATGCAATCTCAATCGCTATCTACTGTCCACCTGATTATTCTTTCCTCTTCCCGCTCATTATTAATGTCCCAATTAATTGTCCAATTCTTCCACACTCAGTAACCCCTTGTATTGTAGTCGCTTTAATGTTTTGTAGTGATACCGATTAAAAAATGATGATAATTCCAGACATTGAAACAGAATTTTAGAAACAATTCTCTTAAAATTCTCTTAAATATATTTGCAATTTTTATTATTTTTCCCTCATTTTTTCTCGCATAAAAATAAACTCTAAGTTTTTAATTTTTTTTCTTCAGGTGAGATATCATATCTATAAATCACAAAAACAGATCTGTTCACAAAAAATTACATCTTTACATGTATAATGTAAATGCATATGCATACACACACACACACATATATATATATAGGTGCGTGTGCATACGTGTATGTCTTCATATGCTTGTAAATTATATATAAATGTATATAGGTATGTATGTATTATATATAAATATTTTGATCCTTCTGAAATGAAACTAAAAATATGTGAATATCACCTTTTATTTTATGCAATATTTTGAACAAAGAAAATCCCAGCTGCATTAAAATTTAGTGTGTCCTTTTTACGTACATAAGCGTTTTTTCCTTGGAAAGATATTTCTATAAGTAATTGATTGACATCGGTTAAAAGAAGATCTTATTCAATACAATCTGTTCGTTTCATAACAACAATAATGATAATCATGAGAAGGAGGATGATGATAATGATAAGATTGTGTCTTTCCTCTCTTGACAATCAAACTCAAATCTCAGCTCATCTTGAAGAGATGTGATAATTGAGAACTCTACTTTTTTTTTCCTTAATGTTGTCATTCTATGGTGTTAAGGGAAAAACGGTTGTCTAAATAAATACATCTTTTTTTGTTGTTGTTGTTATCTTTGTTTTCTTTTTTTTTTTTAAAAAAATGTCATAAACACGGAACCAAAAATGTTCACTTTTATTTATTTAACAAGACGCGCAGTTATATTTTGAATGTTTTAAGCCGACTGAGATTTCCTTGACAGATGAGCTGCTTGTGTCACGTGACAATGCTATGATTCTGAATAATCAAAGCAGGTTGTCTCCCTTTGGGTGTTCAAACAATTCAGACAAAACAAGTTTGCAACCCGCTGAACTTGAAATGATGGCTTGACAGTAAATCACATATTCAGGTGTGAATTTTTCTTGATAACAGAATCCAGGAATGTTGTTCCACCGTGGCAGGCATTTGTCGATTTCAATTCCGGTTTCTTGATTTAATTATTGTCATTACACTTGTTTCTTTCAGCAAGTAAGTCTCCATTGTACCTTTCTTCCTTCGCTTACGCTATCAATTTTATTTTTATTTTTTATTGGTTCCACTCTTTCCTTTCCTCAAAATAACTCGGTTTATATGTTTCCTTAAATGTCCTCTTGTAAGTTTATTGATTTTTATTTAGCAAAGAATTTGTATATATGTCTTGAAATATTTTTTTTTCATTCACAAACCTTTTAAAGGTCAGTAATATCGGATTTCACTTCCCTTTTTGTTTCGCTTATATTCTCCCCACTAAACGCTTCTCTAGAAATATTTAGTTAACGTTGAATACAGCATTTTATATAATGTTCTTTAGATCATTACTTCTTCTATAAACCTAGAAAGTATCTGAAACTCAAATGCTACAATGAAATCTGAATTAAGGAAAATTCGAAAAGCATTTTATTTTTAAATTATCTTTACTCGTCTTGCACAATAAAAATATCTGGAATTTCCTCTACAAAATAAACTCTGGTTTCTTACAGACATAGAGCGAGAAAATAAAAAGTTGAGCATTCACTTCCACAATGGGGAGGGCCTAAATTAAATGTTAGGATGGACTAAATAAGATGTTAAATTTTAAAGATTCCTTAATCTATATTATCTGATTCTCTCATAAAATGATTTTTTTTTAATCTAGCATGCTATTGTAAACATTAGACCTTTTCTGTTAATTCTCCCCAAATTATGGCCCTTCTTGGGTATGACAATAAATTACATGTAGGTCCTGGGTATGATGACAAATTACATCCAACAGCAAGTCCTTTGATCAGGAAGTTTTGAGGAGTGTGGGACCACCTCTTTATTGCTGGTTTTCCCAGGTCCACTCTGACCCGCAGTGGTAGCACCTGTTAAGGTCCCAGCTAAGGACAAATAGTTAACTTCAATCTGGAGTCAAAATATTGTGAAAGTGTAAAAATAGGTTTTAATACCAGCAATACATTTTTGTAAAGAACTATTACCATCAATATATTTTTGAAAGAAGTATTACCAGCAATACATTTTTGGAAAATAAAACTTATTACTTAAAAAAAATATTACTAACGCTACATTTTTGCAGGAAAAATATTACTAACAATGCATCTATGAACAAAAATATTACCAGCAAGAATAATCTTGTTGGTATTAAATAACGCATTTAGGTTGATATACCGTAAAACAAAACAAAACAAGTTATGTAAAGTTACTTATCGCAAATATTAATTCCCTCCAAAAAATTAGAAATTTTAATCAAAGTTTGCTTTTTTTATTAAATTTTTAGCCCACTTTTCAAATTATAAATTTTAAATGAAAATTTCTTTAGCTTGTCACGCAACAGCTCAAACCCTCAGAATGAAAAATTAACAAAAATCAAGGAGTTATTCACAATTGGTTAGTGCAGGTGATATTCGAGAAGAAATATTTTTCAATTTAAAAAAAGTAAAGAAAAAAATATCTGTTTTGGGCTTGTTTATCGAAGTGAGCGCGAACGGTACCCCCGCACTTAGAAATAGAACATCCGAGTTGCCCACATTTGTTGCGATCGCAAAGGTCAACGCAACCAGAGTGTAATGGAAGGATCTTGCTCTGGGAGAACTTGGTTGAATTTTAGTAAATATAAATTCTTTTTATTTTGGGGTGAATGAACAGAAAAGATCCTAAACATTTAAAATGGGTCTTGATTTTTAAATAAACATTGTTGTCCTTCGTTCATGTACCTATTTTCTAGAATAAGACCTTCAGATTTTTACGCATATAAGACTTATATAGACGATTTAGAAACTAATATTCCTTATTTTGAAAATGAATGGCAGAAATGATTTTCGACAAATGATAGATTATCATAGATTGAGGCCAAGTAGAATATTTTTTGTTTAAATCTCAATTTGAGCAAAGAATGAAAGGGACTGAAGTCGCCCTCAATCTTCCCAAAATCGTTTTGCATGTCTTAAATTCAAATTCAGCATGTTTTTAAAAAGCAATCTGGTCATTAAATACGGTTTCTAATGAAATCCTTTAATTTCTTTTTTAATCAGAAAGTAATAAAATGTCGAACTGTTTGAACATTAATACACTTTTCAGTTCTCCTATATGGCAGTGAAGGCTTACGCCCATATCACGTTCAAACAAGGATTCACGTACAGTCATCGAAGTTAAGCAACGTCGAGCCTGGTTAATACCTAGATAGGTGACCACTTGGAAATACTCGTTACTGCAAGTTTGGATGTGCGAGTAACGTAATGGATAATGACTCTGAATTGTTAATCAGAGAGCTGAGTTTCGATTCCAGGTGGGTCCGTTATTTTCTCTTACTCAAAAATATCTTTAGGAAAGGTATGACTTCACCTCTTCTCTTCCAGCTATGGGTTAATTATCACTAAATCATTATTATGTCCCCAAAAAATCTTATACTCTAAAAATATTTTCTTGCTTTAAATAACCCTGCAATGGGTCGATAAGTTGTAGAAAATGAATCCATCAATGAATCATATATGAGAATCTCCTCACGGATGAAGAAGAGACTTAAGGCAACAGAAATGTGGTTCTACAGAAGGATGCTGAGAATGCCATGGACCGAACATGTGAGCAACGATGTTTTTTTTTTTTTTTTTTTTTTAGAGAAAATGAAAGCAAAAAAGACACTTATACTTTGAATCCGAAAGAGAGAAATGAGATAACCTGCGAATAACCTTCATAACGACCTTGTGTAAATGTTTTGGCAGAACAAGGATTGGAAGAGGTAGCATAAAGACACTTTACTAAGAGCAACAAAGATGAAATAATAGAAAAGTTTATAAATTACATCCAGGTCGCACTATTCAGGTCTTCAAAAGAAAAATAATTATACCTAACTTTTGGGTTATACAAATTTTTCACAAGTCCTGAGTTAAATCAAAACTCTTTATCCTTTTATATGCATTTTTCGTATATCAAGACTTGTCAATTTTATTTTAATTTGCCAACCAGGATTAACGGTGTTTGCTTCTGATTGCTACAAGTCCGTTCTTTTTAAGTTATGAAGAATTTAAAAATCTAGAGAAAAATAATTTGCTTAATCATTTCACCCCATGCAAGGGAATAAAGCCAGTAAGACACAAGGCGTTACTGAGTGCTAGAGAATATGAGAAAAATACTGTTAAGGATAAGGAAAAATAAAAGAACTGGAATTAAGATGACAGAAGATAACGATTGCCATTGCAGTTAAATTTTTGAAGATCAAAGTTGATTGGGAAGCAGGAAGAGAGTTCCACCAGCGAGAAGTGCGATAAAAGAAACTGTTAGAGTAGAGTTTACGGTTACATCTCGACATCTCAACTGTAATATGGTGGGACCTAGCCGCCAATCTAGTACTGAAATGAAATTATGAAAATGGGTCCGGAAAGAGTCTTTAGTTAGCGTTCAAACACTTTTTTATTTTCTAATTTGACATAGAAGAATTATATTTTGCAAGGACGGGATGTTGTGAGGATGGCCTACATCCTTAAGGGACACGGCACAAGAAAGAAGATAATATATGAATGAATAAAAGAGGCTAACAGTGAAATTTATGCGAAGCGGACAGATTTTACAAAATTTCTCTTATCCTGGTTTGAAATTAAGTTGTCAGTTATAATCACGAGATTCAACAACGATCGGATATTAATATTATTTAATGTCACTTTTCTTCAGGTGTGTGATCACGGCTCTCCACGGATTCTTTTTCTTTATCATACTTGAATTATTATGACTTCTGGGAAAGATGGTGGAGTAGTTTCCCGTTGCCTTCTCCACGGTTTTGAATTCAGAGAAATTCTTTTCTCAGACAGGCTGCTAGACTAGGACACATAATGAGGAAGGAGGGCTTGGAAAATTTGATACTCAGAAGACAGATTGAAGGCAAAAGGGACAGAGGAAAACAGCATTTAACCTACTTACTGAACTTGGATAAATCGATGGTGGAACAAGTTTTAGGAGAGATAACAAAACAACAAAATTTATTAAAAGGTACAGGAAATTGTGGAGAGCCGTGATTGTCAACGTTCTGAAAGGGTACGACACATGGAAGATTCATTTAGATCCGCCGACTTTATCTGTACGGCTTCGTTATTGATTAGTTCCAATTTTATTTTCATACTGCAGGCATCCAAGTTTTCTGTTTTAGATTCCTTCTAATTTTTGTCATGATAACGAAAAAATACCTTACGATAAATTATGGTAACCTCTTATTTACAATAAAGAAAAGCTCGCCAATGGTAACTCCATTGTCATAAGTCCTACCTGAATGTCCATAATTGTTTTTTTGTTGTGGTGATGGTGTTTAATACAAAAACGAAACAAATTACTGAAACGGAAATTTTCGATGGACAAACCTTGAAGGTCCTGTTTTGACAACTTTATATTATCTTAATAGTGCTAGGAAATGACGATAAATTTTCTTTGTCTGTCGGAAAAGCCTTTAATTAATGTCTTTTCCCAAAAGACATTTTCCTCTTTTTTCAGTGCAAATAAAATTGATTCAAGTCTTAGATAAAATGCATGAATTTTATTGTAAGTCGAAACGCTTACCTTTCGCTGTCTTTTATAATTTACAAAAAGAATTTTCAGTAAAATAGACAATAGCCGTATGTAGCGAAATCAAATATGTCCCGGAAAAATATGTTCATATATTGATAGTGATATGTGCGCTTGAAACTGTTTTATGACATCGTAAAGTTTGTTTGTTTTTAAATATGATTATTAAAAACTAATGTCAAAGTTTCGATTACGCATCTTGATCATTAAGTCTGCCTGCTATTTTACGGGCGAGCTGTAACAATAGAAGTGTAAATAAACATGAAAAAAGAAATTAAATCCCCCCCCCAACACTAACCCCATTTTCGATAAAGGAAGTTTTTATTTATTATCGGTTTTCTGATTTATAAATTGTATAAAGTTGTAAACTTCGCAATATATGCTGCTTAAAAATGGTAGAACGTCTCGATAATTGTCTTGCATAATTAAAAATTTTAATGGCTTATTTTTTCTCCACACCTAGCCATGCCGTCCTGGGTATGACGATAAACTATATCCGCGCCCTGAGTAAGATGATAAACTGCTTCCAACAGCAAGGCCTCTGACCAGGAGGTTTTGAGGAGCGTGGAGCCACTTCATTGAGGTTAACATGCTGTAGAACCAACCGACCAAACCAAAACTACCCACGTTAAAAAACATTTTCTGGCTAACAATAAAATTTATTTGTGTACACACACATACACATATATATATATATATATATATATATATATATATATATATATATATATATATATATATATATATATATATATAGTTGAATAATTTAGACATATGTCTATTTTTATTTTAATCCTCTAATATTCACGGATCTTTTTCTTAATCTGATTGAGGAAAATACAGTAGCTCCTCTTATTCTTTTTATTTTCCCAAATATTTTCAATCACATCTAAGATCATCTTCACGGGTCAACTGCGGAAACAGAGAGTTAATGCAATTGACAGTTACAAATTTTTGTGTATGCGCATGAACGTGCTCTATTAATTCAATAATTTACCGTTATATAAGGGCGGTAACTTAATTTATATTTGAAAATGCTTTATTAAAAATTGTAATTACGTGTTTTAAAACATTGTTATAATTGTAATTTTTTTTTTTTTTTTTTTTTTTTCAACATTTACAATTTAGATATTTTAAAACCTCGCTGTTACAAATATTTTAAAACTTTGTTGCTATACTCAGAATTAATTTTATTTAGTGTTGGCTGTAATTTTTTTATATATAAAGAGTTTCCAGAATATGAAGTTTTTATTTTCGTGGTGGAGCATACTTGTATTGCCGATTAATATTTTTCTAAATTGGGAATGTTGACAAGAATGTTCCTTTAAATGTTGTGCAATCGAACTAGAGACCCGACATATGAAGTGCAATTCACCTCGATAAAGTTGTTATATAACCAACATATATATTTACTCGTATATATTTATTTAGGTCAGTTAAACTGATATACACTATTGGTCTTTTGCAAAACACTAGTCGATGGAAAAAGAGTCATTGCTGATGATTAAGTTTGTTGTATTAAATTTAGTATAGTATATAATCGTTTTTTTTTTGTTTTTTGTTTTTTTTTTTTACTCAGATCTGTGAGGGATGTATTAGTACTTATGAGTTTGTTAGGATTTTTTTTTCGTTTTGTTTGTATCAGATTGCGGTATAGTAGATTGATATATTTCGTGTTATTTGAAAAAGTATTATGTTCTTTATGATTTATGTTAATATTTCTAATAAATCATCCAATTTGTCTATCAACAAATTTGTTCATATTACAAAATAGCGATTATACAAAATTTAAAAAACCATGCAAAGTTAGCTCTTCAACAAAAAGATTTTCTACATTGAATAAAAAATATTAAATAAACTCTCATTAATAATGAATTTCCTAAATAAATTGTTGACGTTGCTATAACTAGTAATCAATCTAAACACCTTTGTAATCACCATTAGACTAGTCCAACTCATTCCTAATTCTCTGCACTGTCTTCAGATTGACACCCAAACGCTCAGATATGTTCGTATTGGAGCTTCCAGTGTTAATGCCAAGCAGTACAGCATGCCTTTTCCAAATTTCTGGTGGAGTGAATTGCATCATGGTGCTCTTTTTCTCACTGACCTTACTATACTGTGCAGTCGACAAAACCAAAAACGCACATGCGCAAAATTAAAAATATAAAATGGCGACAATTTACCCATCGCGCCCTGTTTTTATATATATATATATATATATATATATATATATATAGTTTCAACACCATCACTTGAGAAGACACCAGAAGTGTTGAAACAAAATGGCTATTTTTGTACTGATTTTATAACATTTTCATGTTATAATTTTCGAATAAATGACACGCACGCACACACACACACACACACACACACACACACATATATATATATATATATATATATATATATATATATATATGATTAGTAACCTTCCTGGTGGCTTAACTTCTCAACTCGATATCTATGCTGATGGCACAATTATTTACTTCTGTCTTAATAGTTTAATCTGTTCGATAAGCTATTTGACAGCTGATTTCAAAAATCTTTAACAATGCTAAAATATTATATATATTACAATGGTCATAATTTTACTAATGTCCGCGTATAATAAAAAAAAAAGTCATCTTCCCTCCTAAAATTCAAAATGAATGTCCTGAAAAATATAAGTGCATAAAGAATTTAATCCAAATAGCTAAATTAATTTCTTCTCATTTGAATCATTTTATTAAAGAAATAAGGAACATAAAATAAAAGTCTAACAACGGTTTCCCTAATTATATTCTTGACAATCAAATTAGACTTTTTATACATAATAATGCTTTTAATATAAACGTTGGTTCTGAAGGAAAGGTCATTCACAATGTCAACAAGTCTGCTGCTAGGAAATATGGTTCTTTGTGTCGTGCTAGACAATATTTCTCTGCAGAATCTGTTACATATTTATAAGTCTGCTATTCATCTATGCTTCTTGATTAGAAATTCTTGATAAGATCTAAAGAATCTATTATGTTAATGGTCCTGATCTGGCATCCCGGCTTCATTCACTTTACCACAGCCGTAATGTAGTTTCCCTATGTGTCTTTTCTATAAATACTTTCATGATAATTGTTCTGATAAGCTTTTCGCTATGGTACCTAGAATTTATGAATTCAAGCGCATTACTAGATTGGCAACAAGGTCTCATCAATTTACATTTGAGCTGGCTAGATATTGCCGTAAGTTCTACGTTAACAGTTTCTTTTCTCGTACTTTTCGCTTGTGGAACTTTCTTCCGGTTTCTTGCTATCCAGCTAACTTTGATCTTCAGAAATTTTAATGCAATGTCAATCATTATCTTCTGTCTTCTTCGTTCCTCTTCTTTTATTGTTCTCCCGCCTTTAATGTTTTTCTTTATCTTATTCTCTCACACTCGATAACCCTTTGTGTCTTAGCGGCTTTTTTACCTTGCTATGAGTGAAATGAAAAAAATGATACACATTACACCTGTTAATAAAAATTACGAAATTTACATTGCATTTATTATTTTTGACATTTAAAACCAGTAAACCTAATTATTAACATAATACTTCAGCCACCTCCCTACATCATACTAATGTTTCTGGAATTTCAGATTTGTCATAAATAAAATATATTTCATCTAGGTTACACAACAATCACTCATTCACACATATTTACATGCCATTTATTAAAACAAAATCCAATGAGACAACATATTAATAAGTACCGCAAGAAATATAAGAACATTAGACAACTCCTCTCTGACAATACTAAAATATTGTATAGATGCAAATTGGCTAAGAAAGACAAAAAATTATTGAAACTATTTTACATTTAAGCAAACATACTTTAATTTTAAAATATCTATAGTCTAAATGCATATAAAAAATATATTACACGTCATTACAGATCACTGGTACGACTTTCTGCGTTCTAATCTATTGGACTTTAATTTCAAACAAAATATAAGGATACTTTTCAAAAATACGCTATTTAAAATACATTTGGTTTTCTTTCCTTCTCTGTTACATTTTCACCCCGCCCCTAATTAATGTGAATTGATTGAAAGCTTAAACATAACAGATTTCGGTTATATATATATATATATATATATATATATATATATATATGTGTGTGTATGTGTATATATATATATATATATATATATATATATATATATATATGTATGTATATATATAATTTTTTTTTTTTTTTTTTTTTTTTTTTTACGAGAAGTTTTTCGCAAGACGCTGACGCTTGTTGAAATCCTCACAGTATTTAGCATTGTTAAGATTATCGCTAACATTTTTTGAGATTTACAAACCCAACGTTTCGTTCAATTTCGCAAACCAATCGATAACATCTGAATAAGCTGATTTGTTTGGAAAATACTTTGACAAAAACCCTACTTCGTGTTTTAATAATTAATTTAATTGTATAGGACTTCATGGCAACAATGGCCGTAGGACAACTATAATCAACAATCGAGACAATAGCGTCTGGGCGTGATGAAAATCTGATGCAATCACGGATGAAGCAATATTTTTCAAGGCCAAACAAATTTCATCATACAACCCAAAAATAGATTCATATTATTGCGCACCACTGCAAATAACCTAATCTGAAGTAAAAATAGAAATCGATTACACCCTATCACTCCAGTGGTTCTAAAACTGACTCTATGGTGAAAGAAAAGAAACTCAAGCGTTTGTTTAAATTAATTTGCACAATTTGGTGGAGATTATATATATATATATGTATGTATATATATATATATATATAAAGGCTTAAACACTAATATTCCATGGCCATAATTTATTCCACTTGTATCGTATTTACGATTCCAATGGAATATTAATGTTTAAGCCTTTTTATTCTATCCTTACTCTGTCCTGGACATTGATTTCTACCTTGATTCTATCTTCTTGGAATTACTTTTATAAATATATATATATATATATATATATATATATATATATATATATATATAAATAAGAAAGAACGGCTTTTATTTAACCAGGGTTTACAGCCATATCACTAGATAGGTGTCCGCTTGGGGATACCAGGTACTGTATTTGAATGTGTAAATGGTATAATGGATTACGGCTTGGTATCGAAAATCAGAGAGCTATGTTCTAATTTCAGTCGTGAATACCATTTACGTACAAATATCCTTGGGAAAGATGGAGACACCTCCTATACCCAGCTTTGGGTTAATTAGTAAACAATTATTACCCCCACCAACACAACCCAAATTCTTACAAGTTAAAAATATTTTTTTCTGGCTTTAAATAACTTGAAACGGGTTGATAATCAGTTTATTTTACGAAAAATGCGTTCATCCTGAACGATGTCCGAAAGAGAATGCTTCTAAAGCAAGCAATCTTTATATAGAGAGAACTCAATATTAAGAGATATGGCAATAATTGCCAATATAACGAAGGAATATTTCACTTATGCGAACTCTGGTTTTCTTGTCCAGTCTTCCACGAATTTTTTAATGAATTAATGTTATTTATATCAATTATGTGTCATGCGTGATACACGCGTAGGCGATCATGTATCTTTCGATACATGACTGACGAGGCAGATTCTTTTTCCCGCAATAGGTTGCCATTTCTTTCTGCGGTAGACCAGTTGCCATCCAAGGCTACAGAAACCGGTCTGTCCTGCTATTTACCCATAGCTAGGGGGAGAAGAGGTTTCATACTTTTCCTCAAAGTATTTGCGAGTAAGTGAATGTAATGGATTCGACTGAAATTCGAACTCTGCTCTATTTATATACGAATCATATTTCTCAAACGCAACATAACCAAAGTTACCATTTTAAGTAAGTTCTTCCCTAAATATTTCATCCACATTCTCATCAGAGAATCGATTACCTATTGACATCAGAGGCTGCATAGAAAGATGTAAGATAATTCACACACTCAACCACTCCCCAGATCCTCAAACATGACAAGAACAATGATGTCTGAGGATATTTTTGTGCCTTCTCACCTGGTGCTCAAGCGTCTACTTACTCCGTGCACCCTGTTATCTGATGGTGCACCGATTAATTAAAAAAAAATCAGTAACATCCCTATTCATGGCCTACAAGGCCGCGCAAACATTTTTTAACTTACTCGAGGCTGGAAAGTGAAGATTGGGCAGCTCCGGTCAAGACATGGTATCCATATTTATTTATTAGTGCAATTGCTCTTGACTCTTCAGGTAATGTAACAGTCACTCCGAAAATGAAATCTGCTAGCCGTGTTCGAATTCCAGCCATGTTTTTATGTTCTTTTTCTCACAAATACCCATGGAAAAAGATATGTATCACCCTTTTCCTCGCCCTGTTATATCTACAGAGCAGGGTTGGCTGAGCTCTCTTGCAACCAATCTAGAAGGAAAACTCTGAAATCATAAAATCAGCTTCAAGAGAGATGGATCCCGCCAGCCTATTGCCCTCAACAAGCCACTGCTGCTATGACTGCAGTACATATGGTTCTGCTACAACCCAATTAGATTATGGGAGTGGTGACGCAACAATTCTCTGGAGTGTTGATTCAATTCATCTAGATGCTAACAACCTTATTTCACGTTTAATTTAAGTCTAAAATTATGACTCCCATCATTTTTGAATATCTATGCTGATGATGAAAAGATATATGGATGCACCTCAAAAACTCAAGAAGACCAGGAATTGGCAGCTCATCCCTCCTCTGATCTAGCTCAATGGGAGAAGAACCGGCTGGTTACATTCAATTCCCCGAAAACTAAACTAGTTACATTCTATCATCGGTGATCGGATACTGAACTATTACCAATCAAGATGAATGGATGTTGCCACAAGGAGGCCACGTGCTTAAACTCAACCCAGACCTCAAGGGAAGCTCGTACATGCGCTAAAATGATCGGTTCTCTGTACCGCACCAGTAAGTACCGGGCTCCTTGTGCTATCCTCTGCCTTTACAAGAGCCAGATCGAGCCTAAAATGATGTACTTTTACCATATATGGGCAGGAACTGCTGAGTATTAACTTTACAGTCCAAAAGTGTCTCTGTGTCCTTATGGGTTACAAATTATTTTCCACCCTACAACCACTTTCTCACAGATGAAATATCCCTAGCCTCTCGCTGCGCTCCTGCTATTTTCATTGAAAGTGCTCAGACGACTACATTCCTTAGTTCCACCAGTTCTAACCTTCATGGATAAGACCCGCCCTGTTATGTACATTATAGCGAACTTTCGTATTCAATTTTTGAGATGTAAATTCCACCCGAGCAGCTTCTTCCTGCGAACCGCGGCTCTGTGGAACCATCTTCGTAGATCCTATTTTGCTGAAGATTACAATCTTAACCTGTTCAAGTCTAGGGTTAACCTTTATCTCCCCAACATATCTGTATAAACTGTTCCTCTTACTCTGTAACCCTCTACCTTAAGTGGCTCCCGAGTCTTGTACAGGTTGAACATCACTGTAAAAAATTTAGGTTGTCTACAATTTTCCACTTCTTTTATTAGATTATTTAAATAAAATGGTATTATTATTCTCCTTGTTTATGTAGGACTGTTACGCTTTTCTATCTAGAATCTTCACGATCCCCGTTCATTCTGAGCTGAAATAATTTAAGCTTTCTGACCGAGAAACATACATAATTGGAAAGTAATCGGGAGATGTGGGTGAGGAATGTGCTAGAAGAGGAAATGTCGGAAATAAGAAATCTAAAGAGAAATGATTAAAAGAAAACAGAATGAAAGGAAAAATAAATATATAGAGAGGGGGAATCGGGAAAAAGACGTAGAAAGACAAGCTTGTTGGTTGGATAACGAGAGAATGAGCGAGAGATTATAAGACGGAGAGGCATTAACATTCGGACAGGTTAAAATTTTTGATGAAGAGATGAAGCAAAAGAAATATATTTGTCAATTCCTTTTTCACATTTGAAAAGTTTTTTTGTTTTTTTTTGTATGACGATAGATAGTTATTTGTAATTTCGGGGAGAATAGTCAAGAGCATTCCATGGCAGAGAAATGAGTTTTGTTAACTCTTAAATTATTCTCAGTATCTTCAGATATATACAGATATTTAATTTTTTTTTTATCTGTCGGACATGAAATAAAAGGAACCATTGATTTAAAAATATATATAGACAGCCAAGGCTAGACTGAATAAAGGATTGAATGAGAAGCTACAAGCAAAGGGTAAGAAAAGACCGTAGGCATGATACAATGGATAATCTTGTTTTTATTACGCCGGTAGAATGTTCAGCAAAGTACAAGGATTAAACATGTTATCACAGAATAATAACTATCGCATGATGTGAGAAAGATATAAACCCATCAATTATATAAGCGAATGCAGTAAATAAATCCCGAAAAGTTACAAAAGTAGACCTGATTGAGTAGGAATAGTGATCTATTGGAAACAGTGCAAGTGTCTGTTCTAACCATACAAACCTGAATAAATAATAGGATATAAATAATAAATATGGGACATTTAAATAGACCACCCAATCTAGGAGAAAATGTCGAGTCTTTTCAGGTTTTACGTTATTTGTTTAATCAAAATGGCGATAGCGTTCTACTCTCTCTCTCTCTCTCTCTCTCTCTCTCTCTCTCTCTATATATATATATATATATATATATATATATATATATATATATATATATATATATATATATATATATGGTATCCTTCACCGTCATCATGAATCATCAAACTATCTCTAAAAGACTTAACCTTTAAAATTGTGGGTTTAAAGGTCGAAGCTATGCCCTTACGGTTTTTTTTAGATTGTTTTTGTAACCCCTTTAATAAATAATGTTAAATGTAATACTGAGAAAAAAAAAATTAAAAATGTGAATGTATTAGGTTGGTGCAAAAATAATGTCCCTTTATCACATAGTAACATATGTGAGAAAACGACATTATTTTTGCACCACATACAAATATATGAAAGAAATAAACTATTATAAATTCCCTGGAACAAAATCAGAAAGATCTTTCTTTAACCGAAATACGTGTCTATCCCACTACAAAGAATTCAAAATGTAAAAGTAAAAAAAAAAAAGACACTTATACTTAACATTAGAAAGAGAAAGTTGGAGCGCATAATGAGGAAAGAGTGCTTGGAAAATTTGACGCACACATAACATATTGAGGGACAAAGAAAAACAGCGTATAACTTACCTGTAAATTAAGGGCAGAATAGGATTGAGAAGAAATAACAAAAAGACAAAATTTACAAATAGCTACAAAGGACGGGAAATTGTGGAGAGCCATGATTGTCCTGAGGAGACACGGCGCATACAAGAAGAACGTATATCATTCTTTCTTTTCCCGATTTGAATATAAAATTTACTAATTTCTGTCTGAATTTCTGGAATGAGAAATTATCATTTTTTTTACATTATTTACATTCGGACGATTCTCCCCATCTTTGTTGTTGTTATCGCAACGTTTTGGCCGTTGTTCACCCGACCTTCATCATCTGTATATCGTAGGACAATAGCCTAGTGGATTAAAGCCTTGCTTCGTGAATTTGGTAACAGTAATTGTGAGTTCAATCCCTGGGCCGGGCAGTGTATACTTAGATTCAGTGGAACAGGGCGAGCAATAAAACTAAAAAGTAAGAACTAGACGAGAAATCCCTAGACATGGATAGTGGAACGAGAACAGTCTAGCTCTATAGATTAAGTAAAGGGTTTAAATCAGAATTCCCTGTGGGTTACTCGAATTAATATACGTCTGATGATGGCCGAAACTTTGTGATAACAACAAATGTGAGGACAATAGTCCGAATGTAAATAGTTGTGTAGAAAGAAGGACGACCAGCCCTGTACTGGTTGCTATTCCAGACTGGTACTTTTGCGTAGCGTTTTGAGCAGCTGCTCTGATCAACAGTTGCCTAATATCGGGGTGCCTGTACTGCCATGTCGCGCATGGAAGGGTGTCCCTGTACGCACTTCTGGTGGACAACCATAAGGCCACACTATGTTGCAGGCTGCACAAGCTCCTTTCTGCCTAGGTTACATACGGTGACCGTTCAACTACTATTACTTTAGCCCCTCTCATTTTCACTACCAACAATTCCCATCATAGCTACAATCAAAGAAATAAACCTAAACCAGATCTAAAAACATCGCCTATACCCTTAAACATATCCTTCACCAACATCCGTTGCATTCGGACCAACTTCTGCAGTGTCGAAGCGTTCATCGTTGAGAAGTCTCCTGATATACTAGCTCTCCGCGAAACCAAATTTAATCTGTCAGTTTCCACCCCCCGCACACACACACCGACTTTTCGATTCCCGGATACCTTCCTCTCCTAAGAAAAGACTCTATTACTCACATGAATAGTCTGGGAGTTTGATCACGAGACCATCTGCCAATGGCTAGGGAACTCGCTCCTTCTCGAATCTCCAGACCATTCATACATGTGTCTCCGTCTATCTCTCCTCAAATCTCTAAGCTATCTCTTCTTTCTCTATCGCTTTCCATCCTCCCAAGATTGTGTTGTACTCGACTGCATTTCCGATAATATAGACAAGGTTATCTCTCTACATCCATCTGCAAACATATTTGTGTTTGCTGACTTCAATGCCCACCATACCACGTGGCTTAAATACTCTGTAACTGACCTTCTTGGTATATAAACACTTAACTTTTCAATCCCTTGCATAAGTGGTTGACTTTTCTATGCGTTTCCCCAGCAACCATGATGGTAAGGTTTCCCTTCTTGATCTCTGTTTTACTTCCATCCCCGAGTCTTGCCGTGCCTTCTTGGCAACTATGATCATGCCGTCGTGTCTGTTTTCATCATCATCTACTCCTCCCCGAGTAAAGAACCTATCTTTCTATTATCAACGAGCAGATTGGGACTCGTTCTGAGATTTCCTTCGTGATGTTCCCTGGAATAGTCTTTACCCTCCCCGTCCAAGAAATTCATTTGAGGTCTCATCCGGGGTAAAAGCTGGAATCGAGGCTTTCATCCCTACAAGAAAATATTAAGTGAAATCCTCTTGGTTCTCAGCTGCTTATGCAGCAGCTATTGCCCACAGGAATCACTACTTCTGTCTATACCGTAGAGACATGTCTGATTGCAACAGACGACTCTTTGTCACTGCTCGTAACGAGTGCAAGCATGTCCTCAAAGAAGCAAAGTTACTCTTTGCCGAAAGAATCAATCAACGTATTGCGTCTCGCAAGTTTGGTTCAAAAGATTATTGGCGGCTCTGCAAACGCGTGCTGAACAACAGCAAACCTTCAATACCCCTTTTATTCAACCAATTTGAGGTCCTGATCTCATCAGCTGATAAGGCTGAATGCTTTGCTCGTAAGTTCTTATCCAATTCAACACTAGACTCATCTAGTGTACCCACACCAGATTTTCCCCCTAGAACTGAGGCTCTACTGAGTGAGATGCACATAACCCCAACGATGGTATTGGATATCATTCCTAAATCAGACTCCCATGAGACTAGTGGTGGGGACGGAGTACCGGCTATTGTCTTGAATAAATGTGCTCCTGAATTATCTCCTTCCCTCTCTAAACTTTACAACTACTGCTTCACAGACTCTTGCTTTCCAGCCTGTTGGAAGCCTCATCTATTGTGCCTGTCTTTAAGAACTCTGTCCCGTCTAACTACCGTCCTATCAGTCTCCTATCACTCTTCGGTAAAGTATTCGAGGCTTTAATTAACGCTGAAGTGGTTAAGCACCTTACTTCACATAATCTACTCTCCGAAAAACAATATGGTTTCCGCTTTGCCCGATCTACCGCTAACATGCTCACGGCCATAACTGAATGTGTATACCAACCACTTAACAATAATGGAGAAGCTTGATCTTTGGCTTTAGACATCTCTAAAGCGTGTGATAAGGTTTGGCATGCTGGCCTTCTTCATAAGCTTCAGGAATACGGTATTACAGGACGATTATTTGACTTAATACAATCAATCATATCAAACCGTGAAACGAAGGTCGTCCTAAACGGGTTCTCCTCCTTTATCACGAACGCTGGTGTCTCCCAAGGCTCTATCTTGGGCCCAACACTGTTCCTGACCTTCATCAATAACCTTTCCGATGTCATCAGTTCCCAAGTTGGCATCTACGCGGACGACACCACTAGTAAATCTCGTTTCGTTGACAAAACTAGCCTGGCTGTAGCTCTCGAAAATGGCCTCCAATCTGTGGTTGATTGGGTAGGAAATGACTCGTAAACTTTCAAAACGAAACTGTTCTCCTTTACCCACCACAGAGAACCCTTCTTGCCTTCCATCAAAATGGATGATTCCCAGTTACTTGAGAGTGCCTGGTTACGTCTGCTTGGTCTCACGCTATCCACTGACATGAGATGGGATAAATACATTGAATCAATAGCTTCATCTACCACAAGGAAAGTTGGCTCTCTGTGTCGTGCCAGAAAGTTTTTCTCGTCTGAGTCCATCCTTCTATAAATTGACCATCCGTCCTTGCATGGAATATTGCTGTCATATATGGTTTGGTGCTCCCGCTGTACGTCTCGAGGTCCTTGACAAAATCCAGAGCCGAATATGCAAGATGATAGGTTATGATCTGGCATCTAGTCTACAATAGCTATTCCACAGACGTGCCGTGGCCTCCCTCTGTCTCTTCTACAAATATTTTCACGGCAACTCTTCCGACGGGCTACTTTCGCTGGTTCCCGAACTACGTGAATTTAAACGAGCTACCAGGCTGGCATCTCCCTCCCACCCTTTCGCTGTCAAAACTGTTATATGTAACCGTCTCTTCTTCTCAAACAGCTTCTTCTCCCGTACTTCCCATCTGTGGAACTCCCTTCCCCTTATTTGCTTTCCCGATGACTATAATCTTCAAATATTCAAGTGTAATGTCAATCAACATCTGACACGCTGAGCTTGTTTCCCGTCTTTCTCTGTATTCTTACCTCAAACACGCCTCTTTACTCTTGTCCTCAATCTTCTGTAACTCCTTGTGTACTAGTGGCACCCTGCCTTGCTTAGGGTGAATTGTCTTTTAAAAAAATATAAGCATATGTCCGCAAATACTTCGTTTTTGAGTTATTAAGTATAAAGAAAGTTTACGATATAAACTAGATTACATTTGTCATTCGTGTACATTTGTAGCTAGTCTGTCTTTAACGTTTGTAGTAGTGAGTTAACGGAGAAGTGTTCCGCTTAACAATGACAGGAAATAACGTGAGCAGGCACATATGATATTTAAATACGGCTGCGCGAATGGTAATGGACGCGAGGCTGCACGGCTGTATCAGATTGCGTTTCTAGACCGAAGGCAACCGAGTCATCCAACATTTCCTGCTGTTTATCATCGCGTTGCTGAGACAGGATCCGTGGCATCACAAACTATGGATCGAGAAAGACCAAAATCCACTCGATCGCCTGACCACGAAGAACACATTCTGCAGGTTGTCGGATACGATCCAGGTATCAGCAGACGTCAAGTGACCCTAGCATGTCGAACATCTCATAGTACCGCATGAAGGCATCTGCAACTTGGGGTGGTGAGGTCTTTCGCCTTCTGCTCACTTGCCACGGGAGAAATTTTGCCGATGGTTTATTGCACAAACTGCCGATATGTTGTTTGTCTCTTCAGGCTTGTTTACGGATGAAGCAACATTTGGAAGAGATGGAATAACAAAATTACACAACCAATATTTGTCGGCGGATCGGAATCCTCATCGTACAATATAGGCTAAACACCAGCATCAGTTTACGATTAACGTGAGGGACTGTCTGGTAGGTCCATATGTTCTCCCAGTGCATCTTACAGGAGATGTCTACATGGACTTTATTTCGGATACACTTCCAGATCTACTAAAGAAGGCATCTCTGCTAATACGGAGACGCATGAAGTTCATGCATGATGGGTATCCATCACAGTTTAGTCACATTGTTCGCGATGCACTGATATCTAACATGAAAGCTGGATAGGTAGGGGAGGACCAGTTCCATGGCCTACACGTTCCTCCAACCTTAATATTTTGGATTTTTATCTGTGGTACCATCTAAAATAATTAGTTTATGCATCAGACAATAATTCAGTGATGTTTCATCTACGTGTCATGGGGGCCTACGAAACCATTCAACACCGTGGGCCTGTGTATTTGAAAGGGTCCGCCAGTCATTGATCCAACGGATGCACGCGCGTGTAGAAGTAAGCGGAGGATATTTTGAACGTTTGTTATGAGTTGCTCTGTACAACGATGGCCTTTTGGACATATGTTTATACGGACATTTTAACTGGTTTTAGTGTCAAGGACATGCCCCAAAGTTTCTAAAAGTATTTTTGATACACACAGTATATATATATATATATATATATATATATATATATATATATATATATATGAAAAAGTGTAAAAAGTTTTCGTGTGACACGTTTCCTCCTTTAGGATTTGTAAGTTTTTGTTTTTGTTTTTTATGTTAATACCACTACATGTACACGAAGGAGGAAAGCTGAGAATTTTCGTGCGCTTGTGTAGAGAGAATCCAATCATGGCTGTCAGACAATTTCTGCGACCACATCAACCCTTACGTCTGCCACCTAACTCGGAAATCCCCTTGATTATTATGTGTGGGGCGCAGTTGAGCGAGAGATCAACAAAACGCTTTGTAAAACCAAAGATGGACTAAAGGCAAGGATTATGGCAGCATTCACAAACTTAAACAAAGAGACCGTTCAAAAGCGTTGCAGGAAATTCCGAAGTCGCCTGGAGGCCGTGGTTTAAGTTCATGGCGATTTTATGGAAGAAATTTACTCTTTAGTATTTCAAGATTTTTTGTGTAATTTTGGTAAATGTATCTGTTAAAATGTGATGTCAGTGTTATTTTTATTTTTGCGTAATTTAGACGACAATTTATCCATCGCACCCTGTACATTTTATCAACATCTCTACATTTTTCAGACTCTAACTGCACCGCCACTGGTGACAGAGAACAATGTGTCTGTTAATGCTTACCTGAAAAAATGCTGGTTAGTAAGAAATGGGTGTAAGTTTAACAATATCCAATCAGCATTTTTTTTTTTTTTTTTTTTTTTTTTTTTTTTGCGTTCAAACATTATGATGAGCGAGTAGCATAGCGGATATCAGCGAGCCGAGTTCAAATTCTGACGGAGTTCATTACGTTTATTTTCGTGCAAATACCTGTGAGAAAGGTGTGAATCCATCTCTTCTCACCCTAACTATAGGTTAAATAGAAGACTGTGCTGTCTATCTTTGGTTGACAACGTCTCTCGGAAGTGGACAACTGAAGATGGATGGCCTCGTTCAGGCTATTTTTCGCTAGACACACCCACATGTAGTGCCCTCAACGATCCTCAGATTACGCGACACGTGATCGCAGCAAGTATTATACAGTTAGTATGTACGTAAGACCGTTAAGAAATTGTAAAATCTCCTTGAAAACACATGGCCAGGTTCGTGAAAAACCTACTGAGAAACGAAATTACGATCAATGACTTGCGAGGCTAACAATCTTTCTCCGACAGCTGTTATTTCAGTCAAAAGAACTTGGGGTGGGGTTGTTTTTAGTTGTTTTTTAGCAGCATATCAGTTTCTGAGTTACTTAATGCCGAGATCTAAATATTGTGTACGCTTTCTTTTTTAAAGATAATAATGTTTTTAATGATACAAGTCTTACTAATTAACCCATAGCTAGGGGAAGAAGAGGTGAATTCATATCTTTTCCGGGGTTATTTTCGCGTAAGTAGAAATAACGAACCCGATTGAAATTGAAACTCGACTCTCCGATGAACAATTCCAGGCCGTTATCCATTACACCACCCGCATAACCGACCTTACGGCACCTGGTATTTCCATGCGGATACTCATCTAGGTGCTGACCAGGCTCAACGTTGCTTAACTTCAGTGATCGTAGGGGAACTGGTGTTTCAACGTGATGTGGCCGTCAGCCTGTATACAACTTTTGAAAGTACGTACAAGAAAATGTAATGTTTTTCTCTTCACTTTTCCCTTTGTATCTGAAAAAAGATTTACACAAATCTGGGCTCGATTTACTTAGTAGAAAACATGTCTATCTGTTTCAGTTTATTTTAAGATCATTAGCATGTAGTCGATAAACATGGTAACTTGTCAGGAAATTGCTTGAAACAGTGAAGGTGATCCAGCTGAGTAAATTAAAAAATATATACATGGATACTGAAAGGTTTTCTTTCTTTTTCTTTCTTTCTCTTACGCACAATTTCTTTGTGGATTGTAGATTTAATGCGCTTATTTCTCGTAGGCAAAAGATAGAATCAGTAAAATAGAAAAAATTGGATGAAACTTTCAACAAATCGCCTACAGTTAATGTTAATCTTTAAAGTATTTTCTTTATATATAAATTTATTGTATATGTGTACTGCCATTGATGTTGGTCAAAGATGTTTTTTATTTACCATTTCTATTCTTGAAATCAGCTTCTTTCACGTTGCGCGGCCGAGTGTTTAGAATGTTAGCGTTCTGACCAAAAGTACTGGGTTCAGATTTCATTTTGATCGCCTATGTCCTGAAGGGACGCAGCCCATAGAAGCGCTTTATTTCTAATTAAATTTTTCTGTTTCTTAAATTTATGGTTAGTTTCTGGAAGGCATTTTTTGCTATTCCTATGTGTCTTCGGATTTCTGTGTCAATTTTCTTTTTGTGTGTGTGTAGGTGTGTTAATTTAATTTTTTTCTGTTCATTTAATTATTTATTTGAGATGAATCTTGAATTCAAAAAATTAATCAGTTATCATTATAGTGAGCAGATTTTAGTTTTTTTTTTTTTTTTCGGTCTTTTTTTTTGGGGGGGGGTGCTATTCTTCTTCCAGACATCGGCGATCATGACTCTCCGCAACTTTCTATTTTGTGTGACACTTAGTAGGTTTTTTTTACCTTTGCTAAAGCCCTGCTTCGCCATAGATTCACACAAACTGCAGGTAAGTGGCTCTACGTCTTTCCCTATCTCATTTATACTCAATATTCCCTGTGAGGGTTAAGTTTTCCGAGCCTTCTTTCCTCATTGTCGAAGGAATTTCAGCTGTTTCCCTGATTTTGAGTATGTGCTCTTTCTGTTGCCATTTTCTTTAATACTTTCTTGTTACTCGTTCCGTCCATAGAATTTTCAGTATCCTTCTGTAGAACGACATTTCTTCTGCTTGTAGTTTTTTTTGTTGTTGTTTTTCCTTTTCTCGCCCATGGGGAGATTGTCCAACATTCACTACCATATAGGAGGATTGATATCACATAGTATTACAGCACTTTTTCCTTGTTTCTAACGAAATTTTCCGTTTCTCAGCACCTTGCTTAACTTTTGGAATGCCTCTTTCACTAGTCCAATGCGTGTTCAGATCTGTGGGGTCACACTTTCAATCCTCTATGAAAACTCTTCCCAGATATTTGAACTTCTGCACCTGCTTCATGTTTATATCTGAAATTCGTAACTCACATCTCTGTCTTTTTCTCTTGTTTGTAACCATACTTTCTGTCTTCTGACAGTTGATGATTAGCCTTTTTTTTTTTTTTTTTTTTTCTTTTTTTTTTTCTTCTTTTTTTTTTTCTTCTTTTTTTTTTTTCGCTTTCTTCTATCACTTTGTCTTGGAGGTCCTGTCGTTTCTTTCCGAGTCGGTGTTATCATTACACAACAAAAAGAACACGGCATAGCAAAATTTCTGTCAATGACCATATTATTAAAATATTCTAATTTCCACATGCAACTTCCAATACAATTTGCAGCTTAATAAGACTATTTTGAGGTCTTAATTCACGCTGCTTTCAATAACTATGATCCGAGTCTTTGTCACAAAAGCTAAAAAATAAAATAATATCAATATTGAAACTAGAACCTCCTATGCCCTTTCATCGTGTTGACAATTATGGGTTTCCACAACTTTTTATCTTTTAGATTTAATTACTCTATTTTTTCTAAGTATAAAAATGTTTTAAAAACAGAAAAATTTAATTAGAAACAAATAGTGTTGAACTGCTATATAATATCACTCCTCCTATATGATAGTGAATGCTCACGGATGAAGGGAAATCTTGAGGCACCAGAGATGTGGTTTTCCAGAATTATTTACTGGACTGGTCATGTAAGCAACAAGGAAGTATTAAAGAAAATAGAAGTAAAAAGACATACTTAGAATCAGAGAGAGATTAAATTTCTCAGACATATAATGAGAGAGAAGACATGGAGAATCTGACAATCACAGGATATTTTGAAGTCAAGAGGGAAACCATGAGAAACTTAGTTAACGAGCTTGTGTAAATGGGTGGCAAAAGGAGACAGTGATAGTAAAAAGACAAACATTACTAATAACTACAAAATATAGGAAGTTGTGCAGAGCCATAATCGCTCACACCCTGAAAGAGACTTAGCACATAGATTCTCGTAATGTATAAACAATTGACATAAATATATTTCCACTTTTAATAAAAAGATAAAATATATTTGTGAGTTGCTTATATATTGTCTTGCAAAACCAAAACAGTAACCTTATTGGATCAATTTTTTTTTGCTCCAAGATAGTCATTGTTTTTACCATATATGGACTTTCTTCTTACTGGGTGCCACCTACTTTCGACCTTGTGCCACATCTAAGCTATGCTTGGAAAAATCACTATATGGACTGTCTTGAATCCTGATCTGATTTACTATAAAAGTAAAATGAATCAGACCATTTCAGAGGCATGATGTTTCTTCATAGACACCAGAGTAGTGACAAAAAGTGATGATAAAGATTTAAATATTGTTTTAAGCTGCAATAGACATGAAGATATGGGGAGCCATGACTCTCCACATCCTGAAGGGAAATGTTACAGGAGACATAAACATTGCCACCTTTTTAAAATAAGTACAAGCAGAGGGCTCTGCAAGTAGCATAAATTTTTGGAGGCAAAGTGAAACCGGCAAGCTCAGTATAAATTCCAATCTCAGTTGCTACATTCACTTTTGCACTATTTGGGAAAGACAGGAATCTAATTTTTCTCTCCCCTCCCCTATGGCTAAATAACAAGATAGACTAGGTTCTCTAACACTGGGTGGCAGCAAGTAAAATTGAAATGAAATGCAACAGGAAGCCACTACACTATCTTACCCAGTGGCTCAGAACAATTCACAAATAATAAAGTAAAAGGGATCTATAAAAGGACATTAAATTTTTAAAAAGTTTATTACCAAAGCAGGAAAACTCTTATTTTCAATACAGCATGAATAGTTATAGTCAATAGTGTTGATGTGTGTCAACCATCTCGACAGTTATCTTCCACGAATCTTTATTTTCATTGTCTACTTCATTATTTACAAATATCTTCAATCACCATTTCATTAAGAGTGGTAGAAAATCCAAAACAGAAAATCTCTTTTCACATATTTTGTCACCTATTCTGGAAAAATCAGTTCTTTCATTAACAAATCAATCTAATAAAGGAAACGTTTCAATTGAAGTTGACTCCCTGGCATGATGGGGTATAATATCAACAAACTTAAAATTTAATGCAAAATTTATTTAGAATACAGACCAGAGTCTTTGAAGGCTAAATTGCATGTAAAGTCCACAGTTCGAAAGTTAGGTTTGCATGTCTGGTGAAAATGTTGAACAGTAACTGGTCAAGTCCAGTGGTGAACCTTCCGTAGTATTTTAACCAAAGTACGAAGTAGGTTATTTGAAGTCTGGACAATATAGCCAAAGAGAATGAAGTTTCACTTAAATGTCTGGTGCTGACATTGTGTAGTTGCTGGTCAAGTCCAATGGTGAACCTTCTGTAGTATTTTAACCAAGGTAATGGAGCAGGTTGTTTGAATCTGGACAATATGCATGCAGCAATTTCCTAAACCAGGTGAGTTGGGGGAGGGAAAGCTAGGACCATGGTGTAGCCAGAATTTAAGGGCTGTTGTAAGCAGGTCCATTAACACAGATCAACCAAGTAAGTTAAGTCAAGATAGAGGAACTGGATGTAGGGACCAATGAGTAGCCAGAAGTTTAGGGCTGTTGTAATGCAGATCAACCAAGTGAGTTAGGTTGAGGTAAGGGTGGGGAGGTAATGAAGGCCAGGAATGCCAGAAGTAAGATTCCAGAAGATAAGGGTCCATCATAGCTGGAATTAATGGTCTATGGTAGTAGCAAAGACAAGAATGTCAGAAGTAAGGGTCTGTGATATGCAGAAATGTGGAAGGGCAAGAGTACCAGAACTAAGAAAGGATAGGAAAGCTCAAGTAGCGTCCAGTTGCCAGATAAAAAAATGGGAATGTAACTCAATACATAACCTGTCCAAGTGCCCTGGCCTCTTCTCATTCTCTCTGCCTTGGGTTCAGTGAGAAGTTGCCAGGTTATATGGAAAGGGAATGTAACCATTAACTGATTCTGCAAAGTACTAAAAAATCTCAAGAAAAATAAATACAAAATATATAAGCATAAAAATGTTCACAAAGTGTATTATGACTAAGTTTGTAAGTCTGAAAGAACTACGTCATCAAGTTTTTCATGAAACTAAATGAACATAAATTGCAGGGTGTGCAGCAGCACAATGGTCAATGTCATGAAGACATAACATAAGCCCTAAGTTATGTGGGTGAAGTAGCAAGGGCTATGATAAAATCAACACGATCTTGCATGTCTGGCAAGAACCCTAATAAGAAAAGATTTTAAACTTCATCGGGAGTATGACAAGAAGGAAATGAGAGCCCCAGTCTATTTAAATTTTTCCTGAACTTTATAAACACAGATGTGAAGAGATGGGCATTGACCATTTAAGCATTCCATACCACATCCCAGATGAATTTACCAGTAGAAGACAATGATCCTGCTTTCTCTCCCAAGGCAAATGTACTGATAATGAGGGTGGCTATATACTAATGATATAGGTATTCATAGTTGAGAAAAGTATGACCTTGAAGAAAAAAATCAACATCCTCTACCAAGTGTTCTAAGAAATATGATCCAAGATAAACCAGAAACTAGGATCTGTAATTGGAATGAAAGCAGTGATGGCATACCCTGAATCCATCATAAAAAATTCAAGATATGGAATTTCTAAATACCAAACACTTCAAAGAACTCGGTGTATGGATCAGTTATAAAAAAAATTTAGTATAAGTGAAAAGAAAATTGAATAAGTGGTGCCATAGGTAGTTTTGCTCAACACAGCAAATTGCTATTATACCAAAATATCAATCTGAAAACTAGGGTCATGTTCTTAAATAGTCTCATCAGGTCAAGACTTTCATATTGATATCATACATTGCATAAAACCTATTCAGAATTAATTAAACTCTCAGCTGTATGCAAACACCTTCTAATATCAATGTCTAATAATGGTTTTAAGCAAGTGAAGCTTGAGGGTTTTGGCAAAGATCATCCTTCTTTGAACATTGTAGACTAGTGCTACAGAATCACAAAGAACTATACCAAATGACAGAAGCCACATCACTTGAGGACTACCAACAGCAGCAACAACTAAAATGTACATGTTAATCAAAGAAAAACTAATGAAATAATCAAAATGTTTACATTCCACACAATTTCAAATAAAATGTTTTACTGGAAAGAATAACAGCTACTGGGCATTAAAAAAAACTATTTTCTTGAAAAATTGTTATAAGAAAAAGATTTTATAAATTTTAACCAAAAATAGTGCAAGCTGTTTGGTCAATGAATGCCAAATGTTTCCTTGTAAGGAAATGGCTGATGTTGCTATTAACTTCATCACTGTCTTCAAAATTATCCCAGCTCATTATTCAAATACCTGTAAGATTTAAAAAGACCATAGATAAAAAGTTTTTATAAGACTTCTTTTTAATCACTTGGAAGTTTCAAATTAATATCACAGGCTTTCATTATAGTCAGTTATTTTCACGTAAGAACGATTGATATAAATTTTGAAAGTTCATGATAGAATGAATTAGCTTGTATTTATGAATTGTAAATATGAGCATTTGAAAATAAAATCTGAAAACTATATTCAAATTATGGTCTTGGCTACTGATATAGCTGATGCAATTTCTTTTGGAAAAGGCATGAACACATCTTTCCTTGTACAATATAGCCTTCTTCATCAGACATTTTTAATGGCATACAGCTATGAAAAGCAGAGAAGAGTGATTAAAAAAAATACCAGGCAGGTCTCTTTTAATCAAATTCAATATATATTTATCTGATATCCTATTGGTGTTTGTTTAAACTGACACTTTCTTTCTTTTTTCCATATATTGTGACAATTTCAACAAAGTTTCTATTTGCCTGATTTCAGATGAAAAATTTATAAGATTACAGTTTATAATTATAATTTAGATAAATAGAAAAAAGAAATTTTAAACTGACACCAGTAAGATAAGGATTAATATGCCTACTGTGAGTGAACTGGCTATGGTGACAGTTTACCTAATAACATGTGGGCCTCCTATATCAAATGAAAATACAATAAAGAAGCAAATACAACAACTGTTTTAGTAATAAAAAGGAATAAGAACATTTTATAATCATTTGCACACTATCGGTTACTCAAGTCCAATGCAAGAGGGAGATTTTCAAAGCTAAAGATCATAAAGACAAGGTTAAGAAATTTGCTGCCTGAGGAGAATTTGGAATCATACATATTGTTATCAATTGAAAAAGGAATTGTTAGATGAATTGGATGCAGAAGCAATTATTGGCAAATTCTTACAATCATCTAATGAACACAAACAATTGCTCTTAATATAGTAGACTGCATGCAATGCTCTATTGTGCTTTTTTTCTTCTTTTTTTAATCAATTCACCCCAAGCAAGGTGATAATGCCACTAAGATGCAAGTGTTACTAGGAGTAAAAGAGAAGGGACTGGAAACCCAACCCTAAACAGGAAATAAGGGGTAAACCCCTACTGCTTTTGTACTCTCTGTTAATGTATAAATTGTGCAGCAAACTATTTAAGATATCATGCGATTACTTAAAATAAAACAAAATTGTTGTGATCTAGAAAAGGTTACTGAATAAGGAATAACGAAAACGGAGATTGAAAATGAAATGGTAATCTTTATAACATCAACGAAATCCAATAGTTGCCAGTGGCATGAAGTAGGTAAACCACTGCGAGGGGTGGACTAATTAGACAGCATATTACCCCCCCCACACACACACACACACACTTACAATAGTGTCCAACGTATTTATGAGGATTGGGACATACCCATTAATGTTCATATGTGCGGTATATGACAAAAATAAAGTATTCAATTCTATATTTATATTTGGTATCTACTGCCAGTAATACATGCAGTAAATGTAGACTGTAATTACTAAGAAATACATATTTTTTCCACAAAAATTAAGCATTCAAATTTTCCCTATGAAATGATAAAACAGTTTTTAATTTTTATTTTTCCTTTTCTTATTTTTCCTTTTTCAAAGCTCTACACAAATGTGTTGTTGAGTCTAACAACACAAAAATTATATTGTTTCACTATTTTCATGGATCTTAAAATTTTGGCCAGCAGTGTAGATAAAGACATTGATAAAAATTTATTGATACAATTTAGATCACAATGGTGACACTTTGTAGAACAAATGTAAGAAAATTATATGAACAGTAATCATAATTATATACACTTTTACAGAACTCAAACTTAAAAATAGCATCCCCATAAATAAATGATAATATTGCCATGAGGCTTAAAATGTCCAAAATGGGAGAAAGTGATGTCACATTCAGTAATCAGTTGCTTGATTTTAATGAGACATGTTTTTTGTTTCTATTTCCATTTAGATTTTTACAAATAAAGTCTATTCTTCATCATTTCTTTTCTTTTTCCTCTTACTCTCTATTTGATACAAAATGTCACAAACCTCTCCCTGCTCTATCACTGTTTCCATGGAAAGTGTTCAGGCAAACTGCATTCTTAAGTTACACCAGTTTTAACCTTCATTGCTAAGATCCACCATGCCACAAACATTGTAATGGACTGCCCTCATTACTTTCATATTCCATATGTGAGACATAAGTTACACTCAAGCAGCTTCTTTTTTTTCTTTTTTCTTTCTTTTTTTTTTTTTAAATTTTCGCCCCAAGCAAGGCAGGAGTGCCACTAGAATACAAGGTGTTACAGAAAGTGGAAGCAAGAGTAAAGAGGGGTGAAAGAGGAAAGGATGAAGAGAAGGACAAGGAATCTGGAGATGTCGATTGACATTACATTTGAATAGTTGGAGTTTATAGCTTCCCACAAACCACTGCTTTGTGGAACCAACTCCAAAGAGGATGCTTCTCTGATCACTACAATCATAATCTATTCAATCTACAGTTCCCCACAAATCTTCAATAAACTTTGCCTCTTACTCTGTAAACTTCTAACTTGAGTGGCTTTTGTGCCTTGTATAGGGTGAGCATCATTGTAAATAAACAAAAAAAAAAGAGCTTTATCGCTATATAGATCTGTGCATGTTCCAGTAATATCATGTTCTTAAAATATAATTAAAATATTTTCATTTCATTAATTTTTTTTCATTTGAATCTAGTAAACCTACTTTCATGTTTTTTTTTTTCTCTCTTTTAGTCTACATCTGCACCCTCATAAGGATTTTACCTTTCTATCAGCTTTTATGTGACAAACTCCAAAATTCTTTGAGAAGGTAAGTGTGATACATAAAGAATTTTATAAGAGATTAAATCATAACACTCAATTTTGAATAACATTTTTCTTAATTTCTGATAACATTAAAAACTTTTTGATCTAATCATACTTTTTATTTTAAAAAGAAAAAGAAAGCTTACTTCTTTATTGAGTTTTTCAGATACTACATGTCTGAAATAATTTTATTCTGGTTTATGTATTTTGAAACTAGAAAATGAATTTAATTCTTATTTGCATGCATTGATTCGATTTGTTGCAATTTGAAATATGAAACAATATAAATAAGAAAACATATAGAATTATGGAAAAATTTTAAGACTAGCAAATTACAGTAAAAGCCATTTATTATAATCGAAGATAATTTTACCAAATGGTTATCAAAATCAGTTGCTCCCTCAAAAAATTATTTAAAATGCACTGAACTTTACAAAAATTAACAATTTCAAGTCATCAACTTTTGAAATGATTTTTTTTAATGAATTTCTTAATAACAAAATATTTAATAAAAATGAATTTATGACTATATAAAATTCAGTATTCCATTTTTGCTTTGAAACAAAAACATATTCAACCATTTACTAATATGAAACAATCTTACCTGGATTAATTAAATTTATGGCTATAGTCAAACAATACCGAGAATTTGATTTCTTTATTTCTTATTATTTCTTCTTATTATTATTTCTACTTTCTTCTTTTCTTTCTTTATTTCTTCTTCTTATTTCTTCTTTCTTCTTTTTTTCTTTTTCTTTATTTCTTATTTCTTCTTTTTCTTTATTTCTTATTTCTTCTTTTTCTTTATTTCTTATTTCTTCTTTTTCTTTATTTCTTATTTCTTCTTTTTCTTTATTTCTTATTTCTTCTTTTTCTTTATTTCTTATTTCTTCTTATTATTTCTACTTTCTTCTTTTCTTTCTTTATTTCTCCTTCTTTTCTTTATTTCTTATTTCTTATTATTTCTACTTTCTTCTTTTCTTTCTTTATTTCTTCTTATTATTTCTTCTTTCTTCTTTTTCTTTATTTCTTATTTCTTATTTCTTTTCTTCTTTTTCTTTATTTCTTCTTTTTTCTTCCTTCTTTATTTCTACTTTTTAATTTATTCAAAGAATTTAATTTGTATAACTTATATTGTTTGATAGTCACTTAAAGTATAGAGCTGCCAATCACCATACAGTGTTGATTCCTATGTCCACACTCTTTATATCAACAAATGCTTTATGACAAATATTGAGCATCCTTCCCTCATATAGCAAATGTTAAAGTATATATATATTGACCAAAACATGACAAAATCTGGTACTACACAAAATCGCAAAAGTATATTCTGAACTTTAAATAAGTGACACATAACAGTTGTGCAACCTAGATATAATTTAGCAGTCAGAGAGGAACTTACTACACATTCTTGAATGTTTGCCCACTATGGTAACAATAATATTAGCTATTCATTGATGAAGCAACCAATACAACCGTTGACTGAAATGCGTAAAATTTTTCTCTTCAAACAATTTTTCAGTAAAATAAGTTTTTCAAGTCTAGCAGCTGTTATCACTGTTTCTTGAATTGATGGGGATTTCCTTCCTAACTTTTTATTTGAAGTTGTGTGGAATGTCCACATTTTGATTATGCCATTATTTTCTCTTCATGTAACATGTACTATCCATAGCTGTTGGTAGTTCTCAAGTGATGTGGTTTCTATCATTTGGTACTGTTCTTTAATTTTTATTCTGTAGCACCAGTCCACAATATTCAAAGAAGGATGATCTTTTCCAAGATCCACATGGCCCAAAGCCATTTGTAAACATTGATCTGAGAAAGTGTTTGTATACATGACAGTTCTGAATGTGTTTGGTGCCATGCATGACATCCATTTAAATGTTTTGATCTGACAAGGCTATTTAAGAACATTACTCTAGTTTTCAGGTTGACAGTGAGGTGCCACTGTGGATTGTTGCATTTGTAACGGCCAAGGGAGTAGCTTCTTCCTAACACATAGCAAAATATTACATCACCCACATCTGTTAGTACCACCTTCTACAGTTAAAATTTAACTTCCTGAAAATTCACACAGTTCTCAAATCTAAACTTATCACTGGAACACCATGGACAAGATAATGAACACTATGATTCATCTAATAGCAATCCTGAAAGAAGCCATTGCAGAGTGGGGATTTGACCTGTTAATAAATGTTAGTCTCAAAAGGGAAAGAAAAAACTGATAAAGTGTAAATCCAAAATTTTTATATTCCGGAAATTGTTGAAGTGTTTTGTAAAGTTTTTTTCATCAGTTTTTTTCTGATGCAGACCATTTTCATACAACAGGTAGGTTCCTTAATGACTCCTCTTACTACTTCAACTCAGACTTTTACAAAATCTTCTAGTTAAGTTCATCTATCATCCAGTTCATGCTCCTCCCCATTTTTTTTTAATAGGAGTAGATATTTATCCCTTGTTTCCTGTTTAGGATTGGGTTTCCAGTTCTTTCTAAAAGTTTTCTTAATAATCTTTCAATTCCAGTAGCATCTTGCATCTTAGAGACATTATCACCTTCCTTGAAATGAATTGATTAAAAACAAAAGAAAAAAGTGTTTCTGATTGAAAAGGGAGTATTTTGAAAAAGTCTAAAACACTTTGTTAATATTCAATGTCTGGATTACTTTCTAGACAGACTTTTTAGAATTTACACGAGAATGAATTTAGAGCTAGTTAAAGGATTAGGTAAAGGTTTGACATAAATTATACTGATTATTTTTTAGATCCCTTCCAAATAAGGGATAAAGTAACTATTGTAATTGTTTGCTTGTTTAATTTAATGGTCAACTCTTAAAAGTCTGGCCATATTTGCTTATTGCTGATATCAGAAATTATTTTTTAAATTTTAGTGAGTTCAAGTTTTTATATGCAATTGACTCTATCACTTCCCACATTTGTGATTCAAATGTTCTCTAGTGAGAAATATATAAAAGGAAAAAGTTTTTATTCTTCTGTGTGCCATGTCCCCTCAGGACGTTCACAATTAGGACTCTACCAAATTTCTTGTTCTGTGTAGTTTTAAGTAAAGCTATCTCCCCTAATCTCCAATGTGACCATAGTTTGTTGCAAGTTATTTTTTCATTATCATGAGAAACTTGAAAGGAATCTAAAACAGAAAACTTAGATATCTGCACTATAAAAAAAAATTGGCACTAGTCCATAACAAAACCATACAGATAAAGACAGTGGATCTAAATGAACTTCCTATGAGCTGTGACCCTTCAGGATGTAGGCGATCATGGCTCTCTACAACTTCCTGCTCTTTGTAGTTCTTAATAAATTTTGTCTTTTTGTTATCTCACTTAATCTTTGTTCCACCAGACATTTACTCAAGTTTACTATTTAGGTTATTCATTTTTTTTTTCTGTCCATCTTGCCTTCAAACTGTCCTGTGAGTATCAAATTTTCCAAGCCCTCTTTCCTCATTATGTGCACTGGAAATGTCAGCTGTATCTTCCTGATGCTAAGTATAAGTGTCCTTTCTGTTTCCGTTTTCTCTAAAACTTCGTCGTTTCTCACATATTTTTTCTTTTTTTTTTTTGTAGTGAGTGTCTTTGAACTTTGGTAATTTGTAATAAAACCTGAATTGGGAAAATTTCTGTTTTGTTACAAAATATGGTACTTATGGGTTATCTGTCGTCGCTTTTAAAATTAATTTTCTAACTTTTTCACAAATACAGACGTGAAAAAATATACTATCCCAAAGTTTCATTTAGCAGTTTGAAAAAAAAAAAATTAAAAATCATTTTAAATACCACATCTAACTTTATAAAAGATCATCAATAAAGTTAGAAGGTGGCGACAGATAACAGACACGAAACGCATTTTTAAAAGTGGCGAGATAACACACAAGTACCCAAAACATTAATTATTTCAGTAAGAAAACGCTGAATGAAAAATCAAATTTAGTAATCATAGTGAAACAAGTTTCAAATTCAAGGGAGGTAATTGATCATTTCAAAGTAAATTAAGAGATTATTATTGGTAAATAAATTCTTCCTGATATAATTATATCACCAATTAAGGAATAATAAATAAAGAATATTTCATAATCTTCTAATGCTTAAAATCTTAAGCTATTCTACCAATTACGTTCTTGATTTCAATCAATGGAAATCATTTGAATTAACCAGTTTTAGTAGAACTTTATCCCTCTTTCATAAATTCTTTTTGAGTAATATGATTTGAAAGATTAATTTAATCTGATTTATATTAATGAATTAAAAAAATAAATATCTTTAATTAAGCTGAAATTGAATCGTTGGAAATATGAAAAGATATTTATTTCAATTTGACACAATTTTAAAAATAAGTTGAATATTTCGGAGAAAATGTTAGAGTTGTCTCCCTTGTAACCGTTTTCCGGCATTTTTTTTATTTTTTTCATTAGAAGTATCTATAACTTTGACGTAATTTATCTCTGATTTATTTCAGTTCTCTTAATTAATTTAGCCAAGTGATACATTGTATTTTAATTTTTGCATTAAATGTTTTTTCATAACAATCGAGAAATTCATAATGTAACAATTTGGAATATGTTGATATTTCTTGGATTAAATTTCTTTATCTTCGAGTGGCAGGCAAGGATATTTATTTAATTTATATCACACATTGATAGTACATAGCAATTTCACGAGGAAAATTACATTTTTCACTATTTTTTAAAATTCCACTTGAGAGTGAAAAGAGTGAATTGCAGCAGGTTTTAAAAACAGCCGGAAGAATCCAACTGAAGCATTTTTATGCCACACATGCAAATGACTTCATTATCAGTGTAACCCGGATATAAGAGAAACACGGATATAAGAGAGGTTTTCTCTGGTCCCAAATTAGAGCCATACCTACCTAAACAAAATAGACCAAACCCGGATATAAGAGACTTCTTCTCCGGTCCCGACAACTCTCTTATATCCGGGTTACACTGTATATAAAGTCCAAATGAGTATATGAAGTAGTGAAATTTTTATTTTTGTGGTGTGGCAAGCTTGTGTGCAAAAAATACTGAGTTGTAACAGTTTATATCGCAATAGACAGTGGCTTGATATATGTTGGTCATTAGTTTGAATTAGGAAAAGAGTGATTTACATTGGCAGGTCACTTTGACACAGCTTTAGTCATTATTGCATCTTATAATCCCAGTCTCCAAGAGTTAATCAATTTAAGCTTTATACATTAATTAATTGTACCTTAATTAAGTTTTATTTAAACAATGTATATTTTTATATACCTCAGCCCAAAATATAGCTTTTTTTTCAAAATTTGCTTGCAAATAAAGAAGATTTAATAAAACTAGGAAATTATCTAAATCTTTGTGGAAGTGAATTCCTTTTCTTTTTTCATATTTTTTTATATGAAGTTTTCTACTTAATGGCAGTATTTTATACGAGCAACATATTCCTCCAAGGATAAAGATTTTTATATTTTCTGCTACATAAATTTGATGTCATTAATCGGGGAAAATTTAACCAGATATTACTATTTATTTCATTTTCCCTTTCTCTTCCTTTATGTTCATTAATTTGGAAAAGTTGGCCACATGGTACTGTTTCCATTCTTTTTTTCTTTTTTTTCTTTTTTTTTTTTTTTACTCTCTCTTCCTTAATGTTGAGTAATTGTGAAAAGTTAGCCACGTGGGACTATTTCTTTTTTTCCTCTCTCTCTCTCTCTCTATGTTCATTAATTGGGAAAGTTTAGTTTTAGTTTTTCTTTTTTTTCTCTCTCTCTCTCTCTTCTATGTTCATTAAACATTATTGTTACAAAATGCTATCTTAGAAAATCTGAAAGAATTAAAAATGTGATGACGTTGAACATATAAAGGAGGTAACTCTGGAAACAGCAACGGGAGATAACTCCACAATCTTTTTCGTGAGTAATTCTAGCAAGGTACAGTTTAAATATTATAAAAAAGAAGCCGTGGGTGCAACATGATAGCCAAAGTATTGAGCGAGCTTGGCATTGAGAAAGAGAATATTAAAATTTTCTGGGTATTCATTTTTCTAAAGAATGTGACGACATCATTATAGTGATTTCTAAAGTTAGAAAAAAAAATTTAAATTGTATGTACAATTATTTGTCTGTAAAGCTTGCATTAATTTCTCACATCAGGATAATACTTTATTTCCAGTTAACAGTGTTCACCCCGTGTATTTAGCAGCTCGGTATATTTGAAACTTTTTACCAACACTGATTGGGTAATAGCAGTTTAATTGTGATATAACACTTGCATAATAAAAACTGACACGGAATACATGTTAAAGAAGAAAAAAACCCTGTTAGCATTCATTTTACAGTATTTGTTAATTAACACTTTTCTGAAAGTCTATAAAACAACTAAAATCAGTTTATTAAAAAACTTAGACGTTCAACACAACAACCTTCCATATGAACTCTTAATTATTGTATTTTTAACTTTTAAGATGTATCAAATTTTATGTTTACATGCAAAATATATTTTTCATTCATTTTTTACAAGGTCAAAAATTGGTGTATATTGGGGTAAGGACGTTATCAGAAGATGAACCTGTAAACCTACAAAACACGAAAAACCGCAATAAACCCAATAATATCATATATCGCTGACAAGGGTAAATCAAAAACGAAATAAGTATAAACCGCACAAGGTTCTCTTCAACCTTCGATTTTTAACCAATCATACCCCGTCGCTTCTCAGCACCTGCTCGAATCCGAGCATCGTGATTGTCATCCTATCTCTTTATTCCCTCCCCACCCCAACTCTGATGGCGGTGGCGGAGATGTCTGTAAAAAGACCCAGCCTACTCCTGAAGAGTTGTGAGCAGGTGTCACAGAAAAGTGTTGGCTGGGTAAGTCGGCCCTCGTGGCGGCATGTCGCAGATCCTTTTCATGTTGACGGTTGAACTCGAAATTCTCGACCGCCTCCCCACCCCCACTTGGATGGTCCTACGCCAAGAACGGCCGATTTGCAGCAACAGTTTCCCAGATCTCAGGGTTGTTAACCAATCATAATCAACAGTTGATTGTTATTCTCTTATGCATTTTATTTCAAAGAACAAGTCACCACCCTGAAAATTCAGAAAATCATTTTTGAACAATACAGTCGGAGATTCTTTAACTCCCCTCACCCATTTCTTCAAATTCTACAAGAAGCTCTAACAGTTTGGCGGCTCCAGTTTATCAATACTTGTATCTGCCAGTATCTGTCTATATTTCTGAGATGAGGTATTATGTACACTATCTACATTATTCGGACTATTGTCCTCATCTTTGTTACCATATTTATTACATTTCGGCCCTTCAGTATCTGTCTATATTTCTAAGATGAGGTATTATGTACACTATTTACATTATTCGGACTATTGTCCTCATCTTTGTCGCCATATTTATTACAAAGTTTCGGCCGTTGTGCGCTCCGGCCTTCTTCGGGTGGTTGGAATGTTGAACTGAACCCTTTATTTCGCTCACTGTTCTAGTTCCACGTGCCATGTTTAATGGATGTCAATTATCAGTTATCTCCTGTTAATTCCCCTCCGAAAGTTCTCCAATGCCAAGGACACATGGCACAGTGGATAAAGGCGTTAGTTAGATCCAGTGACAGAACCTAAAGAGTGTGAGTTCAATACCCGGTTAAGGCATACATAAAAAAGATACAGAGAACGGGGAACAAGCTCAGGGTGTCAGATGTCGATTGACATTACACTTGAATATTTGAAGATTATAGTCATCGGAGAAGCAAGAAAGGGGAAGGGAGTTCCACAGACGGGAAGTGTGGAAGATGAAGCTTTTTGAGTAGAAGAGACGGTTGCATTTAACTGTTTTGACAGTGAAAGTGTGGAACAGAGATGCCAGCCTGGTAGGTCACTTAAATTAATGTAGTCCAGGAACCAGCGAAAGTAGCTCGTCGGAACTGTTGACATGAAATAACCTTTGGGTTAAAGGTCTTTTTTTATTAAAAAAAATATATATACTTTAATAATTTATAGGCATTTGGGATATACTATATTCCAGGTGGAATATAGTATATTGGATGTGTAGGTGGTGTAATAGTTATTAACTCAGAATGAGAAATTAACAAACAGGGTTCAAATTCCAGTTAAATTTGTTATATTAACTTTCATACAAATACTTTTTGGGAAAGGTATGGTGATTAAATGTGGCACAAGGCCGAATGTTTGGGGTACCCAGTGAGGATCGAACTCACTACTCAGTTGTAATTGTTCTAAGACAAGCTTGCTAACCATTACATCACATCGAGGAGCCCCTTTTGGGAAAGGTATGAACCCATCTCTTCTTCCCTCAGTCATGGGTTAAACAGCAGTGCAGATTGGGTTCTCTAGCAACCAATCTGTGAGAAGGACAACTCTGAATTTAAAACGGAGGCATATAGCCATGTTGGAAACATACGCTGCCTTTAAAATGATCAGAGTTCGCAATTACTCTTTGATGCTGACTACAGCTCATTCCCATATACTTACCAACAAACTTGGTATTAGTAGAAAATAGATCAAAATTAAAACCAATTGTTTTATTTTTATTTTTTTATTAGTTTGGAAGTTAGAACATTTGAAACATGCTCAAATACTTGCAAACCCTAATTTAATTTGCATCCACAAAATACATTTTTCCAAACTGAAGGCAAATCTTTCATTTTAGTCCTGAGATCTTTGGCAAAGTGAAAAAAATGTTTACTGCTGTAAATTCATTTCAGGCTAATAACTTAATACAGGTTGAGAATCCTTTATTCGAAATTCTTGAGACCAGAAGTGTTTCGGTTTTCAGATTTCTTCAGATTTTAGAATACAGGCCCATTTAATTTATATGGGACAGCTTGGGAATGGAATCTAAGCATAAACACGATATCCCTTTACATTTAATAACACAGCTTACATTATATATATATATATATATATATATATATATATATATATATATATATATATAAAGAAATATAGTCTTAAGGTGTGCTATATTTATGGAATAAAGTGCTCAATATCAGAGATAGAGCGTGTGTAAATATAAAAGTGAACATAGAAGTCAACACTTAGAGGCGACAGTCTGTTTCATGCTATATGCAATCGTCAGGCCTGACGATTGCATATAGCATGAAACAGACTGTCGCCTCTAAGTGTTGACTTCTATGTTCACTTTTATATATATATATATATCTCCTGAAGGTCGTTTTATTTAAATAACATACACCCCGAAAGTAGTTCTATATAAAATTTAATAAATTTTGTGTATATACAGATACAGGTAATAACGCTAGTCATGTAATGCTCACACAGATTTTTTAAGTGATGAAATTAAGATTTCACGTAAAAGTAATGTTTGGTACTTTCTGTACGTTTACAAAAAATGTCATCACTACTTACATCGAATATATAAATGCAGGAGTTTTTGATATTTTGAATACCTTTACTGATCACGAAACACCTGGTAAGTAAGCCACAAATGAAGGCGTTTCTATGACGATCGCTAACAAAAAAAACTGGCGCCAACGGAGACTAAGTAGCTAGTGTAGAGAACCACCACTCGGGTCAGGTTCAACAGCTGCACATTACCTAGGAACCCTGCCAGTGCTTTCTGAAATTTTCCATTTGTGGCAAGTCATAGCAACACCTGAAAAACTTTCGTTTTTTGGGGGTTTTCAGATTTGTGAATTTCGGATAAAGGATATTCAACCTGTAGTTCCAAGTTTGTGCAATATTTCCAATAAGTAGAGATCCATAAGTAGAGATCATAAGTAGAGATCATATTTAATTTGATTATTTGGCAAGAAAAATGTAAAATTGGTTTGCATACTGAATTGTTAATGGATTAGATGGTAACATTTTATTTTTATTTTTTTTTTTTTGTTTTTTTTTTTTTACTGGATACTTTGGAATTAAACAAACTGAGTCGAGGGTATAAAATAAATAATATATTTTTATTCGTTTTCTATAGCGCCCTTTGATATTCGGTATAGCAAAATGTTCGTTTACCAGGCAGATATTGGTAGTATGCTTAGAGAAATTCCGGAGGTGGTAATTTTGAAGTCAGACCATGATAGGAGTAGTAGTAATATTAGAAATAGGTCAGTGTCATCTACCTTGTTGTTCTCGGACCTAAGCAGGGCAGAAATATTTCTTCACGCGTCACACATGGCTGGTTTCTCCGCAGTAGCTTTCTTTTGTTCTGTCGTCCTTTTTTCTTCTGGTTCCGAGGTGTCAGCTTATAATCTTTTTAACTAGCCTCTGAGGTTCTCGTGGGAACTTTAATTTTCACCTGACATCAAATGTCTCTTTGTTTTATTTTTCTAAAGGTATTTTATTTAGCGGAGTTCCTTTCTATTTAATTTTTTTTATAACAGAAGTGTAACGAACCGTGGGTTTCTTTACGCGTTGTGATATGAACACGTGTGATCTGAAATAAATTCCACTACAAGCATGGCAGACTCAAGATGAGTCCACCCAAAAGAAATGTAAATGAAAACAACCAAGAACCGATATATTTACAAAGAGGTGTATGTATTAAACAACATAAAGGGTTTACAAAAGACAAAAGAATTAACATATGTGTGTGTGTGTGTGTGCATGAACATAAAAATAGTTCGTGCTTCAAAGTATGTTGGACGCACGTGTGTGTGTGCGTATAATGTCCATGGCATCTTCCCACAAGTGGGAAATGCATATCTCCACGAGAGACCACATTTTTCAAGTGTGTCCGCTGAAAAGTGGAAAAAGAAAGAACGAAGTATTCTCAAGTATTTATAGTTTAGTGATAGCGGCCCCCTAGGAAAACTTGGCACAATAAGGAAATTAAGGAGGAGTTAACTCCGACAGAAGTTATGCATGGAGCGTAATTTGGTAGTTTTCAATTATAAATTAGTAGGCTCTGTTCCTGCAAACTCTCGGTATTTTTCGGTCAGATTTAGTCTTTTTCCTCTTTTTATCTTAGGGTTGCCTTCTCGTTAAGTGAGAGAGAAGTATAAAACGAGATGTTCAGAGAAAGTGAGAGATAAGGGTTTTACTTTTAAAGGAAAGCACAAGTGCCTTATTTTTATATTAATTCTTTTTATTTTCTATTTATATATTTTATTTTTTACCGGGACTCACTAAAGTTACTTTAGTGATAAGTGATGACTTTAGCAGAAAGATTTTACATTTTGAGTATTTTACTGTCACAGTAAAATACTCAAAATATAAAATCTTTCTGCTAAAGTCATCACTTATCATTTGATTATTTTCATGAGTGACAATTACTAAATTATTTCTCCTATGTAAATGAATATGAAACAATGTTCTAAACATGAAAATTCATAAGTATTTTTAAACATGTGCATTGCTTGCTGTTAATTTCTTATATTTACAAAAATTACTTCTGCTATGACATCCAGGAAATATAATTGATAATGAAATACATTTTTTAATATCTTTCGGAAAACAATAAAAAGAAATGAAAATATGTTACCATGTATTCCCAAAAACTTGGGGAATAAACATACAAAATGAATCCCCTAAGCAAAGCATCAAATTTCCACTGTCACCTTGACATAGTCTCCTTCCACCATCTTTCCAGATGTAGTCTCCTTCCACTGGCACTCCAGATGTAGGCTCCTCCTTCCATCGTTACGCATAGATGTTTGCCTCCTTGCCTGTTGTTTGAATCTTGGTTTACAAAATATTCTGCTCATGAACTCCAGAAATATTCAGTGAATATAATTGCCACACAAATTGTATGAACAATTCAGAACATCTTATCTGTGGCATAGAAAACATTTGCATAAAGCTCATTTATTAATTATTCTATTTAAACTTCATTTTTAACTTCACTGTGGCGTAATGAGTACCGACTCGGATTGAAGAATTGGAGAGCCGAGTTCGAATTCCAGTCGAATCCATTATTCACTTACGTGCTAATACCCCTTGGGAAAGGTCTGAATCGTCTTCTTCTCCCGCCAGCTATGGGTAAATAGCAGGACAGACCGGGTTCTATAGCCTTGGATGGCAACTGGTCTACCACAGAAAGAAACCTACTGCGGAAAAAAATGTGCCGAAAGGTATCGAAAGATACATGATCGCCTAAGTGTGTATCACGCGTGGCACATAACTGACTGAGTAAAAAGTTTGAAGTATTTCTTGTACTTAATAAAGAGACTAATCTGACAAAATATCAATACGCAATGATTTATTGATTTTAACTTAGAATTTTTCAAAAGTGATTTGATAATCAATAGACATTTATCAGCATTCAAGGTTTTATAAATGAATTTCAGTTTTCACTTGCATTTAATAACTGCGATGATTTTCAACAAAGCGTTTATCTCCCTTTAACCATGAACATTAATATCAGGACACGTCTACCTTTTTAACTTTATAATTAAATGGGTGCTAATTTAGCATGCGGTCTGTAGCAATAGAAAAATAAAAAAATACACTATTTCAAAAATAAAAAACTAAAGAAATAAAAAAGGAAAAGATAAAAAAAAAAAAAGAAAGAAAGAAAAGAGGCTCAAAGAATACCATTCCTAAATGTCAGTGGAAAAAAGGGCTAGTCAAATGAATTATAACTGTGAACCAATCAGAAATCAAGAAAGAATTCTGGAATGAATTCCTTTGTCTCGAAAAAAAAGTGTAAGCACAGACAGACACAACCCGGCCAGGCAAACAGAGAGTCGGTTAAATTTTCGTTCGTTCTCCAATGCACTAAATTTTCTAACATCTAAAAATAGAGAATCAAAAAAGGATTACAATTATCAAGAGATACATACATACACACATACTTACAAGGACTCTTTTCTTTCTCTCTATTATGCTAATGGACTTGAGAATTTCAACACGAGAATTTTCTGATATGAACTGATCTTTTTGAATATTGTATATTTTATTTTAAGAGTGATGGATTTTTATCAGCACATGCGATATACATCTTTGTATTAATTATTTTGCATGCATTTTTAAAAGGCCAAATATTAGTGTTTATTTCGATTAAGAACATTATTCGAAGATAACTGTCGGAGTTAGCTCCTTCTTAATTCCCTAATTGTTCACTAGGGGTCTCTCTCTCCCTACACTGTAAATACTGGGCAACTTCTTGCCTCGTTCTCGTTTTCACTTCTTCATTTCAGCGAACGCATCTACAATGTAAGCTCTCTTAGAAGATAGCGTCTCCCCACTTGTGGGAAGACGCCGTGAACATTAATTCACCAAAGAACAAACACAAATGTCAATGTCTATATCCATTGTAAAATATTTGTTATATATATATATAGGTCTTGTTTGTTTTCTTTCATCTCCAGTTTGACTAAATTTGAGTCCGCCATTTTTCTTGTAGTTGGACCTTTCTAGCAGTAAATAAAAACGCAACGCAAACCACCCGGTCCTCTACATAAGCACCTGTAAACAAAACACATAACAACCCAAGTAAACCCCTAAATTGGTAACTTTCATGGGTCTACCAGGTCATTTGCAGTTTAGTGTGTAGACTACCACCACTACAAGAACTTTATACTGCGGGATAATAAAAATAAATTGAATACTGTTGAATAATGATTTAATGATACACTTAATCATACAAAGCATAATCATCGAAAATGGCTTAACAGTACATTAATGGCTATCATAGAATTGGTTGATGCTAATGATAATAGGTTGTATGATATTGCAACATAAATGATACAAACCACTTACTCTTAAATCCTTTAATTAATGATACATACTTTGTAGATCATTTAAGAATGCGAAAAACAAATCTGCTTCATTTTTTTCCTCGGTATTTCCCAGCAAATGTGATCAAAGTTGTGACTGGAAAAAGCTCACGACTAACGCCTCTCATATTCTTTAAAATCTTTGTTTTGTCATTTTATACTGACCAGCCAGGAGCACTTAGGTCAAAAGCGTAAAAAAATGTTAAATATAGGTAAAAAAAAATAATACCGTTAAATTTAGACCGCATGTTAAAGGTCATTTCACAGCGTAGACTACAGAAACTGTACTATACTGAACGAATGAACATATATATTGGGTTGGTGCAAAAATAATGACGTAATAATGCCGTTTTTTGACGTATTTTTTAACGTCAAAAAACGATATTATTACATCATTATTTTTGCACCAACCTAATACTTATGTTCACCAATACAAGGCTCAAGAGAAACTCAGTGTAGAGGGTTACTGTGTGACATTCTATGAACGTAATAAAAGACAAGTGAACTTCGTGAGGTTACGCAGGAATGATAACGCCTAACCAAAGACTTGAAGAGATCAAGATTGTACTGATAAGGAAAAAGTCCTGCCGGGAGTCTCTTCCACAAAACAGCAGTCATTGGAAAGAAGCTGTCCGAATAGAACTTTACCTTTTTACTATTGGAATATCTCCATAGATTAGCAATAACTAAGATTTTGTAACGAGAGAAAACTATGGAAGAAAGATACTATTTGTATTTCACCCATTATGAGCATTATTATATCCCTGAACACCGGAATGACCGAAATGAAAATGAATAAGAAACATGCTTTGTTCTCAGCGAGACTTTTATACCACTAAGACATACGCAAAACTATATATATATATATATATATATATACACGTGTCCTGCACAGAGAAATTATAACATATATCAACACAACGAGCAGAGTGTAAGGAGAAACAAAAAGGAACGGTCTTACATATAATTTGGAAATTCTTCTGTGTTTCCGGAGAAGCCTTGTTACGGACTCCAGATTCAAACGGGCCGGATTCATCAACTATGTCCTAGGTGATGACATATTCCACGAAGGGGAAACGTCGAGTATTGGGGTTTTACAAATTGAGGACTGCGAGCCGGAGGTTCTTTCTATCCGGGGAAGATATATTCCCAAAAGGGAAACGGCACCATGGACTTGTAGACTAGCATTTGGTAGAGGAGGTAGATTTAGCTTCAGTCCGGGTCCCTTGGCCCAGACTAAAAAAAAAAAAGAAAGAAACCGCTCGATTTGACTGCTGTAAACAAACTAAATTTCGTCACTCTATGAAGTTATGTCACTAAGCGGCCGTCACGTGACCCATAGGAAGATAATTGCTTTCTGTGTCCCTACATTTTAAAATGAATTTTAAGAAATTAAATATCTTTCTTGACCTTTTATTTTAGTTTTAATTTCAAGCTGATAGATTTAATTTCCAGTAAACAAAATACTTTACTCTATTTCAAAACAAATTTAAATTGATTGGAAGGAGTTTCCGTTTTGAAATTTCTAAAAAATTTTGAATTTAGCCCGATTTTTAGCAAACTGTTATGAAAATGTAATTCACTTTTTTCTTCTTTTATTTTTTTAACAATCTTCTAAAAATAAAATATACTTTTATGAAACTTTATTTGAGGAAATATTAGTGGATAGAAAGTATGAATTAATCTGATTTTAAGCAAATATTATTTACTTTAAACGGTTGTATATAAATGATAGTTCAGTTCAGACATTTTTGAACGAGTTGGTCGCTAGGACGCAAGGGGTTACAGAAGATTTGGAGCAAGATCAGATAGGAGTGACAGAGGAAAGGATGAGGAGAAGGATAGTGGATAGATCAAGGAAACTGGAGATGTCGATTGACATTACATTTGAATGGTTGGAGATTATAGCTCTCAGGGAAACTGGAACAGGGAAGGGAGTTCCACAGGTGAGAGGTGCGAGACATGAAGCTATTGTAGTAGAAGAGACGGCTACATTTAGGAGTTTCGACAGTGAAAAGGTGAGAGTGGGATGCCAGCCTCGTAGGTCGCTTGAATTCATGAAGTCTGGGAACCAGCGAATGCAGCTCCTCGGAGCAATTACCATGAAAGTGTTTGTAAAAAAGACAGAGAGAGGCAACGGCGCGTCTGTGAGAGAGCGACTGTAGACGAGATGCCAGAACAGGGCCAATTATATTGCATATCCGCCTCTGGAGCTTATCAAGAAACCCGAGGCAAACAGAAGGGGCTCCAGACCATATATGGCAGCAATACTCCATGCAAGGGCGAATTGTTGATTTGTAGATCTGAAGGATCGATTACGGTGAGAAAAATTTCCTGGCACGGCACAGGGGGCCAACTTTCCTTGCTGCGAAGAATCACTGACTGTCCGAGCTGGAGATGATTCGTTTGAAGTCACCGACACATGTTTCTTTCTACATGCACTTGTGGCAAGGAAAAAGCTATATAGCCACGTCACGTCTTGTGTTTGAACGGCTCGGAGACAGTCGCATCTCTTCACCTGAAAGTCAAAATCTGGGTTTTTATCAGAAATCTTTCTCGAATATAGGCTCGTGAAAAATAGTTCTACTTTTCTCTGAGTGGTCAAATATTTCAAATGGTGATGTAAATTTCTAATCAATAGACACTTTGATTAATCGGTGTGTGTTTTATTGTGGAATCTTTTTAGCATGTTTGCAAATACAGTGAGTTCTTGCCTATTCGCGGTTTCACACATTCGCGGGTTTTCTTTAGAAAATAAGTACTTGTTAATATTCGCGTGTTTTTCTGAAGAATATATGTACAAATTATTTGCTGAGAACAGCCTCGATCGCGTATTTTTTCGATAGAACATATTTAAAATATTCTTGTATTATTTTCCTGTTATTTAAGTGACTTAAAACATATAACAGTCCATTTTTATCGTAAAAATTAGCAGAATTGTGCATCTTCATAGTAAAAAAAAATCAAACGCAAAAATAAGCGTAGTGCTTGGGCTTTGTTCTTTGTTAGGGGCTTTGGGTGGGATCTTAAAAGTGGCTTATGCTAAGTCTGGTGACATAATCAAAGTTCTGTTTTTAGAAAATGTTTTAAACTTTATATTTTATGTCTTGTTACACATATTTTATACAGTATTTTCAATGGTTGTATCGATCTATACTTAATTAAAAACGGTTATTGTACGTATGAAAGAAAATTTACGCTAAGTGTATGATCACCAATACTATTTTTCAAAAATGTTTTTAAAAGGGTCTGAAATGCTTCTAAAGTGTTTAGGATGAAAGTTTAAGGCATATGGGGTTTTAACAATCAAAATAGGTACTTATAGGCACTTTTAGGCGGGGGGTGCGGGTACAAGTATTCGCGGATTCTAACTATTCGCGGCCGGTTCCGGTCCCTAATCCCCGCGAATACGGGGGACTCGCTGTATTATCTGTTAATGGATAGAACATGATGTTTGGGCGTGTTTCAATATGCTATATACGTGGGTATGTAATTGTGTTGAAATATGGTTTATTTTTTCTACCCCCGTTACCCTGGTGTGAACCGTTTGTGCATATTTAATTTGTGGATGTATGTAGCCATCTGATCAATAAAATGATCGTTTTTTTTTCTACCAGGAAATCGAGAACATTTTTATGAATCAAAGAAAATCAGATTGAAAATATGGATAAATGATATTTGGTTGATTTTTATTGCACGAATTACACGCGCATATATACGACGAAAAAACGCAAATACGTGCGTGATATAAAAAAGAAAATATTTCTTTGAAATATTGTTCTTTGATTTAATTAATATAACTGCGTAGTTGGAGTTTGATTCTCTTGTTAAAAATACCCAACAACGAATAATAATAATAATAATTACGATATCTTTTGATCTACCTCAACAATCGTCTGCTAGGCATTCATATTCTTTTCTTTTTTAATTAAATCATACTTGTCGCTTTCCAATGGTGAACAATAACATTCTAATCAATGATTCTTGGTTATGTGATATCTATCCTCCTGTACGACAGTGAGTGCTGGATAATCTCCTCAAAAATGAAGTGTGTTGAGGAAACCATGGACCGAAAATTTCCTCACTTCAAGAACCTATACTGGCAGCAAACCACATGCATACGTATAGAAAATAAGTTCAGTAAATATACAGGGGTGTAAGACAAGGATGTGTCTTCTCACCGGACTTATTTAATCTATACAGCAACGTGATTCTGAGAGAACTAGAAGTCCTGCCAGGATTCATTATTGGCGACCACAAGCTTAACTTGATAACATATGCAGACGACACAGTGTTGATAGTAGACACAGAAAGAAAACTATAAAAAAAAAACTCTTACAGAAGGCAATGAATGAAAGCAAGAAGAAAGGATTATACATCAACTGCAGGAAGACAGAATGCGTGGTTGTTAGCAAAAGAGACGGCCCAAATGGCAAATTGCAAATCGGAGATACCAAAATCAAACAAGTAAAAAATGAACTATCCGGGATGTGTTTAAATAAAGGACTGAAAGTGTGACACTGAAATCTGAAGGTACATTGAGATTACAAAAGATGCCATCCAAAAGTTAAGCAAAATATAAAGAAACTGAGTATTGAACTGTTATATCAGTCCCTCCTATATAGCAGTGAATGCTGGATAATCGCCTCATAGATGAAAAAGAGACTTGAAACAAAAGAAATTTGGTTCTACAGAATGATGCCGAGAATACCATGGACCGATTACGTGAGCAACGAAGAAGTTTTAGAGAAAATGAAAAGGAAACTGATACTTAACATCAGGAAAAGACAGTTTGGAATTTCTAATGAGAAAACAGGGCTGATACTCACGTTTGATGACAGGAGGAAAACAACGCATAACATACTTAGTGAGCTTGAGTAAATGGATCGTAGAAGAGGGTTTACGAGAAATAACAAAAAAAAAAAAATAGACAATTTATTAAGAGCTACAAAGGACAGGAAATTGTGGAGAGCCATGATCGCCTACGTTTTAAGGGGACACGGGACATAAAGAAGAAGAATAAACCGTACCATCGTCATATAGTCCTTTATGATCGAGAAGTAGTTCGAGTCGCAGTCCGCTTTTTATTATTATTAGCTGAGTCCCATATCTAACACAAGTTTGAACTTCATTGTAAAACTTGTTAAAACAAACAGGACTTTTTTCACTAATGAATTAATGTTTAGTTTAATATTATTGAAATCGAGTAAATGCAATAATTAATTTTTTTTTTTTTTTTTTTTTTTTTTTTGCTTTTGCTGAAGAATGTTCATTCAGCTTTGCTTAATCATTGGCAAATGACTGAATATTGCTTTAGGAAAAGTGAATAATCAGAGTGGAAGTTATAAGTTATGAAAGGATTAACAAAATCTTTTTTTTTAAATCCTAATCTAGTGAATCCTGCACCAATGTAATCTACTCTACTTTAGTCAAATACACGCAGCGTGTTGCAACCTAGACATCTTAGTATACATAGATAATTAAACAAGCATAAAACTGATTTCGCCTTTAAAAAGCTAAACATTTTGGCTAGACTTCTTCAGGATTTTATCGATCCTAGTAACTTTCAAGAAATTTTTATCTGAACCCCATTTTTAATCCACTAGTGTTGGTTCATTGAATTTGATGGCACAGTAATTACGTGTTAAACCCCTGAGCCGGATAGCGTAGACTGACTCAGTAAAAAATAGAGCGAGTAATAACTGAGCAGTATTATATAGAACAAAACAAGTGCCTAGACATGGACAATTGAACGAGGACAATCAAGACCCATAGATCAAATAAATTATTCAGTTCGATATTCCTTCAGGGTTACCCGGGTCGACACATAAAGAAGGGCGTTGGATACCATGACTGGAACGTTGTAATAATAACAAAGATGGGGACAATAATGATAACTCCTCATCCCAAATCTTTAGGCATAAAATATTATTAAAATAATGTGTAACAGCTTTTAAATACCTATAAAACTTGTTAAAAATGTAACAGTGTCATGTGATTACATTTAATGATGTTTAGTTTGTTTAACGGCGTGTTAACTCTGTATAGGTCATTTAATGACGAAACTTAATCTGCTTGTGAGCGTTGGCCATTCTTTTCAAAAAATGTATTGCTGGCATTTTTTTTTCTAATTTATTTTTATATCTTCATTGTTTTGACACCATTTTGGAGGTTTACTATTTGCCCGTAGCTAGGTCCCTAACAGGTGCTACCACCCTGGTCAGGATGTACCTGGAAACAACAGCAATTAAGAGGTGGTTCCACGCTCCTCAAAACCTCCTGATCATAGGCCTTGCTGCCGGATGTAGTTTATCGTCATACCGAGGACGAATATTGATTAAATCACGATGTTATGGGCATCTCTATTGCAAAATACATTGTAAGGCTGATATTCGAACAAGTACTTAAGTTTTGTGGAAAAGGCGATTCTTTCTACTTGCACATGGGACCTCGAGTTCAATTCCTGCTAAACTCGAATCAAATGGTCATTTAGTCAAAGATTGTGGCTGGTTTTAACAAGAAGCTTCTTAATTTTCAAATATCATCGTTCCCTCCCTAATGACGACTTGTGTTTCCATAAAATACGACAAACAAAAGGAAGAAATGCAAAAAATATATTTCCCCACTTTTCGTCGTCTTATAGGTACCTTCACGAGATCGCTAAAAAAAAAAAAAGAGCATAGCATGATGAAAAAGACGCCAAATTTGACGAAAACAAAATTTTATCGTCTAAATGTTTGTTATTATTAAGAGGAAAGATCAAAGTATTTGGGGGGTATTTTTTTCCATTTTTTAATCGTCCTAGCACGACCGAAATTTTCGTTATTTTTTTTATTTTATTTTTTTTTTTTTTGAGTCAGCAAAATTGATATTTTGAATCAGGCTTAACTTAGCTTCTGCGCCGAAAAGATGTAATTTGAAAATAAAACAAAGCAGGTCATAAACTTTCGCGTCACTTGACAGGTGATGAATGACATATTGACGGATTCCATGAGAATAATTTGTTCTACGGAGGGAGAAAAGTGAAATTATTTATATTTAAGTGAGCAAATTATTTACCTCGTTATTTTTATGGAAAACTTTCAGCGCTCTAATTTTTTTTTTTTTTTTTTTTTTGTAGATCATATAAATTTTATAAGGTGATACTGATACTGATACTTGTACTCTTCTCAGTTGAAATTGAAAAATCAAATTAACTTCTCCACACGTGTTTCGCAAAAGTAAAGGCCTTAACAGCGGAGAACAATGCTTAACTCAAATAAAGCAACTTAATTGTATTCTGGTTGGTCTTCCGTACTTTATAATTACAACCCGATTATAAACACAAAATTACATTTTTTTTTTAATTACTGCGGATCTTCTGATTAGTCAAAATTATACAATTTACAACGCGCTAAAAAAGAACTATCTCATAAGGACACTTAGGAAACCCGATGCGGCTTTTAACTAATTTTATAATATTTTAACAACTTAAATGTAAAAATCTATTGTAATTAAAAAATAACAAATAATTGTATTAAAAATACATTTTTCATCGAAAAAAAATTTTTTTTTTTTTGCTTTCAGAAAATATTGTCTATATTCATAAAAAACAACTAAAAGCAAATAAAAGCATTTGAAATTAAATAATGAACTTGTTTTATTGAGTTTTGTATGTTACAATTCAGAGCTGATTTTGAGGTGGGGGTCCAATTGAAAGCAAAAAAAAACATGATTTGCATTCCTCAAAGCCTTGTGTTTTTAACTATTGTAATCACTAAACCCGATACGATCGAATTTCTAGCGTTTTCATAAAATGAGTTATTGGGGAGTAATAAATTTAAAAAAATTCTGCCATGACTTTAATAAAAGAAAGACATTTATAATAATTTCCATCATCTGTGAATAGTTTCTGAAAGTTTCATTAACATACAACAATTATTTTTATTTTTGCGAGATTTTCCAAATTAATGTGTGTCATACGAAAAAAAAAAACCTGCTAAAAATTGTATATGCTATTTTACTAGTTCCGGTGATTCAAAGAGAAACAAGGTTTTTTTTTTTAATCAAAATTTAGAATGTTCTAAAAAGGAGAAAAAATTTTAATACTTGGACATCATTGCCAGAATCGAGGAGGTGACCTTGAACATCCCTCAGGCTCAGGCGGATGAACTGAGATGGAAGGTAAGACAGACCTTGGAGAGAGCCAAGCCGCCCAGGTCTAACATAACAAAACTGGAGAGGCTGGCGATTGGATCCCTACAGAGGAACGAAAACATCATCATACTACCGGCTGACAAAGGTAATGCGACTGTAGTGATGGACAAATCAGATTATACAAGAAAACTGGGAGACCTCATTAGCAATGGTAGCTACAGCAAAGTGAAAAAGGATCCTACTATGAAAACGGAACGCAAACTGTCACATATCCTAATCAAGAACAAGGATCACTTCGCACCCAAGACGTATAGGCAGTTACCGCAGCGTTACACCAAGCTACCTCACATATACGGTCTCCCTAAGATTCACAAAGACGGTATTCCGCTCAGGCCGATTGTTAGTTGCCAAGGCCGATTGTTAGTTGCCAAGGCTCTGTGTGCCACCCTCTGAGTCGCTTCCTTGTAGATATAAATGACCCATTGATCGGAAAGTCTCCTTCATATGTTCGAAACTCCGCCCACTTCGTAGAAATAATCAAAGATGCTCCCATCCTATCCAACCAGATGGTGAGCTTGGGCGTGGTGAGTTTGTTCACCAAGGTACCCACGAAGGAGGCACTCTCAGTAATCAGAGACAGATTGGCCTCTGACTCTTCCCTAGAAGAACGGACCAGTATTCCAATAGATAATCTGATGGAGATGTTGACTTTCTGTACACAAACAACACACTTCGGAATGGGATCACACATATATCGACAGGATGAGAGCTTAGCAATGGGCTCGCCATTATCACCAGCAATGGCGAATATATACATGGAATACTTTGAGGAAATGGCATTAGAATCTATATCTCTAAAGCCAACTATATGGTTAAGGTACGTAGATGACACCTTCATACTCTGGCCACACCAGGAAGATGTTCAGGTTCTACTGGACCATGTGAACTCAATAAGACCTTCGGTACAGTTAACAATGGAGAATGAGAGTAACAACACACTCCCATTCCTGGATGTTCTAATATCTCGAACAGAGCATGGGTTTAAGACATCCGTATACCGTAAACCGACATTCACCGAACAGTACCTCAATTTCAACTCCCACCATCCATACAGCGTAAAGAAAGGGATCGTCCGTTGCTTACAACACCGAGCAAAAGTCATCAGTGGCGAACGGATTTCTTCGTACTTGATAATTTTCCCCAAATATTGAACCGGATAGTTTATTCAATCCGCAGAGGTAGATTATTCTCATTTCACTTTCCATGCTTAGGAGATATTTCATAATGTAACTGTTTCATAACAGTTAATACACATCAGCAAATACATTATTGGAAAAGATTTAGCAAAGCTCACAATAAAAGAATATTTCGGCATTAAATGACCCATAAGTAATTGATACGCCATTAAACAGACAAACCATGACTATTTAATTTTGTTTATATC
>OZ010571.1:34307483-34322483 GCA_963932145.1 Acanthosepion lycidas | reverse complement strand
ATTGACGACGTTGTTCGCTGCGGCCTTCTTCAGGGGATATACGTTGAAATTTCCGACTTATCCCTTTTTGTCCACTGGGAGAGATTGTTCTAGTCCCATATGCCATGCCCTTTCTGGATTTCTCTTTTAGTAACTCAACTCTACAATTTTTTGCTCACCTCTGATCTTGCCAGGTATTGAACTCACAACCCTTTGGGTTAAATTACTGGATTACTTCAACCAACGCTTTTATCCACTGGGCCACTGATATAGTGATTTTCCAAGCGTAGCTTAGATGCGGCACAAGGCCGAAAGTAGGGGGCACCCAGTGAGGATCAAACTAACTACTCAGTCGTAATTGTTCTAGCGAGACAATCTTGCTAACCATTACACCGTCTTGAGGTGCCCTGACTGAAACTGATATATCCAGAAAAGGTGTGGAACAAGAACAATCTACACTGGTGGACGAAATAAAGGGTTAGATTCGAAATTCCAACACATATTGCCTGAAGAAGACCGGGCGTACAATGGCCGAGACGTCGTGAATATGAAGATAAAGATGAGGACAACAGCCTGAACAACGTAAATAGTGTAAATAGTTAAATAAACCTATATAACGAGACAATTCAGAGAACTAGATCTTCCAAGACTTATTATTGGCGGACATTTGCTGAAAAAACGCATATTTGTTTCATTCCATTTCCTATTTTTGTTTATTCACTCAACTTATTCTTTATCCATATGCAGGCTCTTTGTTCCCAATGAAAAGCTGGAGATTATTTGAATATCTTTCGCTTATAAATCAAACTTATCTAGTATTTCAAGTAGCTCTTCATTTCGTAACGTATCTAATACAATTGAGCGGTCTATGAGACAAAGATGAAGGTCATTCCGCATTTCTGTCGCTCGCTCTGATACCATTCTAATAATAAAAATAACATTTTTTTTTTTTTTTTTGCTCACGTCTCCTGAACAAAGTTATTTTTCTTGCCTTATTTCTAATCTAATTTTACTGCAAGCTGTCTTTAGAATTTTAATAAGTTATGAGATTCATTAAACTGATTGTTTAATACATTTGACCTTACTATGAAGATAGATCGACTCAGGTTTTCTAGTTTTTCGCTGCTTTCATATATTCTAGTTATTATTCTTATCGATGCTTTAAATCATTTATGGTCGACAGCATCTCTATTACAAAGTTATCTGGTCCTCTGCCAGTGCAGATCTTACCTTCTATTTTAATACAAGACCTTCCAAGTTTTTTATATTATTGAAATGGTTAATGGAGAGACATTTATCTTAACAAAGTATAGCGTTAGTATACCGGCTATAAAGAAACACTTACGCACATGGATAATTAATATAAGGATATGTTTCAGAGAAAACACTTTATATATTGGTAGAAATTGAATACGGCAATAATTTGTCCATGTAGCGAACTGAGAAAATATTAGAAGGCATGACAAAGAGAAGTGAATTAAGGTCTTACTTTCTGATTTGGTCGTACTTTGTGTCAATGGTGTGCCTAAATCATGAACGGTGAAATAAAAAGGGCATGCTGTAATAGATTTGTAGTATTTCTCACGGATTGGCCAGGTGGCTTGCTTTTCGCGTCCCTCACCAGACTGCTATAAAATGTCTATTCTCTTAAGAGGTATTTATAAGAATTGGAGCCGAAAAATAGCGAATTAAATGCTAAATTCAAGAGCAGGTATTTTAGTCCATGTCTTGCATAAGAAACTTGTTGACATTATGAAATGTAAACTTACAAGGCTTTTTCGCTGTCTGCCTCAGTGTCAGGAATTAACGAAATTTAAGAGCTACTGTCTAGAATAAAAATACTAACCAATTTAACGGTCACGTATAAAATAAAAAACGGCAGGCTTCTCCATAACTGGAACACTGAGTCATTGCTAACGGTCAGCTTGAACTTTTCCTTAGGACTTCTTGACACGTGCATAAATTATAGCTGAGTTAAGAGCAGATAATAAAGTTTTGTAACACCCGCTACAATATATTGGATGTATACATACAATATATGATATATGTGTCTCTCCGCTGTTGTCATGGAAGAGTTCTTCCATATAATCTTTCCATTTTTGTCGCATCTTTTTCGTTTGGGGGCGTGCCCTCTTTATTTTATACATCCTGTGGAAGACGACGTTTTCTGTCCTGTCATTTAAAGTACAGCTTCTTTTCTTTTTTTTTTCTTTTTTTTTTTTTTTTTTTTTTTTACAGTTTATCGACCATGTGTTGGTTATTTAACGCCAGAATATATTTTGGGAACAGTAAGAATAATTTCTTTTTGGTTTGTGGTGTTTTTTTGTTTTCTTGTTGTTGTTGTTTTGTTTTTCTTTTAGTTAATATTGCATTAACAATTTTTGGAGAATAAAAATTTTCTAGTGCTGCTATTTAAACCATAGCTGGATGGAAGTAATGAATTAATACTTTTCTAAATTGTATTTGCGCATAAGTGAATGCAACAAGCCCCGTCTGGAATTCGAGCTTTCCGATTTCTCATTCCGAGCCATTATCTATTACACGATCCGCATATCCTTTGAAAAAATAACTTTTTTTTCCCTAAATATTCGAATGGCACGTTTACTTGTCTGTCTCGTGAGTCAATAGTTACGCCTACGTGTTATGAAAAAGAAATTGGCAAATCAAAGTGTGGTGATCATGGTCCTCCACAACTTCCTATCTCTAGGGGCCTTTAGCAGCGTTTCTCCCTAAGCCAAGCCCTCTCCAACACCCGCCATCTAAGCTTCTCGGGTAGATGGCTTCTCCTATCTCTCTTGCTCTCTAAATGCCCTGTGAGGGTCAAGTTTTTCAGGCACCCCCCCCATTTTCTGGATTATGTCCCAGAAACTTCAGCTGTCGCTTTCTCATTCTAATTATAAGTGTTCTTTTCATTACCATTTTCTTTAAGATTTCATCGTTGCTTACCCTTTATAAAGAATACTCAGTATCTTTCTGTAGAGCCTCATTTCTGTTGCGTCCATTTTCCCCTTCATTTGTAGGGATTTTGACCCGCATTCATTACCATACGGGAGGACTTATTTCACATAGTAGTTCAGCAATCTTCTCTCTGTTTCTAATGAAATTTTCCTGTTTCTTAGTGCTTTGTTTAGCTTTTGTAAAGCATCTTTCGTTAATCCAATGCGCTTTCGAATCTCGATATCGCATTTTCCATTCTCTGTTAAAACACTTCCCAGATATTGAAACGCCAATTCGTACTCGTCTATATTTCTGAGAGAAGGTACTGTGATTATTTACATTGTTCGGACTGTTGTCCTCGTATTTATTGGCATATTCACGACGTTTGTCCTAAAGGACAGAAGGCCCAGTGGATAAAAACTTTGGTTGGAATCAGTGACTAAACTTGAAGAGTTCTGAGTTCAATACCCGGCTACGGCAGTGTTGAAAAAAATTTAGAGAGTTGAGTCAAAGGGAGATAACTGAGTACATCCGGAAGAGGCATGCCACGTGGAACTAGAACAATCAATCCCAGTGGACACAATAATTCGAAATTATAATCACCTGAAGAAGGCAGGAACGTAGAATGGCCGGAACGTACAACGGCCGAAACGTCGTGAATATGACAATAAAGATGAGTACAGCAATCCAAACAATATAAATAACTCCAATTTGTAGTTCGCATCTTGAGTTTCTTCTCTGACAACCATACTTTGTATTCTTACAGTTGATAGCTAATCCTTTTTTTCTCGCTTTCATTTCCTACCTTGTCTAGGTGTGTCTGTAGTTTTCTTTCTGTATCTGCCATCAACACAGTGTCATCTGGGTTTCTAATATTGTTAAGAAATTGCCCCTCTCCCACATACACCGATAATAAGTCCTGGTAGGACTTCTGATTCTCTCGATTCTCTCGTGATTGTCTCACTGTAACAGTCGAATAAGTCCGGTGAGAAGACACATCGTTGTCTTACACCCCTTTCTATTTTATATATTTACTGAATTAATTTTCTATCCGCATGCAAGTGGTTATCTCCCTGTATAAGTTCTAGATCATTCTAAGATCATTTCCGCATAGATCTAGATTTCCTAATACTTCTAACAGATCCTTGTACCTAACTTTGTCAAATGTAATCTATAAAACATAAGTGTACATACTTGTGAATTTATATTGCTCTCTGATATCATTCTAATCATAAATATCGCATTTCTTGCTCCAATGTCCTTGACGAAGTCGTACTGTTTTTATCCTATATCCAATCTTTACATAATTGGTTGTAAGGACATCTACAAAGAGAAATAGTCCAAAGTAAATACTTTGGACTCTATTTCTCTTTGTAGATGTCCTCTGCGAAACTATGCCCATGGTTCTTTTAACTGTAATTATTTCTACTGTTTTTTTTTCTTGTTTTTACTTTCCTTTTTACTTTCCTTTTTTGTTTCTTGTTTTCATTTCTTACTATTCCAAAGCTCCTTGTTGTTTTATTAGTATTATTTCATTGTTTTTATTAATTCTTTGCTCTTTCGTCTATTTTGAAAGCGCCTTGATAGTTAAGTGATGCAGTCTTCCATGATAATTATACAGTGTAACCCGGATATAAGAAAAATTGTATCTGGTCCCAAATTAGAGCCTGTTTTAATGTATATATAATAGACCAAACACGGATATAAGAGAAACCCGGATATAAGAGACTTCTTCTCGGGTTCCGACAACTCTCTTATATTCAGGTTACACTGTAACTCTTTCTTTTCTCTTCACGTAATCATGCCTGAGTTTATAATTTTTTAAAATTTCACGAACTACAATGCTCGAGAGTCATTTATGCTAGAAGGTTTCTATGAAAATGGCAATTATGAATAAAGTGTGTGATATGAATAAAACATTAGGTCACAGGAAGTGATAATTAGGAGGAAAAGGAGGATAGATAATAATTGATCCTTGACTTGTAGAGTTCAGAGAAGCACTCACGTGTATGTCTGTTCTACAAAGTGATAGTTCTTGGGGTGGAAAAAGATGTCTGAGTACAACTTTCAACTTACATTTGGAACACAGATGGAATTAAGGTGATTCGATTCTGTTGAAGTATCATGGCATATTTTAGCTGTAAATGTATGAACTGGTGAAACTAAACAGTAGAACTTATCGGAAATCTTGCCATAGATGGTGCAGCCACAAAGCTTGCAACGTTGCGTCTATGAAAAAAGATTTTTTGTGAACCGTGTCCCTTCAGGATGTGGGAGATCGTGATTATCCATGACCTCCTATCTTTTGTATCTCCTAGCAATGTTTGTTCTTTTGCCAAGCCTCCACAGCCCGTCCAGCCATCCACTAACAAAAGTTCGTCAGGTAGAAGGTCCGCTATCTTCTTTAACCTGGCTCTTTTGTTTTCGATATGTCCTGTGAGTGTCAATTTCCCCACACAATCTTTCCTAGCAGTTCAACACTCTTCTAACCATTTTTTTCTGTTCCTCAATACTTTGCCTAGCTTTTACAATGAATCTTATGCTATTTCAATGCGGGTTCGGAAAATAAGTCTTCCTTATGTATAGTCTTTAATTTCCTGAATTAAGTGACTCTGTTTTTTTTTGTTTTGTTTTTTTATAGAATTTGACTCTTTTCTTCTCTATAACACCTTCTTATTTATATTTATACCGTTTCTCTTCATAACTAATCCGAATTATAATAATGTAAAAGAAAGTCCACTTTCAGAGATGCCTACTGTCACTACTGCTATTTTTCATCGCCATGATTACCCTGAATCTAACCCGGAGAAATTGTGCAGCTAATTTACAAATCCAATTGAAAAAGTCAATTACTTCAGTCGCATGGATCATTTCAAAATATTTGGAAATGAAAAGAAAAGCAGCATTGCTGAAAATAGATGAACTTCAGTATAGAAAACTAAAGATATACGGTAGGGTAAAGAATATAATCGTTAAAAAATGGAATCGGCAAACCGAATTAAGATTCTTTGTTAATATGTTGCGTTTACTCTGGCATAAATGCCCTTTGGATGAGAAAGGTATCTCTTATATTCTCAACATTGATTTAAATAGAAGGGTAGGCTGGGCTCTCTAGCCTTGAGTGGCAACCAGTCGAAGAGAAAGAAAACTGAATTCCAAACCCTGGAGAAAGCAATAGAAAGCCATTCTATTTTTTCTTATCTTTTCGTTTTTTTTTTTTTTTGGTTTTTTTGGGTTTTTTTAGATTTAAGCATTATCAGAATGAGTTACTTTGCATTGTTACAAAATGGATTTTCTTTCGTTTTCGCTCTTTGAACGATTTATGGAAAGATTAGTTTCTCAAAAAGATTTTTGAAATCGTCTCCCTTTTTGTTATTTTATCTAACTTTTAGCCTTTCTCTGGCTAAAATTTGGAAGCTAGATATATCACGTTATAAACCACGAAAACATTCTACATTCTGCATTTTAATGTTAGAAACAATAGTAACGTTATCAATTTGCATAAAATAAAGCCACAGAAAATAAGCTGATTGCAGTTTAAACTAGTTATACCAACTGAAATGGAGTAAGTTTTATTATATCGTTTGTAAAAATAAAAACAAGTGAATCAGATGTTATTTTATTGCGAGAAACAACTGTAAATGTATTTGTCCTGAATTCATATGTACAACGGTTGAAAATAAGAACTACCTCTTGAAATCAGTGAGCTTGGAAAATAGGTAAAGATGTTTAACCACGACTGTCTGAGAAAGGCTAACGATAGATAAGAACTAGAAATACAAATATAGAAATGTTTGTATGCATGCAAACAATCATGACGAATATAGTTTGCAAATATAGACGTAGAAAGGTGGAAACATGGTGAGAAAAACGAACAAAAAAGTAGATTACTTTGAGATAGTGAAAAGTACAAAGAGTTCTCTAAAGAAAACTGCAGGTGGGACTAGCAGACCATAGGTGTCGATTGTGTAGAAATGTAAAAAATGCTATTCGGCGAAAATAAATCATTTATACAAGATTAATTTCTAGTCTTACTCACAATCAAAACTAGATGAAATGAATTTCTTGAAATTAGAAAACAAATATTAAGAAAACAGTTGTCAATCGCTATGTAATATCAGTCCTCTTATATGTCAATGAATGCTGGAGAATTTCCTCGCAGATGAAGAGAAGACTGGCGATAACTGATGTGGATCTACAGGAGGCTACTGAGAATACTATGGACAGAGAATGTGAGCAACGCGGAAGTTAAATGTAAAATGGAAACAAAAAGGACGTTTTATATTTAGAATCGGAAATTGACTGTTGAATTATCTAGGACGCATTATAAGAAAAGAAGGCTTGGAAATTCTGATATTCACAGGACATGGTGAAGGTAAGTATGACAAAAGGAAACATGTAACCTACCTAACTAGCTTGTGTTGGAAAAACAGAGGTTGGAGGAATAGTAAAGACACACACCACTGAGAAGAGCTGCGAAGGATAGGAAGTTGTGGAAAGCCATGATTAACCATTGGTCGAAAGAATCAACGCCTATTTGATTGCTTTTGCTTACCGCGGTCATATTCACTCTTCAAACAGTGTTTTAATCATTTCACCACAAACAAGGCGATAAAGCCACAGAGATTGCCAAGTGTGGAAAAATATAAGAAAAAGAAAAATATTATTAAGGAGAACGAACAATAAAAGAACAGGAATTAATAAGGCAGAAGATAACGATTGACACTGCATTTAAAATTTGTGGATCAAAGTTGACTGGAAAGCAAGGAGTCTGAAGGGAGTACTACAAACGAGAAGCGTGAGAACAAAAACTGTTCGCATAAAACTTATGGTTGCATCTAATCATTTCAATTGTAAAATGATATAACAATGCCGCCAATCTAGTACTGCGCTTAAATTTTAGGTATTAAAAAAGAAAGTTCATCAGAACAATTACCATGCAAATATTTATAGAAAAAGTACAGAAAACCTACGTTACGGGGGTGTGTGAAAATGACTGTAAATAATGATCCCAAAGTGCAGAAATATTGGCACAGGCACTTTAAATACGCCAAACGAAAGCTTTAAAATGCTTCAATTAAGGCAAATTCTTAACAGAAAAAATATTAGCCTGTTTGGAAAATAATGTTTGATTTTAGAATTAACTTTTTATTTCTGAATTTAAATCGGTCGAAATAAGAACCCTGAACATGTATGCATTTCTACCATCGAGTTATGATGGTTATTTATGCCTTTAAAATAAAAACTAAATATTTCGATATCAAGAAAGCTTTGAGTGCATTCTCTGCATCTTCTTTACAATGGAATATCTTTTGGCTTAAAAAATTGTCAACATACTTGAAAAAGTGATAGTCAGTGGTCGAAAGATTATGGGGAATCTCCTGTTTAGGATTTTCACAACTCTTTTTTTTTTTTTTATTCTTCTCGTAACCACATGATTTTATTAGAGTCTAATTATAATTGTATTTTACATATTATATATATAGTTCGATGATTTCGCGGTTTCAGACATCTACACGTGATCTTGGAGTATATAAGTAGAATTTTTAATTTCATATCAAAATAGAACATAGGTGATCATGACTCTCCACAGATTCCTTTTCTTTATTATCTGTGAATTGTCATGATTTATTGGAAAAGATGAAGTGGTTTCCTGTTGCCTTCTCCATTATTTTGAATTCAGAATAGTCCTTTACCTAGACTGGCTGCCACCCAAGGCTAAAAGCACACTCTACATTGTTATTTAATCTATAACTGAGTGAAAAGAGATCCATGCTTTTTTCAAAAGCATTTGTACGGAAGTAAACGTAGTCGGCTCGACCGGAATTTGAACTCGGCTCTCCGATCCCACTATCTGCACCAATAACTATTACATTACACGCATGAAGAGAGACTTCGTTTTTCTATCTGCGTGACTCTTCAGGACGTAGGCGATCATGGCCTCCACATATTCTTGTCTTTTGTAGCTCTTAATAAGTTTTGTCTTTTTGTTATTTCTCCAAACCCTGTTCTGCCATCCATTTACTCAAGCTCAACTATGTTACGCATTGCTTTCCTCTATCTGTCCTATGAGTGTCAGATTTCCCAAGCCCTCTTCCCTCATTACGTGCCAACAAAAATTTCAACCGCCACTTCCTGATGTTAAGTCTAAGTTTCCTTTTTGTTTCCATTTTCTTTAAAACCACGTCGTAGCTCACATTTTCGGTTCATGATATCCTCAACATCTTTCTGTAGTACCACATTTCTGTTGCTTCAAGTCTCCTCTTCCTCTTTGAGGAGATTGTCCAGTATTCGTTACCATACAGGAGGACAGATATTTCGTAACAGTTCTGTACTCTTTTCTTTGTTTCTAAAAAAATAATTTTCTGTATCTTAATACTCTGCTTAGCTTTTGGACTGCGTCTTTGGCCACCCCAATACGTCTTCGGATCTCAGTGTCGCACTTTCCGTCCGTCTGTTAGAACGTTTCCCAGATATTTAAATTTTTGTACTACAGTATTTAAAATTAGCAGGTTTTCGCTGAGATGTCACAAAAGCTATACACACCATTTATAATTATATGAAATATACACTATGAAAGTTATAACTTGATTCCATCAAAGGGGCTTGAATTTATCTTAGTGTCACTCATTAACACGACGCTTAAAAATCACTGGATGAAATCCCATTTTATAATTATAAGAACATTATCACCTTGTTATCTGTTTTCATTCACTTCCTATACAAGTTATTTTAAGATTCCACAAAGAACTTTAATCCTAAATACCAATGCCTTATTCAACAACCTAAACTCTGTAGAGACGACCATAAAACTTTTTGTCTTAAGCCAATTATATATATATATATATTGCGCGATCGCAAATCTCGTAGGGACACCCCATGCAGCCGCAGTAGAAGTGGCGTTTCTTGGGCAACAACCATCTCCAGGCCGGTTTTGAATTCAGAATTTCATTCTCCTAGACCGGTTGCCACCAAAGGCTGTAGAACCCAGTCTGTCCTGCAAATTTACTCATAGCTGAAGAAGAGTATTAGCACGTCTGTACGGACATCTATACTGTTTATCGGCACATCAAGTTAATGTTAATTGTCGATCGTAATATATTTAATGGGAGTTTTTTCTGGCGTGTGTAATTATTGTACGCTTTCGAAATGAGGGTTTCTTTGGATTTATACTAAGTTAAAACTTTATCACACCCATCCTTAATGTTTCACCAGCCCCCACTTCCTAAACTTTTCTGAACAACTGTCAATTCCTGCCTAGTACCTGTGACAGGAGTAATTACATTTTAACTTTAAACTTTTTTTCCTGTTTTTTCTTTTCTTTTTATTTTTTCTCTCTCTCAAATAGAATAATTAACTTCCCCACGTATGTCTAACAACTATAGTCTTGATGCTAACTCAACTGGGGGTATGTGATGCACATGCACCCCCGAGCAACCTTCGTCACTCCCACTTCTCCCAATAGGTTCTTAGTCCTCATGTATATGAGCAAGTTTGCCTTGGTAACCTAGGTCTCTGATCGGTACGATGTTTCTGACCAAAGAAGAAGTTCTGTTGCCTTGACCTGTAGGCGGACGGGATATACACTCGGAGTACCGCGCTTGAATATTTCCTGGGTTATTTGCTCCCTAATTAAGGGTGCTGGAGATAAACGTTTCGGGGGTTTATCCGCTTGATAGTCGGGGATCCGAACCTTCGAGTATTTTCGAAAGATGCTATCCTATCAGCAGGTATATAATATCGGGTCTATTGTACTACCATTTTGTGAATGGTTTTAGGAACGGGCAGTAGTCTCGGGTGGGGCCTCTCGATGCCATAGTGATGGTACTGTTAAGGCAGTATCTCCGGGCGAATCAACCCAGGTTATTTATGCGTGAATCACCAGTGGATGTCTGCTTCACTGCTTACTAGTTATCCACCAAACCGACCAAAACAAACATGAAAGCAATCAAATTGAAAACTAAAAAAACTAGCAAACCCAGCCTCAAAAAAGTAGACCCCACCCCCAAGTTATACTATCTCTTATATGAATGTAAGGGGTCTAAATTTCAACTTTCCAGAAAAGGAACTCCATCTTCTTCAATCTCAACATGACCTCCTGTTTCTGTCTGAAACGGATATCAAGGCTTCAATCCCATTGCAGGAGCTCACAATCCCGGGATACTCACCCATTATAATAAAATACAACCATCTAACACGTCACGGGGTCGGTGCCTACATCAAGGGTGGGTGTCCATGTGGCAGGGACAGAAAAAACAAGGACCCTAATCTTGCGTATATGTGTTTCTGCGTGGCACTTATCCATAGTACAACATTCGTTTTTGCTCTGTACCGTCCTCAGAACAAAAGGTCGGTAATCTTCTATCGAACATCAGAGAGGATTGAAAATATCCTCACCGAATTGCCTTCGGCCAATTTTCACATATGCGGTGACTTCAATGTTCGCCACAATGGGGGGCTAGTCCACTCTAACAAAACTTTTGAGGAAGGCAGATATTGCAGAGGCTTCTCCGTCGCCTATGAACTAACTCAGATCATTGAAGAACCCACCCAAGTCAGTGTAGCTACGCGCGATCTGTCCAGGGTTGAAAATAAACAAATTGGATTCCCAAATTCTGGAAGATGACCAACAAAATTATGAACAGAGGTAAAACAGTTGTGCCAACTATTATAAATGGCCCCGAGGTCATAGCATCCTCGACAGACAAGGCGAAGCTCTTCGCTTCGATCTTTGTCTCAAACCCAGAGTTTGATGACAAAGGTCATCCCCTCCCCAACTTCCTATGTCTCACTGAGCACAATCTCACTAATATACTCATTTCATCAAGATAAGTCTCTGGCACAGACAAGATTCCAGTTGTTCTTAAGAGTATCAGCCTAGAATTATCCCCGATTCTAGCAAAGATATTTAACCGCTGCTTGAAGGAAAAATCTTTCCCAAGTATGTGAAAGATGGCAAGCGCATTCCCCGTTCTTCGAGAACATGGCAACCGATCTTCCTCCTCCCAGTACAGACCTATTAGTCTCCTCAGTATCATCAGTAAACTTTTTGGCAAGAAGGTCGTCGATCACCTGGATAGGAACAACCTCTTATGCGACGAGCAGTATGGGTTTCGACCAGCCTGATCCACTGCTGACGTTCTAACTACCATTACTCACAGAATAGATGAGGCCCTTGACGACACACATACCGCAAGGACCATAGTATTAGATATCTCGAAGGCTTTCGACAAGGTGTTGCACAAAGTTTTGCTACACAACCTTTCCAGCTATGGAGTCAATAGAAGGGTTTTCTCTATTATAAAATCCTTCCTAACAGATATGTCCCTGAAGGTAGTTATTAACGGGCAGGCGTGCCCAGGGTCACTTCTTGGGCCGATACTCTTTTTGCTTTACATAAATGATCTACTTAAGAATATACTCCGATCATAGCGCTGATACGACGATATATGGGCGCACCTCTAAAAGTCTTGACCCTCAGAGATTGGCAGCTGATCTCTCTTCCGATCTAACGTCAACTTCCCAGTGAGGAAAAAAAGTGGCTGGTTACATTCAACGCCTCTAAGATGAAACGGGTTATATTCCATCCCCGCTGATCAGATCCCGAACTACCGATAGTCACGATGAACGGATGTGCCCTCGAGGAGTCCCCGTGTCGCGAGACGATATTGGGTCTCAAATTCACACCTGACCTCAAATGGAATTCCTATATACGATCGCTAAAGAGGTAGCTAAAATGATCGGCTTTCTCTACAGCTTCAGTAATTATCTGTCTCCTCATCCTATCCTCAACCTTTGTGACACTATTTAGCTATGGTAATTGGCTAACTAATTAAGCAATTCTTTTTAAGGAAGAACGACTTAGACTTACACCACCAAATTAATGAATATCGCCTGAAGATACCAAAAAGCAGTTTATTGAAAAACAACTTAAGATATCAAGACTCGCTTAAGAAATGCAAAAGTGTCACGAATCCATAGAAGCGGGTTGGGATAAAGACGCACTCCTGTATTCAGCAGACAGATATAAAGATACTTGTTATTTTTTTTTTAACACATTTGAACCTCTTGAGTTTATTTCCTTATTTTTCTTTTACATACACTTGTGCGGTATCACCTTTACCCCGGATTCAGCTTGCACTACGGCCCAACGCCTGATTGATTTTGTCTACCTAAGATCAAATCACAACGTGGGTAGGTTGGATTATAGATCAAAGCAGTTACTTCGGTAACCAGACGTTAGAGGCGAGCTGAGAACGACAAATCTGATATCGAATCTAACCAGACATCGACCGCAACCAAGACAACCAGGGGGTTAAGTGTCACACATGGTTCCGTGGTTAACCAGGTTTCCATCCGAACCAGCCAAGGGTTAGATCGTCACAGATGGTGTTGCAACCAGTCCAGGGTTAGAGAGTGAACACCTTTATAAGAGCCAGATTAGGCCAAAAATGGAGTATTGTTGCCATATTTGGTGGGAGCTGCTCAGACCAAACATTCCAGTTTCGATAGTAAGCGTCTCCGAGTTCTCGTAGAAGAAGAATTATTTTCCACACTTCAACCTCTTTCTCACAGGAGGGATCTGTCGCTGCTACCAGGGAAATTGCTTGAACGAATTGCATCTCCTCGTTCCACTAGATCAGATCTTCACGGCTAGGACCCGCTATGACACTTACATAGTAGCAACGTACCCACATTCGCTCCGTATTCCATTCACTTAAACAGCTTCCTCCCGCGAGCCACTGTCCTATAGAACAGACACCCTAGAGGATGTTTCCCCAATCACTACAATCTTAACCTGTTCAAATCTAGGACCGACCGTTATCTTCCCCTCCTATCCATATAAACTACCCCTTATTGTAATCTCCTACCTCGTGTGGTCCCCCGGGCCTTGTACAGCCTGAACCTTACTGTTAAAAAAAGAAACCTCTGATTATTATAAATGTTCCTTTCTGTTCAGTCTTATCAAATCCTACTGCTGATATATAATACCACTATATCTTTTGAAGCACGCAATTCCCAATTTAAATACTAAGCTGCTATCGTTCAGCAATTTGCGTCAAATAGAGCGTACTACAATAAGTAAAGGAGAACTAAACACTCACCAACCACGCACACACATATTTACTTAATACCGTGATGGACGTGAGAAACAGACGACTGACATATAGTCGAGCAATACACTTAACTCGCAATTTGTTTTTAAAACATCAAGTAGTGTATTTTCGTTATATTTTAACGATAAATATAAAACATCAACGTAGATTCCTGTACAAGTTTCTTCTTTGACTTAAAGGATTTCAAGCAAATTTTAGTTTAACCTGTGAACCGCCAACTAAGTTTTTAAATTCTTTACGAATCTTGGAAATATTGATGAAAATAAAAAGTCTTCCTTGCAAGTGTAAATTGGCTTTATTTTCATGCAAATCAGCTAATATTACAAAGGAATAATTAACAAGTGGATTATATACAGGGTAATGGGAATTGAGTGGTTAGAACGTTCGCTTTTCAATTTACCTTTTTACGATAATATAATTTTCTTCTTTCTTACCCTTATTTTAATATACCTGTTTTTATTGCTATAATTACATTTTCTATCCCCAGAAAAATGTTCAGCTTGTAAATATTTACTTTTCTGTGCCTTATGTGTTGATACATTTTTAAGGTATTTCATATTTGTTTAAAGTTCTGCGTATGACGATAAATGACATCCGGCAGCAAGGCCTATGATCAGGAGATTGGAAGTTTTGAGGAGCGTGGAACCACCCCTTAATTGCTGTTTTTCTCAGGCCCACACTGACCTGCAATGGTAACACCTGCTAAGGTCTCAGCTATGGCCAAAAACAAAACACTATAAAAGTATAAAAATACATTTTTATAGTAAAAATACCAGCAATACATTTTTATATTTATTTTATTTTTATAGCAGAAAGACCACCAATAGATATTATATGTAGTTTAATGTATACAATTGCGTTCAAAATATTTAGATTTTGGTATTAAATAACCCATAGAGGTTGATATACCGCTAAACAGAATCAAGAAATATTTAAATTAAGTTATTTTATAATATATTAATGACTG
>OZ010571.1:34244983-34294983 GCA_963932145.1 Acanthosepion lycidas | reverse complement strand
GGTCGACTCAGAAATAAATCCGTTCGGGTTAACTCGGTTCGGCAATTTTGTTTGAGAACCGAAATTTTTTTCGATAACCGAGGCATTTTCATCTCGAATTTTCTGTTCCAAAAACCGATTTGTTCGACATGTGAGATGTTCGAGAACCGAGGTTGCACTGTATTTAAACAAATAAATTTAACTGAAAAATTTGACTTCATATTATAGATATTCCTAAGCTTAGCTTCACCTGATAAAAGGCTACAATTATAGAAAAATCAATAAGGATCGAACTCTCTATACAGTTGTAATGATCTGAACTAACAAGCTAACTTTTAGACAACGGTGAGACTGCCACTCTTGTTGAATTAGGTTGATGCAGAAGTCTTCAGTAATTTGGGCGATAAAATCTGTTATTCCAAAACATATATAGCGGCATTATTTTGCCCTCAAAGTATTTCTCTGGATTTTTCTGACAATACGCTATCTTTTAGATAAACTGTGTGTCCATTCAGAAAAAAGATCCCAGAATTAATTTTTCGATGTAAGTGATAATACAAAGATTATTACAATAGATTAAACGAATGATAGTTATAGAGAAGCACATATGAACAACTCTGCACATGTAAATGAATTTTCCGACTAAGCTCCATAGTTGCTTGTATCGTCACATACGCAACAACAAAAACATTCAGTAACGCTCTACTTTGAGTGTCTCTTGAACTTTGTATTGAGTTAACTTTAGTAAGAAAAAAAATTACCGATCGACTTATCTATTTTAAATTCATTTTTTTTGTCCAAATTTTAAGTCAATAGTTACGTATTTTCCATGTCTACATAATACTTCTTAATCATAAATTCATATCACACACTTCATTCAGTGACTCTTTCTTCAGTGGCTCTTGAACACAAGCAAAACAAATGCTAGTAAGATGATGGGTGTTTTGAAGATTTAGGGACTTAGGTGAATAGACCAAATCTTGCATCATCTAATTATTTCCTATTTATAATCATTAAAAGGATCCTGAAAGTAAATTTTCCAGTGGTTCCGGGGTGATAGCAGCAGCAACAACTCATTATTTCAATGAGTAAATATTAACATTCTTTCTATTTATTGTGGGGGTGGAATAAAGGAACTTGAGAAACGATGTGGCAAGTATGTTAAACTACAGAGTGAATAGGTGCAACAGCATGTACATTTAATGGGTAATCTCCTTATTAGTTGGGCTGAGAACCTTTCAGCACCATCGCCTGCAGTTGTTATTAAATGGAATATAATCTCCAGTTGCCAGCAAGAACTTTAGCTGTGAATTGAAACTATAGGTTAAACCCGACAAATTGATTAAATAAGGAACAAGTTTGAAAACCTTTTTGAATTTGACATGTTTTGCTATTTATCTTCAAACTTTTTGGAGATTATTCGATTTTTTTAAAATTCATGTCGTTTGTTTCCATTGGTCGGGTAGATATTACGCGTTCATTTCCTTTTTTACGAGTTTTTCGACAAAGAAATTTTGGTGCAGGAGACGGTTGCAGAGACAAAAATTAACCACAATGTCTTTCTTGCGGATGGGGGTCTCATGGAGAAGACATCCTCTGTCCTGCTCCATTCGGTTACCCAAACAGGTTGTGCAAGATTCTCAGCGTTCGATTCAGTTCCGACTTCCAGCTGGAGAAGAATTTGTCGGAAATAATGGAAAAGATCCCACCTCTTCCTACTTCCATTTACATATATCAAACTAGCTAAGATAGAAAGAGTCCGGTTTCAACACTTTTGGGTCACAGAAGTCTTCCAGTGTATTGCCAGATCTGTTGGCCTATTTTTTTTCGGGGACTGTCTGTGGGTACCGAATATCGAGATCAGTTGGTAAACCTTAGAATAATGTTTTCTCAAGCCAGATGCGTACACAAGAGGGCAATAACGGTATATTCTGAAAAAAAAAATGATACGAAAGCTTTCCGGCTTTGATAAGCGTATACTCGGATGACGTGAAAGCACGCTGTTTTGCCTCAAAACCAGTCGAACGTCGACATGCTCTGAAAGTTTTCTGGGTTAAGATTGGCTTCTCTAACACTAGACAGTTGAGAAATGTATTATATTGTGTTAGTGGTACGTGCGAGATAATTTGATTGACATGTTCGGTGTAACGAGGTGACGAAAGTATCCTCCCCTCTAGCGCCCAACTTGAAAGGCCTTAATAGTAGCGGGACTGGAAGCTTCCGTTGCAAAAATATAGAGAAGTCTATTGATCACACATTCTTAACTGCTTGGTAGTACTTGTTGAAGACGAAGTAACTCGCAAAATTTGGACAATTTTTTTTTTTTTTAAACTTTTGAAGACAGTTCTGAATGTAGCAATGTGGACCCGTTGCTCTTCACGAAGCACTCTTTCTCCGTTTATTAACCATGATGCAAAAACTTGACTGAAGGAAGCCCACAGAAATTTGTCCTTTCTTCCCAACAACTGGCCGCATGCTTTAAGCATCTGCTTATGGTTAAGATTAGGGTGGAGTGGGAGAGGCTATTCTCGTCAGACTTCAACACTTGCATTGAATACCGTTGACCCTGATGTTCATCTCTAGGTCCTTGACAAAATACAAAGACGGATATGCAATGTGATAACCTGGCATCTCATCTACCGTCACTTTCTCACAGACATGATGTGGCTTCCCTCTGTCTTTTTCTACAAATATTTTCATGGTAACTCCTCTGACGAGCTACTTTCATTGGTGCCCAATCTGCATTAATTTAAGCGTGCTACTAGGTTGGCATCTCGGTCCCACCCGCCTCTTTACTCCAACATCATCTCGCATTTCCCGCCAGTGAAACTCCCTTCCTCATACTTGCTTCCCTGATAGCTATAATCTTCAAATATTCAAATGTAATGTCAATCGACATCTGATGCCTTCATCCTGATTCCCTTCATTCTCTATATCCTTTCCTCAAATAACCCTCTTTACTCTTGCTCTCACTCTCTGTAACCACTTGCGTGCTAGTGGCACTCCCGCCTTGTTTGGGGTGAAATGCTTAACACCCACCCACAAAAAAAAAAAAAAAAAAAACACAGAAAGGGTGGATAAACGGTAAAAAAACAAATCAATCAATATTATTTTCTGTAAATTAGATCAAATATTATTTCCTCTTAATTCGATCACAGTTTTCTTTTTTGTCTTATTATTATTGTTGTTGTTGTAGTACGAATAGTTTTGTCTCCTCCTCCTTCTCATATCAGTTATGTGCCATGCGTGATATACGCTTAGGCGATCATGTATCTTTCGATACATGACTGACGAGGCAGATTTTTTCTGCCGCAGTAGGTTGCCATTTCTTTCTAGACCAGTTGCCTTCCAAGGCTATAGAACCTGGTCTGTCCTGCTATTTACCCATAGTTGGAGGGAGAAGAAGAGGATTCATACTTTTCCGAATGGTATTAGCACGTCATGTAATGGATTCGACTGGAATTCGAACTCGGCTCTCCGATTTTTCAATTCCTCAAGCCGCTTTCCATTACTCCTTCCTTTTCACATGAACTTGTAAATATGGGAATTAGAATTTCTGTAGAGAGAATATAACTTTTTTTGGTAATTATTGAACAAATGTATTTGAGTGCATTGAGGCAGTGTAATGATGAGATCGCTCGTCTCCACAGAACGTTTACGACCAAGTAGTGAGTTCATTCCTCACTGGGTGCTCCCTACTTTCGGCCTTGTGCCACATCCAAGCTAGGCTTAGAAAATCGGGGTACCTCGAGTTAGTATAATGGTTAGCAAGCTTGTCTAGCTAGAAAGAATACGACTGAGTAGTGAGTTCGTTCCTCACTGGTTGCCTCCTACTTTCGGCCTTGTGCCACATCTATGCTACGCTTGAAAAATCACAATCGGGCACCTCGAGGCGGTGTAATAGTTAGCAAGCTTGTCTCGCTAGAACAATTCCGACTGAGTAGTGAGTTCGTTCCTCACTGGGTGCCTCCTACTTTCGGCCTTGTGCCATATCTAAGCTACGCTTGGAAAATCACTATTGAACAGATGTATTAGAATAAACCTGACAGTGATGAAATGAATAACGAATACTCTTTCAATCAGTCAATGTGATTTGCTCAATAACAGAACAGTGATGGCCAGTATCTCGACTTCCCCAATTTCCGGTCACATTATTCTTATTATTAACAAAATAAATATCACAAGGGTTGATATGTCGTTAAATTAACTAAACTAAGTAGACTTTATCTACCGAAACATTATGTCAATCTATTTACCAATCTCCCCGCAAGGCAAAATATGGCACAAGGCCAGTTTTTAACGTGGGGCGTTCGGAGTACGTCGGGCCAAGATTGCCTTTAGACCACGTATACACGAGGTCGGATTTGTCTTCCTGCCCAAACGAGACTCTGCCCTTCGGCATAGCCTCGTCTGGAGGCAGAGAGTTCGACAAAAGTGGACAATAAAGCCCCTTCCTCGTTCTCCGAAACATTATGCCAATCTATTTACCAATCTCACCATAAGGCAAGATGTGGCGCAAGGTCAGTTTTTAACGTGGGGCGTTCAGAGCCCGTCGGGCCAAGATTGCCTGTAGACCCCGTATACACAGGGTCGGGTTTGTCTTCCTGTCCAAACGAGACTCCGCCTTTCGGCATAGCCTCGTCTGGGTTCCACTCCGCCCGGAGGCAGAGAGTTCGACAAAAGGGGACAACAATGTCCCCACCCCGTCCTCCGAAACATTATACCAACGTCATGTGACGGTTTCTCTCTAAATTTATAAAAATGTTAATTAATATTACGTACATTGAGAACCAACACTGATGATAGATGTCAGAATGACATATCAATAGTGTGTGATGCCATTAATCTTAAAAATGATTGATTACTACCACATGATCCAACGCATGCGTGTTTCTGGTTAGCTTTACAGAAAAATCTAGGCTTTAATAGCTGACTAATTACCAAAATCAAAGAAGAGTCTGTAAAGGTAATCGATCTTGATTTGGCATCTTCAGTCACTTTCTCACCGACGTGTCGTGGCTTCCCTCTGTCTTTTCTACAAATATTTCATGGCAACTATTCAGATTTCTTGCTTCCCTGTCAACTACAATCTAAATCTCTACCTTCCGTCTTCCTGAACTCTGTTTCTTAAATTACCTTTCCTCACTTCACCTCACTGGAGTCTTCTCATTCTCTTTCACTCTCTTGTAACCCATTGCTTGGAGCGAAACGATTAAAAAACAAAAAACTAACTTTTACAAATATCCAATGTTTCTGAATGCTAGTATTAAGCTCTGTCTATATTTCTGAGATGAGGTGTTGTAATTATTTACATTATTCCACATCTTTATTGCTATATTCACGACGTTTCGGCCGTTGTACCCTTCTTCAAGTGATTGGAATTTTAAACTGAATCCTTTATTTCGTCCACCGGGGTAGATTGTTCTAGTTCCATGCGCCATGTCTCTTCTGGATGTCGTCCTGGGTATGACGGTAAACTACATCCGCGTCCTGAGTACGGCGATAAACTGCAGCCAACAGCAAGGTCTCAGATAATGTTTTCAGAAAAATGTTAATATTGCCAGGTATACGTTTTTTTTTTTAAACAATAATGTTGCCAGCTATACATTTTTTATTCCATACAAAATAGGCATTTAAAATTCATATAAACTGGATTTGGCATTAAATAACCCACAGTGGTTGATATGCCATAAAACCCAAACAAACAAACAAACAAATCTTCTGGATGTCTCAGTTTTCACCCTTTAACTCAACTCTCCATGTTTTTGTTCACCACTGCAGTAGTCAGGTATTGAACTCACAAATCTTTGGGTCAAGTCACTGGAACCAATCAATACTTTTATCCACTGGTCCATGTGTTATTGAAGACATCCGTGCATTAATCTTTGGGACTAATGTCTCAGTTATCATTTTTTACCAGAGCTCATATTGCAATTTTGTTGTTATTATTGCGTTTCTCTAACACTCCGTATTACTTGTTTCCATATTGTATATATTTATATACTTGGCCGGGTTAGAAGATTTTTATGGCCTAGCATATGTGCTAATTCCTTAAGTTTTCGTATTTTCCACTGATGTTCTCTATCTAGTATTTCAACCTCATTCCATAGGGAGCTCCCTTTTTCCTTTCCTTTTCATATTAAGCTATAGAGTAAAGTGCCGGATTCCTGCTTAATGAGGCACTAAATTATATAATGATTAGCTTGTGCCTTATTAAAACAAAAACATGACAGATCAAGTGTAAGGGAAATGTTTAAGGTCTCTGCGTATTTTGAGGTTCTAAGCGTTAGTTTGTTGAGCTAATGCCTAAATTCGGCATTGGCTCAAAATCACGCGCTGCATCGACCTGATTCTATGAATAGCCGTTATACAGTAATCCTGCTTTACACGTTTTCCATTGATAGATTACGTTGTTAATTTTTTTTTTATTTTATCTAAGAAACCTTCGCTGAACAACGTCAGATAACCAAAGGTAAATATCCAGTTTTCACCGAACGAAATCTGAGAGCTTTTAAACCGAGCCTTATATCTCTGGTCCAGTTCATTTTCCTTATATGCGAACCTTTTAATTGGCATGTCAGAACATAACCTAAGATAATACACCAGGTACCGTGTTACTTCGTATCGATAAAGGCATCTCACAAGTCAAAATAGTTGGCTTGTACTTATCATGCTGTAGAAGAAATAGATAATTTAACAACTGAAAGAGATGATTTATGTTCACGGGGGTATTTCAGCTTCGTAGCTGAAGAATGAATTCGAAAGGAAAAGAGAGCTAAAGTGTAGAAGTCAAATGACTTACCTGCTAACAATCGAATTCCTTGAACATAAACGCATACTGGAAATGTGGCCTGTGGTCAGGTCTCTCCAATATTCAATATATTATAGTTAAAAAAAAAGAAAGAAACTACTGTCAATTAATATTTTTTCTGAAAATATCAATACTTTGATTAAATGCGATATCATTTTTTTTTCATTTACTGCTAGAAGTTCGTGTTTAACTCCAAGAAAATTGGAGAATTTACAACCATAGCACGTCGAAATACCGATTCCCGTACGTTCACCGACGTTAAGCAACATTGAGCCTAATCAATACCCAGATAGCTATTCGCTTATGAACACCAGGCGATATGAGCTCCGATGTGTGGGTGGTGTAATGGTTAATAGCTCGAAATTGTTAATCGGTGAGAAGAGTTCCAATTCTAGTGGAGTTCGTCATATTCAATTACGCAAAAATACTCTTTGGTAAAGGTATGACTTTACCTATTCTCCCCCATCTATGGGTTAATTAGTAAGACTTTTATCACTAAATCATTATTATTCCAAAAGAACTGATACAACCTAAAAAATATTTTCCGGATTTAAATAACCTGCAAGTTGATAAGCCGTAGAAAACGAATCGATCTTTCAATCCAAGAAAACTGCGAATTATTTAGTACACGACTAAATTTGAAAATTTACATATTTACATTTTATGTAAACATAATATATAAACGAGTTACATAAACCTTTGTGTTTGTGGTTCTTTGTATATACGCGGAGATATATATATATATATATATATATATATAATGATGGAGAAAAATTCTCGGACCACCTTTGTGAAATCTGAGCCAAATACCAAACATGAGATTTTTGTTGGGAAAAGGTCATCTTGGTCTAGCTGAGAACTTTCAACATTGTCTCGTGCTTGAATAAATATATATATATATATATATATATATATATATATATATATATATATATATATAATCGCATAGGGTAAAGAAACCTTTATAAATTTAGCATGTTTTTTTTTATTTTAGCTTCATCAGAGACATTTGGGGAAATGAATTATTGAATAGAATGTTCCAATACTTTTAGTTATGTGTGAGATGGTATGGTCTCTGTTTCTGTTTAATAATTCTAACTAGTCGGGAGATATTTGGTGTGGGAGTAAAATACTTAGGTTACATCGGCCGCAGATATGCCGATCTTCGGGTATGGGTTTTATGAAAGTTGGTGATATAAAAAAAAAAAATTTGCTTGACGTGTATTTATCGATAACAAAGTGTTTATTAGTATTTCATCTAAATCATTTTTTCGTAGTAAAGCATGTTACTTTCTTATTAGAATGGCGTTTTCTAAATCGAATTCGTTACCTGTCTTATTTCTATGGATTACGAGAGTGTTCAGTGGGTTGTCCCAACGTATGTCTCCCTTATGTACGTAAGTACCGGCTATTAGTTTTCTTGACGTTTCGCCTATATATAGCTCTTCCGGTATTACACGCCGGCATCTGATGAAGTGACGATTTTGTGTTTCTTGCTAACTAGATCTCTAATCGTTAAGAAGATGGTCACGAGTAAGGTGATTAGATACCAAGCAGGATTAAAAAAACAAAACCTGTCAAAGGGCAGATGAGGCTTCTTTGCAGGGTCAACGACCATTTAGCACCATGGGTAGACTGAGAGCCATTGCTATATATACAGTCAATGCTGTGATCACACGGCATCGTTTGGGCGAGGGGCTTCCTAGACTGAAGTCAATGGCTTTTTCTCCAGTGGAATCAACAGCCACGTGTCCGTGTCCGTGACCAACGCGAGTCTTCAAATTTGAGGACCTCGGTAGTGATTTGACTTGGAGAGGGTTGGCATTCGCCAGGTCTACTTGCCCAAGATACGCCACGCATGAATATATACCTTTCTGGCTTTCGATTCAGAGATGAAAGAAGCTGTTCAGGTGCTCAGCTAAGCAACGACCCTACGACCACACTTGGTTATGATGTACTAAACATAATAAATAAAACGACTTGACGCCTTGACATAAAGTAGAAATGTAGTCAAGTGGCCTGTGATGAATTCTTTCTTTACTAAGCACTCAATACTTTTGCCTGACTAAGATAGGTTTAGTAAATAATAACACATTATAAATAATATTTACAATAAATTAATAGACACCATAATTAACTCGATGTCATTTTAAATTCGCGATTTAGAAAAAATAGCAGCACTGATAAAAAAAAATTGTTTGCTTTTGTAAAGAACATTACCATGTCTATATTGCAGAATTACGACCAGTTTGTAGCATTCTGCCTATTTGTTGTATTATTAATTGTTGAAAGGATTTTATTTCATGATAGGATGTGTATTTATATGACAGGGATAGTGTAGTGATAGTATTGTGAGCGCATAGGATGTGTTCTACAGATTATAGGAATTAAATTACAAACAATACTGTACAATTAACATTTTATGGTATTAGCAAAACTAAAAAGCGGTAAATGGAAGTGCGTCCTTATTCATACTTACGGTGTTAGTAAAGTCCTATTGAAGATGTTAAGAGACTGAATTTGGAAAGTTTCTTGTTGGTTTGATACAATTATTAACTGAGGCTATTTGTATGCTGTGTTGTGTACAATTTGACACGGGGTTTGCTAGGAACTATGAAGTTCGAAAGAAGAGCAATCGAGACTAGTCTTATTATTAGGTTGGTGCAAAAATAATATCGTTTTTTGACGTTAAAAATATTAGGTTGGTGCAAAAATAATATCGTTTTTTGACGTTAAAAAATATTAGGTTGGTGCAAAAATAATATCGTTTTTTGACGTTAAAAAATATTAGGTTGGTGCAAAAATAATATCGTTTTTTGACGTTAAAAAATATTAGGTTGGTGCAAAAATAATATCGTTTTTTGACGTTAAAAAATATTAGGTTGGTGCAAAAATAATATCGTTTTTTGACGTTAAAAAATATTAGGTTGGTGCAAAAATAATATCGTTTTTTGACGTTAAAAAATATTAGGTTGGTGCAAAAATAATATCGTTTTTTGACGTTAAAAAATATTAGGTTGGTGCAAAAATAATATCGTTTTTTGACGTTAAAAAATATTAAGTTGGTGCAAAAATAATGACGTAATAATGTCGTTTTTTGACGATACGTCAAAAAACGACATTATTACGTCATTATTTTTGCACCAACCTAATACGTCAAAAAACGATATTTTTGCACCAACCTAATACTACAGCATCTTATGATATATATATATATAGAGAGAGAGAGAGAGATTGTACCCTTTACGGTTATACTTCATTTTGGCAACTGTAGTAATCTAACACTTTATGAACAAAATTATTTCTTTAATCATTTCATCCCAAGCAAGAAGATAATGCCACTAAGATGCAAGCTGCTACTGGAAGTGAAATAGAATGAGAAGAATTTAGTGAAGAGAAACTGCCATGAAAATATTTATAGAAAAAAATAGAGGGAACATACGTCACGTCGGTGAAAAATTGCCTGGTCAGGATCGATTACATTACAGACCATTTTTTGGTCGAGAACCTTATATATATATATATATATATATATATATATATATGGAGAACCAGACCAGATGTGATAGAAATATTCAGTGCACAGATGAATGGTAGATTTTTGAATGTGCATGTTGGATTCTGAAAACAAAAATTGTCTGGCACATACCTTAATTTTGGCGTGTGTGACTAGGTGTGGGGAGGTTCTCCGACCGTGGATTCGTCTTCTCACACTAATTTAAGGCAGTCTCTATCTTTTCCCTATCCGGATACGGCTCATTTTAAAAAAAATCATTTCACTCCAAGCAAGGCAATAATACCCCTAAGATGCAAGGATTACTGAGATTGGGAGAGAAAAAGATTTTTAGTGAGGAGAAATGGCAATAAAAGAACAGAAATGAGGAAGACAGAAGCTTGTGATTAGCGTTGCATTTAAATTTTTGAACATTCTAGGTAACAGGAAAGCAAGAAATCGGAAGTGCGAGAAAAGAAACTATTAGAATAGAACCTATGTTAAATGTAGCTATTCCAACAGTAAAAAAGATGAAAGCTGTTGTCACAGTCATTAATAGATGTTTTGGATGGAATAAACAAACGTTTTCGAAGCGACCCATTTTGTCAAAATCTTGTCATTCTTTTATTACTGAAACTGGAAATGTGTTTTTGAGTTGTTTTCTATTGTAAAGTGCCAGTTTGAAGAACCATTTGCGTTTATTTGGGGATTTATACATTATTGGCAAAAAGATATCAATTGAAATTGTAAAATTTCTAATGCTGATTTCTGAGCCGTCATGAAATTCGTGTTCCTTCAGGATGAAACTCAAAAGTAAATCCATTAATACATGATGCAAACATTGAGAAAGAAGTGCCAACACTCAAATGTGAAGAGGTGGGACAACGATCCGGGTGGCTTTCAACGATGGTCACTTTCTGAGATTATTCATGACCTCATTTTGGTTCAAACAAATTTTGCCAGACAGAATTTATGAGACATTAACGACATCCACAGAATGCGCAGAGTCTAGGACACAGGAATAGAATTGCTCAACCTGGTGAATGCGAAAATCTTTGTCAGTCTGAAAACGATATCGCATGGGCACCTTGACGTTGATTTTATTTTTTCATAGCATTTTCAGAGATCTCATGATAATATTTTTGGAACTACTCAGTTATATTAATATGATCCGGACATCAGACAATCGTTCATGAATTGGCAGCACTTTGGTTCTTCACGATCGAAAACATTCAACATCCCAAACTCCAAAAGTAGGAAAGTCATTACCATGAGTTTGGGGATAAGAAAAGTTATTTTAATGACTCATTAGTATCAGAAGTACTAAACAGTCAATGAATAATACTGCCTTAACCTGCTGCGTCGATTAAAGTGGGGTGCGTCGAACGAATATGTAGAAAATGTTCTCATTTTGCAGAATAATGCACCTGATCCCATGGCTGGCATGATTGTGGATGTTTTGTAGAAATCAAGATTTGAGGTGGATAGACCACATATTCTACTCACTAGATCTTGCTCAATCTGACGTTTTTTGTTTTTTCCTGTTTCCAAACCTTAAAAGGAGAAAAAGAAATGTTTGAATGATTCAATGATAACTGCAGCTTAGAAATATTTCATTAAAAAATATCAAAACTTCTGAAGAGACACGGCACATATAAGAAGTAACAGGTTAGATTGGCAAAAAGCTGCAAGTATAGGATCCCAAGTGAGGATCAAGCATGATAGCTATTACTCTACGTTATGTTTTGGCTTTGGCACAAGGTCACGGGTTCTAAAGGGGGGGGGCGAACCGTCGACACTCGAGAATTTTTCCGTGGGAAGGTACTAACCATTATTCTACGCCATCCAGATAATTGTTACAAAACTCCAGTTAAGCAGCAGACATAATAGTGATTTTCTAAGTGTAGATTAAATGTTTTTTTATAGATTAAACAAACTTGAGAAATGATGTTACAAGCGTCTTGAATTGTGAATGAATATATGGAAATGCATGTACGTTTCATGGCTCGTGGTTGTTTCTGACTTGGGAGGTCCAAGAACGTTTCAGCATCTCCTCAAGCCTTGTTCAGTCCACACAATATCATATATCAAATGATATACCTCGCTTGAAAATCTTTTTTTCCAAATTGACTTTTGTCGTAGCTTAAACGTCGGTCACAAGTCACAGTTGTGGGCACACGGTGAAAATCAAAATCACTCCAGTAGTGATGATTTCATGATTAATTACCACTTTATGGTGAAGCCATTTTTTATAATCATTATGTTACCAAACACGAATTTAGGTGCACACACATGACGTATGTTTTTTTTACGCCAACACTAAATCCTGGTTAATCATCTAATTCTCTTTGTATAATCTTTCTCTATAGATTAAATAAATCCAGTTAGAAAACACGTTCTTAACGTACTTTGACTTTAGTTTGCTCACTTAGTTCCTTCTCTGACTACATACAAGATGATAGGCAGATTATTTGTATATTAAAGGAAAATGTTGTTCATCACCACAAGATACTATAAAACCAAATATTATCCCGAGAACTCGAGCCATTTACTGAAATAACCTCATCAGATGTAGATTCTTATAGATATGTAACGTATGGCGTTCACCTCGTTCAGAAATGTCCAAACTAGCAGTTATGTACAACCGTTTTCTCTGATCAATGATTAAAAATGGCTTCAAGCGAATGAATCCTTTAGGTTTTACAAAATATCCTGCAGATTGGCGCTACAGAATCACAAAGAAACAGTTTTAGGGTGGTAGAATTTGTTAGGGTCCCAGATATGGACAAATAGTGAAAGCCCAAACTGGGGTCAAAACATGAAAATATAAAAATACATTAGAAAAAATTACCAGCAATACATTTTCATATAAAAAAATACCAGCACTACATTAGTGGAAAACAATTACCAAAGCTCACAGGAGAATAAAATTTCGGCATTAAATGAACCATAAGGAGTTTGACAACCAAACCGAACCGAAAAGCTTTACCAAAGAGCAAAAACTGCATCATTTGAAGAGTTTCAACATCAGATGTAACTAGAATGAAAAATGATTATATAATCAATATATCGACATTCTATATTATCTTAAACAAAAGGCTTGGGGGGAAACTCCTATTCATACTCAAAACAAGTGATAGCAGAGAACTATAAAAACTTATTTTCTTGAAAAAAAAAAGGCTGTAATATAATTTTATATATTCTAACCAAAGGTAACGGTAACTGCTCAGCAGAAAATGCTGAATATTTACTATATGGAAACGGGTAATCTCACTGTTGCCATTCTATATCGATCAAACTTTTCCAACTTCTTCGTTCTAGTAAAAAGGAATCCTCAAAAGGAATTTTAAAAAATGAATACGTTTGGCTTTGATGTGAAAAGGTTATATTTTAGTTTCTGTCATTTGGCTTTATATAAACAGTCAAAGTTAGAAGTAAAAGTAGTTTCGGGCCACCCGCTGGTGAAGTACAGCCTGCCCGTCAGAGAGTTTCGATGTCGTCTGTTTGAGTTACCAGCCGCACGTCGTATTGTGGGGATGGGAGAAGTGATGGTGGGAATTGGGTTCCAGTTTTCACTGGTTGAAGGGAAACGCTGATCTGTAGTCTGCCGTGACAGATGTAGCTGACGTTGTCCCAACCCAGACCGCACAAGTCCGTTCGCGAATAAACAATCGAATATATTGGAAACGGGATTCGAGTTTTCATTTTTCACCATGGAGTTAATTTCATTTTTCGTTTCCCTTGTGGCCGTGCAACGAACTTTTCCCAGTTTTTGTTCGCACTCACGCGAACGAGAATAGAGAATCGATGTGACGGTTGATTGTCCGGCCGGTGAAAAGGCTGAGCTGGTGGTGTGTGTATCTGGGGGGGGTGCTTGGCGACAAACTAGTATGTATTGTATCATATTCTTTTGAAAGTGTCTTTCAAATAAATTTTATAAAGTTCTATGGTTATTACTACAAACAAATATACCTTTTGTAATTAAAGGCATTTAATATTTTTAAAGTGTTTTGTTTTCAAATTCCCCACACGACGACGACTTGTTTTCTGATTAACACTTGAGTGTATCAGTGATAAAATTAGGTTAAAAAAACAAACAAGATGCAAATACCGGGACAAATTGTGAAGAACTATTTTTATAAGTACATCCAAATCCCCCCTTTACCCTAAGTGAAACTTTATACGTAAAATATACTTTTAGTTGTTTGAAAAGTAAATTTACCATGAACTATTTCTCTTCACGCCTAACTGATTTCCTCTCGTACAAACCCGTTATCATTAACAAAGAAACGCGTAATAACTTTGCAAGAACTAAACTTTTACGAGTTTTTAATAAATGGTCTATCTTTTTTGCGCTTATTCGATGTTATGTTTTTATTCTTGTAAATCGGAAAATCTCATTTTCGCCTGTCCAAGTCAAGAACGGCTAACTCATCGTGCTTTAAATATAAAACCAGATGCCTTAAATATGTACTGTGCCTCGAGTTTTGCTTGTTATCCGCAGACAGAAGCAATAACAGCCAACAAATTGGTAGGTTTATTTTTTAAATATTTTTAGGTTGTTTTTTAGCGCACCAAAGATCGCAATGTAACCAATTCAGTTGTTGAGTGATTGGGCTTCTCCCGTGAGCTAAGTGAATAATTTAGTCCAACCATCTTTATATCTTTTTGTACTATCTGCCAAATAATATTGCTTGCGTAATTTCAGCGGTGATAAACCAAATATATGGAATAAACCGTTGATTTAACAGAATAAAAAGTAAGAAATAGTGCACCTTCGAATGTTCGTTAAATTCGGAGGCTATTTGAAAGCTTTAATACAATAGTAGTAGAGGAAAGTGAGAAGAAAGGACTAACTATAAATTGTAAAAAGACAGGATGTATAGTCGTTAGCAAAAGAGACATCCAAAAATGTGTACTACAAATTGGAGTTGACAGAATCAAGAAAGTGTAGAAATTTATCTGTGAAGTGTCTTAATAGACGACAGAAAACGGCACATAGAAATCCCAAGGCGCATTGAAATAACGGAAAATGCCTTCCAAAAGCTAAACACAGTATTAAGAAACGGGAAAATTCTGTAAGAAACAAAAAATGATGAATGTAATATCAATCTCCCTATATGACAGTGAATGCTGAACAATGTCCTCACAGATTAAGAAATTTCAGGCAACATAGAATTCGTTCTACAGAAGTATGTTGAGAATACTATAGACAACATGTGAATAAGTTTTAAGAAAAATGGGAACAAAGATGATACTTGTATTTAGAATTAGAAAGAGAGTTGAATTTTTTGTAACGCAACGAGGAAAGAAGGCTTAGAGAATTTTACACTCGCAAGACATTGGAGATAATAGGAAAGGAGAGAAATAGTGAGTTATCAAACGAGCTTGCGTAAATAGGTGACAGAACAGATATGTTAAGGGAGAAAAGATTGCTAAAAGCTACAAAGGATAAGAAGTTGTAGAGTGTCATGGTCGCCCACCTTTTGAAGAGATACGGCATGTAAAAGATGGACTATTTAGTATTTACTCACCTTTTGATACTTCAGTGACTCTTAACCCTTTTTGAGAGTGACCTAAAATCTTACCTGATGTCTGTTATGGAAACCCATGTTTTCATAATATTTATTTTAACCATCATTATAATATTGGTTATTATAAAATAAATTAGTATTATTATTATAAAATATTATAAGATTATTATTATAAATTATAAAATCTTATGAGATAAAAAGTAATTTGCTTATTTACTTTTTCGGGGCAATCTAGTTACGGAATAAGGTCCAGTAATAGCAGATACAGAAAGAAAACTACAATAACTCCTACAGAAAGTAGTGAACGAAAGCGAGAAAAAATATCAACAGACGGAATGGATTGTTGTTAGCAAAAGGAGCAGGTCAATATGCAAATTACAAATTGGAGATGCCAAATTTAAGCAAGTACAAAAATTTAAATATATGGGAAATGTTTTAACAGAGGACGTGCTACACTGAAATCCGAAGGTGCATTGAGATAGCGAATGTTACCTTCCAAAAGCTAAGCAATGTAATTAAAAAGCAGAAAACTTTCGTTAGAAATAAAGTACTGAACTGTTATGTAATATCAGTCCTCCAGTATTGAAGTGAATGCTAGACAATGTCCTCACAGATGAAGAGGAGATTTGAAGCAACAGAAAAGTCGTTCTACAGAAATATGCTGAAAATACATTGGTCCGAATATGTGAGGAGCAACGAAGTTTTAGAATTAAAACAAAAATAAAACTTATACTTAACATCAAGAAGAGACAGTTGAAACTTCTGGGGCACATAATGAGGAAATGGGGATTGGAAAATATAATACTCACAGGACAGATTGAAGGCAAGAAAGACAGAGAAAAACAACGCATAATCTACCAAGCGAGCTTGAGTAAATGGATGGCAGAGCAATGTTTAACAAAAAGAAAAAAAAGGACAGGAAATTGCCGAGACTCATGATTCCCAAAGTCCTGAAGGGACACGGCAGATAGAAGAAATTCCAAGTCCATTATACTGAGGACTGTTAAATGGATGATTTACTATGGATAAGATTGATTCCGAGGACAAAAAAATGCATTTCTTTTTCTCTTTTAAATCAACCATTGAAGGTCATGATGTCTACTGTTTGGGTTACCTCAACGTGGTGTAATGGTTAACAAGCTTGTCACGCTAGAACAGTTTCGACTAAGTAGTGTCGTCTCTTGCTACGCTGCCCAGAGAGTTTCTGTTCCTATCAGTCGCTCAAAAAGTTTTAATCCTCACCCTGAAGGAGCTGAAGAAGCAAGAGTTTTTTATTTTTCAATATAGTCCCTTTTGATACCAATGGACTTGATGATTGAGCATTGCAATCCCATCACGAAAAAAGGTGGTGTCCAGGTCCTTCAAAAATTTCTCCATGGTACATATGATCTCGTCATTGTTTTCAAAATGATGACCGCGTAGGTAGGATTTGAGTTTTGGGAACAGGAAGAAGTCATATGGAGCTAAATCTGTGAGTAAGTTGGGTGGAGTAGCAACCTGAAGATCATGAACGGGTGTGTTACTCTGAATCAAGAGCACATCTGCCTTCAGCTTCCCTCTGCGTTTCGACTTGATTGCTTCCTCCAGTTGTCTTAATTCTGATGCATAGTACTGTCCATTAATAGTTTTTACCTTTTCTAGGTTATCATGATTACGTCTTCAGAAAAAAAACAGAAGGCATGATCTTGCCAACAGACACTACCGGCTTGAACTTCATCGGGATGGAGAACCAAAGTGTTTCCAGTTTGCTTTGAATCTTTGATTAATGTTCAAAGTTGTGAAACCAGGTTACATCTTCAGTTCCTAATCTGCGGTAGAAATTCCCAGGGTCAGCTTGGAAGTGAGGCAGAAGTGTCCTGGAAGTGTTAACCCTTTTCAGTTTCTGCTCTGGTGTCAACATTCTTGGTATCCATCTTAGAGACAACTTGCTCATCCACAAGATCTCATTCAAAAGAGTATGGACCGAACCAAAACTAATTCCTATCAGCTTAGCTATCTGTCATCCAAAGCTATACGGTGAATGGCACCAACTTTTTCATCATTCGTTGAGGTTTTTAGATGACCGAGGGTCATCTTCTTTACTGTCACTGTCCTTCTTGAACTTTGCAGTCCACTTTTTCACAGTTGTATAGGAAGAGGGGACCGAAGCAAGTGACTGCTCGAACCCCTGTTTTGTTCATTTTTAAATTTGCTGTATACCTCTATATTTGTATTGGCCTCACCTGCACAGGAATTAAGACAGAAATCGGAATTAGTTTTTCTAGTTTTATAAGTGGTATTATGTCTTAATGGGTACGTGGCCGAGTGGTTAGCATTCTGACAATGAGACCCGAGTTCAAATCTCACCATAGTCGATTTGTCACGAAGGAGACTTCCTGATGTTATCGGACTGGAGGAGATCGACCGCAGCGTGCAGCACATTTGGAAAGTGCCTGAAAACTATACACAGGTAGACTCAATCCTTCTCAGTGAAATTGGGTAGGCGGAACCCTTGGATGCCGTCGATAGCTGTGTTAGCAGGAAGCTACAAGTCATCGTGGAAGAGGGCTTGAGCGTGCTGGCCTTGTTCAGACTGTTGATCACACTAGATAGCATGCTCTCTCCCAGAAACTGTAACTAAGGTCCACTCAGCATAGTTGGAGTATAAACCAGAGGTGGACTCTGTGGGTGTTGAATAAACACAAATGCGATAGGGATTGGCTAGCCGCCCTAGTAGACAGGTATCCTCGAATACAAGTGGCCAGCTATACATACATACAGTATAATACGCAGATGACACAGTACTGATAGCAGACACGGAAAAGAAATTACAAAACCTCCTACAGAAGGTAGCGAAGGAGAGCGCGAAGAAGGGACTAAGCATAAACTACAAGAAAACAGAATGCATGGTCATCAGTAAAAAGATGAGCCCGAAATGCGATTTGCAGGTTGCGGACACTAAAATCAAGCAGGTGCGGAAGTTTAAAAATCTATTCCAAAAGCTTGGCAGAGTATTGCGAGACAAGATGTTTTTGGTAACAAAGAAAAGAGTACTGAGCTTTTACGGCAGCGAATGTTGGACGGTCACCTCAAAGATGAAGAAGAGACTGGAGGCGACGGAGGTATGGTTCTACAGAAGGATTTCTTGGAGAGGATGCAAACAATGAGGAGATTTATACTTAACATCAGGAAGAGGCAGCTGAAGTTTCGGGGACACGTAATGAGAAAGGAGGGCCTGGAGAATCTGATACTCACAGATCGAATGGAGGGAAAGAGAGACAAGGGAAAGCAACGCATGACATACCTGGCGAGCTTGAGCAAGTGGATGATAGAACGTGGTCTGGGGGAGGTGGCAGAGGGATGAAATTTATTGTGAGCTACAAGGGATAAGGGAAAGAGGAGAGTCATGATCGCCTACGTCCTGAAAGGACACGGCACACATAAAGAAAAGTATGTTGCCACAACAAACATGTTCAGTTATGGCTCTTCTTTCTGGGTGGGGCTTAGAACTTTTTGAACGACCCTTGTACTTGATTCTGATATTTCCAATCGAAACTCACACTTTTTTCTGCTTATCTTCCTGATAAAAAAAGAAAAATATATATTCTGCTTTCTTATAGTTAATGGTTAGCTTTTCTTTTCGCTTACCTTTGATAACTTTTCAATGAGTTCTTGTAGTTTTCCTTCCGAATATGTCATCAGCACAGTGTCGTCCGCGTATCTTATGTTGTTAGAATTACTGCTGCTGATAAATCCACGTAGTTCACTTAGGATCAACTCACTGTATAAGTAAAATAAATCTGGTGAGAAAAAAAAAACACATCCTTGTCTTACTCCTCTTTCTATTTTTGTGTACTTTAAGTGGTATGTTCCTCGTAAATATTGCGCATTATTCTCATAACTTTCTCGCATAAATCGAGCTTACCTCATAGTTCAAATAGGTTTTTGTGTCGTATCTTATCGAATACTGTCGCGTAATCTATGAAACATTGCTATAAGTCTTTAGCATTTGTATTGTTCATTCTGATAGGAGGATAAGCTAAATTTAGTAATAACGTGATCTGTAAGATCAAAATTAGGTAAGATTAATAAATACCTGCAACAATTATGTCTATAAAAATAAGTTTTGCGTTGGATTTCATTACTAGTGACAATATTGAATATGTATTTTTTTTTTTTTTACATTTTTATTTAGTAGGGATGCTCTGAAAGTAATTCATTCTAGAGAAAATACAGCTTATACATAGAGCGAGCATAATAACCTTGTTAGAGTATGTTTCCAGCTACAAATAATAATGATAATATTAAATGTTTCCTTATAAGAAAACATTACGCATTCATTGACCGAAAGGTAAGGACTTCTGTTGATTGAAATTTATAAAATCTTTCTATTAAAAGGATTTTTCGGAAAAATTATAAGCAGTTTTGTTGTTCTCTTACTCAATTGCGCCTCACACGTAATAATCAAAGGGTTGCAGTCTGGGGAGTTGGTTAGCCAAATATAAGGGGTGATGTGGTCGCAGAAATTCTCCTGCTTATGTGGCATGGTGCAGAGTCCTGTTGCAAGATATAGGGTCTTCCAGCAGCCACTGTCTTGGCCCAGGCCAACACTACCTTCTCAAAGCACTTGATGTAGGCCTCCGCGTTGTGACTGATGCTCTTGGGAAGATGAATGGAGGCATAACTTCGCTATCACTAGTGATTACTCCAAACACCTTCGTAATCACCATTAGATTCATTCAACTCTTTCCGAATTCTCTGCACTGTCTTCAGATTGACACCCAACACACTTAAATATTCCTAATGGAGCTTCAGGTGCGAATGCCAAGCAGTATAGCATGGCGTTTCAAAATTTCTGGCGGAATAAATTGTGTCATTGTGCTCATTTTCTCACAGATGGTGCCTAACTGACTCTACTATACTGTGGAGTCGACAAAATCAAAAACAAACAACGCGTATGCTCGAAATAAAAAATAGCGACAATATACCCATCGCACCCATATATATATATATATATATATATATATATATATATATATATATATATATATAAAGTGATAGTATTTTGAGGAATTAGAATGACCAATATAGTAATTCATCGAGTCTAGAAGAATCCTCAATAGAATGCAGAAAGCACTGGACGGCCGTTTCGTCCTATAGTTGGGTCTCATCAGCAGTGTGCATCCACTACCGAGAATTGCAACGGAACCGTTTCGATACAACGCAAGCGTCATACCAACTAAGGGAAAGCAAAGACGTTGTTCTTACTTATGAATACTTGGATGAGTATCACCACGGAATTTGTGAGTAGCGTCGCTATATCAAGTCTATTCAGTTTCTTCTTCGTCAACGAGGCACGTTGGTTCAGTTGCTTACTATATATATATATATATATATATATATATATATATATATATATATACGCTCTATCCCTGATAATGAGCAGTTTATTCCATAATATAGCACACCTTAAAACTATACTTCTTCATTTATATATATATATATATATATATATATAGATACTCGACTCTCCCGTCGAATTCGACGTATGAGGGTCAAGCAGATCAGTTTCCAGGAAAACGACATGAGATTTGATTATAGTGGTGAAGGTTTCGTGCAGGACCATCCACCATCATTTATAAAGAGTACCGTTGTAGCATAATGCATGTCTACTGGTTTGTATAGGAATGAGGTTGAGATAGAGAAACCTCGAAGAAATTGATTTCAACACATGAAAGAATTTAATATATATATAGGATAACAATACCAGAACAGAGATGATGTGCGTGTAAGTTAAAATCTTGTAGGTAACCGGTTGGGGACTAAAAATTTTCCTTGGCGTGGAACATTACTAATGTTGGCGCTGCTACGTTTCGAAGCAAAAAAAAAAAGAAAAAAGTTTTTTATTGATGCGTCTTTTTATAGTCCCGTAACGGCGCCGACTAGCGGGCGTCTTATCAGACAAAGTGGCGGTAATCCCATAGCAGGATCTCCAACAGTTTATAACGAAAGAAAGTTTGTTTTGTACTGAAGTTGGCCTAACCAACTTAAATTTAATGGTTCTTGTGTCATACTTGAACCATTCCAATAATTGTTTTTTAAATATTACATTATATGAATGCTTGCACAAATGTGTATATGTTGTTACTCAATGTAAACAGGTTCTTATGTCAATTTGAGTAGATTTTTCCCGTTTCCAGAGTTGCCTGTATAAGAACTATTGGCAAAGTACTGAAATAAGGTTATTTTGGGCGGATCCTTTACTCAGTGAAATGGTAATATTAACCATTTCCTTATAAAGAAAGATTCTGGTATTCATTGACCGGGCTATTAGTGCCACTGTGGGTTGAAATTTATAAAACCTTTCTCTAACCTTTAATTTTTCAGCAAAATAGCTTTCTCAAGTCCAAGAGCTGTTATCGCTCTTTCCAGTATCGATGGGAATTTCCTTCTTAACCTTTTGTTTGATGTAGTGTGGAATATCAATATCTTGATTATGTCGTTGTTTTTTTTTTTAGGGGGTTGGGGGGGGTTCAAGTAATATGTGCTATCCATTTTAGCTGTTGCTTTTGTTGTAAGTCCTCAAGTTATAGGGTTTCTGTTATTTGATACAGTTCTTTGTGATTCTGTAGCGCCAGTTCACGAGGTTCGAAGAAGAAGAATTCTCGCAAAGACCTGCAGTTTTTATTCGAACAAAGCCATTTTTAATCATTGATCTGAGAATAAAAAATTATTGAAGAGCATGAAACAAACAAAAAAAAACGCTGAACAGTTTTATTTATTGAAACAATTGTGCATCTCATTTTACATCTGCCAATTTGTTTCCATTTCTGAAACGCTTTATGATACGTTCAATTCTAATCTTTCGCTTTTGCTTTGAGAAGACTTAGTTTGAAAAGTTTGACACCAGTTTCAGGACTGGAATTCAAGTATGTCTAGGAGAAAGAATTTAATCGATCAGCATTTAAGTTTGATATTTTCTCGTTATGGTCCAATGCTCTTTATTTTTAGCTTGTAGAGATTACCCCCACTTTGTCTGCCAAGACGCCTATAGGCAGCGCTTTTTAAGTAGTATAAAAGAACGAACATACTCTTCCCTTTCTTTTGCTCCAAGATATAGCAGTGTTGGCACACGAACAAGCTATATTGAATCATTTGGCAACTATTCGTAGTTAAGTTAGTAGTCAGTACTTAAGTAGCTATATTTACTCATTTATATTATATGAATTGAAATGAATAATAACAACAACAAAATCGTATTTCCTTGATTTTATTGAACATTAATTAAATGCCTGGTTATCTGGTTTCAAGTCAGTTTGAATGTTCTCTTTTATTTCATTTTAAAGCATCGATCTGAGATCAAACAAGAAAAGGGAGATAACATATTCTTAAGGGTAAATACGAAACTAATTTTACAACCTGAATTATAATTTATATTTCAAAATTTGTACAAACTACTTATATTAAATCTATTATTTCTTTAACTATAATTTTAAATAGCACTTACTATTCATTTAATTATTTTTTTCAGACTACAAGGAATCAGAACCAGTTTTAGTTTTACAAGTAAATCACAAGATAAATGATCTTAAGACTGCTCCCACAGAACAAGGGTTGAGTTAATCGGAAATAGAAATGGTTACGTTAGCATATCGAAGTAAAATAGCAGCTGTTAGTTATTGTTTAATGTCACTGAAGTGTATTTTCGATAATCACTAAAACTGATTTAATGAATTCACGACCTTCGATTTTTGAGTGTTGTCTAAATTTGGCTTAAACGAAATGATCACGTGTAGTTTTTGCTCTAAAAGCAGGACTAAAAATCTGTTTCGGCAATAAACAAAACAAAAAAAAAACCTACTTCCCCTCGACTCATTTTCTCTTTTTGTCCTGCTTCTTCTTTGTTTCTTTGTTTCCTTGTCGATTGTCGTAACTGTCATCACTGTGCTCTTTCCTCGGCTGCTTCGTACCAAAAGCTGGTTTCTCAACAATATATTCCCACGTTTAATGACCTTGCATCGTTTTGGAATTATTAGGACCTCTTTTGTTTTTGTCGTTCATCTCTTGTGCAGTCAGAACCCACACCCAGAGCTCTGAGCTCATAAAAAATACATTGTAGCAGTTTGTTTTTGGTTGATTTTTTTCAAGATGGTAGGTATTTTAAAGCTGATGCCAACTCATTGACACATAAATTACAAATGTCCATTTTGCTGATGTTGCGTTTTGTAAGTTTATAGACTTTTTTTGCTATTATTATTTTAACCGAGTAAAATTAGAGAGTGCCATTCTGTCCTCGGTGCATGTTTGTGTGTAGCAAACAACTCGAAAATGGCAATGGCAAAATTAGCCATTTAAATAGAGAAAACATTTGGTATTTATTGACCGAATAGTTTATGTAACTGTTGGTTTTAATTTAATCCATTTTAGGAAATTACACTTAACATCGGGGTTTGCCTTTTTGCATTGCTCTTGAATGAGATTTATTCTAAAATCATCTGAATCTGATTGATTTTTCCTTTTTTCTATCTAAAAAACTTTTAAAGTCGAATTTATTTTTGATAAATCTGGACAGAATTTAATAAAAGCTTCACAAATATAATTATATGCTTAGATCTCCACTAAATATTTGCGGTCTCTGTCAGCGTTGAAAAATGTTTGACTTTTTTTTGGTACATTGCTTCATATTCTATCAATAGCAAGTAAAGACTAATGACATTGCAAAACATTTGTAACGGGAGGGAGCTTTGAAAGAAAGATTTATTCTTCCATTAACATTTCCTCCGTTAAAGGCATTATTATATCCGTGATATATCACCGTAGTTCGCGAACGGAACAGAATGGCTGAAAAGAAAAGGAATGTCCAGCATGCTTTGTTCTCAGAAAGACTCATATTACTAGGACATACACAAAACCATATATATATATATATATCAAATCAGAGTGTAAGGAGAAACAAAAAGAGAGGGTCTTATGAAGATACTTCTGTTTCTGAAGAAGCCATGTGTAAGACTACAGATTCAAACGGGCCGGATTCATCTACGATGACCCAAATAAGGAAACGACGAGTTTTGTGTTTTCCCAAATTGAGGACTACGAGCCAGAGTTTCTTTCTATATCTGGGGAAGATATCTTCCCAAAAGGAAGCAGCACCATGAACTTGGAAGCTGCTATCACAGATTGAGCCTCTGCCCAGGTCGTGAGGACCCGGGCTAAAGAAAGCAACCTCTCGGTTTGGCTGCTATAAGCAAACTAACGGACTGGCCACTCTCGTAACTGTAGGAAATGACATCACTAAGCGGTCCGTCACGTGACCCATGAGACATTTCCACCAAAGTGAGATAGTTGTCTCCTGTATTCCTACACATTATCTGAACTTTTTTTGTTACTGTTTAATTTGTACTTTAGTGGTGTAGAAAGGGTTCTCGGCGCCTGGAGGCGTATACAATTCTGGAGATCCAATCTGTGTTACCTTTGAAATGCTTTCCTATACGTTTTGCATTTTATTACCCCCTGAAGTATAACAACAAATAATCAATTGCCACTTTACCCAGGACAAAAATAAAGCCGTAATATCACAATTGTAAAACTGGAACTGACTGAATTTGACCTCAATACTAACTAATATAATTTGTAAATTGTTTTGAAATTCATGTCATTCACTAATGTTACTTTCCTGTGTAACAGTGAATCAGATCTATATTGCATGTTCGGAGTTCTGGAACTTACCTGGAAAGCCATTAATTTGTGGTAATAACCACATTTTATGAAATAGAAACAATACTAGATTTTAGATAATTGCTTAGGTTTACATTAAAAAATCAGTGTCGTGTCCTGTCAGTACTTAGATGGGGGACTGCTTGTGAGCATCGGTTACAGTAAAAAAAAAAATTAAAAAAAAAAAACTAGTTGGGCATGAAGCTAGCAATTTCATCGCCTAAAATCTTACTATGGATACCACAACAGCAACGCCTCATGTTGTTCAGAGCTTTGGGCCCGATACTCCTCAATGGAATCTTGTGGACTAAAGGAGAATAAAGGGATTCTCAATTCTGTGGTCTGGGGGGATTTTTTGTTGTTGCTTTTCAAATCTCCTGCTTACTAACTCAAATTTGTTATATCCACAAACTTTTACTGAACTCTGATTCTATCGCATACTAAATTTCTTATTCCAACCAAGAAACCTTTTTTTTTTTTTTTAAAAAAAAAAGTTTCATGTTGGGAAACGCGTCAGGCCTAGAAACTTACTCTACAAATTGAATCCCATGCTTTGAATATTTTGCTACGTTGCACCGAGTCTGAGCAGAAAGAGGGTGGTAGGTGGACTAGTTGGCATTGGCCAACAAATTTCCTTTAACTTGATGGCGGACCTACAACTTTTGGTAGAAGCAAAGAACGACTCTTTGATAAAAAAAAACTATTGTAAAGATAGTCAAAGGAAAATCCTTTAACACAAAGTATTAATAACTTAAACGAGTTTGATAAAGTGTCACAATGGGAAACCCTAATTACTGTTCACTTCTGCTCACAAGCACTAAAACCACCTCATAAGATTTTCTAGCGACAATTACAGTGATCCTATCCTGGCTGGCATAACGATAGATATAAACATACTGAGATAAATAGAAACGATTTGTAAACGTTTATGACGATATACCGGCGAACCTCTGAGAGTCTTGACGGTCAGAGATTGACAGCTGACCTATCTTCCGATCTAACAGTGGGAAAAAACTGAATGGTTACATTCAGTGCTTCTAAAACCAGACTGGTTACATTCCATCACCGACGATCAGACTCCGAACAGCTGCCAGTCACGATAAACGGATGTCCCCTCGAGGAGGCCCCGCACCACTAGAGGACATTGGGCCTCAATCTCATACCCGGAAGTGGAATTCTTATACACGATCCATCGCTAAAAATGCAGGTAAAATGATCCATTTCTTGTACCGCTCCAGTAAGTACTTGACTCCTCATACTATCTTCTACCTTTATAAGAAGATCAGGCAAAAAAGTGGGCTACTATTGCCATATTTGGGCAGGAGCTACCCAGACCTCACATTCCAGTATTGATCATTTACAAGTGTCTCCTAGTCCTTGTGAGAGAAGAATTATTTTCCACACTCCAACCTCTTTCACAGGCGTAATGTAGCAAGTTCCTCACTACTCTACCGCTTTTACTATGAAAAGTGCTCGGACAAACTGCATCTCTTTTAGACCTTACTTGAGTCGCGACATTTGTTAGAATCGAGAAATATTGATTAATTTTTTCGACTTAGAAGAGGTGTCCTGTTTATAATATTGACGCAGTATCAAACTGATCCCTGATTTTGACACGATTTTTGGATTTAACTGTTTCGCGCAGAAAAACAAACTTTATGGTGAAAGGTTGCAAAAATATTTCTTTTAAATAAAGGAATACATGCATTTACAATGCAAGAACAAAAATTGGCATGAATTATTAAAAGTATTCATCTGGTTATTTTTCATTTAAAACAAATAATTATTAACCCCAAATGTTTGAATGTATAAAAAAAACACATACAAAAGAAAGTAAATAAAAAAAAAAAGAAATTTAAATTTAAAAAAATTAAAAAACGGTCAAAAAATTTAGAAAATTAATTATGTTGGTATGGATGATGTTACCACACTTTCAATCTTGACATTTGAAAATAACAGTTATTTTCAATAATTCTGAAAAATTGAGGGATCGATTTGACACTGTATCGATATTATAAGCAGGATTCCCCACTTCTAAATCGAAAAAAAAAACAATATTTTTTTTTTATTCTGACAAGTATCGTAGCCGAAGGAAGGTTCTCAATAATATTAATGTAAAAATTATTTTTAAAAAATCTTTCCCTATCTTTTACGAGTGGACCAGTCTATTTAAGTAGTACCTTGATTTCGATCCTCACTCTGTTATCTATTATATAACCTTAAGCCATACTTTGCCAAAGTAAGCATCTTATAGTGGTAGTAATTTTAGAAATAAAAAATAAACATTTTTTGCATATTTATTGTCCAGTCGTCTCAATAAAGTTGCAAACCAGTTTTGCATAGACGAATGTCTAAAGAACGAAATAACAGTTCTTTATTCAGTCTAAAATATTTTCAAACTAAAGATGCAATCATGAGAGCTCCTATAAACGAAGATGAAATATGAAATTATTTTTCTATTTGCCGTGTCCCTTCAGAAGGTTAGCGATTATGCCTCTCGACAATTTTCTCACCTTTGTAGCTCTTAATAAATTTTGTCGTTTTCCTATATCTACTAAACCTTGTATCGTTATACATTCATTCAAGCTCTCTAGGTAGGTTGTTTTCCCCAATCCTGTGAGTTTTTAAATTTCCAAGCCCTCTTTCCTCATATGCCCTAGAAATTTCAACTGTCTTTTCTTGATGTTAAGTATAAGTGACTTTTTTTCTTTACATACATGTCCAATTAGCATTTCAAAAAGAATAAGGTGGATAACCTGTACTTTCTAACGAAAACGCTATGCATTTTAATTTCTTCTTCATTTGCAGTGTCTCTTCAGGACGTAGGCGATTATGGCTCTTCACAATTTTCTGTCCTTCGTTGCTTTTAATAAATTGTTTGGTTTTGTTTTTGTTTTTTGTTTATTGTTTTTTGTTATTTCTCCTAGACTTTGTTCTGCCATCCATTTACTGAAGCTCACTAAATATGTTATACATCGTTTTCCTCTGTCCATCTTCCTTCAATTTGTCTTGTAAGTGTCATATTTTCCAAGCCCTCTTTCCTTATTATGTGCCCTAGAAATTTCAACTGTCTTTTCCTGATGTTAAGTATAAATTTCCTTTTTGTTTCCATTTTCTTAATACTTTCATATTCCTTTTATTCAGTAGTGCATCCTTTTTTGTATATCTTTTTTAAATTATTCAAACTTAGACATTCAGAAGTTTGTTGATAGATAATTTATTTAACCAAAATAATTTTTTTTAATAACTCAATATGTTAATTATGCGAGCTATTTTTTTAGAACAGTGAAATATTTTGTCAAGTATCAGAAAAATATTAATTAAATGCAGTGACTATCCCGACTAATTAGTATTTTATGTTGGGATAGTTGTCTGAAACTAGAAACAATTTTGATAAACGGGTAATTATCACAAAATTGTTTTTCTTTTTTCTTTTTTGGTTTGCTAACGATTTCTACTCTAAATATAAATGAAGCTTTGATTTATTTGAACTGAATAATGTCTGATATAGGCGGGAATCTCCTTGCGAACTAAGAACTGTTGTAAGAATGAATTTTCACATAAAATTTTAATATTTAAAATAGGATTACATTTACAATGATAATTTGTAATTTTCTTCTTCTTTTTTTATTATTTGTTCGCTCAATGCAAGGCTCAAGAGCCACTTAAGGCAGAGGGTTACAGAAGGAGGTTCTTGTATTAATGTAATAAGAGGAGGTAAGAAGTGCAGAGTAGTGAGATATATAGGAAAGATAATGGTTGACCCAAGATTCGAAGAGATTAAGATTTCTCTTGAAATAGGAGCAACAAGAGAAATTAATTAAAATGCCATATCCCTGCAGGATGTAAGCGATCATGACTCTCCACATATTTTTTTTTTTTTTTTATCTGTGAATTGTCATGCATTCTTGGGAAAACTAGTGAACTAGTTTGCCAGTGTATTCTCAACGGTCAGTAATTCAGAATTTTTCCTTCTCTTAGATTGGTTGCCACCTATGGCGAGAGAGTTTAGTCTACCGTGCTATATAGTCTACGGTGGAATTTGTGCGAAAGTGAATGCATCAGACTAGCCCGGAATGTGAACTCGACTAGATGGTTGCAATTCCCAAGCCGATACATGTTATACTACCTGTACATCCCAACTTCATATATAAAGTGTTCAGTTATAATAATAATCACAATAATTATCGGTGAGGATTTAAAGTTACACTATTATAAATAAATCCGTCAAAGTGGGTATTTCTGTTACACGAAGAGGCTGAAAATGGATGGCTGCAACAATATAGTAAGATGTTCGGAAAGTAATGACGTATTTCACCGCAACCAAGGCAGAAACAAGAATGTACATCTAGAATTTATTATTTCGCCTATCCCACAATGTGTTGTTTATAGTGCATTTCAGAGTTTAATTAGGAAAACTTGCAAAGAGCGAATTTGGATTCCTCCATAAACTTTCGCTTGAGAATCAAACTCAACATTCAATGATCTGCAGCAGTCTTTTAACCTGGAATGCCAACGTTTCATTTCTGCATCGCATTGTTACAGGTGATGAAAAATGGGTTTTGCATATCAACAAAAATTTTAAAAAAATATAGATATCACAAAATGGAAAACCAATGCCAACACCAAAACCAGGACCTCTTCCACAGAATTTCTCGATTTATGTTTGGTGGAATAGAGAAGGTGTCGTCTATTATGAACTACTAGAACATGGAAGGACTATCCTTACAAATGTTTATTAATCATCTAAATTAGGTGCCTCCATGAGATCGCTAAAAAAGAGCATAGCATGACGAAAAAATCGCCAAACTTGACGAAAACAAAATTTTATCGTCTAAATGTTTGTTATTATTAAGAGGAAAGATCAAATTTTATTTTAATTATTTAAAATTTTTCCTTCTCTTTAGAACATTCTTAATTTTGATTTAAAAATCCTTGTTTCTCTTTGTATCACTGGAACTAGTAAAATAACATATACAATTTTTAGCACGTTTTTTTTTTTTTTTTTTTTGTGACACACATTAATTTGGAAAATCTTGCAAAAATAAAAATAATTGTCGGATGTTAATGAAACTTTCAGAAACTATTCACAGATGATCTAAATTATTATAAATATTTTTATTAAAGTCATAGCAGAAATATTTTTTATATTACTCACCCCCCTAACTAATTTTATGAAAACGTTAGAAATTCGATCTAGTCCACTTTAGAAATTACAATAATTAAAAGCACTAGGCTTTGAGGAATGCAACTCATGTTTTTTGTTTTTAACTGGAGCCCACTACCTGAAAATCAGCTCTGGGTTATAACATACAAAACTCAATAAAACAAAGATATTTAATTTCAAATGCTTTATTTGCTTATAGTTGTTTTTATGAATATGGACAATATTTTCTGAAAGCAAAATTTTTTTTCGATGAAAAATGAATTTTTAATACAATTATTTGTTATTTCTTTAATTATAATAGATTTTACATTTAAGTTGTTAAAATATTATAAAATTAGTTAAAAGCTCCATCGGCTTTCCTAAGTTTCCTTATGAGATAGATCTTTTTTTAGCGCGTTGTAAATTGTATCATTTTGACTAATCAGAAGATCCACAGTAATTAAGAAATGTAATTTTGTGCTTATAACCGGGCTGTAATTATAAAGTACGGAAGACCAACCAGAATATAATTAAGTTGCGTTATTTGAGTTAAGCATTGTTCTCCGCTGTTAAGGCCTTTACTTTTGCGAAACACGTGTGGAGAAGTTAATTTGATTTTTCAATTTCAACTGAGAAGGGTAACTACAAGTATCACTATCATCTTATGAAATATCAAAATTAATAATAAACTGAATGGAAATACAAATAACACAATAAAATGTAGTAAATGTATATAAAATTATCGTATTTTATGTACACTTCTAATAAAAATTTCATAAATTAATTAGATATCTTTCTTATGAAATTTAATCTCACTCATAACAGTCTTATTTTAATTTCTTTATAATATATTTCCCATAAAGCATCGTAAACGTAAAGGTAAAAGCTAAGTACAAAAAACAAAACAAAATTGAACGCTGAAAGTTTTCCTTGATAATAACGAGGTAAATAAATTGTTCACTTAAATCTAAATAATTTCACTTTTCTCCTTCCGTAGAACATATTATCTTCGCGTAATCCGTCAATATGCCATTCATCACCTGTCAAGTGACGCGAAAGTTTATGACCTGCTTTGTTTTATTTTCAAATTACATCTTTTCAGCGCAGAAGCTAAGATTGGTTCAAAATATTTTAAATAAACACTATAATTTCTGATTTTCTTAAAATAAGTTTTGAAAAAATTATTATTGATTTTTAAAAGATTTTCAAACTGAGATTTTCATTTTTTTTATAAAATGGAAAGAAATGGTTGCTATGATCGATTATCTGTCAATTTTTCCTGAATAAAAAAAAAACAAGATTTTTATCAAAAATTTCGGACGTGCTAGGAACGATTAAAAAATGTAAAAAATACCCCCAAAATATTTTGACCTTTCCTCTTAATAATAGCATAAACATTTAGACGATAAAATTTTGTTTTCGTCAAGTTTGGCGTCCTTTTCATCATACTATGCTCTTCTTTTAGGGATAACATTGAAAGCGTCCTGCTTTGCTAAACAGAAAATGTATTATTCTTTAGAATAATTCGATAATTCTGCAAAACAAATCCCAAGAAAAAGTCGAGAAGAAAATTAAAAACGAAATGCGTTGAAAAATCATGTTTTAAAATAATTCCAAGGAGAATCAAACCCAAATTTAACTAGACGGAGTTCAGTAAGATTGAGCAAAATCAAGTCTACTCGTTTGTTCCCACTTCCTGCCTATGAAGATGTCAAAAAAATATTTTGTCGATAAAAAGGCTCTGTGGTCACCGAAACAACATTTAAAGCATGCTCTGAACAAAAAAGGCAAAAAAAAAAAACATTTGGTTTGAATCAGCCACTCAGAAGAGAAGTGTCCTCACAGAGATAGAAGTCAGCTTGAAGCATTTGTTATACTTTTTGTTGACATTCGTCCACAAAATCTTTTATATCAAAACATTATTTCAGATTTCTTTGGATACAAATGATAAAGGAAAAATTAATTACTATTTTGGAGTGATCATGGACAAAATGGTTGTGTGGTCTGTTGATCGTAAAAACGCATAAACAGAGGAAAGATAAACTTTTGTTTTTATTACTAGAACGAATGGGAATATTTTTTTTTTCCTTTTCTTGAGTGGTCTGGTCGATCGAGAAATCACAGGATGGGACAAGCTAATAAAGAAAGATTTACTGAAAATCCCTCTTGTTTTCGCAACGCCATCTGGAAGTTGGATTCGTCACGCCAGCCCGAGGAGCGTACTGATGTTAGATACTGAGAAAGTGGGAGAAGAATTAAAGAGATTAGCACCGCCTATATGGAGCGATGATGCGAGTGAAATGTGGAGGAAGTTGGAGTTAAGGAGCTGCTTGATTTCTCTAAACACTCTCAAAAGGGGACTGGGCAACCTCAAATTTAGAAAGCCACTTGAGTAGTATTTTTATATATGGAATTTTAGAAAAGGTCGATGCTTAGGATGGAAGACAATCGAACGCAGTCCCTAGCCAACATCACTCTTGCCGGACGCAAAATTCCATATAAGCCGGAGCTTTGGCAACTTGTAGAGTGTCCCCACACTACTGCTACTGGAATCTACATCATTCACCGTGACCTACTGATCAAGACCTTGTGCTGGCAAAGACCAGAATTTAGAAACTACTAACACAAGCTGCAAACTCCAAAGGGAATCCCAGTGCTACTTGATCATAACAAGTGGGAAGGGGTGAAACGGCTGTATACAACAAATGTCATATAAACCAAATCGTTGTTACATTTTTAACCCGAGTTAATTCTTTATTCCAAAAGACTCTTTTTTTTGTGTAGCTCTCAGTTGACGAATCGTGTTCACTTCAGTTTTCTTCATCAGCGACCTTCTCACTCTCTGAGATCAAAAAACACAACGTGTCTGAGGAATAAAGTGTCGTGAACAAACAAACGCCAGCTAAGTCGTGTGGAACCGTGCCTACCATCACGATACCAGCGACAAACAAGTCACGCGTCAACGAGTGAAGAATCGGTCACATGGTAACCACGGTGGTCTAAAGGAACTTGTGAACCGACTCGTGGTGTGACATTATATGGTTACCGTTGACAAGGATCAACGTGCTTGGGGTTACACTAAAATTCTTGCTTATAATTTTTTCTTGTGCTATAGTTTACAAGAATTGGTAATTAAAGAAATGAAAATAAATATATTTAAACCACCCACACATAAGGCCCAAAATATTTTATAGAAAAAAAGAAAACTAGGCTAAATGGCACTCACTTCATAGTAGACAATAATACCAGCTTTTTTTTATTATGCTATACAAGACCTTATGACCAGAAAACTGCCGTCATATGAAAATGTGTATAATTAACAGCTCAACCAAAGGCAAAATATACTACTTCTGTGTCTGTGAGCGCTTATTTTTTCTTTTCTTTTTTTTTATGTATATACTTAAAGTAATTACTTTAATATGAAGTCAGACATAAATATTAATTCGTTTGCGGTTATTATTCAACTGTGAGGCGAAGCATTTTAAGAAGCACTCTCTTTAGTAACAAGGAAGTTTAATAATCACGGGTAAATGATTGGTGTAGATGTCTATGCTCTTCTACATCTATACATTGTGCATATAATATGTGTGTGAATGTAAAATATTTTCACGTCAAATGTATCTACGTTAAAATGTATTCTCAGCAGTGTGTGCTTGCAAATTCGTATTTATTGGAATGCTCAATTTAAGTATCTGCGGAGAAGTACATATGCGTGAATTTTTTTTAATGATATATGATGGAATCATCGGTGTCAGATTAAAATATGCATACTCCATGTCTGGAGTGTAATGACATTTGTTGAACAAGCAAACTTTGATACGAAGCCCACATCCGTGGAAAAGCCAGTGGGGGAACCACGCACACATCGGCACTGACTGACAAATCTCGTTAACTATTACGCTGAACGGAAGTACCTACGCACGTATGTACATATGTGTCTACTTATTGCTTTACCTACCTCTATAGGATATAAACTCCTATATTTTACTGCCAATAAGTGAAGCACAAACAAGTAAGTGACGCCTACAAATAAATCTTATTAAATTCAGTAGATACGAAAAACTTTTTTAAAATTCTGTACAAAAACGGCTCCAAATTAAATAAGTTGTTTTTTGGAACCTAATTAGATACGACGAGTCACGTGATGTCCTCTCTACTAGGTCCGCGCGGTTGAACTCCAAATGACCTGGAAATAGGACATGAATCGGTTTATCGTACATTCTCGCGCAAAACTCAGCTAGGATTCATGAGCCTAGTACTTGCTGTCGAATAGCGATAAGAACGGTTCGTCAGACAGTGAAGGGTAGTCAGCGAAAGAAAGTCAGCGACCTGATCTGCGAAAAGACAGGCCAGACCATGCCTCGATCAACAACACAGATACACGTACCATGACGACGCATATGTCAGCGATGATCTTTCTACATATAACGCCACGACGAAAATAAGTCTTGTCTCCCCTCTCTTTGTTCACTGTGTTTTAAAATTACTACTATCGCACGCAGTCAAGAGTCGCATACGTTTCATTAGCACGTGCTTCACACACACATATATTGGCGTACCATACCACTTGATTTCTCACTCGCAACAAAAACACCTCGAAACTTTGCAGACTCACTTGCGATAAATCATTTCGAACAATCGAACTTTTGGTCTCTTCTTGACCACAAGAAGAGACCAAGAAAGATTTTTACTATGTAAATACATGTATCTGACTGTATAAATGGTACTGTCATATTTCACTTGGTCTTTTCCTTTTTCTACGAAGATCATTTCTTCGCGTTGCATAAAAATTGTATTCGTGGACTCGATACTCTGATTTTATTTTTCCTTCTAACATCCGGGTATACTGACCCCACACTTCTCGTATATGTATAATTTCTAGCTTGTTGGAATTTGCTAAGACTATTCATTGTTGATAGGGTACAGGACGGCATACATTGTTGATGGGTTATGTTGACTTCGATGAAATTTTTGTTTATTAAATCTAATACTAGAAATGGAAGAAAGCAAATAGATTTTGGGCTTATTCATTTCTTTTTATATTTCGGAAAGTAAAAATGCGATGAAGACATTAAAAAAAATAAGTAAATTAATGAAAGTGTTAAATTTTTGTACTGGAGATTTCTCTCGAAACAATGTTCCACAATATTGTTGATTTTTGTTTGGCGGGATCGCTATTTTCCCATAGCTGGTGCCCTAACAGATGCTACCACTCTGGGTCAGGTGGTCCTGGGAATAACAGTAATCAAGATGTGGTTCCTTCCATACTATTCAAAACCTCCAATCTCCCGATCAAAGGCCTTACTGTTGGATATAGTTTATCGTCATACCAAGGGCGGTGCACGATTTGGTAGAACAGTTGTAGTTAGATGATGTCATTACTTGAAAATAATGTGCAAGAATCAATATACTTCAAATATGAAAACCATTTTAACAATCAATAACAACAATCTGATTACATTGGTTGTTGGATGTACGTTTTACCATTGTTGTGTGCACGGCTCCTAGTTTAACTAAAAGCAGTGTCAACTAAGATTTTCACCTGTAGATGATAGGTTGACATTATTTTCAGATAAAAAGGAAATTAAATAGATGAGGAATTAAGGACTTTCGACATTGACATATTTTCCTGTATTTTTATATAAATTAATAAAGGGTTAATAAAACAAGAAGAAATACACTAAAGAGTATGCAGCTGAATAAGGGAAAGACATTAAACGTGTGTGTATAAATTCAGTCATACGTCAATTGGGGAAAGTTATTGTCGCCAGCGGGGATCAGTTCCAAATTAATTTACTACCAACCAAATGCTTGGAGAAAAACAAATTGTGCACGTTCTTTTGTAGCACTTGAACAGCGTCACCTAACTTTTCTTAAATATAACGAAAATGTTCTGATTTTGAAATAGATTGTGACAGACGATGGAAAGTGGATATTTTATCAAATACTATAAATCATAAGATGTCGTATCATATTTATTATAAAACTCAGGTTGTGCGTGTGTCTGTTCGTTTATATATTGGATCGGATTTCCTACATTTTTCAACTGATTTCAACAAAACTTCACAGGACTACATAAAATTACCTTGCGGTGGTTCTGACAGCGCCCAAAATTGGAAAATCACAATTGTTTTTGAACGAAGTCAATTTGAAAACACGATTAAGAGGCATCACTGTCGCCAGAATGAAAGGGGGACAACTCGTATCGAGTTATACTTATAAAACCCTGGTTGTTTGTGTGTGTGTGTTCGTTTACATATGGGATCAGATTTCCTACATTTTTCAACCGATTTCAACAAAACTTCACTTTTTTTGGCGGTTAGTGTTTCGTATTGTCTTGCACACTTTTTTCTTAATTTTTACATTCAGAATGCTTTAAAAATTCCATTTACAAGACAATTGTTTATAACAAAATTCTATTCAATGTTTTTGTTTGAGTTTGGGCTTGACCAATTCATAAAAAATACCAAAAACTAATTAAAACATGCGTGTCCGTCAACCTTAAACAATAATCTTTGTCAATTTTATTTTTCAGTCTTTATGATGGTCGATACTTGATCTATCTCTTACTGTTACATCCCCGGGCAACGCCGGGCTCTACTGCTAGTATGAAATAAACGACTACCAAGACGTAAAAACCTGTCAAACTGCTTTAATTCCGACAATTTCGCTAAAACCATTAACGATATATAGAAATCTTTCAAATAAACGACAGAAGTGCGAAGTAGAGCGATTTTGACACTCACGCTCGGCATCATTGCCACTTCCGTTTTTATTATTATTATTAATAATAGTTTTTACTCGGTACAAATCTCAAGAGCCACTCAAAGTAGAAGTTTACTGAATGAGGTGTGTGATATGACCGTAAGATGAGCAAACAGGAAGTTATGATTATGAGGATATATAGGATAGATAATGACAGATTTCAGCATTTGTTGACATTGACGGTTAGATATCGTGGCGTGAGCAAAACGCGGCCCGACATAACCCAAATCCAGTTTTCAACGAACGAATATGAAGATGTGTATTTTGTGGGATTTGAAGCAAATACTGTGTCATGTAAAACTATCCCAACGGAGCATGAAATCAGCGAGCTGATTTCAAAGTTCACTTTAGTCTGCTGCGTTCACTTCAGGCAAATGCCCTTGGAAAGGCATGAATCCCTCTCTACAGGCTATGGCTTTAGTAAGAGAGTAGATTGGGCTATTTAGCTCTTGGTGACAGCAGAAGTCTAGAAGGACTACTCTTAATTCAAAAACTGTGAAGAATTCAACAGGAAGCCACTCCAATATCTTTAACAAGAAGTTATAGTAATTAACACATAATAAAGAAAAGGATTCTGTGGAGAGCCATGATTGTTTATATCCTGAAAGGACATGTTAATTAAAAAAATGAAAATATAAACTTTACTATGATATCTTTCCGGTAAATCAAATGATTGATTCAAACAAGTACTGCTCTCAAGTAAACCAAGTGAATGCAGTAAACGGTGAAGTGCCCATTCGGGATCAGTTTGGAGAAACAGCTTAATATTTCGTCAGGATAGCGGGCGACATGTTTCTTTGGTGGGCAAGAAAAATTGCCGTCACTTGCCAGGGAAAGTTTAACTCATCCGCTATTTTTACCTGATATTGAACCTTCGTCGTCTTATTTATTTTTTTCCAGATTTTACAGAACCCTCTGAATGAAAAATATTAATTTCCTGAAATACTATAAAAGGCAATTTGAACAAATCTATTGCGAGAAAGATTTAAAAAATACCGGGGATATAAAATTATGTAAGTTGTTTTTGTTTTTTTTCTTGTTTACTAAAGCTCACCCAAAACAAAGCTCAAGAGGAAATAGGAAATGAATATTACGACGATATGGTGGATAGATCACGATTGATCCTAGAATTCAAGTGCTTAAAATTGTAGTTTTCAAGGAAGCACGGACGGGGGAGCCTTGTCCACAAAGTTCTTGGGAAGACGTTTTGGGAGTGAACGTCCTTCTTAGTAAAGGAATACTTAGAAAATGAGGGTGATTCAACCTTGTGAATGTACCAAAGCGGGCCTTACAGATAGCACTAAAGAACAGCTATTCTGAACATTTACCATGAACAAGCAATTATTAACAATACGCTTGCGTCATTGTGAGGCCTACTTGAAAGATGACGTAAAATAATGAGGGAGAAACATAAATATGTTATTCAACAAAGTTAATATCAAAACAGCTATTTTTTTTTCTTAAGATACTAAGCGAAATTTTGGACCCACCTAATAATTAAAAAAAATGAGAAATGTTTAATCTTGATGTGTGTTCCGACGACAATGGAGTATTGTTATTATGCAGTGTAATCATAAGAAGAAAAAGAACTTCTCAGAGCATTTATTTCAGTAAGACACGTGACTTGATAAACATCCATCAGTGTACATTTTTGCAAAAGTAACAACATAACGAAATAATTATCTATAATTTTGAATTATGATCTGCAAATCTGTCTCTGCATAGTCGAATATAAAGTTGCATGTATATTTATATCCTCCTATCAGTAAGCACATACTTCGTGATTTCAATATCTCAATTTGAGAAGTTTCCAAACTCATAAAAAATTTCTACTCTACGAAGTGTTATACTCCGCTACAAATTAGATCACGTTCTGATTCAATCTATATGTCAGCCGAATGTGAACGCTAAGAGAGCAACATCCAAAATAAAATAAAAAGTCGTCATCTGCGCAGGGACTCCGAGCATCACATAGTGCCCACAAAACAAATCCCTGCAAAAATCTAAAATAGAATATAAAAGAAGCCAGTCACAAACGAGGTCACCAACAAAAAAGATTAGCTCCGGAGCCACCAGGTTTTAAGAAAACCGCTCATAAACGATTGAAACAGAAGCAAACTGAACAGAACGCGGCCAACAGGCAGGCTGTCGACACTCGACATAATCTTGACGTCACTACCGTTATCCCGGTCAACCAACCCGACACAGCTATCTGCTAGAGACCCACCCTCCGCCAAACAATCTACACCATGTTAGATTCGGGCAAACATCAGACTTCACTAATTCACTCCAGTTCTCTCTGAACGTCACCATATTTAAAATCGACACACTTCGCTCACACAGACACATTCGGCTCGCCTCCGCTGTATCGGCAAAGCAAAAGAATTTTATAGTTACAATTCTTTTTTTTTCTTTTCACTTCAGCGGCGGCGTTATTGCTTCGTTTCTTCTTTCGTGCTACCGCGAGTTTATAACAGAAGTCTACTAGTCTGGATAAAATCCACGTTGTTATTATGAACCTTATCCTATAGTTATCTTAAATCACTATAATCTTAACCTCTTCAAATTAGTCGTTATCTATCCTATTTGTGTTTGGCGACTTTAACGCCCATCATACCATGTGGCTTAAGAATACTACTACTGACCATTCAAACACTTAATTTTTCAGTCTCTCAATCCCTCACGCAGATAGTTAACTTCCCCACTCGTTTTGCCTTCAACAGGGAAGGTAAAGCCTCTCTTCTCGATCTGTGTTTTACCTCCATCCCCGAGTCTTGTAGCGCCACGCAACTCTGCCCTCTTGCTAACTCTGATCATGCTGTAGTATCTGTTAACATCTCCTTCAACTCCACCCTCTGCAACGAACCTCCTACCACTAGAACTTCGCTCTACTATCAACGAGCTGACTGGGACTCGTTCCGTGATTTCCTCCGCGATGTCCCCTGGGATGTTGTCTTTACGCTCCCTGTGCAAGAATGTGCTTCTGAGGTCTCATCCTGGGTTAAAGCTGGAATCGACCCTTTCATCCCCTCAAGGAAATATAGGGTCAAGTCGCGCTCCTCCACTGGTTCTCCGCTGCTTGCTCAGCCGCCATTGCCCATAGGAACCACTTCTTTCACCTATTTCGTAGCGACATGTCTGACTGCAAGAGATGTCTCTTTGCCTCCGCCCGTAACGAGTGTAAGCGTGTCCTCAACGAAGTCTCTATTTGCTGCTCGGATGAAGGAGCGTATTGCATCTCGCAAATTTGGCTCCAAAGATTATTAGCGTCTCTGCAAGACCGTATTGAACAATTGCAAACCCTCTATACCTCCTTTGTTCAACCAGTTCGAAGTCTTGACCTCCTCTGCCGACAAGGCTGAATGCTTTGCTCGTAAATTTTCATTCAACTCAACGCTCGACTCTACCGGTGTGTCCATACCAGACTTCCCTTTTAGAACTGAGGCCCTACTGAGTGGATTACACATAACCCCGTCTTTGGTATTGGGCATTATCTCCAATTTAGACCACAATAAGGCTAGTGGTGGAGATGGGATACCAGCCATTGTCTTGAAGAAATGCGCGCCTGAACTGGCGCCCGCCCTCTCTAAACTATATAACTACTGCCTCAAGGAATCTTGTTTTCCTGACTGCTGGAAGTCCTCTTCGATTGTTCCTGTCTTCAACAACTCTGACGACCCCTCTGATCCTTCCCTGTCCTCCATTAGACTGTCTGACGCTTAACTACTGCGGCTGCTCGGTCTCACGTTGACTGCTGACCTGAAATGTAACAAATACATTGAGTCAATTGCTTCGTCCACCGCAAGGAAAGTAGGCTCCCTGTGCCGCACCAGGAAATTTTTCTCCCCGGAATCGATCCCCCAGATCTACAAATCAACAATTCGCCCTTGCATGGAGTATTGCTGCCATATATGGTCTGGAGGTCCTTCTGTTTGCCTCGGGGTTCTTGATAGGCTCCAGAGGCGGATATGCAATATGATTGGCCGTGTTCTGGCATCTCGTCTACAGTCACTCTCTCACAGACGCGCCGTTGCCTCTCTCTGTCTTTTTTACAAATACTTTCATGGCAATTGCTCCGAGGAGCTGCATTCGTTGGTTCCCAGACTTCATGAGTTCAATCGCCCTACGATGCTGGCATTCCGCTCTCACCCTTTCACTGTCGAAACCACTAAATGTAGCCGTCTCTTCTCCTCCAATAGCTTCATGTCTCGCACCTCTCACCTGTGGAACTCCCTTCCCTATTCCAGTTTCCCTGAGAGCTATAATATCCAACTAATCAAATGTAATGTCAATCGACATCAACAGTTGCCTTGATCTATCCACTATCCTTCTTCTCATCATTTCCTCTATCGCTCCTATCTGATCTTGCTCCAAATCTTCTGTAACCTCTTGCGTCCTAGTGGTTTGTTTGGGGTGAAACGCTTAAAAAAAATGTTTTTCACATTTCCAGTGTATATGTTTCGTAATTATTGTTATGTCTGTTTCAGTGCGTGGTTGGTAGGGTGAATGGTTTTATATTTATTCTGTCCGACATTTTCGTATGGTCAATTGATATTTCCGCCGCAATTTAGGATTATGAGAAGATTTTACTTACTAAATTTTGTTTATTTTTTGAAGATCGTTACACATTGTAAATACACAATGGGTATATTGTTATTTTTATACCCCTTACCTCACTTGACGAAAATTGTACATAAGGAGACTAATTAGAATTTCATTGAGTAATTGTGGCATTTCGGTGGCCGTAATAGAATGGTATGCAAGAACGTGGCTTTATGGTAAATGGAACATTATTGGACGATTGGGTCAATGATTGACATCGGACATAAGTTAAACATCGGACAGATGAAGACCAGCTCCCGTTTCCCCACGATTTCGGCATTGTACCACATTTGATACATATAAATCATCAATAAATATTGCGAAATGTAATGGTTAGCAAGCTTGTCTATTGTGACTGAGTACTAAATTCGATCCTCACTGTCTTGTGCCACATGTGTGCTAAGCTTGGTAAATCCCGATCCTTATTAATAATCTCGAACCCTAAAGCACAGTTACCTCTCCCTTGTTGCGGGAGGAGGAGCTAGGATTAATATCTGGCGCTGAAGACAACCCCAGGTGGTAAATGCCGAAGGGGCTGGAGCAATTTTTTTTTTGTTTGTTTTGTTTGGTTTGTTTTTTTTGTTTATTTTTTTTTTGTTTTTTTTTTACTGTTGACCCATATACGCATCCTTGTATTACATTTTGTACGAAGTGGACTTATAAATAAATGAACAACGGATTTATGTGAACCTATTATTAAGTTCATCTTCATTGGGGCCTTCTTAACTGTACTTCCCCATTACACTAAAGTGGAATTGTTAGAATCACTCCCTAATGCTTGAAGCGTCACAGTAAAAAGTATCAATAGAGTTGAACATTGGGCGTAAGGATCAAAGCTAAAATCGAATTTCTTATACGATTTTGTTAATATACCCAATTACAGGTTGTGTTCATTCAAGCAAGCGGCATCCCTAGCATTGCACTTAAAGTTAGATATTTGAGGCCAGAGGTGATTGTGCAATTTTTGCCTCTTCTCCAATGTACGTGTGGGTTTGTCAGAAGTGAATGAATCAAACTAAATGTGCGTGCTAATAGCCTTTAACTGGTCTCCGTTTTTTCCTTTGGGTATCCTTATCGGGTCTCTGCCGTATTAATCTTTCACAAACTGTAAGACACTACATTTTGGCGACGTGGATAACTAGACCTTCTCAAACAAGGACTAGTTTCTATTACCAAAAAAAAATTAGAATGACAAACATCCCTACATTTCCACCATTCACTGTGTAGAACGACGAACACACCAAGCAGGCACGAGGTAGCACAAATGGGTGGAAAAATTTGAGAACCTGTTATGTGCGTTAGACATAGAAAAGGAAAAAAAGAAAAAAAAAAACAATGCTCCTTCATTATGCCAGAGATTAAGTTTTATATATATATATATATATATATATATACCACAGTTTTACAGACGAGGAAAAAGGAATTGGTACGAGGCAATTCATAAACGGCGTGCATGTGCCGCAGGAATATGAGAAAAGAAAACGCTCACTGGCGGAATATTTCACTCAAAAAAACAAAATTCCTACAAAATATTCAAATTTCGACAGACACTGTAAAACCCAGAAAACAGAATATGAATGGATACTACACCGGACTATGGACGCAGGTTGCGAATTTCGATTTTCACAGCGCTGAAAGTGAAATTCTGGCACAAATCATTCAGAGCTGCTCTTCCTTCAGACGTAGAAGGAAAGCTCTGCAAGAAAACTGCACTCTAAAATAGCTTCTAGACCAACGGTTCTCAAATGCTTTTACTCAATGCATCCTTTTCACCACATATCAGAATGTCATTCCCCTTTTCCAAAATTGTCCGACTCAAAATATACATTCTGTATTGCATATATTACCGGACATCTTCAGTCATTTCCATATTAGTACATATACATTTGCATAGGGGTACTTCGACGTGGTGTAAAGATTAGCAGGCTTGTCTCGCTAGATCAATTATCACTTAGTGAGTTCGATCCTTACTGGGTGCCCCATACTTTCGGCCTTGGGACACATCTAAGCTACACTTAAAAAATCACTTTATACATTTACATGGATTATTTTTATAGACGAATTTGTGTGATGCACTGACATCACTGACTACCGTTTTGGCTTCATATCTCAAGAGGTCTTCTCTGGAATCAATGTCATATCACATTGTTGTAATTGACGAGTGAAAGAGAGCGATCTATAGTTTACTATGAACATAACGTATAACTTTTGCATGTCAGTGTGCATTTTTCCCAAGCTATGGGTTAAATAGAAGAGAAGACTCGGCTCTCTAGCTGTGCTTAACAACTTTCAAAACCTTACGTAGCCCTAATGAGGCAAATACTTGAACGCACAAGGTCTGCACAAGGTCTGCACAACATAGTTACAGGTTGGTTGTGTGGGTATTATAGAAACATAAATGGCATAATGCGCATGCTTGGAAACGAGTAAGCCATGAGGAAATATGAAATTACGCTGATTTGCAGTGAGCCTTCAAGTCGATGATGAGTGTATATTACGCTGATTTGCAGTGTTTACTTAAAGGTGGTAGTTTGTCGCTTTTATGTTTTCCCGGATGTTTTATATATTTTTATGTTATCTTTCTGTTTACATTCGCAATAAAAAGCTTTTATAAATAATTTCTTGCTGATTAATCTACTTTTGTTTATTACGCTTTTAATTTTTATCGAATCACTTTTTGTGATATTCTTAAAACCAGTAATTTTCTTGTTCTGATCTTGCCAATATTTACAATTTATTTTTTGAATTCTGAGATGCCTGTTCTAATTTTGCTATCTCTAATGACGTCTTTTTATCTCTCCATATATTGTTTCCTTCATAGGTTATATCATTATTATGGCCTAAAACACTCTCATATAAGTGAGATTGAAAAGTTAACAATCGATGATTATAATATTTTTAGACTTATTTATAATATGATTAAATTAAATAAATATTAAATATCACGCAGCAAAAGAGTTCATCGTAAATATTTCTAATAAAAATATAACAACGTCAAATCAGTGAACCTTCAAGTTGAAACAGCTCTGATGATGAGTGTATATATATATATATTTTTCGCGACAAGCTCAGAGCAGTAATAAACTAGAATGCTCTTAAAATAATAAAGCGCTTATCTTTTGTTAAATTCAGCGACATATAGGGAAAACTTCGGTTGCGACTGCTTTAAAAGGATTTTTCCCTGGGAGGGACTAAGAGGAGTGAGAACGTCATCTCTCTTATCCCGATTATAGAAAAATGCGCATAAAAAAAAAAGTCGAAGTTACTGCGAAATTTGAAAGGAAGAAACATTTATTACATAAACATAAAAATCAATACAACAAAATACAATTTTTACAAAATAGACTTACACAGAAATTTCCTTTAATGCGCCTTATGATTAACGAAGCAAGATAACAGATAAAAACAATATAGGCTCTTAAAAAGATACACAATACAATCTTCAAATAATAGAAAAAACTTAAAAATGTAATACAAAAACCTTAAATAACGTTGAAAATAGTATTGAAAAAAAGCTGCACCCACCTAATAGAAAAACGAAAAATTAAAGAGGGCTTTGGCAAATTCACTTGCGTCACTAGGACTTTTAACATTTTTTTTCTGTTTTGAACCCTGTTCTATTCACAGGTTTGACTTGATTCACTTTTTTTTTCCGTTTGCTTATCTCTGTGAAAAAGATTTTCTTTCTGGAACCTTATTTTCATGACTTCATGTTGAAATTTTCATGCCTCCTCATCGTCTGACTTCTTCAAAATTTTCGTTACCTTTTAATCGAAAATTATTGCACCTTCTTGCCGAAATTATTCTCAAATTATCCCCTGACCCATCTCCTTATATATCCTCGAAAGAGGACCAGACGGATCGAACCGTAAAATTTACGTGAGCCACTCTTCTGATTGGAGGAAAAATACTAGGTGTATATATTTTTCAAATTTGAAAAGAAAATACAATTAGTCCTGCATGATGGAATTATTTTCAGTGGTACTTTATAGTGATTTTCCAAGCGTAGCTTGGATGTGGCACAAGGCCGAAAGTAAGGGGCACCCAGTGAGGATCGAACTCACTACTCATTTATAATTGTTCTAGCGAGATAAGCTTGCTAACCATTACACCAACTCGAGGTGCCCCAGTTGTACTTTATAAGCCAATTCTATATTTAGAAACTTGAACAGGCAAATCAGATTTATTTTTATTAACCGCTAGGCTTTCTTTTAAATACACTTCTTCCAAAAGTAAATATAAAAGACAAACCTAGACTATTACAATATTTATTTATTTATTTATTTATTTATTTATTTATCTATCTATCTACACTTTTTTTAGTATTTATTTTTAATTATTTCATATTGCTTTCTAATATTTTTTAGTTTGTATGTTGCGTGACGAGACGTTTAATAGACTATCAAAAATTAAAATAGTCTCTAATCTGTTTCGAATTCTAGATGTTCACGAGAGTTTTATCATTTTTATCAATTCATAATTAATTATTTAAGTTCGTTACTTTTAGTTTTGTTTGAGCGTTCTTCTTTAATATTTAGAAAATTAATTTCATTCATCCTTAAACTCAAACCTGAGAGAATATCGCTAGGAGATCCTTATTGATACAATTATTTTTTTTTCTATTTCTAACTACGCATATAATCTGTAACTGAAAAATCAGTGCTCTACCATATTGCTATTTGTAAAGTCTGTAATGTCCAGTGATTCTAATTTTACTAGCGCTACTTAATCTTAAAGAGGTCTTGACGAAAATAACTCTATTTATGTGTGTGTATATGCAAGGGAGGGAGAGATAGAGAAGCAACTATAAGGACTAATTATCGCCAATGATTTAGAAACTTAGTTCAGAAAGTTCTGAGTATAAGTCCTTAAATTTATTATTTTTCAAAAATCACTCGATAGCTATTTTTTCTGTTGGTCAATATTGGATTGACCAATAACACAACCATCTTCACACACAGACATACAAATATTTATATTTAATTTCAATTAAAAAGTGCAAATATAATTTATAAATTCATGAATCATTACTACAAAAAACAAATATAGGGGTTAATGATTTAAATGGCGAGAATACATCGTCGCAAACTTTATAAATAAGATACATCAACTCCAGAACCTGTATATGAATATGATCCCCGTTTATAAATTCCAGTTGCATATGGTCTTTTTAATTTTTACAAGCTTTAGTATGTTCCTACAGACATCATCAGGTATGGAAGTAGATTTTGTTCTTGTTTTTACTTCTCAGTAATAAGAGGACAACGAAAATAGAGATGTAATCCGAAAAATGCTATGAGAAATGTGTTATTGTTTTGGAACAATGAATGATTCATGAATTTATATTTATATTTAAATACATTTTCTTTCTCTTTACGTTCATTGTTTTGTTTTTTTAATACCATGTACCTTCCATGAATTCTTGATAAAGTTAGTGGAACGGTTTTCTGTTGCCTTCTTCAAGTTTTTAAATTCGTAGTAGTCCTTCTCTTTGAATGGCTGTCACCCAAGGTAGAGCCCCGTCTACCCTGCTATTTAACCCATAGCTGAAAGGAGATGAACGCAACAGCATATGCCCGAATTTAAACTTGGCTTGCCGATTCTATTTTCCGCGCCGATAACAATGACACATCCTTCACTACAGGATAATAAGATACGTTAATTTCTCATATTCTAATCTGGAAAACTGTTTAAACTATAGTGAAAACTATTATTTATCTCACACAACATATAAGAGATAATGTACAGTAAACCTATTAATGCCTATTGTAAAGTTATTCATTATGAAGAAATAAAAAGCCGATAGTAATTTCTAAAAAAAAAAAAAGATTCGATATTATAGATTCATTAAAAATTTTATAAATTATAAGTTTCTTCATTTAATCGAGTTATGCCCATAATCCCACAAATTGGATGGTGGGTGTTAATGAATTAATCCTTAACACACTCTTGCAGCAGTAGGCCAAGTTTAATAAATAAATAAATAAAATTTCTTTAATCCCCTGTAAAATATCACTTACTTATCATGTCCTTAACACCTCATTTACATTAACACCAGCGTTCTTAAACACTAACCATGGGCATATAATTATTTACCCGCTGCCCCACGCAGCAAGATGTGGCACAAGCCGAGTTTAAAGTCGGGTATCCAAGCACGGGCAAAAATTCCCTAGAGATCACGTAAAAACGGAGTCAGTTTCCCGAGACGAGACTCTGCCCTTTGGCAGAGCCTCGTGGGTGAGGGGATACCCTCTGACATAAGCCAGGTAAGTATAAATGGGCATATAGTACCCAGCGCAAATTTTCCTATTTTTAATTGCAATTTTCAGTACCTGACATTTTTTTTTATCTAAATATGTTTTTCAGTTCCTATTAATCTTAACTCAAAGTACAAAGTTTGAAGTGCCTTCATGTTAAATATTTCAAATAAACATTTATATTTATTTTTATTTTTTATTTTTTTTGATATTTTCAAAATCGGACATGATATACCCATGGTTAGTAGTGGTGTAACTTTAACTGATGGTTACTGTTCTAGGGTTAAGGACAGGTTAATCAGCTAATTGATTCTGAAACCAGATACTTGGATAAGATAAAATAAAAGATCAAAGAGCCTGTACGAAAGTGAAGGAAAATATTACTAGCATTAACCGCATTCCATGACTACATTTTTTTCTTTTTATGTGCCGTGTCTCTTCATGGTGTAGGTGATGATGGCTCTCCACTTCACCCTATCCCCTGTAGCTCCTAATAAGTTTTGTCCCTCTGCCACCTCCCCCAGACTACACACTGTCATCCACTTACTTAAGCAGGCCAGGTATGTCACGCGTTACTTTCCCTTGTCTCTTTTCCCGCTATTCGACCTGTGAGTATCAGATTCTCCAGGCCCTCCTTTGTCATTACGTGTCTCAGAAATTTCATCTGCCTCTTCATTATGTTAAGTATAAGCTTCCTCCTTGTTTGCATCATCTCCAAAAACCCATCGTTGCTCACACGCTTGGTCCATGATATCCTTAGCATCCTTCTGCAGAACAATACCTCCGTTGCCTTGAGTCTCTTCTTCATCTTTGAGGATACCGTCCAACATTCGCTGTCGTAAAGGAGGACAGATGTCACGTAGTAGCTCAGTACTCTTACCGATCTCAATATAAATCCAGAAGAAGAGGGCTTCGAGGTCAGTTCTCTCTTACCCTTTCGTCAGAATCGGGACAGGTTGCCCCCCCCCCCACCACCACCACTCCTCTAACCACCAAAGAACTAATCAGGACTACTACTTGCTACAGAAGAAGGATCTCTCTCCTCCTCCTCCCTCTCTCTCTCTCTCTCTATATATATATATATACATACACCACGAGCTACAAACTCCACCGCACAAGAAGGATAAAATTTGTATTCATAAAAAAAAGAAAAGAAACCATGCAAAACAACGTTCACTCGTTCTCGCTTTGAATGTTTAAGAATCAACATACTGCGCCAACCTCTCCACTCCAAGTTCATTTATATTAAAAGTTAGGGATTGTAATTAAATTAACGAAAATCCTCGATATTCATTAGCAATTTCCTACGTAAATGAAAATAAATGTTTTGTTTTTGCTTTGTTTTTCCAATTCATTATTATTGATTAATTCTCGAAGTGACACAAGCTTAAATGATTTTTCACTGATTAGGGACTCCAGAATAATACAAACACACCTGAGCTTCATTTCCTTCTCACAATGCATATATTGTTGTTTAAACAAATAGAAATGCGTCACTCACGACAGCTGCTGACTTGTATAAATTTCAAAAGCGTAAAGTATCCCAAAATTGCTAAAGTCGGGCAACTGGTTATTTTCTCAGATTTCAATCACACTTTTTTCATGATTATTTCTCGGTTTGCTTGTTTGTTTCTCGGTTTTCCCATCTAGAAAAAGAAAAGGTTTACATTTCTCACTCCACAATTCGGATGTTATGACTGCGGCTATTAGTCAGGAGTGG
>OZ010571.1:34139983-34234983 GCA_963932145.1 Acanthosepion lycidas | reverse complement strand
TGTTTTCTTGAAAAAGATAATCCCTGGAGATGAAACCTGGATCCAACATTGCGAACCCGAGAGTAAACGCCAGAAATGCCTGCAATTACCAACCCAAAATTTAGAACTCAACCTTCTCCAAGAAGTCTGCTCATAGTCCTTTCAGAGTCACAAGGGCAGTGATGGAACAATATTTGAAGAATATTTTTTATGTATTAATTTTTACTTTGAGTGGCTCTCGAGCTTAACATAAAGTAGAGGGTTACACTCAAAATGGTGGTGATGAATGACGTGAGTGATATGCAGAGAAGTGAAAGTGGTAGGAAATAAAGATTGGGATAGGTAGGAAAGATGACAATTGACTTGAAGAGATCATGATTGAAGTGTTCAAGGGCTCAACTTGGTAACTTTCTTTGTACATTTGGAACACTGAGGAAAGGAGGATGATTCGACTCTGTGGTAGTAGTGACACGGTTGGTCGCTACTTGAATTAGCTTAGGACATATATGAAATCAAGTGGGCTCTAAATTATTTTATCTGTACTGTGATGACAGTAAAATAAAAAATATGTCGATCTTCAAAGTAACCACTTGCTTACCTAATATTTTACCTAAAATATTTTATATATTACCTACTATTTATATTTTAAATATATTAATTATTGAAAACGTTTGGGATCAAGTGCTACTATTACGGAAGGTAAGAAGTTCCGACCGCAGGCTTACATAAGCAGAGTCACAAAATTTTCAGTTTCGGAGTAACCATTGACAAATTGCGAGCGACGCATTCTGACCTAGCTGGGTAGAGGTGTGGTAGGACAGTTTAATTTCTCGCTGGACAGATAGAAAAAAATCTGGTCTGTTAATTTGCTGCGAGAGAAGACAGAAATAGCAATGAACTTGTCTCAAGTAAAGCATGCATACTCCAGACTATGTCAAGTAATTGCTTGAATAAACAACCAAATATATTAGAAACAGGATTCTTGTTTTTATTTCTTGCCGTAGCGTTATTTTTACCTTCCGTTTCCTTGTGACCCTATATCGAGCCTTTCCCAACATTTGAGCCAAGCAACGCAGTATAAGAACGAAACACAACGTGGGATGATCTGTCTAGTCGATAAAAGGCTGTGTTGTCCCCGGTGCCTGTTTACTGTAATATGGCGTACTCTACTTGTAAAGATTTGAACTGGTGGAATTGAAGAATAGGGTTCATCTGAATTGAAATAGCAATAAGGATGCAATATTGCTTCTGTGTGAAATCGATTGCTGAAAATTCACAAAACTCCGCAAATAATTTTGAAATCTATTAAGACTGGAAGAATAGGATTAAAAAGCTCCGCTCCAGAGTCGCTCAAATACGTGATGGGATTGTAATGGTAAACAATAAATTGCAGTTTGATGTTTTACGGGCGAAGCTGGAGCAAACGCTGTAATCTATTGTCAAGATGTTTTTAGCTTTTTTATGTCGATACTCACCGACTTACTAACGTCCACGCTGTTTCAACGCCTTCTTTTATAGTCCAAACCTCACATTTTCAGATTACCATCTGTTTGGTTCTCTCTTACCTTTGACCATCATGTGAAAAACGCGGTATCTCTAGAGCAAGAAAACCAGATAAAAACATTTATCTGTGGGTATCTCGTGGAATACTGGACTAAATGCATGACAAACCAATGGTTCTATATTGAATAAGAAAAATAATTTATTTTTAAGTAATACGAAAGGAAAACCTTCAAACATTGGAGACGGCAGCGTGAAACCACTTTCATTCCGAAGAATACATGGCAATTCACAGATAATAAAGAAATCTGTGCGAGACATAATTGCTGACACCCCAAAGGGATATGGCCTTTATAAACTATACTGCTGTTTTAATAATCTCTTATACCAAAAGTGCGACTGACTCAGTCTCGCATATAAAAAGAAAACATGCCCATACAGTAAAAGACATATGATCACACTCTTAGGAATATTTATATAAACAACAACCATACAACAAATGTGAAACATTTGCTTGAAAGTTGTGTAGTAGTTTCATTTCATTGTCACCAAAGAGATTAATTTCTGTGAATTCCCGAGAAACTGGAGCGATATGACATTATTCTGGGTTTATATATGAATGAATGAAAGAACGTATTGCATCTCGCAAATTCGTCTCCAAGGATTATTGGCGTCTCTGCGGACTTAACAATAGCAAACCCTCTATAATAGCAAACCTCCTTTGTTCAGCCAGTTCGAGGTTCTGACCTCTTCTATCGACAAGGCTGAATGCTTTGCTCGGAAATTCTCATTCAATTCAACGCTCAACTATTCCGGTGTACCCACAACCGATTTCCCCCTTAGAACTGAGGCTCAATAGAGCGAGTTGTGTCGGTATAGGACATTATCTCTAATTTGGACCCTACAAGACTAGTGGCGGAGATTGGATACCAGTCATTGTCCTGAAGAAATGTGCGCCTGAACTGGCCCCTGCCCTCTCCAAATTATATAACTACAGCCTCAATGAATCTTGTTTTCCAGACTGTTGGAAGTCCTCATCCATTGTTCCTGTCTTTAAGAACTCTGGTGACCCTTCTGACCCTTCTAATTACCGTCCTATCAGTCTCCTATCCCTCTTCGACAAAGTCTTCGAAGCTTTAATCAACGCCGAAGTGGTTAAGCACATTACATCCCATGATCTGCTCTCCGACAAGCAATATGGTTTCTGCTTTGCCCGCTCTACAGGTGATGTGCTTACGGCCATCACTGAAATTGTTTACCAAGTGATTCATAATAACGGAGAAGCTCGTACCGTGGCTCTAGATATCTCGAAAGCGTTTGATAGGGTTTGGTATGCCGGTCTTCTTCGCAAGCCTCAGGGTTATGGAATTTCAGGTCGCTTGTTTGAATTAATACAATCATTCCTGTCAAACCGTGAATTGAAGGACGTTCTCAACGGATTCTCCTCCAGCTCCTATCCCACGAACGCAGGTGTTCCCCAATGCTCCATCCTAGGCCCTACTCTGTTCCTTATCTTTATCAACGATCTTCCTGACGTCATAGATTCCCAAGTAGGCATTTACGCGGACGACACTACAATTTACTCCTGCCTCAAAAACAAATCTAGTGTCGCTGACAAAATTAACCTGGCCGTTCGTCTCGAAAAGGACCTCCAATCCGTTGTGAACTGGGGCAGGAATTGGCTGGTTAACTTTAATGTCTCAAAAACAAAACTGCTCTCCATTACTCACCACAGGGAACCAACCCTACCCACCATTAGAATGTCTGACGCTCAACTTCTCGAGAGCACCTCTTTGCGACTACTCGGTCACACATTGACTGCTAACCTGAGATGGAACAATTACATTGAGTCAGTAGCTTCGTCCACCGCAAAGAAAGTTGGCTCCCTGTGCCACGCCTGGAAATTTTTCTCCTCGGAGTAGATCCTTCAAATCTACAAATCAACCATTCGCCCTTGCATGGAGTATTGCTACTATATATGGTTTGGAGCCCCTTCTGTTTGTCTCAAGGTTCTTGATAAAATCCAGAGACGGATATGCAATTTAATTGGTCCTGATCTGGCATCTCGTCTGCAGTCGCTCTCTCACAGATGTCCCGTCGCCTCCCTCTGTCTTTTTTACAAATACTTTCATGGTAACTGCTCCGATGAGCTGCTTTCGCTGGTTCCCAGACTTCATGAATTTAAGCGTTCAACTAGGCTGCCATCTGTGACAGTTCAAATTATATGGATTTTCCAAGAATCCTTCGTCTTTCATCAATATCATACCCCGATCAAATCGAAGTATCAAAACCGATTTCAACACAGAGATGCATTGCATGACGGGTTTCACAAATAATATTATTGCAGAAAATGATATTTTAGTTTGAATTACTCTTCTTTGTATTATCATTGAATGTACAATGAAGCTTCTAGAATATTTTCTCATTTTGTTTACCACTGTTTCTTTCTTTGATTCTTCAATTCACTTGTGGATGACATTTCCAAATATATTGCAATAAATAAGCATTGCATATGGAAATGAGTCAGCAAGGTTCATTTTTCAAATTTTCAAATTTAATTCCAATCTATAGTTTTAAAATGCAATGGTTCATACGTCTTTGCAAATAAGGGTTTGTAACACTGTATTGCAAGTGTATTTGTTATGTGTTTATTACAATATAGGCATGGTGGATTAGTGGATAGCGACTCGAATTGAGGAATCAGAGCCAAGTTCGAATTCCAGTCGATTCCTTTACATTCACTTACGTGCTAATACCCTTGGGAAAGGTATTAATCCTCTTCTCCCTCCAGTTATGGGTAAATATTAGGTTGGTGCAAAAATAATGTCGTTTTCTCACATGTGAGAAAACGACATTATTTTTGCACCAACCTAATAGCAGACTGGGTTCTATAGCCTTGGATGGCAACTGCTCTTGGAGAAGGACAACTCTGAATTCAAAACTTCCGGAGGGTCGTGTTATGGACCTTGTGGCACGTAGTGCACCAGGTCTCTGTATTCGGCCCTTCAAAAAGTGTGGTTGGTTCTGCACAAAGCCTTCACCACTATAATCAAATCATATGTACCGGTATCTGGCTGTCGGTTCCTAGAGACTGAGTTGCTTGACCCTCATACGTCGAATACGGGAGAGTCCACTATATATATATATATATATATATATATATATATATATATTTATATATATATATATATATATTGAATGACTATCATTCTGAAGATGTCTATAACTGTGCCAAATATCCGAAATAGATATAGTGATTTACTAAGAGAAGCTTAGATGTGGCACCAGGCCGAAAGCTTGCTAACCACTACACCACGTGAAGTGCTCTGTCCGAAAAACATATGAAAGTATAAGATTAATCTACTGGTATTTCTAATACGATGGTTGTGCGTCATATGTCGAGTTGTTTTACTCCAAACAAAGGAAAACGCAATTTCGTGTGGTACGTTTTATGAAAAGATAATAAATATAATGATTGCATCGAGAATAATTTAAAAGATTCCTGTGGAGTGTTTGAAATATTTCCAAATTCCAGTGAGAATTTAGACAGCTCTGCTGAAGTCATCAAGAATACTAAAGAGATTTCACGTCCCTTGATCCTTATTGATGGACACCAGTACATAATAAGATAGAAAACGGATCTGTAACAGGAGTTTGAATTTCTCTCCGCACATCTTTGAATTATCATTGAGAGGACAGTGAAATTTCCAGAAGAAACTCTCATCTATTTGACTACTGTTTCCTTCTTTGATTCTTCAATTTACATGTGGATAACACTTCAAAATATATTAAAGGAAAGTAAGCATAGCATTTGGAAATGAGTCAGTCGGAAACATTTTTCAAATATGATAATTTATTTCCATTCTATAAAATTTAAATGAAATGGATCATCCGTCTTTCTAACGTAATATGTAAATATTTGTACCATTGTATTGTTTATGAATGTATTTGTCATATATCTTTATTAGATTATTTTGTGTGTGTGTGTGTGTATATATATATATATATATATATATATATAATCACGCAAACCTTTTTGGTTATAATGTGCATTTGTTTTAGTGTATATATTTCTGCTACATGGGTTTCCGGTCTTGTGACCTTCTTCAGACAAATAAAAAGTAATTAATTTTTAAAGGAATAAAATTTCCTTATGTTCTTTTAATGTTTCATTGTTCGTTTTCTGTATTTGTAGTGAACCTTGATCTCATTTCTGGGCTGTTAGCAAAAGTGAATTTCTGCCTTTGTCCATTTGAGTGCATAGATCACATATAATATTACATAACAATGGCTCCTACTGCTATTAACGCATTGATTTTCAACTGAATTGAGCTCCCCGGGCCACTGACGTATATATATATAATATACAGTTCGGATGTAGACATATCACATACAGAAGAAGAGTATTCTACACATCAATACAGGTAATATTCATGCTAACACCTTTAACCGTGCAAAAGAATTATTGAACCAAACCCCCGCCAGGCTTGCAGAGGTTGTGATAGCTACCAACATGGCATTCCGGGAACAAGCCAGATTGTGCGTCCAACATGAAGTCAGAAATGCACCACTTGCAGAAAATCCAACCATTTTTCGAGAGTGGGTACTCTCGTCGCCCACATTTGACCAAAATGAAGACTCTTCCCTGATAGCGGGGCTTCCATATGTCTTGGACGACCAAAACATTTACTGAAGATGGGACTCACAAACAACAACCTTGTCTCATCAGAAAAAATTGTTCGAACCGTAGGAGGCTACACTCGCGTATGTCAATGTTGACTGCTGGTTAAATTCGTAGTTGGATGAACGATAACCAAACAAGCCCCCTACATAATGCTTGACATTCAGAGAAGACTCAACTTTAAATAATCCAAAGGGAGTTGATAAACTCTCAAAAAATTCAATCAATCAACAACTTGGCAGGTTTCTTTACGTGTTCAGTATGTTCAGATTGTAATCATCTTGATTGTTTGGGTCGGTAGTTATCGCTGAAAATCGATAAACCGATAAACACTTTTGTAAGAACTTGCGAACAAGACCAAAAGCACAAAAGTCTTGTTAAATATTACAACGTTTATGATAGGCATCATTATTTACTTCATGCATTTGTCAATATGCATTTATATTAAGATGATTCCGAAACTGATAACCAAAGAAACTTAAACGTAAAATTAATCCTGTCATTTTTATACATCCATACTCTGGAAGTTTTTAGTTTTGCAAGCAGTGATAAATTATGAAGTGTCATAATATTTCATCGTTCGCATAAAAAAATCTTTTCTAAAGTTGACTTGAAATCAGAGTCTGAATTTTACATTATATTGTTTCCACAAAAACAAAATGCTAAAATCATTAACGAATAAGTTTTACATTCCTGTAATTCATTTTAAGGCGTGGTGCAATTTTGTATAAATTCTATACTGATATATATGAACAGTAATATATATATATATATATATATATATATATATATATATATATATATAGAGAGAGAGAGAGAGAGAGAGAGAGAGTTTTAAGATATGCTATATTTATGGGTTAAATTGCTCAATATCAGGGATAGAGCGTATGTAAATTATAAAAGTAGGCATTGTGGTTAACACCCAGCGGCGACAGTCTGTTTCAAGCTTAAATCTTCAGGCCATCATATCACCGCCGGTTGTTTATATATATATTTATATATATATATATATATATATATATATATATATATATATATACACTTAGACTGTCAAGGCTACAATAGTGGCCCTCCGAATGATGATCGAACTAACTTTCAGGAATAATTAGCTAAACATCACTTTTTGATACGTACTTTATGTTCTCTTTAGAAACAAAGAAAACCGCCCTGAACTGTTTTGTTATATTAACACTCCGATATGGCAGTGAATACTGCGTAATTTCTTTACAGATGAAGGAAGACTTGACGTCACGGATATGTCGTTCTACAGAAGGATGCTGTAAATAAAATGGAAGTTTTATGGAAAAATTGGAACAAAAAGGATACTTTTACTTAGAAGCAGATAGAAACAACTAAAATTTCTGGGACACATATTAAGGAAAAGACGGGGAGAATTTGACGCTCAAAGGATATATTGACGGCAAGAGAGGCGACGTCAAACAGCAAGTCACATGCCTAAGGAGCTTGTTTTAAATGGATGGCAGAACAGGGACTTGGAAGAATGGTAAGAGTCAAAATGTTCCTTAGAGCTAGAAAGGACAGGAAGCTGTAGACAGCTATGATCACCGATATCCCACAGGAACATGACACAAAAGAAGACTATTCGTATGCGCGCGCGATAAAATATAAAATTTAAATTACACTTAGTTTAGACTTTTTCTTTTCATGCTCCTCCTATAAATATCTCCATGTCCACACCAGCAGTGTTTACATGGTTCCGTTCAAATGTTAGCACTAAAATGAGAATCGCGTGGTATTCAATTTCTCCAAACTTTTGGGCAACATCTCAAGTATAATAAAACAGAATATATATATATATATATATATATATATATATATATATATATATATATTAGACTATAATCTGTACTAAAAGCAGAGGCTTCAATTTGTTTCTTTTCTGTTCGTGCCACTAACATTCTCAAACAGTATAGACCTTATCATTGGCATAAAGACTCACAAGACATTCGTTTGTAACATCACTTATATGACGCTAACTCCGGAGTTTATTTGAGGCAATCAAAGAGCACAGTATACCATTTTTAGCCAAATGAAGCAATTTCTATCCAAACTGAATAAGGTATTTGTTTCAATACGAAATGGTAGGTTAGATAAAGTAAAATTCGACCTTCCATAGAGCCAAAGGACATTGTAGAATTTTTCTTTGATGATCTGTATCAGATAAAGTTCAATTCAGCATTCGAGGTTCCCGAAGACTGTCGTAGGTAGAATTAGCTTATAGCTTTTATTATTTTTATGAAAACCAAACAATTACATTCTCAGAAATTAATTGGTACGTAGGAGTAACTTGAACAGAACAGTTTTATTATAGATGATGCTAATTTGCAAATTCCTTGGAATTCACCAGATGTCATTTAGAGACTAAATTATTTTTTCTCAGCCAAGCGAAAAAATCTAAAAGGCAGAATGACTTGATTTTTTGTATTGTCTGTAAAATGTTGTGCAATTCTTAAAAACATTTTCGGACAAAATTTCTAAAATCTTAGGATTAAACTTGATTTTTTTTTTTTTAGCTGTTATCAAATTTTTTTTTTAATCGTAAAATACTAAGAGACTACTCGTGAATTTTTCAGCAAATCATTTTACCAAAAATGAGTCGAAGAAATGTAATCCTAGATTCCTGGGGAGGATGGGGTCAGACATAAAGGTCAATTAACACAGTTCTTGACACTTTTGGGTTTTGATACTGTACAAAATCCAACTAAGTTTTTCAACACACTTAAGCTACCTAATTTTCTTCTCCATAGCCTTCAATTGTAGGTTCACTATGCTCGTCAGAAATACAAATCGTTCAAAATTGTGTAATTCAGTGGTTCTCAACCGGGGTTTATATGGACCCTTGGGGTCTATGTAACATTACTAGGGTTCCACACAAAAAAATAGCAAATTGGGGATCCACGGTAAAATTTTAATGGTTCATAGAGCAATTTCCTTTAGGAATGTTTGTTACAACTGAGAACTGGAATCTCTACAGTACTCTACGCTATATTAAAATACTAAAAGTAGAGAAACAACTCTAAAACTTGCAGGAAATGAGATCAGGCAATGTAAGTTTTAGCGTCCCTTTTACTCTACCGGATGTTTTGATTGTAAAAGCTGAATAAGAACTGAGAAGGATATATAAAGGAAGGATTGGAATAATTAGGAGGATTTAAGATAATTATAATTAAGTAATTCATTGAGTCTAGAAGAAACCTCAACAGAATGCAGAAAGCACTGGACGACCGTTTCGTCCCCTATTGCTTTCTGCATTCTGTTGAGGTTTCTTCTAAACTCGATGAATTACTTAATTATAATTATCTCAAATCCTCATAATAATTTCTGTCACTTATATGTCCTTACTTGAACCAGCTTCTAATGCTCTGGATGGAGCAGCTTGGGGATAGTAGTCGTGGCTCGTGGGGGCACAGTCCTATGGGTAAGGGAAACTCGGATGAGATCCACCACGGAATATGTGACCGAGCAGCGCTATATCGAGTCTAATTCGTTACCTCTTCCTCACCGAGGCCCGTTGGTACAGCTGGTATGAGGCTTGCCTGATATTGTTACTTCGGATTTCAATTCTCGGCAGTGGATGCGTACTGTTGATGAGTCCCAAATATAGGATGAAAAGGAAGGATGATATATATATATATATATATATATATATATATATATATATATATAAGGAAAATTATACAAAGATTATAATTTATTATATAAATTAATTTAATATATTGTTGCGTTGCAACTCAGACCATACACCAGGTTCGTTGACAGGGTGCAGCTTGTTGCAGTCAAACGCGTGTGGCTTAAAAAATGACCCTTCGGCCAGATCGTTACCCACGAGTTAAAAAAAAAAAAAAGTTCTAGTAGTAAACCAGATTTTATTCTTAGGTATTACATTACAGCGGCCGTGATCTGTCTTTCTACGTGGCCCGCTTCGTACCTTCTGATTTCCTTTGAGCAGGATGCTCAGCTTTATAGAAAACAGTTTTCATTGTCCTGTCATCTTCGTTCAAAAAAAAAACAATCTTCCTTCCGTCACGTTCTTTCAGTCTTGCTCTTGTACTTTGAAGTTGACTCCAATTACGGATAGCCATTGGTCGAAAGTAAATTCTCCGTATCGAGGTGGTTTAAATTTAACTCATAATTGCTACAATATCAATATTAATAACAAATAATAATATTCATTTTGAATATTAATAAAATAAAATACAAATAATAAAATTAATCTGATATATAAATTATATAAGGGCCATGTATCAAGGATTAACAATATTAATCTCTTCAGCAGCATGGACCACAAGGATCGCAATGAATGAATCTACACTAAATAAATTTTTAAATTTATTAATTACTGAAATATTTTAACTGGTTCATTATGAGTTATTTTATTAATGTACATAAGTGTTCCATATAATTTATTTGTTAAATACAATTTTTTTCAATAAATTAGTTTTACTTTGAAAATAAATCATATTTACTATTTCTATAAAATTCCTAAACTTGAAGTAAAAAATAAAATAAGCTTTTATTTCATTGAATGGTTATGAGAGTCCACCAAAAGAAATTAAGTGTAAAAGTGGTCCATAGTTTAAAAAAAAAAGTGTTTCGAACCAAAGGTGTAATTTTAACTTAGATATCAGTGAGCTTATAAGTCGATTTCTTGTTTCTTGGAGTGAGTTTCACTTCACCAGTCGGTTTTCCCCATATTGTTTTGTTTGTGTTTTCACCTAAGACGTACCCAGTCTTAGCCGAAACTGATTGAAACGCCTACATTGGTTAAGTTATAAAAGAAAAAATGACTCTTGCTTGTAGAAACAATAACATAGCGTGTACTTTGGGGGCGTTACAGTTATCAGATTGAGATTTAACAATTCTGATGGGTGTGGCTGTAGTATTACAAGAGGTTTCCAAACACTCACTCTCTCTCTCTCTCTCTCTCATGCCTGATGTGGCGTGTCTCTTACTGCTCTATCGCTACTTTCATAGAAAGTTCGCGGACGAACTACTTTCCTTGGTTCTACCGGACCCGCCACGCCACTTAGCATACCATCCACATTTCCCTCCGTATGCCATCGGCAAGAAGGAAGTTCCACTCAAACAGCTTCTTCCCGCGAACCACTGCTTTGTGGAACTACTCCTTAAAGTAATCCTCTACTTCGAGTGGCTATGGGGACTTGTACAGGGTGTACCTTACTGTAAAGAAAAGGTAAGCACAAAAAAGATGACACAGTTTCGTTTGCAAAATGGTGATCACAATTGCACACAGAGATTCTCCGAGAACAAAATCAAACAAACAGTTCGTACCGTTACTACGTCTGCGACACTGACTCATCAAATGCACTGGCTATATGAAGGTTTCAACGCACGTATGCAGATCCTCTAAGCTGTAAATCTGGTTTATTCTCTCACTTTTTACTATTATATACGATAGAAAGAGTTGGTCTCATTTTCAGAATGGAGACTTGTGTACTTCCTTCATTGTAAAAGACATCGGCATGCACACACCTTCAGGCTTTTACAATAGTCTAGCACAGCGCTCCTTAAACTATGGGTCGCGACCACAAATGGGGTCGCGAAAATTAAATTCAAACGCTTGAATTTTAGTTTATATTTTATATCACAAACGCGCAATATCGAACGTGATGCGACACACAAGCGCCGCGTAATAAAACGCACGTGCGGCGCCGTTGTGACTAGTGCAGTGATAATGGATTTATTTCAGTGTATTTGTTTAATACCTGGGGTCGCGAAAAATCTCATCATGAAAAATGGGGTCATGAATGAAAAAAAGTTTAAGAATCGCTGGTCTAGCAGTTTAAAGCGACGGTTCGTGAATTTGGTGAATGTTGAGTTCAATTCCTGGGCCGAGCATTGCGTACCTGGACTTCGTGGAAACGGTTGTAGCAATAACTGAACAGTACTAAATGAGAACTAGACGAGATATCTCTAAACACGGTCAGCAGAACGCGAACAATTTAACCCTGTAGATTAAATAAAGGGTTCAATTAAAAATTATAGACACCTAAAGAAGGTCGTGGGGTACAACGGCTGAAAAGTAATAATAACTACAAAAACGTCCGTCTGTAAATATGTAAACTCATCTCTGAAGTTCAAACAAATTCTCGGTTCAACTTCCCAAAATCTGACCAAATATCATTGTGTGTGTGTGTGTGTGGTTTCTTCTTAATCTGCCTAAGAACTTTTCAGCACTTCCTTACTATTATATCAGTTAAACCATCACTAATTCTACAGCACGTAGATTACGCATTAGATATTTAATACATAGACCAATTCAAAAACCTAATACAATGAAGAATAGATGGATGTGTAGCTATTTGCTTAACCTTACATAAGAAAATAATGTGGATAAGATAATAATAGTGGATGTCAAGGATTTTATTAAGAAAATTAAAACTATCCTATTATTTGAATACTATTGTAAAAATAACTATATTTTGTGAAGACCTTACTATGATTAAATTTCACACGCGAACCTTTAATTAAATATTTTCCAATTACTGTATTAACATGTAATAGTTATGGAAGGAAGAGTAGATCACATACTAACAATATAAAACCGACTTCTCACTTTATGCCCAATAGAATCATATATTAATTCTAGTTAACCCATGTCGTCAAAATCGATGATTTTCTGAAGTCATGAAGCTTTTCGCATGTAAGTCTTTAAATATATGTTCCAATAATTAATGTTATGATGTCAGCTGTTTCACGGAATCGGTCTTTTGACCTTCCAGTTTCCTAAACATTTTCGAACAGTCCGCCGTTGTCATAAGAAAGAGATGGTTACTTTGAGTCCCTAGTGCAAGATAGATAAATATACCCCAACAAAAATTATACAAGTCCACATAGTTCATCTACACACACACACACACACACACACACACACATATATATATATAAGAAGCTTAATTTTTCAAAAGTGCCCTTCAGCAGGGTTCGAATCTGCGTCCACCTGTGTAGGAGAAACGTTTAGATCATCTTGGACACAGGGTTTCTCAGAAAGGTTCAGTTATGGAATAAATGCCGATAGCACTGTGAATCAAAAGGAGTGACTTACCCTACAGAGGAGAGCGTAGGTTCGAACTCTGTTGTAGTATATTTTCTTTATTAAGATTCTCGAATGCACAGGCCGATAGGTATAAGTCACCCTGTTAAAGAAGAAATGGGCGTCTATTCAGATACATGTATCCGCTAAAATATAAATATCACATTTAAAGTAATATATTATATATTACTTCAAATATAAAATCTGGGAGCCCCATTAAAACTGAACACTTTGTGAATAAACACTCGTGAAAGTTGCTTATCCTAAGTCACTGGTGTCAAACCCAGTTTCACAGAGGTTAATGCGAAATACATAATCGTTTCTCTGTGTGTTACCTTACGGTAATGTTATGCTACCACATTTACATTTAACTTGATTTTTTTTCTTTTAAAATCTCCATAGCGGCCATCAGACTTCATTTCCTTTGTTGTCTGCTGAAGAAAACGTTCATCGTTGCTAGCCATCTTTGTTTTCGTCCTTTGCCTCGTTTTGGCAGCCCGAAAATTTCGAAATGAAGGAGAAAAACACGCCAGGAACGGGGGAGCTGTTTTGTTAATGAAAGCATTTCGCCCAGAAGACCCCTGGGTATTTGATCAGCCGTTGGCAATACAGGAATCATGCCTGATGGCAACTGATTTCTCAATCAAAACATTTAGCGAGCAGAAGGTCGCTGAATTAAGAAAGGAGGAACGGAACAAAGAGACTGCAGGGAGAGGAATTCAAGGGGAAAAGAAAGAATTTGAGTAAAGTGGGTGGTGGCTGATTTCGCAAAAAAAAGAAAAAAAAATCGCATAAAAATAAAATATCTAAAGAAATGAAGGAAAAATAAAATAATAAAATGCTGAGTGGGTTTTTCCTGGCGGATGTTTAGTAAATAAACAGTTTCCTTAATCCAGCAAAGAGCGGGTGCTGTTTAGATGATGATGATCGTGATTGTTAGAGTAATGATGATGATCAATTAAAATGATGACTGATTTAAAGGTGACGTTAGATAAAATGATGTGACCGCTTTCCTCTTGACACCTATTTTCCTGAAAGTAATTAAATACGCTTCTTGTTATGACATAGGAGAAATAATAAACTTTCGATTGTATTAGGTTGGTGCAAAAATAATTTCGTTTTCTCACATAGTAATATATGTTAGAAAACGAAATTATTTTTGCACCAACCTAATAGTACATTGATTTTTTTAAAACTTTTGGAGTAAGCGTTTTTCTCTTCACTAATGAAACGTGACCCAGCTCTTCTTCTTTTATGTACCGTGTTCCTTCAGGACGTAGACGATCATAGCTCTCCACTTCTTCCTGCCTCTTGTAGCTCTCAATAAGTTTGGTCTTTTTGTCATTTCACTTCGACCTTGTTCTCCAATCCACTTGCTTAAGCCCGTTAAGTATGTCAAGTGTTGCTTTCCCTTGTTTCTCTTCCCCTCTATACGCCCTTTGAGTATCAGTTTTTCCAAGCCCTCGTGTCCCAGAAATTTCAACTGCCTCTTCCCGATGTTATGTCTAAATTTCCTCTTTGTTTACATCCTCTCCAAAACCTCATCTTTGCTCACATGTTCGGTCTATGGTATACTTAAATCCTTCTATAGAACCATACCTATCTCTATTTCCTAATGTACAGATGAGCTTTATTCCTTAGTTCCGCCTGTTCAGACCTTTTCGGCTGGGATACGTTATGCTAATTCTCTGGGGTCGAATTACTCTCGTTTTCTTCGAAAGGAGAACCTTTCACTAGGAAACCCTTTTTCCTCCCAAAGAATGCTATACTGTGGAACAGATTCCCACTTGACTGCTCCTTGAACACTACCTTTTTAACCTTTTCAAATCAAGTATTAGTCATTATCTATTCTTCTCTTAAGACGTTCACCTCTTTCGCTCATATCGCACCTCACGAATCATATATAACTGTAGCCCTCTACTTTAGATGGCTCCTGAGGCTTGTACTGGGTGAATTTTAATTTTTTAAAAATCATCCCTCATAGAAAAATGAAAAACTGATGCTGATATGCCTGGATAGAATAGTAGCAGTTGTATTATATCTAACCTGCATGGCAGTGAATACCGGACAATTTCTGAACTGAAGAAGAAGTGATTCGAAGCTACAGACAAGTGGTTCTACAGATGGATACTGAATATACGATGGGTAGAACATGTAAGCAAGGAAAAAGATGGAAAGAAAATGAGAACTAGGAAGATACTCATACTTAAAATCAGAAAGTGTTGTAACCTAGGGAAGGTTACTGGATAAAATAATCACACGAAGGTTTGTAATGAACGATAATACTTAGGACACGAACAACACATATAAGATTCGCCATCGGCGCGTAGAAGTAGTAGTCAACTGCTAGAAGTGAGTCAAATGAATTCCACAATGAATCTCCAACTGCAGGATATCTACCAACTGCCCCACTTTAATCACTTCTGAATTGCTTCTACTATCCACTATACATTTTTCAGAATTAATGCATATTGTCGTCAGTTTTACTACAGAAGATGTCAGAAAGAAGTTCAAGTTAACATACAATTATATTAAAGAGCTTTCCTTCTGGTGTAGAGTTAGAATTTTTATTCTGTACTAGTTGCCAACCAAAGCTACAGAACCCAGTTTGCTCTGTTATTTTATTCATAGCCTGGGAGAGAAGACATGTATTCTTGCTTTTCCTAAGGTCATTTAGCATAAAGAAATTGCAAGCTGAGTTGAAATTTGACTTGGATTCAGCTCAGTGATTCTATTTTATTTCCTTGTGTCAGTCCAGCGAAATAAAATGGTATAAAACTGTATAAGCGCAGGATTAGTTATTTAATCAAAATATATAATATTATTATATGTAATTCATATATGATATATTATTGTTGTAACCTAGGGAAGGTTACTGAATAGGATAATCACACGAAGGTTGATAATGAACGATAATACTTAGGACAAGAACAACACATATAAGATTCGTCAGCAGCACGTAGAAGTAGTCAACTGCTCAAGTGAATTCCACAATGAATCTTCAACTGCAGACCGACATACAGTATTTACTACTGTATTTATGTGAATGGGGACATACCCATTAGTGTCCGTAGGTATGCTGCAACAGAAAGCAATAGTTGAAATTTCTGGGACACATTATGAGGAAAGAGGGCTTAGAAATGTCTTACTCATAGGACGTAAAAGGTGGGATTAGAAGATAAAAGTGAGTAATTTACCTAAGGAGTTTGTGTGGATGGATGGCAGAGGAGGAATGATAAATATAAAAGTGGACACTGCAGTCAACACTGAGAGACGGCAGTCAGTTTCAGCCTTGAACGCAAAATTCAGACCATGTGTGCTGTTGTTGGCTCGACTATATATGTTGGTCAATGGAACATTATGAGTAGCTAGGTTACGTATTTCCGGTTTACTGTGTTATCCTAAAAGTTATTTGTTAGTCGGTGACTGTTATAATTTAAATTATTCTAAAGGCTATTGAGTAGATGTAATTGTGAATCCTAATGCAGATATTTGTAGCTATTGTATAGTTAGTGTTTAACTGGTTATTTATGATCGATTACTTAATGTATTTTGTAATTGACCTGAAGATTGCATTCAAGTATGAAACAGACTGTCGCCTCTCGGTGTTGACCTCACTGTCCCCTTATATATATGTGTGTGTTTATCAGGTATATTCTTCGAGTAACGAGTTGAACTCTTTTGCCTTCTAAAACATACACCTACAAAAAACAGACTTTCAATCTTCTTCCTTCTTTAATGTGCCGTGTCCTTTCAGGACGTAGGCGATCATAGCTCTCCACATGTTCCTGTCCCTTGTAGCTCTTAATAAGTTTTTTCTTTTTATTTATCCCAAACCCTGTTCTACTATCCATTTGCTCAAGCACATCAAGTACGTTACGCACTGCTTTCATCTGTCCCTCTTTCCCTCAATCTGTACTGCGAGTATCAGATTTTCGAAGCCCTCCTTTCTCATTACGTACCCCAGAGATTTCAATTGCCTCTTTCTGGTGTTAAGTATAAGTTTCCTTTTTGTTCCCATTTTCTCCAAAATCTCGTTGTTACTCACATGTTCGGTCCATAGTATCCTCAGCATCTTTAATAATTCAAATCGTTAGCTGTGTAAAGAATTCAGAGACGCATCAAAAATGCTATACAAGAAGAGGATTAACATAAACGATAGGTTTCAGAAAAATTCCGCCAAAAGTAATTAAAAAAGCAAAATTTAAAATTTTCAACGTAGAAAAAAACAAAAATATGTCAAGATGTTATAGGATGTATAATCTTATATTTTACAACCAATAGGTGAAGCGTAAATATGTAAGAAACGCCCACACATAAATAGGATCAGAATAACTAAAAGAAAACTTTCGTACAAATCAGATCCAAAATTAAGTGGTTTCTGCAATCTGATTGGAAAGTACAATCATGTGATATGCTTACGACAACGTTCTTACGTTTGAACTCCACATGAACTGGTCGCTGGTTCCGCGTAAACCGAAAAGCTTTCGTTTGGAGCCAATCACCTGATCAAGAAAACTATATATACACCGACTTCAGGAATAATAAAAACAGACACAGCAAAAATCCAGTCAGCAGCTGGACGTGGATCACCCGTCGATGTCTAGCAGTTGGATCAGTAAAAAACCGACCAAAATTCTCTCGTTAACATGACAACACCTCAGTCAGTGATGATTACTTACCGTTCACAGAAATATTCACACAACTTAAAGAAATATTCATAGCCATGGAAAAATGTAAGTCTGATCTTCTCTGTGTATGTCCATTTTCCTTTTGGAACCAGCGTAATCAGATTTTACATATTAACACTCACACCACAACGTTTCTACTAAAATGTGCTTCAGACAGACGCACATATATACACACTTTATTTTGACCAAGACATGAATTTACAAACTACCCTTTAAAAAATGGAAAATTTTGTCAAACATTTGAATTTTTGTACTTTGATTTTTTTACGACCTGAACAAATACAATGTTTACCATATAAAAATAACTGTTAATGTGTACATAAATTTATTTAATATTTAATAATATTTTATTTAATATTTTATAATATTTTATTTTTTATTATTTCAGTTTCGTTTTCCCTATGTAAAAAAAACCTTTTCTTCGCGTTGTTATATTTGTGGGCACGGCACTCGGATTTTCATTTTTCGATTTTAATCCGGGTAGACTGACACTACAATGTGTAAAAAGAGAAGATTCACCTACTAAGTACTGGTTAGATTAAATTCAAATAACTTCGAAATTGTATCTAACTTCCTCTACATGTAAAAGAAAAGCGAAGCGACTAGAGATTGAAACTCTCACCAACGACTAAACTGCACGTCAGCTTCTCCAAGCAATAAACTTGTAGTTCCTCTTCTCTTGTAAATGTTTAGTTTTTACGAACATTTCAAATAATACTATTTATTATGAAAAGATATATCGACAAAAATCAACTTAGAAACTTATTCATATACAAAATCATGACTGGAAATCAATAGCAGTTTAAAATTTCACCACAAATATTGAAAGATTTTTTTTTACTATATCATGACCAATTACGAATCGGACATTGTGGACTGAGGCTACAGAATCACAAAAAAAAGAACTGTATCAGATAACAGAAACCATATCACGAGAGGACTTTCAACAACAGCAACAATTAAAATGGATAGTACATGTAACAGAAAAAGAAAATAATAATATAATCAAGATGTTAACGTTCCACAATACTTAGAATAAAAGGTTAGAAAGGAAACCCGCATCCATACTGGAAAGAGTGATACTGGACTTAAGAAAACCATTTTCCCTGAATAAAATGTTGTAAAAGAAACATTTTATGAGTTTTGATCCACAGTAGTACTACTAGCTGCTCGGTCAGTGAATGCTGAATATTTCCTTATAAAGAAACGACTAATATTACTATTACCATTATAGTCGTCGTGATGGAATGTTAACAATTTTGTGCTAATATTGTAGTAAGTGATTATAATTAATGAGAAAGTAACTAATCTCTTTGAGAGAGTCCCTTCAGATCATCTCAAGGGGGATGCTAATGTGAACACTGCTATCACAACTGATATCATCAACACACGTATCATTGTTGCTAATATTATAAGTTATCGTGTTAATAGTGTTTTAAAAAATATAATTAAATTACAATTACAATCTATGACATACAAATAATATGACCGGTTTCAGAAACACCCGAATTAAAAAGAAAAATTGAAAAAGCAAATTACTACATATATTTTTCTCTCGTTGTGTTGGCGAGTGTTATTATCTGGGATGGAAAATGCTTTTAGTTTTAGCATGATATCCTGGCTTTGGGTTGGCTATGTGTCGTTTCGGAGCCTAAAGCTCTCAGCTGAAAATGTTAAATGATCTTCTTGATCCTCATGACGAGGTGTGAATACGCAGTGATTCTTACCTGCCAGTGAACTTATTTATATTTAGGTTGGTACGAAGCTATCATTTCAAATTATTGCGATTTTCAACTGATTGTTTATACTGAATAGTGCGAAATAATCCAAAATATCTGTTTTCATTCTCATTCCTTTCTTTCTGGGACATTCGTTTTTTATTACCCCGATCCAAACACAGCATCACGAAAAACAGATTCAAAATCAAAACTTGTCTAGAAAAGTCCCATCCGAGCATCTCATTGGTTAATAGTCATCGCTCTTAAGTAATGACATGAGGCATAAAGTTGCATTTTTTGTGTGTTTATAATGTTTATAACACAAATTAGAAAAGAACCCAACCAACTACATTCGTAAAATTTTTTTTTATTTATTTTTCTTACTTATGTTCGCCCTATACAAAGCCCAAGAGTCACTCAAGGTAGAAGGTTACCCAAAAAGGTTGTTGCATGAGCAGTAAAACTTAAGCGCAGTTTATGAGGATATGTGGCAAATGTTTTATCTTAGACTTGGAATAGTTAAGATTGTAGTGGTCGGGAAAGCATACTCTTGGGAAACTGTTCCTCTAAGTAGAGGTTTGTAGGAAGAAGCTGTTCAAATGGAACTTCTTTCTTACGAAGGGAATGAGAATGATTCGCCTCGGTGTACGTGAAGCGACGAGTCTAAGCTGTAAGGGTTAGAAATCGTGGAAGTAAGAAATGTAGCTCGTCTGAACATTTTCCATGAAAAAAAAAAATGATAGTTGCAAGAGGCTTTTCGTGCAAAAGTGTTTGCAGGGTTGAAAATAATTCATCACCTACAAGGTCGCATAGATACTTTTACACCATATGTAGATCATTACATAAAATTCAAAAACATACATTAATCAAGGATTGATTTAAAAAAGGAAAATATTTTTAATACAATCTAATAGTTGAACTCAATTTTTATTGATTGTCATCGTCTAGCGTTTTCACCACTTGCTTCACTTCGATGCTAAACAAAGAAGAATGCATACGAATTTAAGATTACTCGTCTCCAAGTAAATAGTTGATCTGACTATATGGGAGATTTAAATTCAGGCTTTGCCCAAGGACATGAATGCGAAGTGAACACGAGCTGACTCGGACAAAAATTGAACTCGTTTTTCCATGCTAACAATGAGACCAATTTAGCACCTCCGTCTAATGATTTCTAAACATGATATTATTACCTGTAGTTTATTTCAAAGCAGAAATATTTGGTGGTATTTTGGTAACGATCACATGAGAGTAAGTTTTCTCACATTTCAGTTACTCTTTTTGCTATCCATGATTACCTAAATAACATTTTGACTGATAGAAACTCTTTTAATCATTTCACGTTTTATTGGGTACCGATCCTATTATTCTGATAATTATTGGCACTGATATTTTATTGTCTAATGTCCATCTTATATAATGCCCAGGGCCAATCAAAGTAGAGGGTTATTGAAAGTGGTTGTTATGCGAGTATTATGAGTAAGCGGCCCAATTTATGCGGTTACGTGGAAAAGATAACGGTTAACCCTAGACTCGAAATGGTCAAAGTTTTAGTGGTTGGAAAAGCAAACTCCCGGGATTCTGTTCCAGAAACAGTTCTATTGTAATTTTCGCAGCTATCAGGCAAAGTTTTTGTATTTATATATTTTCGCCCAATTTATGTTATATCATTTTTTTTTCACAAGTAGGTTAATCCGTTTGAATCTCATTATCCCAAAAAGGTAATTTTTCTCAATTCTCAAAATCTGTTTTTGGCTCATGCTTAAAGCACTTGTTTTTATCGTCGATTCTTTATCTTTATTATTATTACTACTACTACTACTACTACTATGTAGTCAATGGGTTTTACAAATACCCAAATAGACGTATTGTATCTGACTCGAGGTGGGAACTGCGATTTTAGACTGACTCCAGTTTTAAGAAAAATCATTTACACTAGAGATACCCGTGAAAATTTCACTGTCTTCCGATTTGAATTTTCTGATGAACTTTAATTCTTAAGCTGATGATTGAATAAGCTCATAGTGAATTCTACGACAATAAAATATCCGTAGAATTTCTCCTATCACATCGTTAAATATTTGAGCTTAGTAACCTTAACAAAATATTGCAATAACAATCATAAATATGAATGCTGGTCGTTATTTAAAGAAGTAAACGCGGTACAAATGAAGAGATTTTCCCATTTCACAGAAACAAACGTTAAACACAGGAGACTGTTATCGCTTCCCCCATCTCCTCCTCTTCTTTTTTTTTTCTTTAATTTTCTCACTGAGACCAAGTAGTGTGTCTCATATTTGTCCGTCTTTTCCCACTCGATCAAAACGGGATAGTACATTATGATATATTGGCATGGCGTAACGGTCGTGCTAACCAAGGGTGGGACAAGCTGAATTATAATAAAACTATTGTAATCATGCCGCCAAAATTGACGGCAAGAAGGAATATATTAAGTAATATGTATTATATTGTAATTTTCGTTTAATCCAAGCACAATTTGTGTATCTGTGTGTATAACATTTGAGGCGAAGTGTGCAAAATAACGATGACCCACTCGCTCAAATTCAAGTTATATTTGTTTTGGGAAAGAAAAAAGGAACTTTAGTTAAATATAAATTATGAGAGACAGACATTAGTTACGGGTCACATTAGTCGTGTTGAATATTTATCTTACGAATTTCCTCTTTACGGCGAAATAGGAAGAAATAAATAAATATAATTTATGTAGGTATGTGAGAAACAGTGAAAATTTGTTATATGTTTCTTCTTTTTCTTTTCAAAAACAAATATAACTTGAATTTGGTCGGGTGTGTCATCGTTTGTATAAAAGAATCAGTACATGTGTGCGTGTTTTTAGTAATAACAGGAGATACAAGAGATAAAATTTACTTCTTACTATGAACTGTGTTGCCGTTGTTCGGGGTGGTCTCCTTGTGGTTTTCGTCGCTGTAGTAACTTTTTGCGTGAATGAAGGTCTGTCAAAGTTTTACACATTACCCCTCAATTGTTACACACAAAAAATCACATACATACATACATACATACATATATATATATATATATATATAACGTATTATATTTAAGGATTGTTATTATTGTTGTTGTTGCTATTATTATTATCATGTGTATGTAGACAGTGAATTTTACAAATACCCAAATAAACCCATTGCAACTGATATGAGGTGGGAACTGAGAATTTAGACTGACTCCAGTTTTCAGAAAAATATTTACATGCTTATGTGTGTGTATCTTTGTGACTGTGCGTGCTTTTGTGTGTGAAAAGGAGAATGGAAAAATCTGTAATTTAAAAATAAGAAAAAAAAATACTAGCAAGAATTGACATATTGTCAATTTTGAAACATTTTTTGTTAGTGAAAAATGTCGGAAATGGGATATGAATGTTTGTTGAGAAGAGTCAAATTTCTAGGGAAATGCACGTCGTCAGTATCACAACAACCTCTTCTAACTCTCACGCACACTCACCATCCATTTTCATCAAGGTACAGTTACACAAACATGTTCTACTTCCTACGGATATATATATATATATATATATATATATATATATATATATATATATATATATATATATATATATATATATGGTAATAATAAAAAGGTTGCATTTCACCGAAAATTGGATGGCCAGAATAATTCTGGAAGATAATGTATTTAAGGGGAAGAGGCATCAGCAAGAGAAAAACAAAATGAGAGTTGCGAATTGGGGATCTAAACATGAAGCAGGTGCAGAAGTTCAAATATCTGGGAAGAGGACGGAAAATGCGATACCGGGATCCGAACACGCATTTCAACAAAGAAAGATGTTGAGAAACGGAAACATTTCGTTAGAAACAAAGAAACGACTGCTGGACTGCTAATGTGGTATCCTCTTATATGGCAGTGAATGTTGAACAATTTCCCCACCCTAAAGGGAAAAAAAAAACTATAGGCCGCAGAAATGAGGTTTTACAAAAGAATACCGAAAATTCCATAGACAGAGCTAATAAGCAACTAGGAAATTCTAAAGACAATGGCAACGGAAAGAACATTTAGGAAATTAGGAAAGGACAACTAAAATTCCTTGGACACAGCAAAGAGGGCTGAGAAAACTCTCATGGGGTATACTGAGAACAAAAGAGACGAGGGAAGTCAGTGAGCCACTTACCAGACGAGTTTGTGTGAATGGTATGACGGGAGAAAAGAGTCACCCAAGATAGAAAGTTGTAGAGATCCGTGATCGCCTATTTCCTGAATGGATGTGGCACATAGAAGAAACAGAAGTCTTTTAATTAATTCTCAGAGGCTATTGAAGTCAAGGGAACAACGGCAAACATCGAGTAACCTACCTAACGAACTTGTGTAAACGGATGGCAGCAAAGGGTATGAGCGGTATAGTTAAAATGATAGGAAGTTGTGGAGAGCCATGATAGTCTATGTTCTGAGGCTACACGTGTCATTGAAGAAGAATGGTTGTCATATGAGCTTAACCCTGTGAAAGTAAACGCTGTAAACTAACATGGGATTTGATCTCGGCTCGCCAAATGCACTTTCGGACAGATCATCGTTACACTTGCCACACGTTCTTAATATGATTACTAGCAGCGAAATATTCAGTATATATCTACTTTCGATTGTGTATTTTGCTTTAAAAACTTGCTAATTGTAACTTCTAAATGTGTAATTATTAATTATTATTTAATTCTTTATTATTACTTATGTCTGATTATAATTTATAAAAGATCTAATGATAATTAATAACTGCTACGTCATACCAATCGTCCTATATGGCAGTGAAGATTGGAAGCAGCAGAAATATGGTTCTTCAGGAGAATTCTGAGAATATCATGGACACAGTACAACGAGAAAGAAAATAAAATAAAGACACTTATACTCAGCATCGGAAAGAGACAACTGAATTTTCTTGGACATATAACGAGGAAGGAGAGCTTGGAGAATTTGACACAGTATATATCACTAGCAAGGGGATAGGTGGGTGGTGTAATGGATAGTGGTTCGGAAGGAAAATTCGGAAACCTGAGTTCGAAATCCAGTCGGGCTCGTTAACTTCAACTTACGCAGAAATACTTTTAGAAAAGACATTGATTCATCTGATACTCCCAGTTATAGATTAAATAGTCTTACTTTTATCCGGAAAACCCATTGTTATTCTCCGAATAAACTGTTAATACAATAAAAAAAATTCACAAGCAAATAAAAAAGCAATTATTCTTACAATCCAAAATCTTTCGGCTTAAAAAAAAAAAAAAAAAAGTGTCGACGTTGATGAAATAAAAATGAAAGACACACGTTAGTATGGATTAAAAGCGAAATGAGCTATGATCGCCCAATTTCTGAAAGAATACGGCCCAGGCGTTACCTCTCTTTGGATTCGCCTTGGAGACGGCACATACAAGAAGAAGAATGATGATGATCTTAGTCAGAGGTTGAAGACTTTTTTCCATTCTCACTTTGCTTTACTTGCAGTGAATAGAAATGAACTTTTTACCGTCTTTAACCACTTCAATTGCTGCGAGTGTAGACTGAGCGGTGAGACTGAGTTAGAAATCCTCAGAACATGTTTAAACAAATAAATCAACAAGTTTTATTGGCGTTAGAAAACGCCAGACAAAAAATGTACAAATATTTGTAATAGCATTTCTTTATATCGACGGAAAGAATTCATATATTTTTTTTTCTTTATATTTTGAACTTTTTTTTTATGGGTACATAATATGTGTACCGTCAAGAGATCGCTAAAAAGAAGGATAAAGGAGGAGAAAATAAATGCCCAAGACAATCAAAAAGAAATTTTACCAAAATCTTTGTGTCATTATTAAGAGAAAAGATCAAATGTTTCTTTTTATGTAAGAAATTGTTTTTATTATTCATAGATCTTATAAATTATGATTAAAAAAAAAATGTTTTTCTTTTTTCTTTTATGGCGTCATAGCAGAAAGTTAAATTAGTTCTTAAAATTTGAGCTTTTTGCGGTGAAAAGCATTAATTTGTTTTCTTTTTTTAAATCAGATAACTGTTGGATTTTAATAAAAATTTTCAGGACTTTCAAAAATGGATGAAATTAATTTTTAAATGATTTCTTTTTAAATCGTTGATAAAAATTTGTCACTTTTGATTTCTATGAAATTCTTATTTTCTTTTTTAAATCACAACGGAAGATATAAATTAGATTAATATCATATTTTTCTTATATTTAATAGTATTCAGTCAAAGCTAAACATCAGAATAGTTTCCTTTTTGTACATCCATAGCAAAAATAAGCTAACAGTTGCTAAAATGAAAAAACTAAATTCTTTTTAAAATGGTTCACACATAAAAATAGCATTACACTTTACATTTTTTTAATTTTCAAACATGTTTTTATTTAATAAAAGGAACTTTTATGACGAACAGCAACGGGATGAATTTCAAAATCCCTGTGAAAAATTACAAGTAATTTTTGTTAAAAATAAATATTAAATGTAGTTTTTTTTTGTTTTTTTTTTCTAATCTGAAAAAAATTAATATTTTATTAAATTATACAAGCACCAATTCTCAAAAAAGTACTTTTTGAGTTTTATTGAATTATTTTTGGTAAAATTCGGGACGAATTTTCCATATGTTCATACTTGATATTGTATAATTTTTTTTTATTGAAATTGTAGTGATACTAGATAAACACAGAGAACCGGTTGTTAACCTTAAAACGTTCAAACAGATAATGCCATAAACTGGTTTGTGCGCATGAGGCTCCACGCATTTGTTCCGGTTAAAAATGAATAAATAAGAAATTCTATTAGGTTGGTGCAAAAATAATGATGTAATAATGTCGTTTTTTGACGTATTTTTTAACGTCAAAAAACGACATTATTACGTCATTATTTTTGCACCAACCTAATAATAAATAAAAAGTCTTAACCAGTCAAAAGCGTTCGCGCCCAAATAATAAATGATTTCGGCTGAATCCTTTTTGATCCGAAAAACAAGTATAAAAAGACCTCTTTTTTAATCAAAACTCAGAGGGGTAAACAGTCTCCAAAGAGGATAGAACACATCAAAAGAATCTCAACTATAGCCACCGGTTACCTCTCTCACCTCCTACAACTCTCATATCTCTCTCACCTCCTCACACATCAACCCAAAAAGGATCTCACATCAAAGGACATTCAAGTACTTTTCTCAAATTTTTTATTATCTTAAACTTGAGTCTTTTAACTCGTCTCTTTAATTGGACATGATGTTATATATATATATATATTCAAAGAACATTTACTACTGATTTTAACAATTTGTATTTTGAAATAAAACTTTTGTTGTTTCTAAATATTTTCTTTTATTTCTATTCTACTGTATGTGTTAATTAATCTATTCAAGCCTAAACCCCAACATAAAAGCATCCCACAATCACCATAAAATAATATATTCTGGGATTTTTATAAAACTGTGTAAAAAAAAAAAAAAAAAAAAGTCAAGCACGCCCCTAGTCAAAAAGTACACACAAGATATCGAAAAGGAAGAGTTAAATATAATCCTAAAAATATTTACCCCAAATATTTTAATAAAATAACCTATTCAGTAAAATTTAAGGTAAATTTGCTTTTTAAGCCTCCGTGTTAAATATCTGCAAAAAAAATAAAAAGATCGAACGAAATTCTGTAAAAGAAGTAAAAACGCCAAAATTTATGCTTACGCCAACGAAAATACTCGAAAGTACTCCGGTTAATTCAAAAACAATGTCGGTAATGGCTAACCCAGAATTAGTCCGATTTTTTCTTGTCAATAAGTCCAAAATGGTAGTTTTTTTTCATAATTTAATTGTTAATTCGAGTTCAGCATGTACATTTACACGGAAATATGACGATTTTGGAAATTTTTTATAGATATTTAGCGCGGAGCTTAAAAAGCAAATTTACCAAGTTTAAGTTATTAATAAGTACTAAAAAATTTCGTTTGAATCAATACCTGGAAATATTATAAAGCAGGGAATCATGATCTTTTTTTCTTTTTTTTTTTTTTTTTTTTTTTTTTTGTTTCCTTTCCTTTCGGAAAAAAAAAAACTTCTATTTTGACGGTATCTAGTATTTAATCATAAATGGAAAAACTCACTATAATTCAACAATCCCTAGTATTTTTAAAAATAATTTAGAAAATTTTCAGTGTACAAAATGTGTCGATTTTGTAAATGCTGACCTCCATACACACATGATCAGACAAAAAGAGTGGCACCGATAATAAAGTAGAAATTTGTTGATAATTTTTTCCAAAACTTTCTCAACAAGCTCCTTTGGTAAATAAGTCGAAGTACCTAACCTTCAATAAAATATTGATTGCTTAAAATATTTTCTTAAATTTTTTAGATTACTGGGTAATTGAAAAAATTGTATTAAAATAGACATTCACGATGTATACGTCAAGTAATTTCTTTTAGTTCTGTGCATCCTTACTTAAATTTCCCAAACATCAGGCAGTCAACAAATCCCTTACGTCATAATAGCATTCCCTCTGTGTTAAAAGAAATGCTTTTAAGTTAAAAGCAAATAATATTTCTCTCAAATTAGATTAATTAAACTTTAAATCGACTAATCAAAGTATTAAGGAAAAAGGAAAAAATCGTTAGAAACAAAGAAAATAGTACTGAATTGTTATGCAATATCAGTCATTCTGTATGGCAGTGAATGCTGGATAATCTCGGCAACAGAAATTTACTTCTACAAAAGAATGCTGAGAATACCATGGACTGAACATGTGAGCAACGACGAAGTTTTTTTCAGGAGAGATAACAAAATACAAAATTTATTAAAAGCTAAAATGGGTAGGAAATTGTGGAGAGCCATGATCGCCAACGTCCTCAAATAACGTTTCAGAAATGTATATTTTCTTTTAGAAAGAATAATTAAAAAAGCGAATTATTTTGTATTGACAGATCTGTCAATTTGAACGAATTTATAAATTTTACTTTTGAAATCCACCAAAATATTTTTCCTTATAAGGATTATTAAATTTAATCTATTAGCATGGAATGAAAACTAAAATTCTTCAAATTTTATTTTTTAAAATGCATTTTAAATTTAGTTATAGCCTTTTCCTAAATTTTTTTAGGTGCATATTTTTATAAAATAGTTTGCGAAATGTCTAAAATCAGTATTACAGAGAGTTGTCTTTTAAGTAATTATCACAAAAATTTAAGCTATACATTGTAATTTATTCAAACTATTGTTCTTATCTTGATTGTTATAGATATTGCCACTGTTACGGCTTTCCGCAATTCACCTATACCCATACAAGATCTTACACTTAGCAACTCATCTCTCTTTTCCATCTCTCTAATAATATAATATGTGAACTCTCCTACTCTCTCTTTTGGTATGTAATAGCGGTCGCTGAACACAAAAACAATTAGGTCAGACTGACAACCACAGCAACAGATGGAAGCCAAAGCTAAAAATAGGTTCTCATACACGTGACGAATCACGTGACCAGATGCGAACGATCGGGCGAGAAAGATCAACAGAATCTCGACAGAAACGGATTGTATATTAAATTCTCATATGAATTGCCTTTCCGAATTGAAGAGAAGAAAGGACGACCCCCAACTCAGATGAAACGGAGACAAAGCTTGTGTGGACAATTCCACTTGTTACAGTCAAGCAAGAGAGATCATGCGATGAGACCAACTTAACTCTATGCAGCTTACATTAAGGGCATAGATGAATGACGAAACGTGACCGTCACCTAAGAAACGCATGTTTGATATACCTAATTGAAAGAAGGCCCCGTAACATGAATTCTGCACAGTTAAACTTATGACTTACACGGCATCGAATCTTCATAACCAAATATATGATTTCTGCAGTACCGAAACTATATGACCGGATGATGAACGTAAATTTTGTTTCAACTTTTGCCATCATAAAATAATGCATACATCTTTCTACGCAGAAATGTTTAGCATACATCTATCTACACATTCTCATATTTAAATGTTTTTATGCATTATCTAATTGTAATTAAATCTTGTTAATTTGTATATTGGCGTTTGTAGTTGTTGATTGTTGGTCATCGTTCCGAAATTGTGTATTTGACCTTGTACTGGATCCTTCCAATGTGGACTGGTAAACCTTTGCATCTCTTAGACGACTAGTTGTTTTTTTTATCTGTTCTTTTTAAACTTTGCGCTGCGATAATTGGCCGTAACACTACAGATAAAACGTTTCGGTCAAGTACACTTTGGTCATTTTCAGGAGTCCATCATTTTTGGATGATTATTGTTGATTATTCTTTTAATTTTTTTTAATGTCATTTAAAAGTAGACGATCGAAATTAAATGAACAAATTCGATACACATTAACTAGACTTCTTTTATTTGCCGTGTCCGTTCAGAATGCAAGCGGTCTTGGCACGCTACAACTTCATATCATTTGTAGCTCTACTAAACAATTTATTTCTTCGTACTAACGTTCCCAGTGCTTTTCTACCATTCACTTACACAAGCTCGTTAAATACGTTACTCGTTGTTTCTCTCTTGCTTTCAATGTTCTGTGAGTATTAAATTTACCAAGCACTTTTTCCTCATTATCTGTCCTAAAAATTTCGACTGTCTGAATCAAAGTATAAACGTCTGTTGTTTTCATTTTCTTTAAAACTTCCAAGTTGTTCACATATTTTGTCTATGGTATTCTCAGCATCCTTCTGTAGAAGTAAATCTCTGTTGTTTCATGTCTCCTCTTAATAAAGAAATTGTTCAAAACCGTCATATCAAATGATGGAAATTATATAGCTGTTTAACACTATTTTCTTTGCTTCTAAAAGAATTTTCCTGCTTCTTAATACTATCTTTTGTGAGGTATATTTCGCTGTTCCAATGCATCTTTGAATTTATGTGCCAGATTTTCCATTTTTTGTTATAACAAAGAAATTAACAAACGTCATTTTTTAGTACAAAAGAAAATATCGGAAATCTTTGGAGAGAAATTGAACATTTGAGGAAGGCCTCATGGCTTTTTGTTTTCAATTCTTCCACCAATCCGTACTTCTCGAGTCCTGAGTATGACGAGAAACTACATTCAACAGCAAGGCCTCTGATCCGGAGATTGGAGGTTTTGAGGAGCGTGGAACCATCTCTTTATTGCTGTTGCTCCAAGGTCCATCCTACCTCAAGTTAGCGCTGTTAGGGTTTCAGCTATAGGCAAATAGTGAACCTCACATCAAACAAAAACAAAGCACTATGAAAGTAAAAAAAATAGTAAAAATACCAGTAATATATTTTTATATAAAGAAATTTACCAACAATATATATTTATAATGAAATTACCATCAGTAGATTTTATCTGGAGTTGAAGACATATAATTGCGTTCAAAATATATTTAGTTGAAGCCATAAAATTGTGTTCAAGGTATTCGGATTTTGGCATTAAATAACCCATAGAGGTGTTGATATACTTCTAAATAAAATCAAAGAACTCTTTCATGACATTTTATTAATATAATATCCTAAAGAAATCAAACTCTATTCCAAAATATAACTTCAACAAAACTACAACATAATGCACATATCATTGCGTCTAGTAATTATGTCAGAGCATAACCTACTATGTATTTAATTTTGAAATTATAATATCATATTTTTATTAGTATCTGTCAATATTTCTGAGATGAGGTATTATGTACACTATTCGGACTATTTTCCTCATCTTTGTTGCCATATTTATTACGTTTCGGCCGTTGTTACACTCCGGCCTTCTTCAGGTGGTTGGAATGTCGAACTGAATCCTTTACTTTGCTCGCTTGGGTAGACTGTTCTAGTTCTACGTACCATGTTTTAATGGATGTCAATTATCAGTTATCTCCTATTAATTCCCCTCTCCAAGTTCTCCACTGCTTTAACCGGGTATTGAACTCGCACTCTTTGGGTCCTGTCATTGGATCTAACTAACGCCTTTATCCACTGTGCCATGTGTTTCTTTATCAACTGTGCCATGTGTCCTCAAGATGAGGACAATAGTCCGAATAATGTAAATAGTGTATATTTTTATCATTTCAAAGCTTGCAATAAAATTAAGTTTTGGCATTAAATGGTTCATAAGGTTGTTATGTCGTTAAGCAAACAAATCAATCAGTTGATCAATCCGCACTTCTCCCTTCTTTCTAACACACACGCACACTTTCTTTCATAATCTATTTTCCTTCCAAAATTCTGTTTCTTCTTTTTGCATTTTCCACTCCACATATAGACTTCATGACTTCCTCATCTTCTTTTTACATCCCCCAACATATTCCTATATGTTTCAGTCCCAATTTACTTTCCTCTTCACCATTGCCCCCATTTCATTCTTCATTTTCTGCCTTCCTCAAAACTTTTCAGGAACCAACACACAGTAAAAGTTATGCTTAAAGGTCAAAGAAACAATAAAGTAGCAACGTTACCAACACGAATTTGAGACGCTTGTCTGTTGTGATGCTAACAAGCTAAAATGACTTGGAGTCGACAGTTAGTTTAAATGGAAGAAATATTCATAAAAAAAAAACAAAAAAAAAACGAAACGAAATGGGCGGAGATCAGTTTGAGACGCTGATGATAAGATCTTTCTCTTTAAAGACATTACAAATATTCCTGCTTGGTAACTAATAGAAAAGAGAAACTACAGATATCTAGTTTCCCCTCAAGAAAATGAAAACAACAACAAAAATATTCTCCTTCAGAAAACATTTTACAAATAGCAAAAAATTTCTGCCATTATCTTTCTCTTTATAATCGCGACCACTACAATCTTAACCTTCTTCAAATCTAGGGATAATCGTTATCATTCCTACATATCCTCATCAACTCTTAACGCTCATATAACACTCTCCTTCAGTATCCCTCTACCTTGAGTGACTCTTGCACTTTGTATAAGGTGAACATAAATATAATAAAAAAAAAATACAGGATTAACTCTTAAACAACTTGGCTTTGAAAAGAACCCTTAGTATATTTCATCATATCCAAAAGCTTATTTTTCCTTGTGCCATGTCACTTCAGAACATGGTTGATCATGACTCTCCACAACCTCCTATGCCATGCATCTCTTAGTAATGTTTGCCTTTTTTTCTATCTCTTCCATCCCCTGATCTGCCAACCATTAACATAAACTTGTCAGATAAGTGGCCCGCGACCCCTTTTGCCTTCGATATGTCCTGTTTGTGTCAAATTTTCCGAGCCCCCTTCCTCATTTTTTGGCCCAGAAATTTCAGCTGCCTGTTTCTGATTGCTTTTGTTTTTTTTTTATTCCTTACGACTTCCTCGTTGCTAACAAGCTCTGTACATTGTTATGTTCAGCATCTTTCTGTAGAACTACAACTCTGTTGCTTCAGGTCTTCTCTTCATCTGTGAGTAAATTTTCCAGGAGCAGCAGTAGCGTGCAAAGAGGGTGCGGTGTCTCCGGGCATCCTTAAAGAGAGGGTATCCAATCAAAGAGTGAAATAAAAATTCAGTTTATATTTAATTTGAATAAAGTGTTTATTTCATGTTTCATCTGTTTTTACATATTTAAAATGTCCTCCTTCCTTGCATTTATCAGTACAAGGTCATATAAATCTCCTCCACTACTTGAGTCTTAGCGGCATAAAATCAAGGAGTTGGTTCCGGACATTACCAAACGTTTGCTCGTCGCTGAGGAGTGATGAATTCATATGCAAATCTCCACCATATAAATGGCAGTTGATACAACCGATGGCTAAAACTAATCCTGGCCTTGAAGACTAAACTACTAGAGAAATAGCAGTGAATACTTCCAGCTAATTGTAGCTTATGACAAGGAGGAGTAATATTACACAGCAATTAAGCACTCTTTTCTTTGTTTCTAAGAATTTTTTCTTGTTTCTTAATGCTTAACTTAGTTTTTTGAAGGCATCTTTTGTTAATGCACTTTCGGACTTTGGTATATTATTTTCATCCTCTATTAAAACACTTCCTGTATATTTCTAACTACCAATCAAGTTTTTTCACGCTACACTTATATTTTTTAGAATAGCAGAACTAATACTTCTCATGGCCTATTTCATTCTAAATTTTTTTTAAATAACTTCAAAGCAATTTGCTACACACATTTATTAATTTTTGACTAGAATTTTTTAATATTATTTTTTCTTTATAAATACAGTGTCAAATTTATCCCTGACATTTTGAAGAGTTGTCTGTATTTTGTTTTTATTTACAAATGTACAAATTTTGGAAAAGGAAAACATTAATAACCCAGTTATCAATGGCATAAGATGATTTCGATATAATTTACAAATTTTATCCTATATTTTTCAGTTCTTTTCAAAGAACCGTCTTAAAATCACTTTTTAACAGTGCATTTGGAAGCATTAGAATAAATAAGATAAATAAAAAATAAATAAAAACAAGGTGACGAAAATTTCACCATATCTAAAAATAATCAGAATCACCAGGCCAGAAAGCCATAGTTCGACCAACCAATGATAAAGCTTTCACAACCAGAATATAAGGTCGCACTTTCAATGCAAATACCTAGATGTGAATATAATCAGATGGCAAATAAACCAAAACTAGAATTGATTAATTAACTTTATCCATTCGCCGATGCTGTGACATCGTATCATATCCAGAGATGAAATACGACCTTTGCGCTAACAACTGGCAACTTTAGACGTCTAAATCGTACTGATACATTAAAAACATACACCCTTTCTTTCTCCACCTTTTAAACAGCTTGTTGATACATTTGAAAACAGATATCGCTTCCTTCACCCACATTGTTAATCAGGTATATATATATATATATATATATATATATATATATATAATGTAATGAAAAACAAATCACTTTAATGTACCATTACGATAATTTATTTCACCTAAATCCTTTTTTAAGGATTCAGGATCATCAGGTAATTCTTCCAATATATATATATACTCCAGCAATTCTTACCAAACGAGTGTTAAAATAACATTCTAACGTCATCAACCGGTGATATAAATCCTTTCTATCTTATTTACATTCAGGCTTCTCTTCTGGGTCTTTGGAAAAATGAATGCTTGAAAAATACCTATATATCCATTTTTAATTGGCCTGACTAATTCACAGTATGCAGACTACCAAGTTATACTTCAGCTCTTTAGACGGATTTCTATATTGCAATGTGAGTGTAAAATCCCTATTTTAATGAAGGCCAAAAAAAAGGAAATATACGTCGCTCGCAAAAAGCTAAAATATTCAACGGTTTCAGGCACAGTAAACACTGCCTTTTTCAACAAGGTTGAGTGAATATGTTGCATGTGATAGCTCGTTTGTTACCTATTAAAGTAGTATTTTCACCGAGTCCTTTACATTAGATGCATTATCGAGGAATTACCTGGGATTATTTTCAAGTGAAAGGTTATGTTCACACAGGATTTTTTTTTTATCAAAGGTCTTGGGTTAATGTCTTTCTATTGATAAGGATGTTTTTAGAAAACTCTTTGGGGATTTTCCATTATAGCAGTAGCGAATAGTGATTTTCGAAGCGTAGCTCAGATGTGGCCCAAGGCCGAAAGTATGGGGCACCCAGTGAGGATCGAACCCACTACTCAGTTGTAATTGTTCTAGCGAGACAAACTTGCTAACCATTACACCACCTCGAGGTGGCCGTAGCAGTAGCGAATAACTACTGCTAGCTGGTCAACATGTGTCAGATCAAGCAGAGAATCAACAATAATAAAGAATAGAGAAGTATTTGACAACGTCTCAGGTGTCGGTTTGATTCACAATTTTATCTTGTATATGTTTTCCAGTGATTTTTGTAAAGTTCTTATACACAGGTTTAGATAAGTAATATTTACTTTGTCATTATTACATTTCTCATGTAAAAATAGATCGAACTCTGGCATAAGAGTTTGTTTTGCTTTTGACCAAGAACTGCTACTTTGTAGAACAAACTTCGGCATGGATACTTCTTTGAACACTACAATCTTATCCTCTTCACTTTTAGAGTTAATCGTTATCTATCCTCCTTTTCACTTCCTTCTACTTTTTACGTTCATATCACACACCTCATTCAGTAGCCCTCTACCCAAATGGCTCTTTAGCCTTGTATTGGGTGAAATTTTGTAATATATATATATATATATATATATATATATATATATATATATAATGAAAAGATTACGAAGGCAGTACAACATCCGTATCAGATTGTGAAAACTAAAAGAAACGGATGGAAACGCCGCTTACCATTGCTTCAATTTCCGCCCGTTTAAGATTGCATTGGAGATAAAGTGTCACAGTATCCGATCGTGACATGAATGTCACATGCAGAAATGAAAATCTGTTACTGTTTTTAAACTGAACTGAAAATGGGTGGTGTTTCTAACGTTTCTGGTCCTTGTGAGAATGTTTTTTGTTTTGTGTTTTTTGTTTTGTGTTTTAACTCACGAATGAGATTTTTCAAGCAGGATCTATTTTTTATCACTCGTTAGTGTTCTACTTTAAGCACTAGCTGAAAGAAAAGGTTTGCTGGCATAAAGATTATGAGCTACCCTTACATAGCTTTGCCAGATCGCCAAGACGTCGTTACGTGGAGCAGTTAAGTAGTTATAAAAATCGGGCACTTCCTGTTTTCTATCTCTTTTCCTCTTAGCACGTGGTAGAAGTGACAACAACAACACTTCCCATGAATGGGGATAACTTTCCCTTTAATGACTGAGCTTACCCACAAACGTGCGCGCATCACCTACAAAATTCCAAACTCTTAATGTTTTCTTACTTTTCATACACACTCTCCTTTGTTAGTTATATAAAAACAAAAATATAAAACATCGCCTTGTCGAATTTTATTTCATTTCCTTTCACTTGTGCAAGTGGTGACATCTGTAAATTTTGTTTGCCACTGCTTTTAGTCTAACTAGGAGCAATGCCACAAATTAAACTAAATATTTAAACAAATAGCGAGTTGAATTGACGAGCTTGTATTGTATGAGAGGTGGAGGTTTCTGTTATACAGGGTGCGATGGATACATTGTCATCTAAATTACGCAAAAAAAATAACACTGACATCTCATTTTAACAGATATATTTACCAAAATTGCACAAAATATCTTAAAATACTAAAGAGTAAGTTTATTCAATATAATCGCCATTGGCTTCAACCACGGCCTGCAGACGACTTCGGAATCTCCTGCGCCTCTTCTAGACGCTCTCTTTGTTTCAGTTGGTGAATGCTGCCATAATCCTTGCCTTCAGTACATTTTTGGTGTTGCAAGGAGTACTGCACACCATACATATTAATCAAGAGGGTTGCAGTCTGGGGAGTTAGGTGACCAGATGTAAGTGTTAATGTGGTCGCAGAAATTGTCTGACAGCCATGACTCGGTTACCCTGCTTGTGTGTCATGGCGCATGAGTCCTGTTGCCAGACACAAGGTTTTCCAGCAGCCACCCTCTTAAGCCAAAGCAGCACTACCTCCTTAAGACACCTGATGTATGCCTCCTTGTTGATTCTGAGGTCCTCACCAACAAATTCGGGGGTTCCTTTCTTATCAGAACGATCAATGAGTTTTCCGAGCTCTCGGACTTTTGTAATAAACATTAGACTCATCAAACTCTTTCCGAATCCTCTACACTGTCCTCAGATTGACACCCAAATACTCTGAAATGTTCGTACTGGAGCTTACGGCGTAAATGCCAAGCAAAATGCCAAGCATGCCGTTTCCAAATTTCTGGCGGCGTGAAATGTGTCATGGTACTCTTTTTCACACAGACGGTGCCCAACTGATTCTACTATACTGTGCAGTTCACAAAATCAAAAATAAACAATGCGGATGCGCGAACTTAAAAAAAATATATGGCGACATATTACCCATCGCACCCTATATATAATCCAACATATTGTTATTACATATTTTTAGTGAATACCCGTATTTGAGTAGACCGTCTTTATTAACTATTCTCGAATGCGCATGCTGTTAGACTAAATAAGCTATTTAAAAAAAACAAAAAACAAGTCGTTCTACTCAAATACATGTATCCTATAAAATAACTTTTGATATATATATATATATATATATATATTAATTATAAAAGCGGAGACTTTAGAAATCGGTGGTAATATTTTATTTCGCAAAACCGATATTTCGGTTTCGTCGCATCAGACCAAACAGTTTCAACAATAAATGGATTTATAAATTTCATAATTACGATTTGCTCTGTTCTTACATTGAGCTCTCTCTGAATCTATATCCTCTTTGGAATTATCCATGCAGATTACCAAATAATATTATCATCTCTCTCTCTCTCTATATATATATATATATAGAGAGAGAGAGAGAGCGTTTCACCCCATGCAAGGGGTTACAGAGAGTGGGAGCGCGATTAAAGAGGCGTGATAGAGGAAAGGATGAAAAGAAGGCCAGAGAATAGATCAAAGCATCTGGAGATGTCGATTTGAATAGTTGGAGATTATAGCTATCACGGAAACAAGTAATAGGAAGGGAATTCCACAGACAGGAGGCGCGAGAGATGAAGTTATTGCAGTAGAAGAGACGGCTACATTTAACTGTTTCGACAGTGAAAGGGTGGAACCGAGATGCCAGCCTCGTTTCACGTTTACATTCATGCAGTCTGGGAACTAGCGAAAGTAGCTTGTCAGAGCAATTACCATGAAAGTATTTGTAGAAAAGACAGAGGGAGGCGACTGCACGTCTCTAAGAGAGCGACTCTAGACGAGATGTCAGATCAGGGCCAATCAAAAAGCAAATATATATATATATATATATATATATATATATATAGATAGATAGATAGATATGAGCAAGTTTGATTAAAAACACCGACAAGTTTTGTCTACTTTTTTATTGTATTTTCCTAATTTTCAGATAAGGTGTAGAATATTAAGCTCGAATTTGTGGATGAACTGTCCGAAGTTCATATTTTGTTATTTTGTTTAAGTAGTTCAACTTTCGCAGTCATTATCAAGAACCGATGTTGTGTATGTGTGGTAGCTAGAATCCTTTGTCTGTATTCTTTAGAAAGCTGGACGTTTCAAATCGTCTAGCGTGACGTCATGTGTAACGGATATTGGGAACGAGGCCGAGCAAAAAGAATGCGATTTATTTATTTATTTATTTTCGTTCTCCACAACTCCAAGCACAATGCTCAACACCTTATCCGAAAATTGGAAACCCACAATAAAATAAATAAGACTTTTTCAATTCTTTTCAATTTTTTAATCAAATTTACTTGGATTAATACTTGCTACCTAAATATACCTCATTCAAATATATATATATATATATATATATATATATATATATATATATATATATATGGTTTGTCACTTGGCTAATTGATGTTACCTTCAGTGTCCGGAATCCACTCGTCAGTGGGCATCAATAATATATATATATATATAATAGAGAGAGAGAGAGAGAGAGAGAATTGAGCTCTCTGGGCCACTGGGCTAATCTTGTCATCAGTTATGATAGAAAAGAAGGATATTTCATCATCCTACCCTCATCATTATAAAAATGACTCTTCCAGTAGAATAGAGTGGAGTGGTGTATGTAGACTAGGGTATGCTATAGCCGTAGTCAGTAGAAACGCACTCCGGAAGATCGAAAACATACGATTTCAAATGCATCCTCACAAACGAAATTCTCGGAACCAAACCAAGTAAGCGCTGATTTTTAAACAAAGATGCGCTGAAAACATTTTACATACACCATACGAATATTCTGTAATTCACATTACAAAAAAAGAAAGTATAAATTCTTACTATTTATGTCAACACGTGTCTCAAGTTTTTATTGTTTATATTATTATTATTGTACGTTTTAATTCATTTCATTTTCAATATAAAAAAAGAGAAAAGGATTCCTCCTACATTACAAATACATATAGCAACGGGGTAATTACTTTAACAAATAATATCAAATCAGGATTACTACTACATCAACCTGCAACTTATCATCCCTATTACAGAACATTTGTAATAAGAACAAATAGAAAAAATCGAATTAATAAATTATGTTTTAAATCAAGTAAAATTAAAATATATTTCGGCATAAGAAGCGTTGGTAAAAAATCCAACATACTTTTTTTCATTCGTTAGAAACAGAAATGCAGATTACACAAAAATAAAAATAAATTAATTTGATCATGATTGTATTTAAAGATAAATAAAGTTGTTTATTAGTGTATCTGTTTTTATAAATAAAATTTAAGTGAAAAATGCTAAATTAACTTCTAAGTAACAAGATCAGGTTTCCCAAATACATTTTTTGCGAATTTTGCACATAAAAGTTTGTTTTGCAAAGAAAACGTATCAAGTCCAAAGCAAATAAATAAATCTTACATTTACTTCAATTAGATAAGCTAAAAAATTATTGCAAATGTAAAAAGCAAAACTTTCTTAAGCCAACTATAGCAGCAGACTGCTAGAAACGCAAACCGAAACTAAAAAAAAAAAAAAACTTCCCTCCTAGTGGAACGAATAGATTTGGTATAGGGCTCCAGTTCTAGACAAGAGATGCTCTATGACATGGCCTTAAATAAAAATCTCCCTGGACGAGTACCACCAGAAAACCCCAAATTCGCGAACAAAATAATTGAATATAAACAACGACAACCGAAATTTGAACTTGATTTCCATTTTCCGTTTTTTTTTTGGGGGGGGGTGTTTTTTCCTTTTGTGACAATCATCCTTACATACACCCATAACCATCCAACAAATACCCACTATTTTCCAACAAGCTTTTACATATCTGTCTAAATTTCTCATAAGCGGACGGATTAAATTTAAGTTTCCAAATTGTACACCCAGGAATGTCTTACAATGGATTAAGGCGTTGGTTCGTGAATCTGGTGTCATAGTAACTGTGAGTTCAATCTCTGGGCCGAACAGTGCAGACTTTAACCCAATGGATACGAGTCGAGCAATAACTGAGCAGTACTAAATAAGAACTAAAATAGATATCCATATGCACAAAAATAGATCTAAGTACCCCTGTAGATTAAAGAGTTCAGTTCAAAATACCTTGAAGGTTACCGAGTTCGATACACACCTGATGAAGACCAAAGGGCACTACCGTCGAGACGTTGTGATAATAACAAGGATGATGACAATAGTACGCATGTAAATAATGCAAATAAGATTTGACATGATTATTATTTACTTGTTTATTTAAATAATCCTGCCATTAAGTTAATATCAGGAACAGCCGAGCTCGAACAGCCTGAAGCAACGTAAGTCCATGGATGTCAAATAATATACACCCCACTGTGGGAATCTGTAATTTAATGACGAAAATATATAAATCACATAATCCAACACTTGCTTTCTAAGATTTTAAAGGACGGGTAAGGAGAAAATAATGAAGAGTTTGCAGATCTTGGAAACATATGTTTTCAATTATGGCGATATTTATTTGCGACTTAGCTGTATTAAACCTTTAAATCTGACTCGTCTGAGTACAAATAGTTGTCAAACTTGTATGTACTTAAAGATTCGCATTTCAGAACAGTGCTTTTATCTTAGACGATTTGTTAATGTTAAATAATTTTTATTTACTATTTTCGTCTTTTTTATTTTCTTTATATTACAAACTTTTTTTTCATTTGTAATTTTTATCCTAAATTGTATCAATTGTTAATTTATCCCGCAATAAGTAGAACTCATATATACAATTCATCGCTAAAAAAAAAAAAAAGCTGGGAAAAAGGTCAGTTTCCTTGTATCGCTCCAGAAAATCCCTGACTCCTCCCGTCATATTCTATCTTGATTAGAATCAGATCAAATCGAAAATGAAATATTGCTACTATATCTGGGCTGGTGTTCCTTAATCCTCACTTTCTAGCTTTGACAAAGTTCAAAACCATTTACGCGACATTATGGAGTTGAATTATTTTCAACGCTACAGCCCTTTTCCCAAAGATGAAACATTGATACTCTATCGCTATTTCGAATTACATTCCTTAGTTCCACAAATGGTACATCTGCTCTCTATTAATCATTTGAAATACCTCTTTCTGCCTTCCATCAGCATGGCTGATGGCGTCCTACAGGTGGGGGATGATTCGTTGCGTCTTCTGCGGCTAACGTTCCCTGCTGACATGAAGTGGAAAGATTTTATCGAATCAGTTGCTAGGTCTGCTGCTAGGTTCAGTTTTTCTCTATCTTTCATATTTATAATTCGTCCATGCATTGAATAGCTATCACATACGGTCTGGTGCTCCTCTAAGAAATTCTTGATAAAATACAAAGAAGAATCCGCAATGTTATTGGTCCTGACCTGGAATCTCACCTTCAGTCACTTTCCCACCGCCGTAATGTAGTTTTCCTGTGCATTTTCTATAAATACTTTCATGGTAATTGTTCAGATGAACTTCCCTCTATGGTACCTAGATATTATGGATTTAAGTGGAGTACTACATTGGTAACACGGTTTTATCAATTTACATTTGAAATGGCTGAGATGTAACCGTAAGTTCTATGTTAACACTTTCTTTTCTCACACGTTTTGCCGATTACTATCTTTCCAGCCAACTTTGATCTTCAAAAATTTAAATGCAATTTCAATTGTTATCTATTGTCTCCTTGATTCATCTTCTTTTATTATTGTCGCTTCTTAATGTTTTTTGTTTGTTTGTTTTTTTTTATTCTCTCAGACTCAATAACCTCTTGCATCTTGCTTAGAATGAAATGATTTAAAAAAATAGCTGAATAGTGCTTATAATTTGTTCGCCCAACAAGAGGTCTAGCAGACACTCAAATTAGATGGTTATTGAATGAGATTATTGTATAGACCTAACAGAAAGGGGTAAATGCATATTATGAGGATATGTAGGATAGATAACGATTGATTCTATACTTGAAGAAGTTAAAATTGTTGTGATCGAGAAAGCATCCTCTCGGGAGTTTCTTTCACAAAGTAACACTACTAGAGAAGAACCTGAGTGGAACTTTCTCTTTATCAGTGAAATACTACGGGAATGAAAATGATTCGGCCTTGTATACACAGCTTGGCGAGTTTTAGCTGTAAATGTCTGAACTGGCGGAACTAAGGAATGTAGATCGTCTAAATATTTGCCATTGAAATAGCGATAAAGTAGCGATAAGCTTGCGACATTTAATCTATGGGGAAGAGGCCGTAGGGTTGAAAATAATTGATCGCTCACAAGGCAGCATAAATGCTTTCAAATTCTGTCATGGCTGGAAAGTGGGTATTGGGCAACTCCATCTCAAATATGGCAACAATACTCCATTTCTGGTTTGATCTGACTTCTGTGAAGATAGAGAATATTCAGAATTATGGCGGGAACGAGAAGTGAAAGAACTAATGCAATGCTTTCTTTTACCAACTAATATCAGGTGTGCCGAAATAAACTTAATATAAGATAAAAGATAAGTGATTTTAGTTAAAATAAATTTTATATACAAAGTTTCCATGATTGGTTAATAAATGTATGCGTATATGATACCACGTATTCACTTAATTGCCTATGTGTGAATGTGTACCACATTAAAAGAATTAATATATTCAATTTATTGAAATCAGAAATATAAATCAATTCCATTGCCTCAAAATAAAGATTAGAACATAAACCTGTATTCTGTGGGAAAATGAGGTAAAACCAATAAATAAAATAATGATAAAGAATAAAAAAAGAAAAAGAAATTAATTTTCCCATGATGCAAGTTATAAAGTAACTAAACGGGCTTTTCCTCACTTGTGCGATTTTATGACCCCACTTCCGGAAAGGAGAAAATCTTGCTTTCGGCAGCCCTACTCATGAAGTAAGTGAATTGGCCGTTTCAACTCAGCGCAATGCTGACTTCATCTCAGCTATTTTAACCATTGTTATCCTAACTTACTTCTGAACCAAAAAAGAAAACGGACATACCCAAGAGACATTGAGAATTTTGTTTTACTACAGTCATCATAAAAACAATAAACGTCTGTAGTAAAAACTCCATTTTTTTGTACACTTCTTCTCCTTAATTGTTTACATAAGAACACACACACATTCACCTAAAATACACACAAACACGCAACCTGTTATATTCCATAATTCCACTTATTTAAAACATTTACACTATTATTTACATTATGTATTTTCAGTCTAAATTAAAACAAATCTGATAAAATGTCAAACATTAATTCCCACTTAAACGCAAAAACATAAAGTTGCCAAAACAAAAGCCTTCTCTTCAGTCTCAACAGACTAATTTTATTCATACTTTTAAAAAACACATCTGAAATAATTACAGCAGTGAAGTGTCTTTTTTTTTTCTATGATAGCGCCCGATGTGTGTTAAGGCTTACCAAATATGTATGAACGGCCTCAGTAGTATCTGATATAGACAGTGACGTGTAGAGGTTTGGTTATGCCGGGCCAATTCCTTGATTGTATGCCACCAAGATAAGACTCAAGTAGTGGGTGGGGGTATAGGGCCCAGTGCTGAGAAATGTGAGAAAGACATTTTAAAGATGTAAAAAGAGTTGAAATATGAAAAAAAAAAAAACACTTTATTCAAATTGAATATAAACTAAATTTTTATTTTACTCTTTGATTGGATGCTCTCCCGATAGGGATGCCCGGGGCCGTAGCACCCTCTTCTTCGCCCGTTCTGCACGCTACTAGCTATAGGTACAACAATTTACTCAAGTATTGAATACAAAAATAAAGAACATCGAGAGGAAAGTCGGAAGAACGTAAATGAAAGGTTTCATTTTATATAAAGAAAACTGGCTAACAAAGTTTAAAAATATGTTACATACCTTCTCTCAGAATATGAAAAGGCAAAACTAGCGAATATTATAAAATTCTGTCTTTTCTGACAATTCCTGAATGTCATATTTTCCACGTGTCAGCGAAGCATCCTCTCTTCACAACGTCTACTTCAAAACTCCACTTTGTAACGACTGGTACGTTACTCATTGGCCGTTAAGCGTCATATGAGCGGTCAAGGGCGGTGCAAACTAATTAGGAAAGAGGGAAGAAAGTTACCCCAACAATATGCCCCCAATATATAGAGAGTATGAAAGAGTATAACCGAGTGGTTGGGTGTTAATTTCTAGACCTTGTATTCTATTTTTTTTACCTTGGTGACAGAAAGGAAACTACACGAACTCTTACTGGAGGTAGTGAACGAAATTCATGTTCAAATTGGCAGGTGATCTTTTAAAAAAATGACCTACAATTTGTTGTTAACTGGAGCAAGGAATGACTTGTTAATTTTGACGCATGATAAAACGAATCTTCTCGCAGATGATTAAAAGAGAGCTCTCTTTTTACCTTCTATCAGATTGGCTGATGCTAACCCCCAGAAAAGTTACTCGTTGTACCTTCTTGGTCTAACATTTTCCGCTGACGTGAAGTGGAAAGATTATATCGAATCAAATGCTCGGTTTCCTTCTAGAAAAATTGGTTCATCGTGTAATGCTAGACATTTTTTTCTCTCTAGAATCTAACTTACAAATTTATAAGTGTACTATTCGTCCATGCATTGAATATTGCTGCCATATCATGTCCGATACTTCTGCTATATTTGTAAAGATTCTTAATAAAATACAAAGAATATGCAATGTTAATGGTCCTGACCTGACATCTCGGCTTCAGCCACTTTCCCACCTCTGTAATGTAGCTTCCCTATGCCTTTTCTATAAATACTTCCATGGTAATTGTTCTGATGAACTTTCCTCTATGACACCTGTTATGAATTTAAACACAGTATTGGATTGGCGGCAAGGTCTCATCGATTTACAGTTGAAATGACAAGATGTAACCGTATGTTCTATGTTAACAGTTTCTTTCTTGCATTTTACGCTTTTAGAACTCACTTCCGGCTTCTTGCTTTTCGTTCAACTTTGATCTTCAAAAATTTAAATGCAATGTCAGTCGTTATCTACCGTCTTCTTAATTCCTGTTCTTTTATTTTTCTCTCTCTTTAATATTGTTTTTTCCTTGTATTCTCTCACAGTCATTAACCCCTTGGGTCTCAATATCTTTGTTATTTTGCTTAGGTTGAAATTATTTTAAAAAGATGAGATACATAGTTTTGATTAATTTTTTAACTATATTTTTATTTGCAAGAGATAGAGATGCTGGTCATGCTGGCCAGTAAGTGTTGATATAGCACAACTCTAGATATTACTATTTAACTTCATTATATAATAAATCATGTATCAAGATGTAACTTCGAACGAAATTTTGGGTGTACTTTCCACACTAGTTGCAGGTTCTGAGGCCCATAAGAGAAAAGCATGCTTTTCTATGTCGACTGCAGTAGAGCTTGAACTTTGCGGGTTTGTCTCTTCTGCTCTTTTTTGCGGTTTGAATCGGCGAAGAAATTTAGCTGGTTGATCTTATGTTTCCATGACAACTTTTTGGCTTCCTCTGTTTGCTATTAATGGTGGTTGTGTATGTAGGAGACATGGTTCCTTTTAAAGAAGTCCTTGTATCTCTTCATGGGATCTCCGATTCTCCATTGTCTAGAGACTAGTTCCCCAAGTAGGAATATCTTTGAATGATCATATATTTCCATCCTGACAATTTAACCATCACCACCTCCCCAGACACACACACACTCACGGGTTAATCTTTAATAGCTTATTTTTTAGTCGTAACAAAGAACTAAAATCCAATATTCTATCATAGGAAAGCCTTCTTTGATGTAACGATAAATGAAGACACATTGATCATGCTGTGGGGTTGGATTACTAATTTTGTTGAAGATAGCTGATGAATATTTTTCGACAGAGTAAATATTAGTTGTAGAATTGTAGACGCCTGAGAGTTTCTTCCAATAAGAAAGTAAGAATGGAAATACAATTAACAACATATTTTATTGCCAGAGCCAACTAAGTAAAAAGAGTGAATGAAGGTGCGTATATATATATATATATATATATATATATATATATATATTTATATTAAGACATTTTTATGTTTATACATTCTTTTTATAGATACAAATATTTGAGTAAATTCTCTGTTTATAATAAACAGTATTAAACAACATTTACCGGCCTTAATGTCCGAGAAGTTTTCACAGAAAATATTCGTTCTCCGACAGGATTTTTTCTGTGAAAATTTATCGGACATTCAGGCCGGTAAATGATGTTTAATACTGTTTATTATAAAACAGAGCATTTACTTAAATATTTGCATCTATAAAAAGAATGTATAAACATAAAAATGTCTTAAAATAATTGACGGACTTTGTATATATATATATATGACGTCACACATTATGAAATGGACAAAGTCCGATAATTATTTTAAGACATCTTTATGTTTATACATTCTTTTTATGTCTTAAAATAATTATAGGACTTTGTCCATTTTATAATGTGTGACGTCATATATATATACAAAGTCCGTCAATTATTTTAAGACATTTTTATGTTTATACATTCTTTTTATAGATACAGATATTTAAGTAAATGCTCTATTTTATAATAAACAGTATTAAACAACATTTTCCGGCCTGAATGTCCGAGAAATCTTCATAGAAAATTTTCCTCCTCCGACAGGAACCGAACCTGTATCCTATGCGGAACCGCCATATAGTCTGACGTGCCTTTAACCGTTTCGGCCACAGAGGAGCGTTCGGTTAGCAAGGTCGATTTTACTGTCTTTAAATTTTAATCTTCTATGAATCTCTCACGTACATTCATATCTGCTCATGGCGTATCAAATGTAAACAAATGACGCCACACATTATGAAATGGACAAAGTCCGACAATTATTTTAATGTTTATACATTCTTTTTATAGTTACAAATATTTAAGTAAATGCTCTGTTTTATAATAAACAATATTAAACATCATTTCTCGGCCTGAATATATATATATATATAGAGAGAGAGAGAGAGAAAAGATGCCCTCTTTCGTACGTTCGTATATGCAATTACCTATTATAGATGTTTAGATATTTACATTTTGAAGAAATTTATTTGTTAATTTGGGAAAATTATTAGATATGCCTGAGATAAACTCAAGCAATATTCTGTATACATTGTATATTGTGTTGAATGCGATATAATATTCCCTGGAAAATAAAAGTTTTCCCGTAGAGGAAAAGAAATATGTCTTATCTCCTGCGATGAAAAGAGTAAAAAAAAAAGCAAATGAGACTTTGCTCCTTTCTCTTTATATACTTCTTTGGCAAGGCCACTTAGTGTTTGTTAGCAGAAGTTCTTTGGTAGACGAATAGGATAAGCTTACAGTTTCTTATGGTGTCCTTGATAAGATTCATTTTGTCCTGTTCAGATTCACTACAATTAACTCTTAGTAATTGTATTAGATTCTCCATAAATAAAATTCAGCTTCGTTTTGTAACATCATCAAACAAGTAGGTTTAAGATAATCGGCTAAAGTAATGCTTCTAAGAAAAGAGTAACAGTTTATAAATGCATGATATGTGTTGATTGTTATCATGTGAGCCTTCTTTTATTTTTCTGCATTTTTTGTCTGTAAAAATCTCACTTGTACTAATTTTTAAAAAAATACACGGCTAGATATAAAAAAAAATGTAGGACAAGATCTCCAAAAGTTTTAATTCTAAGAGAAATTAAGATTTCCTGTCGTATGAAAATTGTGGAATTCATACCTCGTGATATTATTTAGAAGTTCCAAAATAGAAGAAAAAAAAACATGGTAAAAGAAATAAGATACGAAGAAAGAAAATATGTTTTGATATTCCAAAAAGGAAGTAATAATCACTTAAAGCGTTGAGGATCATTTGCTCACTTTCAGAATTTTATATTAAAACCGCTATGTTATGACCCACTTTATTACTTGCAAGTTATAATGGAAATCTGCAATATATGAACAGATTATTTAATCCGGAGAAAGGACATTTTACTTAAGTGTCTTTTTAATTCTCATCATACACCACTCACACACACATCAAAAAAAATGCTGACCTTTTACAAACAGCATTTATAATCAGATTACAATAAAATATACCTTCATCAATTATTAAGAAATAATTAAAAACGAAAATATTCTTTGGACATCTTTCTGGAACATGAGAAAACTGCAGTGACCTTTCTAAAATCTAAACATGTACATGTGTTACGTAAGACGTAATATGAATAAAACTCAATAAGATTGTTTATAAAGTAAATATTCTTTATGTTAATGCTAACGTCTCACATTAACCTACTATTAGAAAGTGAACTTAAGGTTCTATGTTTTTCATTACAAAATTCTGTCACGTTCCGACTATGGATTCGACGCGACAGATGTTTACAATGCGGTTTAATCAGTTTCTTTAATATTAGCGCGAATTATTTATTTATTTATTTTTTTTTTTTTAAGCTTTTCACCCCAAGCAAGGCGGGAAGCCACTAGGACGCAAGGGGTTAGAGAAGATTTGGAGCAAGATCAGATAGGAGTGATAGAGGAAAGGATGACGGGAAGGATAGTGGATAAATCAAGGCAACTGGAGATGTCGATTGACATTACATTTGAATAGTTGGAGATTATACCTCTCAGGGAAACTGGAATAGGGAAGGGAGTTCCACAGGCGAGAGGTACGAGGCATAAAGCTATTGGAGTAGAAGAGACGGCTATATTTAGTAGTTTCGACAGTGAAAGGGTGAGAGCGGGATGCCAGCCTCGTAGGGCACTTGAATTCATGAAAACTGGGAACTAGCGAATGCAGCTCCTCGGAGCAATTACCATGAAAGTATTTGTAAAAAAGACAGAGGCGACGGCGCGTCTGTGAGAGAGCGACTGTAGAAGAGATGCCAGAGCAGGGCCAATTATAATGCATATCCACCTCTGGAGCTTATCAAGAACCCCGAGGCAAACAGAAGGGGCTCCAGACCATATATGGCAGCAATACTCCATGCAAGGGCGAATTGTTGATTTGTAGTTCTGAAGGATCGATTCCGGGGGGAAAAATTTCCTGGCACGGCACAAGGAGCCAACTTTCCTTGCGGTTGACGAAGCAATTGACTCAATGTATTTGTTCCATCTCAAGTCAGTTGTCAACGTGAGACCGAGCAGCCACAGAGAGGTGCTCTCGAGAAGTTGAGCCTCAGACATTCTAATGGAGGGCAGGGAAGGATCTCTGTGGTTATTAATAGAGCTTTTTTGTTTTTGAGCATTAAAGTTGACCAGTCAATTCCTGCCCTAGTTCACAACCGATTGGAGGTCCTTTTCGAGATGCAGTGGCCTAACAACGGTTTTCGGATCAAATTCTGCCTGAGATGGTTTGTCACCATTTCCCCACAGACTCAATGGCGCAAGTCTATCGCTGCTCTCGCTATTTCCATGGCAAATGTTCAGAGAAATCCCATTCTTTAGCTCCACCAGTTCAGACCTTTACGGCCAACACCCGCCATGTTACGTTCACGGAGTCGAACCATCCTCATTTCCTCCGTATTCTATAAGAAGGATGTTCTACGCAAACAGTCCCCCCCCCAAAAAAAAAACTTGTAATTTATGGAACAGTCTCTCGGGTCGATGCTTCCCGCAACACTATAATCTAACCCTCTTCAAGTTTAGAGACACTCATTATCTGTCCCTCATATCCTAGTAATCTTCCCTTCCTGCTTCCTACTCTTACATTCATATCACACACCTAATTCAGTAGCGTTCTATTTTGAGTGGCTCTCGAGCCTTGTATTGGGTGAACATTAAATATATATATATATATATATATCTTTTTGGGAATGCATGAATCCGATAGTTATAGACAAAATAATTGCACAGATTGAAGTATCTAACCTTAGTTGGAAGCTAGTCTATGAGATGTACAACTCTATTTAGCGGCTAGCACCCTAGTCTTACTCTTGAAACTGAAACAGCATCAGTCTGGTTTCGGTTCTATGCTCACAAGGTGTTTGCAGGAATGAACGCAAAACCCTTCGAATTAAACTATAAAGTAAACCTATTTTGGAATTCATACCGTCACAGTTATGGCCCCTTCCCAAGCCATGTACACAAGAACGAACCATCTTCATTCTCTTCTGGTTCACACGCCTCTCTTGTTTTATGTTTAGGATTGGGTTTCTGTTTCCCTCTAAATTCTTTTATTTCGATTCCAGTAGCCGCTTGCGTCTTAGTGGCATTATCGCTTTACTTTAAGTGAATTGATTAAAAAAAATGACATTGGTAAGGAGGAAGTTCCATTCTGACAGCTTCTTCCGTCGGGACCGGATAAGAAGTCTCTTATATCCGGGTTTGGTCTATTTTTGTTTAGGTAAGTATGGCTCTAATTTGGGACCAGATAAAATCTCTCTTATATCCGGGTTTCTCTTATATCAGGGTCTCTTATATCCGGGTTTATTCGGTAAAAATGTGGTCAAAGTAGTGAATCAATGAGAACGATGTGGTTCAATTCATTTGCAAAAAAGGCAAACCAATTTTAAAACCAAAGAGGCAAGTTCAAAAACCTTTTATGGAGATAAATACAAATTTCTTATCAAGAAAAATGATACCTAAGATTTAAAATGCATATTTAGAAATTTAAAAAAAAAACTTTCTTGAAAATTTTATTTTAGTTTTAATTTCAAGCTAATAGATTAAATTTAATATTTCCAGTAGACAAAGTACTATGCTGTATTTCAAAATTAATTTAAATTGATTGGAATGAGTTTTTTTTATTATCAGTGAAAACGCTAAAATCGTTCATATTGACAAATCTGTCAGTACAACGAAATTCTCTTTATTAAAAATGCTTCAAAAATAAAATCTACTTTTCTAAAACTTTATTTGAAGAAGATTATCTGATTTAAAGTTTAATTAATCTGATTTGAAACAAATATTGCTTACTTTTAGTTTAAAATACCACAGAAAACCATTTTTATGACGGAGGTGGGTAGTTTTATGAAGTGTTGACAACTCTCTCGATAGAATTATGTTAGGGAATTTTTTCTAAAGGGACATAACTGTAACGATTACTTAAATATAATTTAAACACCTTATATATATATTAGCAACCTAGTAATTTTGAAAATTAAAGAAAATATTCTAAGCAGTCTAATATTTTATTTAATTTTAGGTATTTTGTGTTTATAATATCACTTGACTGCAACAAATTAATACAGAATTTAAAAAATCATTTAAAAGTTTATAAATTATTCTAATTAATATTTTAAAAAATGAAAACTATTCTTGTAAAAATTCATTATTCATCGAAAACCTTTTTCTGAAGACAGTAATGTCTATAATATATTTTATACTTAAAATCTTTTCTAAATAAATAATGTCTTAGTTTTATTGCATATTTTTATCTTTCGTTTCAAGACAAATTTTATGTAACTGGATGTCCTCTGTGACCAAAAATATTTCATGAATTAAATTCTCCGAAGACTTGTCCTTGTAACTAATATAAACATTAAAAGCTACAAAAAAGAATTCCACGAAATTTCATAAAATTAAATGTGGGGGTTAACAGATGTAAAAAATATTTTTACAAATATTTTCTAAAAAGATGCATTCAAAAATAATTTCATTAATTTATGAATAATCCTGAAAGATTCATTAAAATACAATTATCTGATTTTTATAATTTCCAAATTCATTTGTTTTGTTTTTTTACCACAAAAAGACGGTAAAACTTACCATACTAATATTATGGTACTGACGCCAGAGAAACAAGTTTTTTTAACCAAAATTTTGAAGGTTCTAAAAACGACTAAAAAAGTAATTTTTACATAAAAAAAAATCATTTTAATAATAACAAAGATAAAACAAGATAAAAATTTGTTTTTATTAAATTTGGGTCAATTTATTTATCATCAATACTCATTTTATTTATCGAATCTTTGAAGATATTATTATATAAGATAATATATCGAATACAGGGAACGAGAGACAAGGGAACGCAACTCATGACATACCTAGCAGGATTGAGCGAATGGATGACAGAAGATGGCCTGGGGGGAAGTAGCAGGAGTACAAACCTATTGAGTTGAGAGCTACAAGGGATAGAGGGAAGTGGAGACCCATGATCGCCTACATCCTGAAAGGACATAGCACATAAAAGAAAAAGAAGGTGCCTCCACATATTTCACAAAAATTAAGCATGCCATGATGAAAAAAGGTCTCAAACACAAAATCAAAGTTTTATATTGTCAAAATCTTTTTCATTATTAAGAGTTCGGAATTTAGCTAAAAATCATTTTGTGTGTGTGTGTGTCAGAACGATGATGAAAGATTAGTATAGGAAATTTTAGCGTCATTTTTTCGGCAAAAAAGACACTGATTTAGAAATTCTTGCAAAAATCAAATAATTGACATTGAAAAACCTATTCATTAATTTCATTAAAATCAAATTCAAGTTTGTAACTATGTGAAGAACCCCTTTTGAAACTCCCGCATCGAAAACAGATGAATAGGGTACGCAGATAACTGGCATTCCCATACCTCAGTAAATGATGATGACTATTAGACTTCGCGGGCGAGGGCACAAGACTGAATAAGCAGTCATTTTTACCCACACCGCCCTGTTAGTTGCTGCCGTAAGTAGGTTAGGCAAGGTCATCGGCGTCCAGCACTTCCAACCAATTCTTTCATTGTTGGTTCAGCTTTTCCTGATAACATACCGAACGATCTGGCAAGATAGGCGAAAAGTCGGAGAGAAAATGTAAAAAATGCACGTACAGAATTGTTTGTGTGTTGCCTACAGAAATCAGGCGTTAAGACTATCCTGATAGCTTCATCACAGTGAAAATCATTGGCTAAACCAGCTAATTACATTTGACAATTGTCTAATTTTAATCACAATTGCTATAAGTTCATATTTGAATTCCATAATTGCTATAAGTTCATATTTGAATTCCATAATTGCTATACGTTCTTATTTGAATTCCATAATTGCTATAAGTTCATATTTGAATTTCGCAATTGATGTAAGTTCTTATTTGAATTTCACAGTATTTGATTAATTTTATTTTGTACCTTCCCTTCCCTACTGAAGATGTCAGTCACTATTTTTAAAGGCTTCCACTAACAGTTCCTTCCATTTTTATTTCAACCGTTTCGCATTTAGGGGAACCGTATAATATAGAGCAGAGTACACAAGAACATTTATAAGTTGTTTTTTTCTTTGTTTTTTATTTCAACGAAATCTAATGGTGCTTTTTTGTATTGTATTTGTTATAGTATTTAATGACAAAACTCGCAATTACTAATAATTATGTAGGTACCGCAAAAAAAAGGATACATAACGAAAATGATACCCAAAACATAATAAAACAATATTTCATTGCTAAAATTTTTGTGCCCTTATTAAGAGGGAGCTCAAAGGATTTTTATGTAAAAATTATTTTCTTAATCCTTTTAGAATGTTGGAAATTTTGGTTAAAAATCTTGTTTTGCTGGTGTTAGTGTGAGACCATATTTTTGTACAAAAAACTTTTTGCAGTGAAAAACACATTGATTTGGAAATTCTTCCAAAAATCAGATAAATGTGAGATGTTAATGAAACTTTGAAGTTTTATTAAAATCTTAGACTTATTTAGAAATACAAGAAATTATTTTGAAACTTTTCTTTTTGAGAAAATCTTCGTATTTTTTTATTATATCTGGTATCCCCAACACATTTAGTTTCATAAAATTTTCAGAATTGTTTCTATCGCATATTTATATTATGGACAAGTCCATGAACCCCTAGTTAGAGAAAATCTGTTCCGAATTGTAAAATAAAATATGCAATAAAACTAAAAAATTATTTGATTAGAAAATCTTTTAATTACTTTTATGAATAAAATATATTATGGAAACTATTGTCCCACAAAAAATGGCTTAGTGATTAGACGTGCGGATAATTAAGTTGTTTGAGCAAGTTCAAGCTCCAATGGAGATCATTAAAAAATTGGAATACAATATGCGAACCAGTAATAAGGAGTGCCAGAGAAAAGCAATAATAACAACAAAAATTGCAATATGAACTCTGGTAAAAACATGTAATGATAACAGCAAAAATTGCAATATGAGCACTGGTAAAAATGTTGCTGAAGACATTAGGTTTATAATACCCAGAAATTCATAAACAGATGTCCTCAAGGACACATGGCACAGTGGATAATGGCGTTAGTTAGGTCCCGTGACAGGACCCAATACCCGGCAGTGGAAAACCTTCAGAGAGAAATTAACATGCGATAACTGATAACTGACATACATTAAACATGGCACGTGGAACTAGAACAGTCTACCCCAGTGAGCGAAATAAAGGGTTCAGTTCTGTTCGGAGCGTACAACGGCCGAAACGTTGTAATAAATAGGGCGACAAAGATGAGGACAATAGTTCGAATAATGTAAATAATGTACATAATACCTCATCTCAGAAATATAGTCAGATAAAAAATAGTTTGTTTTTATATTATCTACTTATGTATATAATTATACATTTTTGTTTACTTTTAATTCGCATAAGAATTTGTCAATGCTAAGAATTTTGTTTGTTTTTATTTGATCAGTTTTATTAAGACGATGCATGTTAACATTTCCATAGGAAAATATGCGTGTGAACACATCATCTTTCCTGTCAAAAGTGTGTCATTCGAATTTGGTTGCCTGTGCACTGTTCATCCAGTTATAGATATTTACTGACTAACAAGGCGAGTTATACGTCCTGTGTATGACGATAAACTACGTCAAACAACAAGGCTTCAGATAATGTTTTCGGAAAAATATTGTTGCCAGCTATACGTTTTTTGGAAAAAAATAATGTTGCCTGCTATACGTTTTTGAAACAATAATGTTGCCAGCTATACTTTTTTTTTGGAAAAAGTAATGTTGCCACCTATACTTTTTTTGGAAAAAGTAATGTTGCCACCTATACTTTTTTTGAAAAAATAATGTTGCCAGCTATATGTTTGATAGTACTGCATATTTAATATATGTATAGGTATATGTGTATGTATGTATGTATATATATATATATATATATATATATAACTTAATTTGGCATTAAATGACCCACAGTGGTTGATATGCTATAAAACCCAACCAACCAACCAAGGCGAGTTATACTTACATGTTTACAATAAAAATGAATCACTGCACAATTCGTTTATTTTTTATTTTGAACAAGTCCAATTTTTAAGTTAAAAAAATTCAACATAATTAACGTATTTTTCAGCGAAAATAAAAAATATTTTGAAAAGTTGAACAAAAAGGAAGGTAGCATCGCACAAAGTTTGACTTAATCAACAAATATTAAGTGGCGTGAATCAGTAGTTGACTTATTCGATCTTTTAGTCTTATATTCTTCGCTTTTCTATTAATTGGTAATTTATTTAAGTCACAGACCTGGTAAACTAAACTATAATTTCCAATCATTATTAGTTTGTTTTTTTTAATTTATTTAAAAAATTTTTGTTGACTTACCTTAGTGTCCACTCCTGCTATGTGTGGGAAAAATATCAGAGCGATTTCTCTTCTACAAGAATTCCTTGAGAGACAATCATGCACAAAAGAGCACAAAAGCATGTTTTATGTTATAAAATTCAATCATTTCATTTCTGTTGTAGTTTTCATTGTAAATTACCTTCGTTCTAGGTAGCTTAAACATTGAATATTCAAATTTTTTCTTGAAAAGGTTGATGCTGAATATACAGTAATTTCGTATACCACATAAAAGTGAGTTGGTTACGCAGAGGAGTGCCAAAACGTTTTGTTATTCTGAGAGAGGAAATCTCAATTTCTAAAAAATGAACAGAGAAATTTGAAGAACTCGAAATTGAAGTAAAATATTATATCTCTTCTTCATTTTTAATGTTAGAATTAATCTGAATGATTTTAATACTCATCTTCAGGGAAAATCATCTAAATTTATAAAAATTGTATTCTCTATCAAGTCCAAGTTCTTGTGCTAGACACAAAAACTTAATCTAGCAGGAATAGTAAAACAAAAGACGCTGAACCACAAAACAATATAAAAACCACTGCGCAAAATTTTAAAAGGAAAAACACATTTGTTACACAATTACGAAAAAATGTTATAAATACAAAGTTTGTACAAAAATTTTCTTTTGTGCACCTGTTAAAGCAGAATAGTAATTTCAGATAGATGGGATTAGCATCGAAAAATGGAAAAAAATTACAGTTTGGCAAAAGACAAGGATTTTGAAAATGACAAAAAAAGAAAACAATACATGAAGGCAATAAAAACAGAGGTGCAACAACTTTTGAGAAAAAAATTTGAAAAGAACCTACTTGCCCCACGAACGTCTCTGAGATATATAGTATTATTAGGAAAGTCCCTTTTAACTTCACACAGTTCGTGCTTGGGAAAATTTCTTAGAATTCCTTTCGTTCTTGGCTGTTGAACCACAGGAGAATTTTCACTTGAACTTCAAAATTCTTTAGTCTCTTTGCGGCTGGCTGGTTGGTAACTGGTGCCTTTTTTGATATTCTCTTCTTGATGTCAAATGCCTCCTTTGATGTTGACCTACCTTGTCCGCTTGCTGTCAAAATGTCTTCTCGATATTTATTGTATATAAAAATACACAATTTTGGCACATGGCCTAAAAGGGGGAGGGGTTAAGGCTGGACTTCACTTCACCTAGCTAGTCAGATTCACGACCCATTCACCACAAGAACTCATCCATCACCAATCAACCCTTCATACACCATAATACCGCATACTCTCAGGGAACCTAAAAACTGCACCCTATGACATAAAAATTTGACGATTATAATAATTTATACATAAAAATTTGATGATTTACAATGAAAAAGAAGGAGATGAACCCTAAAACAAAACTAAGTCAAAATGTCTTCTCTTAGTATCTGCTAACCCGATCTCTACTTATTCAGAAAATTAGGCTCACAAGGGCCCCACTATTCAGGATATTAATAAAGCTTGGAGCCACGTCTCTTATTTGTCAGTATATATGGATCCTTCAAAAATTTTGGCGGTTTTAAACCTTTTACGTGCCGTGTCCCTTCAGGAAGTAGGCGATCATGGCTCTTAATTTCTTCCTGTCCCTTGTAGCTCTCAATAAGCTTTGACTTTTTGTAATTTCTCCCAGGCCCTGTTCCGCCATCCATTTGCTCAAGCCCATTAAGTATGTCAAGCGTTGCTTTCCCTTGTCTCTTTTTCCCTCTATCCACCCTGTGAGTATCAGATTTTCCAAGCCCTCCTTTCTCAGCTACCTCTTCCTGATGTTAGCCGAAAAAGATATACAATTAACAATATTTATACAACCCGTCTAACGTTCATAAAAATACATTTCTCTCAGAAGAATGTGCATTTTAAAAAACCTAGACGATTATACATTTATACAAGTCTAACATTTTAAAATACTAAAAATATTTTTTATAATATTTAACCCTTTGATCCCTGCGTTTCTGAACAATTTTAACCCTTCTGCCTCGGCTCCTGAGTCAAAATTCGTAAATAATTGGCATGCAATGTTTCATGGTAGTTATATATAGTTACATGGTAGTTATAAATAGTTACAAGTGTTTACCCACCGTTCAACCTATAACTGGGCATTAAGTCATTTTTCTCTGCCACTGTTCAACCGGTGGCTGGGCATTACGTCTTTTTCTCTACCACCGGTAAAGCGGCGGCCAGGGCTCAAAGGTTTAAACTCGTTGTAGCAGCAAAAGCTTTCGAAATAAAACTGATAAATTTTAGAATTCATCTGGCGAAACGTGAAATGTAGCACTTTCCTACTTGTAGGTACAGTGTAACCCGGATATAAGTGAGTTGTCGGAACCGGAGAAGAAGTCTCTTATATCCGGGGTTTTCTCTTATATCCGGGTTTGGTCTATTTTTTTTACATTTACACAGGCTCTAATTTGGGATCAGAGAAAATCTCTCTTATATCCGGGTTACACTGTAATTAAATGAAGAATATTTTTTTTATCTTTTACTATCAATGTTGAAAAGAAATAAAGTAAATCAAAGCAAAATGTGCTGTGAACCAATAAATGGGATAGGAAATTTTACTTTCAGAGCCATTTGATAAAATGAAACATGCTTCTCTAATGTGAAGTCTGTGTCTGTCTTTTTCTACACAAATACTTAATTCGAGGTCGAACTTGAGATAAACACACACGGATTTCATTATCAATTGACAGGAGACGATTTCTGTCTTTGCTCTTGATATTTGTTAAATAAGAAAAGGCTTTGCTCACACATGTAAGACGTTGAAAACTGAAATAGCATAATAGGATAGATAGGATTATGTCTATACAGTGTAACCCTGATATAAGAGACCCTGATATAAGAGAGATTTTCTCTGGTCCCAAATTAGAGCCATACTTACCTAAACAAAATAGACCAAATCCAGATATAAGAGAAACCCGGATATAAGAGACTTCTTCTCCGGTCCCGACAACTCTCTTATATCCGGGTTACACTGTAGTATATTTTCGAAAGCACAAATGTTGTTTTAGGAGCTAAGATGCCAAACAAATTGCAATTCTTCTTCTAGAATTTGGCAGAAGTATTAATTTTTCAAAAGGCATTGATTTGAAACTAGTTGAGGGTCACTTTTCTATCGATTCAGAAGTGCCTACATAATTCCAGTTAGAGGTGGACTTCAAACATCCTCTATTTACAAAGTATAGAGAAAACAGCCTGCAAGACTTTAATATAAGATTCGATCGAAATGAATATCAAAATATTAGACAATTTGCGATGAAAAATGTTCAGCATGTTTGGAAGTACCAAAAATATTAACATAGATAAAAGCATGCACCGTTCTTCTTTGACAGAGGAACGTTTAGAATATATTTTGAAAATATCTATTAACAATTTTGTAATTTCTTCCAGGTTCTGTTGCGCCATTCACTTGCCCAAGCCCGTTAAGTATGTGGCGCGTTGCTTTCCCTTGTCCCTCTAAAAGTTAGGCGAAACTTTTGCGCTATTTTGGTTCTGAGTACATAATTTGGTTTTGCTAAAAAAAAAAAACAAAGAAAAAAAAAGAGAGATAGAGAAAGCTCCTTACCCCCCAAAAACATGCACATGATATTTTTTCAGTACTAACACTCTAACGCGCCTCAAAGGAGGTAACTCTTGTCAATAACAAAGGCTATACTCCGTTTTTAAGAAGGTGAGTGATTCTGTTGATTTTTTTTTTCCATTGACATTCCTTTCTTATGTTACTTTTAAAAGTTCACACACGCGCACACTCACTCAATATAATGTCAGGCCCTGATCTGGTTTTCGGCAAGAAAGGTCAGTTTGTTTCTTGATACTTTCCTCACACTCTGATCACTGTTTATATTTTTTATTATTTGTAATTTTTTTTTTAGGTGTTTCAATTTCTACGCGATAAAAAAAAATGTTATAACCTGTGTCAATGTTTTTAAAGCACATGTGACCAGGCAACGGGTCATGTGATGTTTCCTAACGAATCTATGATCTAAATTTGATTTGACCTAAAAAGACTCATGCAGCCGGATTACATTACCTGTAAAAATAAATTACGTTTTTACAATGTTAAGTTATAAATCTTAAAAATCTTAAATGTAGGAATATAGAAAAAAAAAACTAACACATAATCAGCTGTCAAAGCTCATGAACTGTGTAGCAAAGTATAAAAAATTAAATCTAAACATTTCTTACTCAAAACTGAAAGAAAAAAATCATTTTAAAAAATTATTTTTAATACACAGTGGGTTCGTGCAATATAGCCAAGTGGAGTTTGTGGTTTTTAAGATCACGCAATGATTTTCAGCTCAATTATGAAAATGCATTAATGTCATTTTTGCTTTAGAGGAAAATAGGAGTTTCGGTTTAAAAATCATAGTTTGCAGTGGATAGGCACAATTCTGGAATCATGGAAGCCATTTCCCGAAAAAAAGAAAAAAAAAACATTTGGTATTCATTGACTGAGCAGCCAGTACTGCTGTCGGTTGAAATTTATAAAATCTTTCTCTTAAAATAATTTTTTCAGAAAAACAGGTTTCTCAAGCCCACTGTTATTGCTCTTTCCAGTATTGACGGAAGTTTCCTTCCTAACCTTTTATTTGAAGTGGTGTGGAATGTTAACATCTTGATTATGTCATGATTTTCTCTTCTAGTTTTGCTATCCATTTGAAATTTATAATAAATAAATGAATCATTTAAAGGGTTAAATAAATAATCGAAATAAAAGTCAGGACTATAGCCTAAAATATTAACAGCAAGAAAAGAACAAAGAAAAGCTGTTTTCCTCCTTTCTCTACTTTCCATAATCCGTCAGTAATTTTAACTGTTTCCTTATTAGGAAACATTCGATGTTCATTAACAGAGCATGCTGTACTGCTATCGGCTGAAATTTATAAAATCTATCTCTTAAAACAATTTTTCAGGAAAACAGGTTTCTCAAACCCTGTAGCTGTTATCGTTCTTTCCAGTATTGATAGGGCTTTCCTTCCTAACCTTTAATTTGAAGTAGTGTAGAACGTTAACATCATTCTGCATTGACTTCTTAGTGGGTGGGTCACTGTCAAAAATAAATTCAGCATCCCAAAAACGAAATACGGTGCTAAAAGCAGGTAATGATCGATTTACCGTATGCAAGGAACTGGATATGTTTTAAATATCTTCCGAAGAACAATTTTGTTATATTTTACAGATTTAAATTATTTTTCTATTTGGGAACTTACACTAAAATAAGAGAAAATTTTGTCTTAGGTATTTTAGCAACGCTTTCTAACTTGGTGAGGTTAGAGACGAAAAGGCAAACAAAATATGGTAAAAATTGTGTTAATCTAACTTAATTTTGTGTTGTGGGCCTCAAAATTCACTTGATATAAGAGTGTCAAGTTAAACATGTCTGTCACTAATAACATTCATTTCAACAAGATTCCACTGACTTTCCTAGAAAAATAGACAAAACAAATAGTTACCAAGATCTGGTCATTGAAAAAATAAATTACCGTATATACTCGTACGATCACTGAATTTTTGTGAGAAACTGGATTTTTCATATAGCTCCTATATAATAAGACTCCAGCTCCTGAACATTACTAATAGGGCGACCGAAGTCAAATATTACAGTACTGGGTATCATCCTGAAGATATTTTATAGTAATTAAATGGTCTTCATTTATTTATTTTTTTATTTTTTTATTTTTTTTTTTTTTGTACAAAGCTACTCCAAAATGGTGAGAAAACTTTGATATGCCAGTTTGTAAAACAGCGAACAAAGTGTGTGTGTCGAGGAGGAGGGTGTGCAATGCTCGTGAGGTCAACTGGTCATCATAAGCTGAGATTTACGGTTGTGTTAATAGGTATGGCTGACGGTACAAATACATGAATTTTTACACCCACAGAAAGAATTATATATGTAAAGTGCAAAGAGTCACCGAAAATGCATGATTTTCGACCTCTTCAAAAAAACATTACCTGTGTATAGTGCGCCCCCTACATTTTACGTAAGAAACTGGTTTCAAAAAAACTCGCACTATACTCGTGTATATACGGTATTAAACATGTACGAGTTTTGAATAATTTCAAAAAAATAACTTGACAAATACTCGGAGTGAGGACAATGTTAGACCAGTTCTGAAATTCTGAACTTTTCTACTTTCAGACTAGATATAACAGATACCACTTGGGAAATGATTTCAAAATACTAAATATACGCTTGCGAACCACCATGTAATATCTGAATGCATCGATAGCCGTTTATTTTATTTTATTTTATTTTATTTTTTTAAATAAGGAGAACAATAATGAAGTCGAAATATTATATTGAATCCATTGCTAGGTCAGCTGCTAAGAAAGTCGGTTAACTGTGTCTTGCGAGACAATTTTTCTCTCCGGAATCTATCCATCTATCTATCTATCTATCTATCTATATATATATATATATATATATATATATATATATATATATATATATATATATATATATAAAGTCTACCATTCGTCCATGCTTAGACATTTATGATCTGATGCCCCTGCTATTTACCTGGAGCTCTTTGATAAGATCCAAAGAACAATCAGCAATATTATTAATCCTGATCTGGCGGCTCAGCTTCAATCACTTGCCCACTGCCGTAAGGTTACCTCTTGTGCCTTTTTTTTTTTATAAATACTTTCATCGTAATTGTTTGAATGAGCTCTTCGCTATGGTACCTAGACTGTATGAATTTAAGCGTACTCCTACACTAGCGGTGAAATTTCATCAATTTACACTTGAGCTAACTAGATGCAGCCGTAAATTCTATGCTTCAGTTTCTTTTCTCACACTTTTCGTTTGTGGAATTCCCTTGCGGCTCCATGCTTCCCAGCCAACTTTAATCTACCAAAATTTAGATGCAGTATCAATCACTATCTTCTGTCATCCTGATTGCTCTTAATATTTATGTTACTAATTCCTCCACGTCCTGTAACCACTTACGTATTAGTGGCTGTACTGCCTTGTTTGGTGTGATACCGATTAAAAAAATAAATATAAAATCAGTATGTTCAGTTTTTTTCCCTTTGTTGACTTTCGAGTATGACTCAGTGTTAGTTAAAGAAATTGATGTGTCATCGTCTTCTATATGTTAAACTTTCTTGTTCCATCTCAATAATAAGTTTTGGTGTTAGTTTCATCAAAAAAGAGAGAAAAAATGAAGATTTTCTTAAATCGTTTGGCCCCAAGCAATGCTATATTGGCACTAAGACTAAATGGGTTTACTTAGAGTGAAAGAGAATGAGAAGAATTCAAGAGGAACCGGAACGCAGTCCTAAATAGGTAATAAAGAATATACCACTACTCCTGTTCAAAAGACGGGGAAGGAGTATGACATATCTATATATATATATATATATATATATATATATATATATATATATATATATATATATATAATGAAATGGACAAAGTTCGACAATTATTTTAAGACATTTTTATGTTTATACATTCTTTTTATAGATACAAATATTTAAGTAAATGCTCTGTTTATAATAAACAGTATTAAACAACATTTACCGGTCTGAATGTACGAGAAATTTTCACAGAAAATATTCGTCCCAAATATTTGTATCTATAAAAAGAATGTATGAACATAAAAATGTCTTGATATATATATAATTACGTACAATTAACAACATATCGCCCGAGCAAACTAAATGGCAAGAATACAAAAAGAGTGAATGCATGTGTGCATCTAAAGATGTCCATATGGTATGTACGAATGTTAAGTTCCAATGAAAGATTATGAGAGACTTAATACCAGTTCTGTATTTGTTGATTTGGTAGAATTATTAAATATGCCTGTGTGTAGCCAAGTAATCTTTGGTCATTGCATGCTCTGTATTTTCTGTGTTGTGTTCAATACGATATTTGGTTTGCTGATAACCAAACGTCACTCCAGTGGACAAAAAGGACACGTCTTATCTCTAAAGCATCCTTTGAGTGAAAGAGAAAGAAACGGATGATACTTTTAAGCATTTTTGCTTTTATACTGTTTTTAACCATCTAGTGATCGTTAGCAAGAATTTCTTTGATAGAGAAATGAAGTAATCCCATATTCTTTAGATTTTAAAAGGAGTATGTGTATCTTTATATTCATTATTGCGTGAGATATTAGGCATACGGTCGTTGATCATATTTATAACGACCACGACCAGGAGCTGTTGACGAAAAAATACACAATAATTTATATCACATAAGATATAAATCGATACGGATTAACTGAATAATAAAAATGTCGCTTAAACACGGAAAAAAAAGCAGTAAACATGGCCGATGAAAACGAACCGTTACATAATCGCAACATCAAAATACACAGCACAAATAGTCAGTATCAGCAGTCAACAAATCCGCTCATCGGAGAATCAGTGCTTCACAAAAATATTCATTGCGCAACAGGAGTGTTTCCACACCTGTTGTAAGCGCTTAGCTGTATGTCTATATAAAGAAAGGCTTGTCTTTCAATATTGACTACAGGAGAAGGCATGAAAGCCGGTCGAGGCATCGGTTATGCAAAGCATTCTCTTTTCTAATTTTTTTTTTCCTGTGCTTTTTTAGATCCTATACCTCAATAGCAACCGGTCGGCTGCTTCGGTAGCTCCCCTCTACAAGTTTGGTTGCGTTGGTGGATCCTGTACCTCTATGTCACCCTGTTGACTGCATCTGCAGCTTGCTTCTGCGAAGGTGGTTGCCTTGGTTAATCATATACCTCTATGGAACCATGTCAGCTGGATCTGTTTCCCACTGACGATAGTTGAATCCACAAATGGAAATGTTTTTCAAGGTACCCAGTTCTCCGTCGGCCAGAGATTTGTTTCCCAAAAAGGTTATTTATTTAAATTTTGATCACCCAATACAAGACCTAAGAGCCACTCAGTGTAGAGGGTTATTATCTGAGTATTTTAATGGAGGGAAAAGGAAGAAATAAGAAGTTCATAACATGAGGATATGTAGAATAGATATTAGTTGAACATGGATTTGAAGAAATTAAGATTGTAATGATCGAATGAAAGAAGCTGTATGAGTGGAATTTACTCCTTACCAAAGGAACATGAACAGAATGAAAATGATTTGCCACGGGTCCTGGGTGTGAAAATATGAGCTGGTGTGACTAAGGAATGTAACTTGTCAGGTGAATTAAATATATAGATATAACAGCACCAACCAGTTAACGTATATCCATGCCAAAAGCAGGATATAACCAAAAACCTAGGCGAACAAGACGTGATACAAAGTGAGACTCGTTCCTAAACCGAACATTACAGAGGAAAAATATTTCCTTCTGTATATATAGTCAAGGATAAATTATCATTCTTTGACTTTTTCGTTTTTCTAAATATCTAGCCACAACTAGATTAAAATTCGAAAAACATTCAAATGCTAAAGATCAAGATTATATTGATCAACTTATTCGATTCGGTTTCGAAGATGCAGCATCAGACAAACATATATTTAATCTCTCGAGTGTTAATCTCTCAGAAATAGGAAAACTTGTCTAGAGATGTCAATCAAGCTAGCTAGCTTGAACGCGAGGGACTTAAGAGATCGGAGCAAGGGTGCCCGCCTGCTTCGTCATATCTTTTTCTTTGGCGTAGATGTGACTGCGATCCAGGAGACACACTTTGTTTGCGACGTTGTTCCTCGTACGCTGTCTCGCGACTTTGTTTTTTATTCAACATACGGAGATCAGCTGGCGAGAGGTGTTTGCTTATTAGTTAAACGTTACCTGGGTGTGAGGGTGGAGCCGGTTGATTGTGACCGATATTGCCGTAAGCAGTGGTTCGTTTCGGGTCGTTGGGGCTTATGAGCCCAATGACCAGGTGGAGCGTGTCGACTTTTCTCCGTCAGTTGGGGAAGTTCCTGACTCATTTGTCGCGCTTAGTCTTAATGGGGGACTGGAATGCCATCCTGGACCCCAAGATAGATAGTGGCGGGGAGTTAGCGGGAGGTCATCGGGCGATTTGATCGGCGAGTTTGGGCTCCTAGATAGATACCTGGTCGATCATCCGGTGCGGAAGATGTGGACGTAGGCTCTTAAGTAGCCGTCTTTTCGGGTATCCTGGATACCCTGGATATAATGTTTAATTAACATTATATCCAGGTCGGATCTAGATTTGCTAGATTGCCCCACGTTCCACCGGTTAGACTATTCGGGTTATAGATTCGTCTGTGCCCGGATGGTGTTAGACGCTAAAATGGATGGATACTGGAAGTTCAATCTGTTTTTACTGGACAGGCAGGGCTTCCAGCAACAGCTGACTAGATTAGTGCTGCGGTAATTAGTAGGGCGGTTATTGGAAAGAAGTGATAAGAGAGACTTAAGAATAGGATTAGGTCTTTCACCACCGAATATAGCCAGCGACTCGCCTTAGACAAGGCTAAGATGGTGAAGACTCTAGACTATAGTCTGTCCCGGGCAGAGGATGGGGGGATTTCCTAGAGATAGCTCTGGTTAGGCAACGTGAGGCTAGCAAGCGCTACCAGGGTCAGATAATTAGACATAGGTTAAACAAGATGTCTAACGAAGCTGTGAATATGGGCGCAGAATTGTGCAAGGAAGAGATCCGTCGAGGTTCTGATCGATACATTAGAGAGATCAATAACCCAGAGAGGCATACTCTGAGGTCGACCAAGGGCATGTGTGGGACGTTTCGGCGGCATTTCGAAAGTCGGTTTACCAAGGAGCCTGGTCTCAGTGGTAACGAGTTTCGCAGCTATTTGGCTGACTTTCTCGACTTGCGTCGACTGAAACAGCTAGCTGCGAAGGTGAGATCAAAGAGGGCGAAGTTCACTTGGCATTGAAGAGGGTCGGCAGTGGCAAGTTTCCGGGACTTTATGGTCTGCCCTACGAACTGTACTTGAGGCTGTCGCATATCTTGGTTCCGATTTTGACAGTGGTGTTCAACAACTGCTTCCAACAGAGGTCCATCCCCGATCGGATCTCCGGGTAGGTGATCACGCTGTTAAAAAAGGGCGAGGCTGTTAGGTGGGGATTAGATGATTATAAGCCCATAACTCTGCTAAATACAGAGTTAAAGATTTTGGGAAGAATCCTGACGGAGCGTTTGCAGTCAGTTGTCGCGAGCTTGTTGGGACCCGAGCAAACTTTTGCTGTGAGAGGATGAACAATTCAAAGCAAACTGCATCTGGTCCGCACGATCATAGAAGGTATATAAGAGGACGAGGAAGCCATGCTGATCTATTTAGATCAGTCCAAAGCATTCTATAGGGTTGACAATCGGTACCTGGCGGCTGTTCTGCAGGCCGCCGGATTCGAACCTGACTTCTGTAGGTGGATTAGCCTCCTGTATCACTCCCCCAGAGCTGTGTTGCAGGTGAACTGGAAGCGGTTGATCGCTTTTGCGCTGTCTCGGTCGGTTCGTCAGGGTTGTCCGCTGTTGCCCTTAGTTTACTCTTTGGCGTTGGAGCCCCTCCTTCGCCGGCTAAGAGACAGGGCTTGCAGTCCGGCCCTCTGCGGAATCGCCGTCCCTGGAGGTCGAGCTAGGGTTTCCGCGTACGCCGATGACGTATCTATTTTCGTGCAGTGCCGTAGTGACATTGAAGTAGTATAAAAGGCGCTTGAGCAGTACGAGAAGGTGACTTATGCCAAAATTAATCGCGACTAGTCATCCAGGGTCGCACTTCCGGGGTCCTTTAGTTGGACAGACAGACCTGTCCACATTTTGGAGTGTGGTTCGGCCCTGTTTTCAGCTGAAGGAAAATTGGTCCCAGGTACAAAGGTCGAAGTGGCGGTTCGGACTTGGCTTGGACGGCGGTTGTCCGTGAAGGGTAAGGCGGAGGCGTGTTCCACTTACGTCTTTCCGATTATCCGTTATCGATTGGCTGTGCTTCCTTTCTACAACTACAGAAAGAAGGCGCTCGATCACTTGTTGGCTTCACTCTTGTTGGGTGGTCGCAAGCATCTGGTCTGTAGAGAGACTGTTGCCAAACGTCTGTGTCATGGGGCTGGGAATGCCGCACTTGTGCCATCGGCATGCTTCAGCGCGTTGACGGAAGATTCGATTTTAGAAGAGAGTGTTAGGGACGCCTTCCGTAGCATTACCATTACTCTCTCCGTTTCCGAAGCTGAGCACCATCGTAAGCCTAGAAATCTATCAAAATTCCTGTGAGAGTGCCCGGCGGCCATTAGGGCTCTTCCTCGGTCCATTGACCTTTCACGGTCTCGTAGGCTATTGTATCCTGATTTAGTGGAGGGGGTCTCGACGAACTGCCTTTGTGACCGGCTTGGCTTGTCGGCATCAGAGTTGCGCTCTTTCTGGTCATAGGCGCCAGCGGCGAACTACCTCAGCAACCCGGAGTTTTCCCTTATCTGGCGATTGATTCGTAACGTGCTACCTCTCAATGACGTTGCCTTCAAATGGGACTGTGCGTATTTGCCCACTGTCATCGGTGTGATCTCGGTTTAGAAGAAACGGCTTCGCACGCCTTCTACCAATGTTCTCAGGCGAGCTCTTTCTGGGACTATGTCGGCGAGTTGACGGCTCGTATTGCTCCCGATCGGCTTGTGTCTCTTGATCTCGCGTACGCCTGTGACAATGTGTCGCCCCCGTTCTCTACTCCCGATGTGAAGCGGATGGTGTTCCTCACGTTGCTAGCCGTGGTAAGAATAGTGGTATAGATCTCGCGAATGGAGGGAATTTTGTGATATGAGCGTTATTCTCATCAGGATCTGGATGGATTCTTTGGGCATCAACTCAGATCAAAATCAGATCTGATAGAAAGCGTTTCATATCGACAGATTTCAGCGAAAGGTGGGTATCTATGGCGAGCCTGGTTCGCGTGAACGGGGCTAACCATGATTTCCTCTTTTAATTCTCCTTGAGCACAACGGGTCGGTTTCCTGTGAAGCCTCCCGTAGTTGTTAGATTGTTTTATGTTTTCATAGTTAATGTAAATAAGTGTTGTTCTCGACACTCTCTTTTGTTATGAACCATGTTGAGATTTCCAATCTCCTAAGTTTGTTTTTGTCCCCTTTTTCATCTCGGCTGAGCGAAACTGTTTTTTCACTCTACTGTTTAATTTTTCCTTTTCACTCCATTAGTAATTGTGCAGCTTGATTCTGTTGAACAGCAGAATACAGTGGCCACTCTCATTATTTTGAGGAATCGATGGGTCCTACTAACATCTGTTTTGTTTTAGTTTGTTTTCGTTTCATTCTTTAGTTTTATTTTCGGGTTATCCCTCCCCCGATCATTTTCATTATTATATAAATTTTTATGTACTTTTGTTTAAAAAAAAAAAAAAAAAAAAAAAAAAAAAAGGAAAAATGTCAAAAAGACATTATAAATTAATACATCATGGGGTGTTTTGTGAATATGTGGTATTTTGGTACAAATAGAAGTGAGAGGTGATTCATAAGTTCTTGTAGTGATTGAGTATATTATGTTAACTGAATGGGTCGTGATTGTAATTAACTAGGACTAGGATAGTTACTGAGAGAGGAGGAATGATAAAAAAAAAACACCTGAATAGCCATAGAGAAGTAGATGATATAATGATTAAACTGTGTTGCTATGATCGATTTTCTTCTTAAACATCTAAAAAATATTGCATTTTTTTAAAAAGATTATGATGCGCGATATATTGTGGATACCTTACAACAATGCCAGGGCATGGGGTAAGTGAAACTGTAACAAAAGCTGGTCTTCATCTCCCAAAGCTAGGAAGTTGTAACTCATTTGACGTATTCAGCTGTTATTGCATGTGCAAATGACCATTTATTTCGTTATTTACATACTTTTCTTGATAAAAAAAAAAAATAAGTTCCCCAGAGGACTGCAAAGAGTACCTGGAGCAGTTCTTTGCTAAGTAAGATAAATGAATTTGCTTGAAAAATGACGAAAGATAATGGAAGTAAACGATAAATACATTGTTCAATTAAATAGTTATTTTATTTTTACTTAATAAACAGAAGGAATATTTTGTTACTCCATGTAATTACTTGAAATTTCAGAATTTTTAACATTTACTTGGAGACGTAGCTGAGTGGTTAGAACGTTCGCTTTCTGACCATGAGAATCTCACCATGGTCGATTTGTCAGGGAGGTGACTTTTAGATGTTATCGGTCTGGAGGAGGCGGTCGCAGCGTGCGCACCTTTGGAAAATGCTTGAAAACCATACCACGGTTTAACCTAAACATTGCAAGTGAAATTGGGTAGACAGAACCGTTTGGGAGTCGATGATGTTCACGCACGAAGTCACAAGTCATTGCGACCGAGGGTTTGTGCGCGATGGCCTTGTTCAGACAGATAACGCACACTCTCCCAGAAACTGTAACTAAGGTTCGCTTGGCATAGTTGAAGTATAAACCACAGGACAAATGTGCCTGAGCAGGCGTCTGCAACTGGTATTAAATAGCCGCCCTAGTAGACTAGCATCCACAGATATGAGTGATTGTGCCGTTTCTCAAAATAAACTGTTTGTTCAATAGATTTGTTTAAATAACTTAAAAAGTGACTATTCCCCAAATCCCTCCAACCACATAAAAATGTAAGAATTAGAGCTTTCAGAACGTAGACAGACATGGTTCTACACAGATTTCTTTTCTTTATTGTCTGTGAATTGCCATGACTTCTTGGGAAATATATTGCATTTGCATTTACGATTGTTTTTAATTCAGAGTTCACCTTCTTCTAGACTGGCTACCACTCAAGTCTCGAGAGCCCACTCTACCCATATCTGGTGTAGAGAGTGGGAGAGAAAGAGAGGACATAGATTCATGCCTTTCTCAAAAGCATCTGTGCTAAAGTAACCGCATCAGATTAGAAGCGAATTCGAACCCCGCTCGCCGATTTCACTTTCCACATCGATAAACATTAAGTTACCCGCACAAAAGTCCGTAATTATTCGTTGAGCATATTTAAGTTTATCGCACATGTGTGACGTCGTCCCCTGGTCGCAGCGCTAACCGTGTCGTTGTATCCCAGTCTACCACGGCACCAACGGTGACGTCCTACTTTGATTCCCAGTCTGCCTACCCACGTTGTGATTTGATCTAGGCAGAGGAAACCAATCAGTCATCGGGGCCGTACTGCAAACCGAGTCCAACGGGGGTGATACCACAAAAATACGCATAAAAGGCAATAAAATGAAAACTCAAAAGTTCAAAGTATCAAAGAAAAAGGTAACAAACTTTATGTCTAGTTGTTCGATACATAGGACTGCATCTATCTCCCGACCCGTTCTATGGATTGTGACACGTCGTTTTCCGCTAGGCAAGTTTTAACACTTCAAGTCGTCTGCTCTTTAAGAAATTGGTGTTTCGGTGGGTCTTTGGACGAAAGTCAAAAGAAAAACTTATTTCGGTGATCTGGATCTAAGTCGCTCTTCAAAATAATTGTTCTTGGTTTGAAGATGTGGGTCCGGAAAATGTGCGTGAATCCTGGTCAGCTATCTGCGAGGCTTGCCTCAACCGGAGACTGACTCTGGGAAATGCTGGGTCTCTACTCATTTCTGCTCGTTGTGGCTTCGTTTATATGGGTGCCGACCAAAACCGGGGTGAGTTTGTCGGCGCCGGGGTTTCCTCGATAATTCTAAATACATATCCACCTCTCTGGTTAGGAATTTCCACCTTTTTCCATTTTTGGGAACCTTTCCTCACTCCCACCTTCTCATCATACTTCAGAGGGGCGTGAACTGCCCTCCCCACATCTTCGTGGCAACCTCTCTTACTCATCCTCCAGATGGGCGGCAACAGCCTCCCTCGTGCATCACGTGTTTACCACTCGACCAATGATGTCTTAGTCGGGCGTGGACGAATCTGCGGCTTTGTTTCAGGAAGAGAAAAAAAATATCTTGCTTAAAAAAAAAAATTATCTCTTCCCTTTTCTTCCCCTTAATGGTTTATCATTTCTCCAGCCGCGAACGGGACAATATGACAATGGCGGTCATAACTCTTGTTCTACACGTGGTTTACGTCAGGTATTTTATCGCTAATTATCAGAATGTGTGGTCTTCTCGACACGGTCTCAAAAAAAAACATCTCCAAAGCTCCAGTCGGTCTGTCGCCTCGAAGAAAGAAAAAAAAACACATTCATTTTCTTTCGGCACAATTCCTGATAACAAAATTTTATTATCGCAGGCCAAGGATGCTCGTGGGTGGTTTTTAATTTTTCATATCTGTGCAAGTCCTTTTAGTTGTCTGTTTTTCGTCACTTAACGAAATAACATTTTCATTTGAATTTTCCTTTCTCTCTCTTTGGCCAGCCGGCCTGTAGTTGATAATAAGATGTCTTCCGTACCAATAGTTTGTTTTCATATCCTTAGAAAACACAGCCGATGCCAAAACATATCTGATTCTTTCCTTCTTTCCCTTTCTTTTTACTCAGAATTTCCCTGTCATTGTAATGACACTCTTTCGCCATTTGTTACTTATCAAAATATCCTTTTATCCATTGTCTCTTAGCTGTGTGTGTGTTCTTGCTTATCACTCACGATTCGGTTCTTAGCCTCTCCTTTCCTTCTTTTCTTTTCCTTTCCCTTTCTGCCTCGTTAAATGGTGCCACACATGCTTGACTGTGACTACCCTGATTTTAGGAGTCGTTCCTGATGTCTTGTATAACTTATCAGTACTCGTTTTCTTTTCTTTTCATATTTGCGTGTGTGTGTGTGTGTGTTTCGCGTGGATAAGCATGAACTCTAAAACTTAAGAGATTAAGAAACACTTTATTATACAAAAGCTAAAATCTGTAATAAAAATTGAAAAGTGTCTCGATCTGTGGCTTTGAAATTATTGTAAACCAAGTAATATTACTATTTTAATCTCCAGCTATAAGGAGCTTCTCTTGAGCTTTTTGGAGTGGTGCAGTGGTTAGCAAATTTGTCTTGCTAAATCAATTACGACTGAGTAGTGGGTTCGAACTTCACTGGGTGCTCCTTAATTTCGGCCTTGTGCACAACTAAGCTATGCTTAGTAAATAACTATAAGGAACTTTTCCGAGCGTAGGATACATTCTCAGAGGATAATAAAAAGCCACAGGATATAAATAAACAAGCCTAATGAATCATATTTAGTGCTTGATTTTATTTATTGTTGTATTATTTTTAGCGTCTCTTTCTGCGAACTAATAAAGTAAGTTCGTCTTTTGGCTTGCAGTTGAAAATACGGTTAATGGGAAAAGGTAATTGAGCTGCAGAAAGACTCGACAATTTTCTTAATCGAGTCAACCGCTTCTTTGTACGATATATAAATTCTTTAGGAGAGTACCAGTCTATCTAAGATAACATTTTTTTTATGCACTTCACTACCCCAAACTCAACTGGAAGACATTTTTCCACAAATGAACTCCTTTTAAGCTTCCAATAAGTACGTGCACGCTACTCTTCTGACTTACGATTACTCACTCGACATCAACCGGATGTGTTTATTTTGCAGAATTCTCATGCAGTTGATTTTTTACGCTATTGTTCCCCTAACACTCAAACACTCTTTTTCTTATGGACGGTTGCAAGAATTATAGATTATGACGATATCTAGGATAGATAACGATTGACCGTAGAGGTTAATATTATAGACGTTAGGAAAACATCCACTTGGAAAGCAGTGGGCCATCAGAGGAATCTATTCGAATTGAATTTCCATCTTACCAGTGGGGTAGGAAGTGAATGTGGATGGTTCGCCTCTGTGTACATGGCATGTCAAGTCTTAGCTTTAAATGTTTGAACTGATGAAACTAAAAAATGTGGTTCGTCAGAACATTATTATCTCGAAATAGTGATAGGCTTGCGACGTTTCCTTTTTAGGAAAGAGATTGTAGGGTGGAAAAAAGTTCATCATGTACAAGGCTGTGTAAATGCTTGTGAACTCTATCAAGTTTGGTAAAATGGACTGGCAGCTCCATCCCAGATTTTGTGACAATACTCCATTTTTTGATCTGACTCTTGTAAATATGGCAGGTGGAGTCAAGTGCTTTCTGGAGTGTTATAAGAATCCCGCCTTTTTTTTCAGCATCTTTCAACTTGAAGTCTGGAGTTGAACAGAAGTCCCAACATAAGCTCAAAACAAGAAGCCTATTTGAGAGTGCAACCATTCGTTGTCACTGACAAGGATTCAGAATCAGTTCGGTGATTATGAAAATTTACAAGCTTACTTTTTGAAGTTTTGAAAGTCAAAAGCCAGTTCTTTGCCCATTGTACTGTTGGGGCTAGGTCAGATCGGTGATCATCTGCCCGGCTCTGGTCATCTAGAATTTTCCAGGTGCACTCATGAACTGTGGGATTATTTGTATAGATATTTACTAACGATCTGAAAATGTTCTTAATTAGATCGTTAATATAAGATAGAGAATAGGAAGCAGATATTCAAGGTATTTTTTACTTCCACGTAGTTGTTAACAATATTACAAGTGCAGATAATCGATAGAATGGCTACTGTTTTAAGTCTGGTATAATTTGCAAAGGGATATTAAAAGTTCCTATTATCATTTGCATGATAGCCACATAGTACAGTGTAACCCGGATATAAGAGACCCTGATATAAGAGAGATTTTCTCTGGTCCCAAATTAGGGCCTGTTTTAATGTATATAAAATCGACTAAACTTGGATATAAGAGACTTCTTCTCCGGTCCCGACAACTCTCTTATATCCGGGTTACACTGTAATACATTTGACTTATTAAGTCGCTGAAGCTTAAAAGATATTTGCTAATTTTTATTAAATTTAACCATAGTTGTGTAAATATTGATCCAAGATTAGGTTAAGTAATTAAAATTTTAAATTATAATCAGTGATGATAGAATATTGGCCACCGCTGGAATCACGACTGCTAGAATGGACGATGCTTTGAGAATTGTGTTATGTTTGCAATCACTGTACAATTAAATTCTTAATTAGTTATGACTCATTTGTAGGTCAAATTAGTTCAGTTTATTTTAAAAATATGTTCTCAAATTTGTAAGTAGCTAATTTTTTTAAATTTTAACTAGTCTTTCAAAAGTAGCTTAATTTGGCGACTCTGGTTAGTAAGTTGAAACATTTAATTCTGTCATTAGACTGACATGAAGTGGAATGGTTATATTGAATCAAGTGTTAAGTCTCTGACTAGGAAAGATGGTTCATTCAGTCGTGTTAGACCATTTTTCTCGCCAGAATCTATCTTGTACATTTATAAGTCTACCATTCGTCCGCGCATCGTATATAGCTGCCACATCTGATCTGGTGCCTCTGTTTTATGTCTAGAGTCTCTTGGCAAAACCTAAAAAAGAATCTCTAATGTTATCATTTCTGACCTGGCATCTCAGCTTCAGTTAATTTCTCACCGTCGTAACGTGGCATTCCCTATAAACATTTTCACGGTAATTGTTTTCATCAGCTTTCTTCGTTGGTACCATGACTTCACGAATTTAAAAGCAGTACTAGAATTAGCTAGATCTCATAATTTCGCTGTTGAAATTACTAGTTGTAACCGTAAGTTCTATGCTAATAGTTTCTTCTTTCTCACCTCTCGCTTATGTAACTCTGTTCCGGTTACCTGCTTTCCTGTCAACTACGATCTTCAAAAATTTAAATGCAGTCAATCATCAATTTTTGTCTCCTTGAATTCTGTTATTTTATTGTCCGCTTTCTTTCTTTCACTCTCGTGTATGATAGTCGTCTTTATTGCTTTGTTTAGGGTAAAGTGATTTTAAAAAAAAAAAAAGAAAAAGATTGCATGGGAATTACTACCGTCCTCCGTGTTCAGCCAAAACTAAACTGAATCTCACGTTCGCTTTGTGAGCTCATCTGCGACTGTAGTATTCTCACCAAATGGCTGTAAAGTGACTCTCAGTGGTGCATTAAAAAATCACTCAATTCTTCCTGATAAAAAGGAGTGAATTGCCTTCTGTGCGCCTTCAAGATAAATAAGTTTCTCACTTTTGCTCACTCGTTTTTGAGTATTTTATTTTTTATATTTTTATATTTCTCATTTCTCTTTCTCTTCCCCTCCCCATATTTTCTCGAGCTCAGGCCTTCCTAAACGTTTTGTATTGCGACCTCTTATTGTTAAAAAGAAATATGTTACGGCACCGCCTCACTGTTTTAACAAAAACTCCCCTGCCTATTCATCAATTACCTAGTTAAAAGCTATGAGTTTTTTTCTTTCTTTTTATATGACGAAATTTTTCCCCACGGTTATTAATAAATTTTAAATTTATGAATTTGTTTGCACTTTAAATGTACAATTTGCAAAGTTTTGTTTTATTTTTTTTTTTTTTTTTTATTTATTTATTTTTTTTTTTTTTTTTGCAGGAAATATACAAAGCTTTTTTTTCCAAAACAATTCCAATAATTAGAAAATAATGAACTTTACTATGAGTAGTTTCGCCCAAGGTAACAAAACCAAAACATTAGCCTAAAAAAAACTCTATTCATGTTCTTAAATAACCTCAGATCAAAACTTTCATATGTTTGTTATGCGTGACGTCAAATATGTCCAGAAACAACTAAATGGTTAGCTGTATACAACCGATTTCTCAGATCACTGGTTAACGGTGGCTCCAAGCAAGTGAAGCCTGTAGTTCTTAGACCGAAATCCATGACTCGCAGGACCCACTTTCACTACTTAGTCTCCGTAAACAATTAGAAAGCAGAGATGAATGTGAAAAGATACAAATTTTTCGTATGAAGAAATTATATGACACACTTTTGCTTCGTAGGTACTATCATACCAGACGCTATTTTTCCAGAATTGTATGTATAACAGGACAAACACAATTATTGATGTTTTTGGTGTCATGGACCAAATTGTAATAAAGGAGTCATTACTTGTGGATTCGTCCTGGGTAAGACGATAAACTGCATCCGCGTTCTGGGTAAGACGATAAACTACGTCCGACAGCAAGGCATCTGATCAGGAGGTTTTGAGGAGCATGGAACCACCTCTTAATTGCTGGTGTTCACAGGTCCAACCTGACCCGGGGTGGTAGCACCTGTTAGTTGACCACCAACCTGACTCAGAACACTATGAAAGTGTAAAAATAGGCTTTAATACCAGAAATAATTTGTAAAAAAAAAAAATACTACCAACAATAAATTTTTGAAAAAAAAAATTACCAGCAATAAAAATCTCGTCGGCATTAAATAACCCACTGAGGTTAATATGCCACGAAACAAACCAAACTATACATTTTTAAAAAATTACCAACTATACATTTTTTGAAGAAAAATATTACCAGCAATAAAAATTTTGTCGGCATTATGGTTTTTATGCCATAAAACAAACCAAACCAAACTTGTGGATCTACCCACTTATACTAGCTTGTAACTTTAAATGGTAAGAGGAATGGGAATTGATTTGTATGGTAAGATCTCCCAAATGGGTCACCCTCCTTACCCGGTCATACATATTTTTTACTCGATTATTTGATTGTCTCACTTCCGTCTCCACAGTGTTATACATTTGTTATTTTCCTGTCTTATCTATCTTGGGTTTTATATAATTAGTTTCGATTGTTCTGTTCTGGAACACCATCTGGCGGCTCGATCAATGAATGATGAATGTTTCCTTATAAGGAAATGACTAATATTACCATTACCACTAATTCAGTCTCTCTTTCGATGTCTTCTTAGCAATCAGATCCAAGACCATTTATATGTAATTCATTTAATTTTACCCCTCTAGACCGTTTAGTCTATGAATGTTTGGCTTGAGCTCCTCCAGGCGGTGTAATGGTTAGCAAGCTTGTCTCGCTAGAACAATTATGACTGAGTAGTGAGTTCGATCTCGTCTGGGTGGCCCCTGCTTTCGGCCTTGTGCCACATCTGATCTACGCTTGGAAAATCACTATGAATGTTTGGCTTTTTGTTTGAGAGTTTCCTGTTTCTGTATCATTTTGATATTTTTTTTTTTTCTTTTTTCTTTGCTGTTGACATTAAACATTTTTGTGACGGGGTCGATACAGTCTTCAATGTTGACGAGTTTTCTTTCTCACTCTTTTTCTCTTTTAATTTAATTTTTCCTCATATACTTTAAACCGTATCAATATTATGTCTCGGATATAAGTTTTAATACCTTGTCAACATCTTCCTTCTTTTGTGAGCCAACTCGGTTCTCTTGTCCAATTCAAGAAGGCTCCTGAATATATCATAATGTAAAAAGTATTTATTTATTTTATCAGTTTTCTACTGTTAAATTTAGTTATTCATATTGTTCGTCGTTCTTTCTTTGCTTGGATATTTACGACAATTCAAGTTCTTTTAAGATAGAAACTTACAGTATTTCGAGAGTTAGTTTGCCGTTTTTTCAACCCCAGGCTAATTCTGAAGGGCCCGGCCATTGTTAACCCGAGCGATGACCGATCCGGTATGAGTTTTCGTCTGTAAACATTTAAGAGTTTGGTGCATTTTATCCCTGGCCATCAAATGATATTCAAGAGACAGACTCAAGAACAATTAGCAAAACTAAAGATCTCGTCTTGCTTATTAGACACAGGTATTCTTAGCCTGACCATAACCCAGTATTTTTCGGCTACATGTCATTACTGAACGTGACTGACCGCCTAATTAACTCAGTACAGGTTTACATATATAAACTATTTAATTAAATCGAAGAGATTTATTAACGACAGAAATATGTATATAATTGTATGGGTATAAATATATGCCATAAAATGATGTTAGCTTTGCACTTTACATAAATTTTCCTTAAATAATGTTTAATTTGAACTTCCTAAGGATTTTTTTTTCTTCTCGCGATAGGATTTATCGACATTTATGATTGTTTGGATAGGCACAGTCGCAAACCACATGAAAAGTATTGCATTTTCTTAGTAAAAAGTAGATATCGGTCATGCCTTGTCCTTCAATAACAGTAACTTGATATTTTGTACTTAAACTAAAAGTCATTTTCGTTGTTAAATGAAACTTCAGAAGTCTGAACTGCTAAAGTATGTTCGACTCCCCACAGGTTGTGTCGCAGACTTTTTTTTTTTTTTTTTTTTTTTTTTTTTTTAATGCATGGGGGTGCACGTGGATATACAAGGACGTATACTTTCGTGCATCACTAGAGTAAACGAGAAATTTGCTTAAAGGAAAGGCGATTTGAGATTAATTAACATCGCTGCACAATAATTTGTGTGAGTTAGCAACCATATTTAATTTTTTATCATTTATTTCTTTTCTGTATATGCATGTGTTGGCAAAGTTCATATCTCGAGTTTCTTTAGTCTGTTGTGAGTATAATCAGTATACGAAAGCATTTTAAAGGAACATTTTATCTACGCTTATTTAATGAAAGAATGAAGATATACTCAAAATTAATATATTTTGAAAGAAGTCTCTTCTTTCAAAATATATTAATTTTAGCCATTAATATCTGATGAAAAAATAAATATTTAAAAAAGAGTTAACATGTTTTTTGTACGCGTATATCCTTTCAGAACGTACACGATCAACGTTCTTTGCTAATTTTGTTTATTTCTTTGAATTGTCTTCATGAGAAAACAGTGGAGTTATTTCTTATTACTTTTTACAGTTTTGAATTCAGAGTAGTCCCTTCCTTAGACTGGCTGTCACCTAGTGTTAGAGAACTCAGTTTACCCTCCTATCTAATCCATATATGGAGAAGGGGGGGGAGAAGACACGAAGCCATGCATTCCGTAAGGTGTGAAAATGAACACAACAGACTAGCCAAAAACTTCACTTAGATTGGGAGCTCTCGCCTTGAGTAGTAACCAGTCTACCTTGCCTATTTAACTCATGGTTGGGAGAGGAGAGAGACGTATTCATTTATTTTTTTCAACGGTATTGATGTGAAAGAGAATGTAACAGACTAGCCCGGAATTTGAAATCGTATCACCGATTTTACTTTCCGCATTGATATCCGTTAAACTACCCATACATCTATCTAAGCAGTAAATTCTAGCATTGTAAAGTAACGTTTTATTTACATTCATTTATGTCATCATAAACTACTTCAAATTAATACATTTTGATAGAAAAGCGAGGTATTGATATCTAATTGAAAAACAAAAAGGAGATAATATGACCTAACCCACAATTACTATGGCGTCAAATTTACGAACCTACACTTTAATTCAATTCAATCCCTGAGACGAGCAGTAAACTTAGTGGATCAATAACTGAACAGTACTGAATAAGACATGATATCCCTAGAGATGGACAATAGAGCAAGAAAAATCTCCTACTGTAGATTAAATAAAGTGTTAAATTCGAAATTTCATGAAGATTACACGGAACGACAGATACTTGAAGAAGGCTGGAAGGCACAACTGTCGACATGTTATAATAATATCAACAGAGGTGAGGACATTAATTTTTAATTTAAATAATATAAATAATCATCTGTTTTTCCACAATGATAATGTCTGCTATTTTTCCGCGCTTTTAGAATTTCTGTTTTTCGAATTATAACGTGTCGTAATAATTCACAGGAAGTTAGTAAATGTTTATGGGAAGAATGCATTAGATATGCACACGGAGTAAGGAAATAGGTCAGTAAAATCCATAGCAATATTAAAGACAAAGAGAAAATGACCTGACAGGCTCCGCAGTAGCAGGTCAGCTGCTGCTATGAATGGGAATAAAGTCAACGACATGCTCTCATTACAACTAACAAAAAGATCACTATTGCAAAACTTCTAGAAAGCTTTCAGATGCTCCAATGAAGTACCTGCAGTTTAGTGAAGTCACTTGACTACAAAAAAGTCTGTGCAAAGTGAGATCCCAGCAATCTGACAGCCACCATGTAGGATGCACTCAGAGGACAGCGATTATCTAATAATGTAAAGGTGAAAGATGCTACTCGTGCGTGGTTAAGAAAGCAGCCAAGAAAATTCTCCAGGGCAGGTACATAAGCCCCTTACAATTGTGAAGGAAGGCAACTGTGTTGAGGACTAGATTTGGAATTATACGACGTCTAGTCAATATGCTTTAAATGCTTCTATTTTTACATTTTTCTAATAAAAGAACAAGTATTACTTTTGACTGATCCTCAGCACGAGAGAATGAAAATTCAAGTTTTAAATCAAATATATTAATTGAGTGATTGATTGATTTTGTTTTTACGGCTTTGTAGGTGATTTAAAACCGAAACATATTTTGGATTGTAAGAATAATTCTCTTTTTTTTTACGAGTGAATATTACATTAACAATTTGGGAATTTTCAGATACAGGTCCTACTATTTAACACAGTACAAAGCATTATTGAACCCACTAGATATATCACTTATAACAATAAGAAAAATATAGTAAATACGTTAATAAATATTCAATGGACTTCTCATTTAACCAAATAGGAGCGGTATTACGCAAAACTTTGGTGTCGGTCAAATTAGATTAGTTTATTGAACAGTTATTGATTTATTGTCTATTGCCTCTTTAATTATCTATTGAGCACTTTTGGGCAAAGCGCGAATTTGTAAACAGTGACTACTATTGCTGATAATGCAAATCTCAACTATGAATTGGGCCCTCTCGGTCAATGGTGTGTTTATTCAAACAATAAATACACAAAAATTCGCCTCCCTCTCTACCGGGCGCTGATAGCTCAGGGGTAAAATCACCAATTGATGCCAAATCAGTTGGGTTTCGATCCCTGCTTGAAGCAATTGGATGTTGTCTAGCCACTCTGATGAGCTGTGCTACAGCGAAACAGTCTGTCTGTGGATGACAATATATAATTTCAAAATCAACAGGTTTATATAAAAACTTCGGAATAATATTTTGTTCTGATTGAATTTTATTAATTTTCGGAATCAAGCCATTTTCTTACAGCTGGCATTCCAGTATGTTGAAGAGTGACACAAGGTCAGTTTAATATGGGGGTGACTCGCAGGAAGCAAGGTTCCTGTCGAGGGATGATTGCAAAAATTGAGGTCTCTTCCTGGGTGAAAGTCGGCATCGAAGCTTTCGTGCAAGCATGGAAATATCAAGTCAAGCCAAAATCATCTTCTCGATTCTCTCCTGCATGTTCAGCTGCTATTGTTTTCATTTAATCACCACAGAGAACCTTTTCTGTCTGCCATCAGCATGGCTGATGCTAAACACTTAGAGAGCAAAAGATTGTGCCTTGTTATACTCACGTTTTCCACTGGCATGAAATGGCGTGACTATATTGAATCAGTTGCTAGGTTTACTGCTCAGAAAGTTGGTTCACTGTGTCGTCGTAGATCATTTTTCTCGTCAGAATCCATCATACGCATTTATAAATCTATCATTCGTCCGTGCATTGAATACATCTGTCATAGCCTGTTGCTCCTTCTGTATATCTCGAGCTTCTTGACAAAATTAAAAGAAGGGTCTGTAATGTAATCAATCCTAACCAGGCATTTCGACTTCAGTCACTTTCTCACCTTCGTCACATGGTTTCCCACTGTCTTTTCTACAAATATTTTCATGGTAATTGTTCTGATGAGCTTTCCTCTTTGAGACCTAGACTGTATGAATTTAAGCATTCTACTAGATTGGCAACTAGGTCTCACCATTTTACTGCTGAACTATCTGGATGCAACCGTCTATTCTAACAATCTCTTTTCTCGCACTTCTCACCTGTGGAACTCTTCCTGTTTCTTGATTCCCTGCCACCGACAATCTTCAAAAATTTGAATCCAACGTCAGTTGCCATCTTCTGTCTTCCTGAACACTGTTCCTTTATTGCCCTCACCTCACTTCACCTCACTAAAGATTTCTCTTTCTCTTTCACTTTCAGTACTCCTCCCATGCGTTCTAGTGGCATTTTCATCTTGCTTTGTGTGAAATGATTAAAAAATGAAAGCAACTCATGCTTTGTCTGCATTCCCCATTCGGGCTACTTTTGAAATTGAACTGATATCACTGTTAGAGCATCACCAGCTTTTTTATATATAAAGTCATTCTCTCTCTCTCTCTCAATCTATATATATATATATATATATATATATATATATATATATATATATATATATATATATATATATAGTGCGATTGATAAATTGTCGTCTAAATTATCACTGACATCTCATTTTAATAGATATATTTACCAAATTTACATAAAATTATTTTGAAATACTAAAGAGCAAATTTAATCAATAAAATCGCCATTGGATATAACCCCAGACTCCAGACGACTTCGAAATCTCCTGCAACTCTTCTGCGCAGTCTACTTGTTTAAGCTGGTGAATGCAGTCATAATCCTTGCAGTTAGTTTATCTTTGGTGTTACAAGAAGTTTTGTTGGTCTCTCGCTCAACTGCGCCCCACATACAATAATCAAGGTGGGTTGCAATGTAGGGAGTTAGGTGGCCTGATGTAAAGGGTGATGTGGTCACAGAAATTGTCTGATAGTCATGACAGGGTTCTACATAATAAAGAAACAGGCTTCGACATTCCAAATGCGACCAGTTGTCAATATTCTCCTCTAAGTAAGTTGCACCTTTTATTGTCTATGGCTTTCTGTTGTTTTTAAATTGTTTTTCTGTAAAGATTTTTACATTCTTTTATTGAATCTAATTGCGATTTGATGTTTTTTTTTAATATCACTATTAACTCGAGTACAATTAAAAGAGTTTCCGTTGAATTTAAATAAAAAAAATGTTTAGAAAATTACATTTTTTATGAAACAGGAAATGCAAATTAATACCTTCTATCTAGTTTTCACTTCACCATCCCCAACAACCACTACTGCAAGGAGAGAAATGTATATATGATATTTGTTTTTTTGGTTTTTTTTAATTAAGGTTTCTCTGACGACGATTTATCTGTTATCGAATGTAACTGTGATTTAATTTTTTTTAATATCACAGTTTTGGATGTTCAATTTCTTTTCACTTAGATAGAACTTTACAAAAGTTATATAAAGTTAAAACTTTATATACTCTTAATTTGTTGCCTTACAACGTATTGTCATATATCGATTAAGATTTAACCTAATGTGAATAAGGTGGGGTGGGATGGGATGAACACCTTCAGCTTGGGTGAAGGCACTTCATCCAGGAGAAGGCAAATTGTGATATAAAAATCAAATAGATAGAGTTCAATAGCTATCTTAATAGTCATCTATTTAGGAGAAGGAAACTCTTATATAAAACCTGTAAAGCACTGTATCTTCATGAAAATGCTTAACAATTTAATTGTATACCGCATCATCCGACACATGGGTTAGCAAAGAAGGCATCCTTCGTTGACACACCAGGCTAGAGTGGAAGAATCTGTTATTGGTAAGGAAAAGTCTAGTCAAACACCTAAACCTTCAGCAATAACTAAAAAAATCGACCAAAATGTCTAAACTTAAAAAAAATTTCAAATGAAAAATGTGACAAATCAACATCTAGTCAGGATCAGATGATTTTAGGGAGGATTTCATTTTAGAACAATTCAAAAATTTAAACCTTGATGTTGTCTGTATTCAAGAGGTGCTTCAATTTGGTAGTGACTCTATTGCATATTTTGGATACAACTTATATTAGATTGGCCTGAAGGAGAATATAGAACATGAAACTGGAACTGCAAAACGCAAATCTAACAATATTCTACACCAGTCAGAAAGACTAACGGCTTCCGATATAGTTGTCCAAGACGAAAATCCGAGTGATATCAACTTATTGAAAAAAGTGTTGTTTCTGAAAAAGACAAGTTCTGCACTTCTACAAAGAATTAACTAAATTTCTTTGTAGAAGAAAGAAAAAACAGCAAACTGCATTAATAGAGATTTTAATGCTATCTCTTGTATTTTTGAACGTCACTGCTCCTATGATGGTAAGATGTCATCCTTTGAAATAGAAGCTTCAAGCAACAGTGGAAAACTCTTGTTAAATTTTTGTAATTCAAAAAAAAATATTCCATCCTAAACACATGGTTAGACCATCGCATGAAACACCGGATCATATAGCCTAAATAACGTAACCATTATTGACTTCAATATTTTGGAATCTTGGCTTAGTCAGTTTGTGACAGATGTTAGAGTATGCAGTTTGTACTCAATCAATCTGATCGCAGACTTATTTTGCCAAAACTGACAGACGTAACCAACAAAATAACTCGGTTCCACGAAAAGCACCTATGTATAGCATCCAAGCTCTTAAAATGAAAGCATAAAGGTAGAATTCTGTGATAAACTAGAGTCCAAATTAATATCCCTAAATTTTGATCAAAGCAACATAAAGGAATCAAATAATGTAATCCTATCTAAGTTAACCGAAGCACGTGATACAAACCAAAAAATACCTAGAAGGAAAGAACACTTCCTTGGGACAACGATTCTGAATTGAAAAGGTTGATACTAGAAAGAAATAAACAGAAAAGGGATAAATTGGAAGGGGCAATACCAGGCAATTAACAAAGAAAATTAAAAAAAAAACTAATTAGTGTTCTAAGAAACCAATATCTTCGGAAAATTGGAAACTAAATTAATGAAGTCAAACAACAGAAAATGTGTTGAAATGTGTAAAAAAAACAACAACCGAAAACCTATGTTAACATCATCCAATCAAAACCAACACAGAAGAAATATCCTGATCTCAAAAATACATTGAATCATATTTCAACCCTGATTGCAATAAATCGAAGAGGCAAACGGAAGTAGAACATAGAATATAGATCAATGTACACTATATTCGATCATTAAACAGTCTTTCTTCAAACGTAAACAATAATGAGCCTAGTAATGAGAAAGTTAATAAAATTATCTTCTAAGCTCTGACTCATCTAAATGTCTAGATCTGATAGAGTAACTATATTGGTCAACAAAATCATACATGTGTAATGAGGACACTAATACAGAAACATTTCAAACATCCTCAGGAGTACATCAAAGAAGAAATGAAAACACTAATATATTTAACCTTTTCGCAGACTATGCTCTGTGCATATAGCATATACAAGCACAGATATGAAGATCTGGTCACTGATCATTTAAGTATTCCATACTACATCCCAAACAAATCAATTAAGAGAAAACTAGTTCTTGTTTTCCACCCAAAGACAGTGTACTGATGATGTTGGGTGTTATGCATAGGTATTCATAGTTGGGATAAAAATGATCTTGAACAAAAATGTCAACATTCTTTCTTAATGGTTCCAAGAAACAGAATTCACGATTAAACTTTCCAAAACAAAAATTATGATCTGGAATTGGAATGAATGCAGTGATGCTACCTACCCCAAATCCATTGTAAACATGGAATTAGTAGATACTAAATACTCATAAACCTTAGTGTATGGATCAGTAATAAAAAATTTAATATAGGAGATAATGAAATTGACCATAGACAAGACTAGAGATAGTTTCGTAAAACACCACAAATTGCTACAAAATCAAAACATTAACCTAAAATACGAGTCATGTTCTTAAATAGACTCGTCAAATCGAGACTTTCATATAGATATTATACATGACGTCAAACATGTTCAGAAATATTTAAACCCTCAGCCTCTTTCTCAGATCGATGAGGTGGTGGGTTCAAGTGAATGAAAGCTGTAGATCTTAGCGAGGATCATCCTTCTATGAAACTTGCGTACTGAATCACAAACAAATCTTTACAAAACGACAAAAAAAACCACATCACTTGAAGGTTTTCAACAACAACAACTAAAACGAATAGCACGTGGAGCTCAAAGAGAAAATAATGAGAGAATCAAAATTTTGACATTGCACACTACTTTAAACAAAAGGTTGGGAAGTAAACCCCCACCAATACTGGAAAGCCCGATATCAGCTACTGGACTAGAGGAACTTATTTTCCTGAAACATTGTTTAAAAAGAAAGAAATTTCGACCAAATGGCTGTTTGGTCAATGAATACCAAATGTTTCCTTATAAGGAAACAGTTAATATTACCATATACCGTATTTCTATACACGAAATAGTTTCATTACTCAAAAATTTTAACAGCGGGCAGACTGATGGCAAGCAGAAATGCCACAGCTTTACTATCATTTTTTAAGCTAAAGTGCTGAAATCTTTTGACATCAGAACGTCTTCTTCACCGTGAAATACATATTCTAAATTATTGGAACGTAAGAAAAAATTATGGTGTAATTACTGTTCATTTTTTTTTTTTTTTTTTTTCAAATCCAGTCTTCGAGCCATAAAAATACTGGCAGAAAAGAAATATCACGAATGTAATAAACAACAGAATGCAAACATTTCAAAACAACGAAACGAATTTTCCTATCACAATTAACGCAAACAGTAAATAAGCTACATTGAATTCCAGCCTTCTTCGGAAATAAGAATGAATTTAGTAAACGGTGATGAGGATAAAATAAAGTGATATTTAAGTTCCATTTAAATAAAGATCCATTTCTTATAAATACATCCCTTGTTGAAAATGTTCGTGTTGATGGACTCTCCCATCGTCTTTGACATATTTTTTTTAAATCGAGTTCGCCCCAAGCAAAGCAGTCACGAGGTATGGAAGAATTAGAAACAGTAACATTACTAAAGAGCAAGAACAAAAGAAGAATATAATCATGAGGACAGTATATAACGAGTGACATTACATTTAAATTTTTGAAGATTAAAGTTGGATGGAAAGCATGGAAATGAAAAGGAGTTCCATAAGCGGGAAGTACGAGAAAAGAAACTGTTACCATAGAACTTACGGTTACATGTCGCTAATTCAACTGGGAATTGATGAAACCTTATCTTAAATTCATGCAGTCTAGATGCTATAGCGAAGAGCTCAATTACCATGAAAGTATTTATAGTAAAGGCAAAGGGAGGCAACCTTACGGCAGTGGGAAAGTGACTGAAGCCGAAACGCCAAATCAGGACCAATAATATTAGTGATTCTTCCTTGGATTTTATCAAGAGGCTCAAGGAAGGTTAAACAATTCAGCTCCTAGAACTGACCAGATTGGCTGTATATATGATTTGTGAAGGCTTGTGCAGAACCATCTACGCCTTTTGGAAGGACTGAATACAGAGAATTAGTGCACAAAGTTAGTGCACAACAAATTGTTGACAAAGAGTTTGTATGTAAAGGTGTGCTTGTGTGTTGATTTTTATGTACATTTTCAAGAATAGAAATTTTCATATTTGAAATATATGGTTCGTAACAAGATATTTTTTTAAATAGGTCCTCTGACAATTCTTCTCAAGTTTTGAATTCTGAATTGTTGTTCTTCTCGACTTTCTGCCAAACAAGGCAAAAGAGCCTAGTCTGTTTCATTATTTAATCCATAGCTAGGGGAAGAAGGCATTGATTCTTACCTTTCTCAATGGGCGTAAGTGAATGTAATGAACTCGACTGTAATTCGAACTCAGCCCTCTAATTTTTAATTCAAAGTCGCTGTTCATTATCCATTATCTACCCACACATCGTGTATATATATATATATATATATATATATATATATATATATATATATATATATATATATATATATATATATATATATATATATGTGTGTGTGTGTGTATGTGAAAGTATTCATAGAAATAAGAAAGCGTGTAAGAGAGTCGCTTATCGTGAGTGATAATGAGAATTTTAAAACTTACAATCGCTGGAAGCTTAAATAATGTGCTAGCCGAGCAGAATGAGTGGATCGTATTTTGCTTTTTTATATGATCTAATAGACTCATGCAGGCTCGGAAAATTAGGAAGCTGGGTGTCTTCTCATTGGGGAAAGTTGAACAGTTGTTACACGGTATGCTAACGTCTATGTCCATTAAATTTGAAGTCATTTAAGTATGGTTTAGTAGAAGCTCAAAAAATGATGAGAAGATAGGGACTGAATTTGAATTAGCCAAATGGAATGTGATTGGATGATAAATACGAATTCTCAGAATTTTTTTTAGTTCTATTTTTGAAGTGATTGCGGGTACGGCATCCACTGTAACACATCCTTCAGTTGAAATAAAGCGTTAACACTTGGCGTACATGCATATGTATCGGTTCATTTTTATATAATTCATTAGATATTGACTGCAAAAGTTCAGCATGCACAATATAAAATACAAAATTAATTACTTTAATAAGTACTTTAACTGAAATTTTAAGCACTCTAAGAAGACCTTGCCAATTTAAAAAATAAAACTTGATATATCAATTTTTATGAGTGAGTTTATATAAATATATTTATTTATTTATTATTAGTTTTACGCTACTCTGCACTTCAGTTCTTCACGTATTAACGAGAAGTGAAATGAATAAATGTGAGATTCCCTGTTAAAAAAAAAACAAAAAAAAACACCTAAGCTTATAGCGGAATGGGATTTTGTTGGATTGTCAAAGATGAATTTATAAAATAAATTAACTTTTAATATTTAGTTATAATATTCAACAGTGTAATTTATTTACGTTTGCTACAAAGAGTTTGTATGTAAAGGTGTGCTTGTGTGTTGATTTTTATGTACATTTTCAAGAATAGAAATTTTCATATTTGACATATATGGTTCGTAACATTTTTTAAAATGAAAATTTAAAACGATGATAATATCTCAATTTATGGTTTAGTCCCAGTCGCTTTTCTTGCCAAGAGAGGGTCGTTCTATGTTACCCCACCAGCATGCCATGTGATGTAAAAGGGTTTAGTTTTTTGCACATGTTTACGTTAGTGTGTTACTTCATGTGTAGCTGCACGCTTGTCTCAAATGGGTTAGGAAAGTAGTCGCATAGACAAAATAGCCTTCTTAGCTGCAGATATTAATGAATCAACTCAATGGGTTGATTGCAAGTTGACTGGCTTCCTATAGAAAAATCTTGTCTCTTTTTCTTCGTAACCCTTACGAGAATTTTAAATTAGATCTTTTTTTATTACTTCAGATCAACTATGACTGGTTTTCTTTATTTTTGATCATGTCATCTGCTCTCCACTAAATCTGTGCCATTTTTTATTTTATTTTTAGTTGCTTCCTTCGGCACTACATTGAAAAACTTTGCATATTGCCACAAGTGGCATTTTTCATGTATTTTATATTTCACAAGAATGTTAATTATCCTATTGAGTTAATTTTCAGATATCTGTTGGGGAAAGATTCCTTTGAATGGAACAAAATGAGAGAAAAGTTTGTTGCGTGTTCAAATAAAATGATATTTATTTAAACGTAGGATAGACATATTTTAACTGTAATTACTTATCATGAAATGAAAGTTAGAAAGTTCTTCTCTTTGACTGTAAGGAAATGAACATGAACAATCTTTCAGTGAGGAAGAGAGAAAGTACAGTTGGGAGACAAGATCAAAGGGAATCCGCTATTGATTTGATGAGAAAGACAAGACACCGAGGTTAACTCGTGTCTTTTTTTACTACTGTCAGTTGAATGAATGTTTGGTTTTATGTTATGTAGGCCCCAGAAGCCTGTGTTAATTTACTGGCGGGAGCTGATTTTATTGGCTATTTATTTTTTGTCATTTGTTCCTTTGATTTAATGTTGTTCACTTCCGCCTACTTTACATAACCTTGCAAGCTCAATGTAAGTGTACTATTTTTATAAATAAGTAAAAACACTTCAACTGTTTACTTTAACTGAAAAGCGGGAGAAGTTAGATAAGTCGAAAGGAAACATGTAGAGAACAACCGAAATATGAGAAAAAGTATTCTCAGTACATTTATAATAGTAAGAGAACAGGGATCGAACTCTGTTGGCCTTTGAATCTGTCTTTCAGTGTCTTTTTTCTGTATTAATAGATTGCAACAGCTCTCAGAGAGATGTAATTAAATATACTTTAATGTTTAAAAAAAATTATTCAGTATTATTATTGTTTAGGTAATAAGCATTATAACAGCACGAATAGCTATATTATGGGAAAAGAAATTTTCGACAATATACCCACTTTTTATGTATTTATAGTTATTTTCTAACTTTTATCAAAAACGACATTCTTGTACATTTAGTTATGGATAATATTATATATTAATTACTAATTTTTAAATTTTTTATAAACTATTTCTGCTCAGTTGTTGACATAAATAGCTATCTGATGATATGTTGAAATTTTGGAATAATGCAATAATAAAAATTTAAATTTCATCTCTCTGTTAGATGTCGCGATGTGTAAAACCGATTTCCAAAATCTTGTTCGTCTTTGCTTCATGAAGTACACTTCATTGTTTCGTTAAAACTAGAACATTTCACATCGTCTTAACTTGTAGAATTAGATTTCTACATTCTCTGTTTTAAACCAGTTAAAAGAGGATCACAGCTAAGTTTTTTTTTTTCAGTTTGTGCTGACCCCATTAAAATCGGCTCCAGAGTTCAGTACGAAACAATGCTTTCTGATTGGTCCATAAATAATATCATGTTTCTGCCTACGTCCGTACGGTTGACCTCGAGTTGACTTGTTCAGAGTTCAACGCGCCAAAAAAAAAAAAAAAAAAAAATGATAAACATTCTTTCGAGCCTCCCATGTGATCAAGAAAATTCATAAATATGAAACTTTGACACGACTTAGTGAGTCCTTAAAATAATCAACTCGCCACACGAATTCATGAAACCCAACTTCCCCGCTAAAAGTTAATTTTTATTAATATCTACCCGGCTTGTGGAATTCAATTTATTTTCAACATCAACTCATCTAGTGACGAATTCAACCAAGACGAGATTCAGAAACCAATTCATTCAATATCTTAACAAAATAAAGGAAATCGTAACTATATCAGTCGAAGCAAGACAACAGTTTCACTGTCAACATGAACTGTTTAATTCCTTACCAGATCTATAGCATAACCCCTTGTAGAAGACCGTGTGGGTTTAAGTGTTGTTGTATTAGGGGCACGTGCCGTTTATTCCTGCTAGAAGAAGGTCCAATAACAAGAAAATGGCGGACTCAAATTGTCCAACCGAAGATGTAAAGAAAACAAACAAGACCGATATATATATATATATATATATATATATATATATACATACATACATACGTGTGTGTGTGTGTGAACAAATATATGTATTAAACAACAAGATTTACTATGGACATAGACATCAACATTAGTGTTTGTGTGTGGACGTAAAGAGTTTGCATTTTGGTGAATGTTCGTACGTACGTGTATGTGTGTTTCATGTTCACGGCGTCTTCTACAAAGGGACGTACGTGTATGTGTGTTTCATGTTCACGGCGTCTTCTACAAAGGGGAAGACGCGGATCGCTACAAGAGATTACATATTTAGTCCGCTGAAATGCAAAGTTAAAAAGAGAACGAAGCAAGTTGTCCAGTATTTATAGTGTAGGGAGAGCGACCCCTAGTGAACAATTAGGGAATTAAGGAGGAGCTAACTCCGACAACCTTTTATATTACCCTCGATCGCATAACCAAGAACTCTAAAGTGTTTTAAACAGCTTTATTATATCGTGTGTACTTGTGATATAAAAATAGTATTTGTTAAAACAAATATCTGCCTATTTGATTATTTTTCCTGTTGTTGTTGTCTTTGTTGCATTTGATTTAATAAAAATAGTACAGGGTCAGTTTAACTTGTATTTTGTCACCGATACAGATTGCCAAACCTACTACAAACTATAGCAGACACACAAATGCAATTCTTCTGTTTGTTCTCTTAATTGAGGTTTTTCTCTTATTTCTCTTGTATCAGAATCAAACTATCATTGTCACTGCGACAATATTGATATACCTCGAGGCTAAAACAGACTCACATTACCTGCTTCGATAACTCCCTCGAGTCTTACTCGTGAACCCCAGTCTCCATTTCCACTTATGTATCGTTGGTTACACCCTAATATTTATTTTTTAAAATGACTCCGATAAAATTATTACCACTCTGCCCTGGCAACATAACTGTATATCATTTTTAACTCTGCTTGAGTTCATAAAAAATATTGCTGATTTATCAAGATTAATAAGTGAATTTAAAAATACATTGTCTGCTCGCAAATAATCCAGACATCTTGAATATCACGGGAACTGCAACTACTCATAAGGAACATTGTTGCACGCGCGTAAAAAAGACTTCCGTGGATTTGTTTATCCAACAGTATGACGTTATTAGATAAGTTTGCGTAGTGTACGACCGTTTCAATTGCATTCAATATGCATCACGTTTTTGCTTGAGATTTGTACATCCATTTTCAGAAAAAAAATCGAATTATTATGAAGACTTTCGAGGATAATTCAGTCAGTAATGATTGGGTAAAATCTTTATACGAACACTTCAAATTTAGTCACGAAGCTATTGAAAGTGATAAACGTTTTGGAAGGCTTTCAACAAACAGAAAACCTAAAAATGTTGAACACGTTCAACCAAGGGAAAATTAGACCGCATCAAAATTCTTAATAAAAATTCATTTTTTATGGCTGCGAACGAGTTTTTGCCACCTGCATTTAATCATCAGACATGCTATGCAACGCCACCAGTTTTTATACATTTGTTGCTCTTTCCGGCAAATAGATGCCAAATGCTCAAAATTCCCCAATCATTTGTGGGATGGGGCCAATCTTCTTCCATTATTTGCCAATATATACAATTATATATATTTAAATATTACTAAATATTACAGATAATGAATATTTATTATGTATGATCATGAGACGTTCTAATGTTCGTGAGTTTGGTTTAATTTCTGGTGAAAATGAAGACATATATTGTCCAACATCTGGATATTTTTCATTAAGATATTTCTAAGCATTCGGACACGCATGAGCCATCTTCAGAATGGTTATACAGACATGAAACAAAGATGTTCACCGTCATAGATGATACTTTCTTATTTTGACATATGATAATGGTAGTGGAATAGACCGAAGTATTACAAAGAACCAATCTCTAGATGCATGGTAATGTGGTGTGACTAGTTTAAAATGTAATATTGTGGAGTGTGGTTGGCTTCATTTTAGTGTGGAAGGCCTCTAATATCTCCAGGTTCTTTTTACTTTTGACATTAAAAAGAAGCAACCCAAAGTGAAAAAAAAAATTGCATTCATTGACTGTTATATTTAATAATAATAATAATCTGCGTTCACAATACGCTAGATTATATATATATATATAAGTATGTATGCATGTATGTATGTGTATATAAGTATGTATGCATGTATGTATGTGTATATAAGTATGTATGCATGTATGTATGTGTATATAAGTATGTATGCATGTATGTATGTGTATATAAGTATATATATATATATGTATGCATGTATATATAAGTATATATATATATATATGTATGCATGTATATATAAGTATATATATATATATATGTATGCATGTATATATAAGTATATATATATATATATATGTATGCATGTATATATAAGTATATATATATATATATATGTATGCATGTATATATAAGTATATATATATGTATGCATGTATATATAAGTATATATATATATATATATGTATGCATGTATATATAAGTATATATATATATATATATGTATGCATGTATATATAAGTATATATATATATATATATGTATGCATGTATATATAAGTATATATATATATATGTATGCATGTATATATAAGTATATATATATATATATGTATGCATGTATATATAAGTATATATATATATATATGTATGCATGTATATATAAGTATATATATATATATGTATGCATGTATATATAAGTATATATATATATATATGTATGCATGTATATATAAGTATATATATATATATATATGTATGCATGTATATATAAGTATATATATATATATATATGTATGCATGTATATATAAGTATATATATATATATATATGTATGCATGTATATATAAGTATATATATATATATATATGTATGCATGTATATATAAGTATATATATATATATATATGTATGCATGTATATATAAGTATATATATATATATATATGTATGCATGTATATATAAGTATATATATATATATATGTATGCATGTATATATAAGTATATATATATATGTATGCATGTATATATAAGTATATATATATATATGTATGCATGTATATATAAGTATATATATATATATGTATGCATGTATATATAAGTATATATATATATATGTATGCATGTATATATAAGTATATATATATATATGTATGCATGTATATATAAGTATATATATATATATGTATGCATGTATATATAAGTATATATATATATATGTATGCATGTATATATAAGTATATATA
>OZ010571.1:34094415-34134783 GCA_963932145.1 Acanthosepion lycidas | reverse complement strand
ATATATATATATACATATATATATATATATATATATATATATACATATATATATATATATATATATATACATATATATATATATATATATATATACATATATATATATATATATACATATATATATATATATATATATATATATACATATATATATATATATATATATACATATATATATATATATATATATATATATATATATATATATATATATATATATATATATATATATATATATATATATATATATATATAATATATTGTATATATATAATATATATATACATATATTATATATATAATATTATACATATATATATATATATATATACATATATATATATATATATATATATACATATATATATATATATATACATATATATATATATACATATATACATATATATATATATACATATATATATATATATATATATATTATATATATATATATATATATATATATATATATATATATATATATATAACATATATATATATTATACATATATATATATATATATACATATATATATATATACATATATATAATATACATATATATATATATACATATATAAATATATATATATATATATATATATATATATATATATACATATATATATATATAATATATATATATATATATATATATATATATATATATATATATATATATATATATATATATATATATATATATACTACCATATGTCAGAAAATGACATTATTTTTGCACATATTTAATATTTTGTCAGGACCAGATTTGAGAAATTTTCCCAAAATACAATTAAGAGGCGATACAAATTTTTGTTTTTAACTGTTATTATTAAATGTGAAACAGCATTTATTTGTGTAGATTTTTTATTATTTTTGCTATTGTTAGGAAGATGCTTATCTTTGTGTTAGATCCCTTTTTAAGAGATTTAATCATTTTTCAACGAGGACGTTTGTGTAAAGGGATTTTATATCTGAAGTGGGCATGAGGTTGTCGGTCGTATTTTTTCCTTTAGTTTTTCAACATGAGATGTGCTGATTGTTCCAAAGAGAGAGGCTATAATTTTTATGACTTTCGCCAATTTGTGAGGAGTGCTCTCTGAGATAATGGGGCTCATTGGGATACCTATTTTGTGTTATATAATTTACTTATTAATGGCGAGTCTTCCGAGGCCCTGGCGATCAACCCAAGCGTCACTATGGGCCACTTCTCGGACCAAGCCTGTTTTTGATTTCCATAAATGATCTACCTAAGAATATACTTCGATCATTTGTAAACGTCTATGCCAAAGATATGAGAATATACGTGCGCACCTCTAAAAATCTTGACGATCTGAGATTGGCAGCTGACCATTCTTCCAATGTAACACTTACTTCCCAGTGTGGAAAAAAGCTGGCTGATTACATTCAATGCCTCTAACACAAAACTGCTTACATTCTATCACTACTGATCAGACACCAAACTATTGCCAGTCACGATGATCGAATGTGCCCTCGAGTGGACCCTGTATCTCAATTAGGCCTCAAACTCACACCTGACCTCAAGTGGAATTCCTATGCACGATCCATCGCCAAAAATACAGGTAAAATGATCGACTCCCTATACTGCTTCAGTAAGGACCTAACTCTCCTTTGTAAGAGCCAGATAGGCCGAAAATATATTACAGTTGTCATACTTGGACGGGAGCTGCCTTGACCTAACTTTTCAGTTTTGATAGAATTCAAAAGCGTCTCCGAGTCCTTGTGGCAGATGAATTATTTCAACACTGCAACCTCTCACACACAGGTAGAATTTAGCAACTCTCTCACAGCTCTGTCGCTCCAAACATGGAAAGTGCTCGATCAACCAGGTTAGACATTCACGGCTAAGACCCGCCATGCCACTTACATAGTAGAAAACCACTGACATTCCCTCCGTATTCTGTCGGTAAGAAGTACGTTCCACTCAAACAACTTCTTCCTGTGAACCACTGCCCTGTGGAATGGACTTGCCAGAGGACGTTTTCCCGATCACTACAATATTCAAGTCAACCGTTATCTACCCTTTATCGTAACCCGGGCCTTATACAGGGTGAACATTATATATATATATATATATATTTTGTTGTCCGGAAAGTTCATCCTGATTTTTAAGGGAAATTAAAACACAAAACAAAATTATGTTATTAAACATTTATTCAACTAAATTTGTATCATTTTGTTGCACAACCTTTGTCATTTTTCCTTCAACTTAAAGATGCCATCTTCCCAGAATGTCGGTGGTTTCTCGCCAAAGAAGTCATTAACGTGTTTTTTTTTTTTATGTCATCCAGAGTTAGCAGTTAACATTTTTACCATTGAGATTATTTTGCAAGGGCCTGAATAAATGAAAATCCGAAGGAGTAATGTCTGGAGAATATGACGGGTCAGGTAACACATCCCAGCCAAGCTGCAACAATTTTTACCGGATCACCAAAGAAACGTGAGGTCTGGCACTATCCTGATAGAAAACAACACCTTTTTCCCTATTTCACCTTTCTTAACAAAATTACTGCACTCCCAAACAAACATGCACAAAAATATCGTAAAATAAAAAAAAAAAAAATGGTTGAATCCGCCAACACAGTTATAATGGCAATATTCTCCACACGTGACAAAAACTGACGTTATTTTCAGTTAACAATATGAAAATAGCATTCTTTGCATTCCTCCAGTTGCTAAGAACATTCTGTTTTTTGTTATTATTACTTACGTTCTTTAATTAAATTCATTTCGTTTTTTTCTTTGAGAAAGTCCACAATGGAATAGCAATAACTACAGTTTTCCTATTGTCATTTATATTTATAAATATATATATATATATATATATATATATATATATATATATATATTATATATATATATATATATACACATATATTTATATATATATATGTATATATATATGTATATATATATATATGTATATATATATATATATGTGTGTGTGTGTATTATATATATATATATATGTGCGTGTGTGTGTATTATATATATATATATGTGCGTGTGTGTGTATTATATATGTGTGTGTGTGTGTGTGTGTGTGTATTATATATATATATATGTGTGTGTGTGTGTGTGTGTGTGTGTGTTATATAGCGTTTATTGTTATTCTGTAAAATATATAAAATACTTATATTGAAGCTATTACTTCAAATGAATCTATAAAATGGCGCGAGGTCATGAAAAGTAAAATAAACGCTCAAAGAAACGCCCGATCAGTAAAACCTTTGTTGGAAGTTGGTAGGTCTACACTATTAAAACTAATAAAAATGGTGACAAATAATACAAGAGTCGGTTTGTAGCAGATGGTTACTCACAAAAATCTGGAATAGATTATAATAAAACTTTCTTCTCCGCAATACGTTTATCGTCTGTAAGGACTTTAATGTAATTTGCTATTCAACACAATTGATCTGGTCACCAACTGGATATAAAAACCGCATACTTAAAGGCACCGACTGACTGCGAAGTACATGTCAAACAACCAGAAGAGTGTCTTCTTACCAATAAATATAATCACAAACTTGCATGGTGAATAAAAACGTCATTAAACAAAGCGGACGAAATTGGAACTAGATACGCTTCTGGCTGTTGGGTATATACTCACAGTCAAACGTTTTCTTTAGATAGATAAATAAAAAGCTTAGCTTAGTCTGGCTAACGACAAGGCATGAGAATTTCAAAAGGCGAAAATATCTTTTGCGACAATCTTCGAACAGAGGAGAGCTTGCTTTTTCAATCAAAATTTAAAATACATAACAGTTCTTATCTGTTGTGGGCCGGTTAATGTGCTTCGCATCTTGTTTTAGTAACGTCGGTGTTTGAAAGTGGGAATAATACGCTGTTTCCTGAAATAGCCACAACATACATGGCAGACTCGGGATGTGAGTCCGCATAAAGAAGAGAGAAAGAACCAATATATAGTTTTTAATGAAATTCACCCCAAGCAAGACGGGAGTGCCATTTGCTTGCAAGGGGCTACAGAGAGTAAGAGTAAAGAGGAGTGTTTGAGGAAAAGATAGAGAAGGACGGGGATTGAGATCAAGCCATCAGAAGATGTCGATTGACATTACATTTGAAGATTATAGTTATCAGGGAAGCAAGTAAGAGGAAAGGAGTTCCACTAACGAGAAGTGTGAGAGAAGAAGCTGTTGGAGTAGAAGAGGCGGTTACATTTAACTGATTCGGTAGTGTATATGTAAAAACAAATTATAATGTATTAATAATAAAGGGTTACAAGTGACAAAAACAAAGATGTGTGTGTCAAATGAAAGTGAAAACCGTTTTGGTCCAAAGTATGTGTAGCGAGTGAATGTGTGTATGTGTATTGTTCATGTGTTTCCATGTTGACGAATAAGCGGATAAGGTGAGAAGAGAACGAGAAAAATATAGAATATTTATAGTCCTGAGAGCATCCCCTAGTAGCGGTTTCGAAAATTTGGAGGAGGTAACCCGACATATCTTTCTATTGACCAGTGTAAAAAAAAAATATCTCACCTGCCAAGCAGCAATATGCGTTTTTTATAAAATTAACTCAATCTTCAAAAAGTAAATTAAAACGTTATGCAAAAGTTCCCAGAGAGACATCTTTTGCATAATATTAAAGAAAACTTACGGCCACATCACGTTAAAACAACCGTTCCCGTACGATCACCGAAGTTAAGCAACGTCGAGCCTGGTAAGTACCTGGATGAGTGATCTCTTGGAAAGACCAGGTGTTGCAAGCCTGGGTGTGCGGGTAGCGTAATAGATAATATCTCGTAAGTGTTAATCGGAGAACCAAGTTCTAATTCTCGTTGGGTTCGTTATATTCAATAACGCGCAAATATCCTTGGGAAAAGCATGAATCCATTTCTTCTTTCCCCTAGATATGGGTTAATTAGTAAGACATGTATCACTAAAACTCTTATTATCTAAAAAACAATTTTACAATCTAAAAATATTTTCTAACTTTAAATAACCTGCAAGGAATTGATAAACCGTAAAAAACGGATCAATCAATATTAAAGCAATCTTATGTGTTTATTTTGAAGTTTAAACAGATCTTTATTGGATATGCATTCGGTCGAGTGTAGAACGTCGTTTATAAGCCACATGAAAGACGTTCTGACATAAGAAAAATGGATCCCACGTGAACTTACAGAAATACTTGAGTCAGTATTCTTTTTTTTTTTTTTTTTGTGTTAATAAGATTGTCACTGGTGATGAAAAATAGAGTTATTATTAAAATCTAAAACAAAAAAAAATCGTGTCTATATTCAGGTCATGTTACAACATAAAGACATTATCCAGGAAAGATGAGTTCTCTCATATTGAGATGTGAGTTAATGTCTCATCAAAAGCTATTTATGTATTCTGACTTCACACTACCTTAAGCCACAGACGAGATTTGATTTAGAAATATAGGATACTAAAGCAACAATAAGATGTATAAAAAAAAAAGACTAGCCAAAATTATTAACAAAAATACTTCGTCTCCTAGTTAAGATAATTTAAGAATATTATTAGGCAGTGAAAACGCAACATGGCATGAAGATTTGGAAGAGTATAGAAGTAGCAATATGACTCTATAGTTGTGCGTCATTTAACTATAGGCTTGTTGCTTAACTCCACATAGAACTGCAAGATTCACTAAGACGCCGTTAGGTTGCATTGTTAAACAGCTATAAAAACGAGAAACTCCTTATTTCATTTTTCTTTTCCTTCTAACATGTGGTAGAAGTAGCACCAGTACGCGACTTGTTCCTAGTATGGAAATATTTTTACCCTCAGTGACTGGGGGCACGGTGGTGTAATGGATAGCGGTTCAGATTGAGAAATCGGAGAGCCAAGTCCAGTTGAATCCATTACATTCAGTTACGTACTAATACCCTTGAAAAAGGTATGAATCCTCTTCTTCTCCCTCCAGCTATGGGTAAATAACAGGACAGACTGGATTCTATAACCCTGGATGGCAACTGGTATACCACAGAAAGAAACGGCAACCTACTGCAGGAAAAATCTGCCTCTTCGGTCATGTATCGAAAGATACATGATCGCCTAAGCTTGTATCATGTATGGCACATAACTGACTGAAAGATGTGTTGCTTTTTTTAGAGGCATGGTTGTGTAATGGATAGCGGCTCGGATTGAGGAATTGGAGAGCCGAGTCCAATCGAATCCATTACATTCAGTTACGTGCTAATACCCTTGGGAAAGGTATGAATCCTCTTCTTCTTCCTCCAGCTATGGATAAATAGCAGGACAGACTGGGTTCTATAGCCTTGGATGGCAACTGGTCTCTCGCAAAAAGAAACGGCAAACTACTGTGGGAAAAAATCTGTCTCGATACATGACTGACGAAGAAAGAAGAATTCTGACTCCGGTGTTTCCGTAAGTTCACGTGGGATCCATTTTCCTAACGTCAGAACATTCCCTTTCACGTTGCTTATAAACGACGCCCTACACTCGACCGAATGCATATGCAATAAAAAAACTATTTAAACATCAAAATAAACGTATAAGATTTCTTTAATATTGATTGATTCGTTTTCTTACGGCTTATCAACTCTTTGCAGGTTATTTAAAGCCATAAATTATTTTTTTTTTAGATAATAAGGGTTTTAGTGATGACTGATGATCGCCTAAGCGTGTATCATGCATAGCATATAACTGAGTGACTGAACGCTTACACACACACACACACACACACACACACACACACACACACACACACTGGTGTATCGCTCACCCATAGACATACATGATTCCTAATTGCTAACTTTTAAGGTATTCCTTCTTTTCAGCTATATTTGCACGCATATTATTGTATTTTCTCTCCTTTGTTAATCAGTCAAGTGTTATATGAAAATATCATCATGTTGAAATTTATTATAACTCTTTTCACCTCTACTAATAATAACGATCCATCATTTACATGTGTAAATTTTGTTTGCCATTGCTTTTAGTTTGTCATGTTCATAAAGAAATACATAAATAAATAAAAAAGTCAGTTATACCATCACTGTGTAGTGTTCATAAATAAATAAAAAACGAATTATATTATCAAAAATAATTTTTTTTAAATAATTATAATTATCGTCAATTCACTCTTTCTCAACCAATGAGAATCGACCCCACTTTTCTCCTCTGCACATACATACACATGACATTCTCACTATCGGACAGGCAGTCAACAAGTGCGTCAACGGAAATTTCGTCTCCTTTTTCTTTTTCAGGCCATAATAATATTTATCTCTTAGCATTCAACAAAAGTTTGAGGTAAGAAAACCCCAGACACTTCTTGTATCTTCCAATTATCTGGATACTCATTACATACATCTATAAAAATTAAAAAAACATACACGAAATATTGTTTGCACATTACTTATTCCTTATCTTATCATTCTATCAGATTCTGATCCATGTTTGATCTATATTTGATCCCAAACTCACAATTTTATTCATTACTAGCAGCATGGCCCAGCGTTGCCCGTGCTTGATTCAAAAATCGCACGACTCATACAGCAATCGCTATCACTTGACTTAAAATATTTTTGCCCTTCCTTGCCTTTAAAGGAGTGTCCTTTGCCTTGCTGATGTTGCTACATGCCTTACTTCTTGCCTATCTCACACTGCGAATTTTTTCTAAGCTCTATACTAAACATTAAATCTGTTACGAAAAAAGAACTAAATAAAATGAACACAAAACGATCAAACTCGTAAGTGGAAAAACCGAATAAAAAAAAATGTTAACAACAAATGCTTTTTCACACTTAACCCAGTTCTGCGGAATCAGAATCTACGTTGAGTTTAAGCAAGCAAATGATCCAATTGGAGTATAAAGTGCCATGCAGATTTAAATTTTTCCCACTTGTGGCGAATGCAGCTATCGATTTTTTTTTTTTTGCATGCTAGCATGCTAGTTAACATTCGTGTCAGTCAGCTGTTGGCCCTCACGCTGGCCAATAGAATCTTCCTGCCTATTCGTGGCAGCCAGCTATAGGCTCTCACTCTGGCCAGTAGAAAATGGCCGCAAACTACATGAAAACTGCCGTAGAAGCATGAAAAAATCGATTATTTCCACTATCGATGGGAGTTGGGAAATGCAAAGTCGGTCTTGGCCTTCCTGCTATCTTGAAGCATATGTATGTAAATTTTGGTGCAAATCCGTCGAAAATTGCGGCCGTGCATTCGTTACACACACACATCCTGTCTTTTATAGATAGAGATTACTGTCTCTCATGTCTCCAACAACACATAACAGCCAGATAATAAATAATCCTAGTTTTGTTGTTTCCATGTCTTGCTGTTTCTCATTTGTACGAGTATTTTTGTATATATATATATATATATATATATATATATATATATATATATATATATATATATATATTAGGGGGTTTATAATTATTTACTCAGTATTATAACACCCCTACAAGTTCAATTGGAAGAAGTACTGTAACAGGTTTTTATTACTAAACTAGTTTCAAATCTTATTTACTGGTACTTTATTTTTACTTTCCACTATTTACTTTAACAATGGAGGTGAGTTGTCAACCTAGAAAACTGTAATAACTAATCAGTAATAAGGTGAAGAAATGACTGACCATAAATGAATGCTTTCCACACCAGTTCTGGGCATGATTTAAGCTAAGAATATAACAATATGATTACTCAGAGACTAAATAGTATTGCTGGTAAACAATTATTAGTAGTACCAGAAATGTCCAGAGGACAAAATGAAGACAGTGTATAGATTTCAAAAGGAGGACATTAATTAACAATATTTATCACTTAGAATATAAAGTAGTGACAATGTTAATTACTGTCCTTTGACATTGAATATGTTAATAGTGAAAATATTTATTTAAAAATTCAAATGATTTATACAAGATCCTTTTTGATAGTTTAAGTAGAAACAATGGAGAGAAACTGAAATTAAGATGAAAATATACTGGTAAAAATGAATAATACTTCCCAATTCTTCCTCAAATAAAAATATAGATATTACAATTGATTCTACTAGAGTGTTTTATTTTTCTATGTGTCTTCTCAGGACATAGGAGATTATGGCTCTCTGCAACTTTCTATCCTTTGTAGCTCTTAACAATGTTTGTCTTTTTACAATCCTTCCTTCTCTCTGTTGTCATCCATTTACACAACATTTAAGGAGGTTACTTGCTATTTTCCTCTGCTGCTCTTGCCGTTAATATTTCCTATGAATGTCAAATTTTCCAAGTATTCTTTCCCCATTATGTCTCCTAGAAATTTAAACTATGTATAATTTTAATTATTATTGCTTTTTTTTTGTCTCCATTTTTTTAAAACTACCTCATTGCTTACATATTCTGTCCATGGTATTCTTAGCATCCTTTCATAGAACCATATCAGTGTTCTTCTCTTCATCTGTAAGGAAACTGTCCAGCATTCACTGCCATATAGAAGGATTGATATTAAATAGCAGTTCATCACTCTTTTCTTTGTTTGTAATAAAATTTTTCTGTTTCTTTAGTTTTTGGAAACATTTATTATTATTCCAGTGTGCCTTTGTATTTCAGTGTCCTATTTTCAACCCTTTATTAAAGCTGTTACCAAATATTTAAACTTCTGTACTTGTTTAATTTTGACATCTTCAATATCTAGCTCATGTCTTGGGCTTTTTCACTTACTGACAACTGTCCTCTTACAGTTGATGGTTAGTCCTTTTTCTTATTTTCCTTTACTACATTTTCTAAGAGTTCCTGTAGTTTTTTTTTTGCATCTGCCATCAACAGTGTGTCATCAGTATATCTTATGTTGTTATGATTGTGCCCACTGATAATAAATCCTTGTAGGACCTCCAGCTCATTTAGGATAGTCTTGCTTATGATTGCAAATAGCAATCAGAGAAAAATAAGGAATAAGTTGATAGAAGATCTAATTTTCTTCCAAGCATAAAGCTCTCATCATAACTAAATTTAGTAAGATATCATATCATGATATATTTTTTCAGTGAAAAATGGGATGTGGGTTTGAGTGCCAAAATATTATTTTTTTTCCAATCTCTACAAAAAGCCTGAGAATGACAGTCTGAAGAGTTACAAAGAAATGCATCTGACATTAAGATGGCAGAAATTCTAGTAAAAAATTTACAGTGTGTTCCAATATGTTTTCATGCCAGATGAACCTTAACAAGGGGTGTATTTCTAAGAAATATATATATTTATATATGTTTTAAGACATTTTTATGTTTATACATTATTTTCAAAATAATTGTTGGACTTTGTCCATTTCATAATTTATATATGTATATGTACATCAGAGGTTGTGTTTCTATGAAAATTTTATTACTATAAGAAGTGTGGAGCTGTTTACTGCAGTTAGCTTAGTCTGTTACATGGAATCAAGTTGGAGTTCCCTATGAGGATTACAACTTACAACAGAATCTTACTAGATTAACTTGCTGATCTTACACTACAGTGAGAAACTGACAACAATGATGTAGAAAATACAAAATATCAGAAACATTTTATAATTTATTCTAAGCATGCTTTTTTGGTTGGTTGGATTTGTTTAACAGTATATCAATATCTACAGGTTATTTAATGCCATAATCAAAATATTTTAAAGCAATTTTATGGCTTCAACTACAGGTATTTTGTATATATTTTTTTTTAATTTCAGGCAAAGTGTGTGTTTTATAGATATACAGTTTGTAAATGGTCTATTGTAGGTGCTATGTTTTGGTATAAACCTATTTCTTTAAGTTAGAACATTATGATGATGGTTCCAGTATTCACTAAGACACAAGGAATTACTGGGTGTAGAAGAATTAGAAACAGAAACATTACTAATGAGCAGTAACAAAAAGAATAATCAGGTGGACAGTAGATAGTGATTGACATTGCATTTAATCTTTTGAAGATTAAAATTGGCTGGAAAGCATGGAAAGGAATTCCACAAGTGTAAAGTTTCACAAAAGAAACTGTTAGCATATAGTTTACAGCTCAATTGCAAACTGATGAGATCTTGATATCAGTTTAGTACTGCACTTAAATTCATAAACTTTATGTACCACAACAAAGAGTTCATCCCTTTCATGTTGTTTTCCTTGTAGTATTTATGTCTTACTGGGGCTTAAGTGAGTACATTCATTTAAAATGTGTTTCACTATGACTGCAGCTTGGTATGTTGTACATGTTGGTTGATCTTTATTCTTCAGCAAGTATGAATGGGTGAGGTATGTGCAGTTAAGCTAGCATTACTTCATCTTTTCTAGCCATTTGTTTTCATTCATTGTCCTGTGATTCAACCCATAGCTCAAAGAAGCAGAGATGGATTCATACCTTTCCCAAGTAAGCCTGCTTTGTATAGGCTCCTAAAACAATTAAAAATGTTTAGTACAGTGGATACTCAAGAATCAGGAAAGAATTTACTTCTTTTTAGCAAGAAGAAAGTTCTAACTGAAAACAGATCTGTCATGCTAACATAATACTGTGATCTTCTAGAGAGCAAATAGCTAATATTTTATAAGTCCACGACCAGGATATTTTAATGGTTGGCAGAACAGAGGGTGAGAGAATTAACAAAAGGAGAAAAATTGCTAAGAAGTTTAACATAGTAGTCAAAAATTTTATTGTCAGTGTTTTGCATGGACTAGAACATAGGTTGAATATAATGATAGCATATGTGACTAAGGTTACCACATAGCAAAGAATATCAGCATATGTAACTGTTATATTCTAATGAAGAATGATGGCATATGTGACTAAGGCTACTGAAGAATGAACAATTATTTACAGGCAAAAAACCTTGAAAAAGGTAAAAAGCTATCTCCTCCCCACCAACTATGGATTAACAAATAGGACTTTATATGAAAAAACTCATTATTATTCTAAAAAAACATTGCAATATTCACTTGCACAAAAAAAAAAAAATATTTTTACAATCCAAAACATGTTTCAGTTTTAAATAAGCCACAAAAGGTTGATAAGCCATAAAAAAACAACAGCAAAAAATAACATACTGAAGAATGGCAGAATATGTGACCCTGATTACCACTGAGTGAAGAAGAGTATCATATATGCCTGAGGTTACCATCTACTGGAGAAGAGTGCCATATACACCCAAGGTTACCATCTACTGAAGAAGAGTGCCATATACACCCGAGGTTACCATCTACTGAAGAAGAGTGCCATATACGCCCAAGGTTACTATCTGCTGAAGAAGAGTATCATATACACCTGAGATTACAATCTACTGAAGAAGAGTGCCATATACACCTGAGGTTACCACCTTCTGATGAAGAGTGCTATATATGCCTGAGGTTACCATTTACTTATGAATGACAGTATATGTTATTGAAGATAGCATTTAATGAAAAATGAAGAAAAGTTTGGTCATATTTGCTCTGTGACTGGGACATCTACAGAAAGGAAGAAAGTTTCATTTTTTAAGGAAATATTCAAAATTTTTATAAACCAATATGGAAAAGTAATATGCCCAAAATATTTTTACCACTGTCAAAATTTAAAAGTTTTTATTTTATTTTTATTTTTGTATTTGCATTGAATTTTTATATGACTTGAGTTTTGTAATTGCTGCATGGAGTTGATCATTAAAAAATATGATGTTTGTATTAGTCTGGTCTCAGGAATTGAACATTTAGCCTCTATTATAAGTTTTTGCAAAACATTTATGTTTTGTAAAATTGCTAGTAATTATCATTGTCAAAATATTATATATAATGTATATAATTATATATAATAGTATAAGTTTAATAATTATCCTCTCTTGTTAATTATTTTATCTACATGTATCAGTCAGTTAATTGCCATATGTGATACACACTTGGGCAATCATGTCTCTTTCATTTCATGAGTGACTAGGCAGAAGATTTTCCTGCAGTAGGCTGCCATTTTTTTCTGTGGTAGACTAGTTCCGAACCAAGGTTACAGGACCAAGTCTGTCCTGCTATACAAGTAATAGAATCTAATTTATTACAAATAATTTACTTAAATAAAATAAGTGAAAAAGAGATAAAATAAAATAATATGATCTACTTATAAACACAGATAAAGTCAACTTATTCTTTATTTTTATCTGATTACTAAGTGCAATCATAGGCAAGGCTATCTTAAAGGAGATGGGGGTCCTAAAAGGATTTTATTTTCAGTGGACTCTATCTTAAGAATATAAGATATGTTGATGATACTGTGTAGATGGCAGATGCAGAAAGAAAACTACAGAAACTCTTAGACAATGTAGTAGAAGAAAGTAAGAAAAAAGGACTATCAATTCTAAGTAGATGGAATGGTTGTCACTAAAGATGTGCCCACTGGCCAAATTTCAGTTTCCTTGGTGCAAAATTGTGGACTATAACTTGGAACATATTCTCAAGGCAAACAATTTTTCCTATTTAATCCATATTTTCAACTTTCATATATATATATATATATATATATAACATCATCCACAGACAGACTGTTTCGCTGTTTCACAGCTCATCAGTGTGGCTAGACATCCGGTTGCCTCTAGCTCGGATCGAAACCCGACTGAATTGGTATCAGCCGGAGATTCTACCACTAAGCCGTCGGCGCACGGCAGGGAAGTAGGTGGATTTTTAGCGTATTTATTTATTTATAAACACGCCCAGTGACTGACAGTGACTTGATTCGCTATGCGAAGAGTCTCGCTATATATAAGCTATAATAGTCACTGTTTACAAACCCAAACCTACTCCCTAGAGAGCTCAACTGAAATTAATATTTATTTCAGGAGCCAATATATATATATATATATATATATATTTTGTCATCCACAGGCAGACTGTTTCACAGCTCATCAGTGTGGCTAGACATTTGGTTGCCTCTAGCTAGGATTGAAACCCAACTGAATTGGTGCCAGGTGGGGATTCTACCACTAAGCCATTGACTCAATAGTTTTAGTCAAATATTCTTCTATGTTGTATTATTATTCATTGCAATAAGCAAGGTTTAAAATCTTAACTTTTGAAAAGTGTAGATATTTCAAGAGAAATCAAATTTGTCTTTTTAGTATGTCTATTTACTAAGCATTGATTAGTCTGGTATAAGGTTACATTTTTGGTATATCCACTGAAGATTATTTTGTTGACTGACTGATTTTTTACAGTTTATCAACCCTTTATAAGATATTTAAAGTGAAAACTTATTTTGGCTTGTACGAATAAGAGTAATTCTTTTTGTGAGTGATATTGCATTAGAAATTTTTAAGAATATCAATGATTTTTCCAGATACAAATCCTACTATTTAACCCATGTTTGTGGAGAGAAAATGGATTCCCCAAGTGTAAGTTAATGTAACATATCTGACTGTAATTTAAACTCAGCTCTCCGATTTCTCATTCTGAGCCACTATCCATTGCACAAACTACACATCTTTAACTGAGGATCAAATTCTCTATAGCATTCGTAACATTCAGTATATAAAATGCATATGCAAATGTAACATTATACAACAGAGGTAATGTAAAGTAGATTTCTTTATTTATAATGTTGACTATAATCTGGTGTGAACAGTTTGTTTAATTGCATACTTTAAAATTCATTTTAATCTTATCAGGACTTATTATTTATCTTAGCTTGAAGATAAATGTAAAGATTTTAATTGAATTTGTTAATATCCCTTTGTATTTTGGGTCATTCAGGAGTTTGGCATATTGTAATTTGGGTGCTGGTCTGGTTTTGCTTTAATTTACCATTTTTATTCGGAAGTGACATATGACCAGAAGGTGGTCACTCCCACAGTTGACAGTTGGATAATTAATCAATTAGACAATCTGGTTTTTTTATTTCTCCTCCTGGGCTTCTTCCTATCTATAAGCATCTTGGGTGTTATAGATGGCAGAACAGGGACTAGGAGGTATAATCAAATGACAAACCTTATGAAGAGCTTCAAAGGATAGGATGTTGTGGAGAGCCAAACCTTGAGAGGACACAGCAGAATATCACATATTGATTAATGTCAGTGGAAAAAAGTTCAATTAATAGGTTTTAGAGGATTGTTTTATTTTTTAAAGGTTTTTTTTATCTGACATTTTTTTTATTACTATAAACATTATTTTTAGTGTGTACTCATATTTCAGTTGCAATCCCTTTTTTTATTTTTTAAAAAAGTAAAATTAATAACAACTGGACTAAATTGAGTAGTTCTACTAACGAAAAATTGTACCTCTAACAAGAATTGAATCTACAACCCTTTTTTTTCCATCAGGGAAAGCACGTTTTTTTAGCTAAATCTAATGTATCTCTGCTAACTTCAGAAATGTAAACAATAATTTTTCCAAAGATTTTTTTATCTGACATTATTTTTTATTTGACTTAGAATAATGTTTATGGTAAGACTTATGTCACGTATAAAAGAAATAAGATTTTCACTTTGCATCCCAAACTTATGTTAAAAATTAGAAATTAAACAATTTCAAGGAAAACATTGCAAAAACTATACTTCATATGATTTTATTTCCTCTGAGTTCTGGTGCTCCAGCTGTACATCTCAAAACTCTTCACAAAATCCAAAGAAGGGTCTGTAATGTAATCGATCCTGACCAGGCATCTCGACTTCAGTCATTTTCTCACCGATGTGACATGACTTCCCTCTGTCTTTTCTACAAATATTTTCATGGCAACTGCTCTGGTGAGCTTTCTTTTTCCTGGTGCCCCAACTACATGAATTTAAGCATGCTATTAAATTAGCAACTAAGTCTCACCATTTTACTAGCTGCAACTGCCACTTTTACTCTAACAGTTTCTTTTCTCACACCTCCCACCTGTTGAACTCTCTTCCAATTTCTTGTTTCCCTGATAACTACAGTGTCCAAAAATTTAAGTGCAACATCATCGCAATCTTACATTTCCTTGAACCCTGTTTTTTGGGGGGTTTTTTTTTTGGTCTTTTCCTCAATTCTCCCCATTCTCAGTCTTGTTGTTCTTTCATTTTCACTCCCTGTAACCCTCTGTGTTTTGGATGAAATGATTAAAAAAAAAAAATACATAATCACTTCAAGTGATTAAAATTGTATAATAGTTTAAAAGTAATATTGTCCTAATTTTAATTCAGGACCTGCAATGAAATGAATTATTAATTTTTTTTTATATCTTTCTGAACTGAGTGATGAAATTTTTGTTGAGATGAACAAGTTGTTTCCTTTATTTTTTATGAAAGATTTTTTTAATTGTTTCACCTCCAAGCAAGCCAATAAAGTGATTAAGACACAAAAGGTTATTCAGAATGTAAGAATCTGAGAAAATGTTAGAGAGATAGGACAATAAATGACCAAGATTTAATAGACATTTGAAGGAATTAACTGTTGCAATGCATCACTGAATATATGGTGGCATAGGTAATATTTACAATTAATATATTAAGTTGGCCAGAAAGTCTTGACTCACTTAGGAAGCTGAAAGAAAACAACAAAATTTTATGGTGCAACACCAACATTTATTCTTCAAGTTAAATTACACTCAATATATATATATAAGAATTGATGTTTGCACAATTTAATAAACACGTTATTTTCTATCAGATACGACACAAAACTGGATCTAAATTTTTTTAAATTACTTGTAATTGTTCAGTTCAATTTTGAAATTAATCTCGTTGCTGTTCGTCATAAGATTATTTATTAAATAAAGGCATTTTTGAAAATTTTAAAAAGGTAAAGTTTGTCATTTTTGAATGTGAAATTTTTTAAAAGAATTTTAATTATTCCTTTTAACAACTATTAGATATTTTTTTTTGTATGGATGTACAATAAGGAAATAACTGATATCTTGCGTTGGCTGACTACTATTCAATATCAGAGGAATATTATGATATTAATCTAATTTCACATCTCCCGTTCCGTCAGTATTAAGAATAAAAGTATTCATTATACTAAGTTTAATAAAAGCGTGTAGCATACAAAATTATATTCTTAAACTATTGTTTATATAAAGTTAAAGAAATTTTAGTTTTAAACATAACAAATTCTTGATTATTACACTGTTGGTCTTCCATACTTCTTTACGTCTTATTTTTATTTTTCCCACGCTTTTTTCGGACAGGTGTAGAATGACCCTATTTCTATATACCCTTTGACCTCACAGGTTACCGTCCGTAAATAAAGTGTTATTTTCTTTGTTTTAAGTAAAAGTTTAGAAGATAATTTTTTTGTATACAGACGACTCCATGAGAGTAGAAAAAAGTACTAATACTTTAAAAATGTCTAAAAAGTTTATTTCTATACGGAAATTAATTTTTCTTTTAATTCGGATTAGCTCTCGACCATTCTCTTTCGAATAGAACCGAAATTTAAGTTCAAAGAATGTGTTTTTCGGGGTTTTTTTTGTTTTTTTTTTTTTTTAGAAACCCTGTGATAGTACCTCATACATTCACTTTGTGAAATTAACTACCTAGTTTCCAATGAACCGCTTTCTTGAATGTTGAATTATACCAATTTTCAATCGTTATTGTTAGAAACTGCCAGCTTAGTCTTTTCTCTGATACATTATAAAATGTAAAGAGATCTGCATGGATGAATTTTAGGGTCATAATTCCTTTAGTTTATAGGTGTGGAAAACCTTTCCGTGCATGAAGGGCACATTGAAATTCATCATCCCTCATAGAGGTCGCATTCACCAAGTGACTTTTTTTTTTACAGTTACACATTTTATATCTTATGTAAATAATGCATAAATAGAATTGTTCAAATAAATACTTTATTCAACTTTGCTTCTTTCGAGATAGCATTTTGATATCATGAATTGGAAGACCAATTAAAAGTAAAAACACTTTTAATTGGTCTTCCAAATGTTCATCTGTCAATTATGTTCTCAACCAGAATGTGGATTCACAACTGTATTTTGAAGAAAAAACATAAAATTAGTCGGTGTGCATATTGACGAAGCGAGGATATTCTACCGCTCTTTTTCTTGCTGGCAAACAGTTTTCAGGTTATTATCTTCAGGCAATTCGGTAAGCTCCATTTGTAACTACTCGGAATCCTCTGATAACTAAGTGAGGCTGAAAAGCAAGTTTCAGGGTGACGTTATGCTTTTCAAAATCACTGAATGTTCTGCTGCATTCTTCTATTAATTAGCTTAAAATTGACTGGCATTCCTGAAAAGATTCATAGATATTCTCTTCAATTTTACTCATTACATTCGACAAGTAGGGAAAGTGTTTTTCTGAAAGTTTTGACCAAGCAAGAAAGGACTTGAAAGAATTTTTGTCACATATACTGATTTATTCCTACCTTGTAACAAAATATATAACTCATTTTGCTTTGTCATTACATCATACTCAAATGTGGCATCTCTGTGAAATTTTGTATTTGATAATTCACAAACTTATTGTTTTCTTTGAAAAAGTCAGTTATTTGCTCTCGTAAAGACAAAAATTTGATCACTACATGTCTTTGAGGTAACCAGCGCATTTTTGCGTGATAGAGCAAATCTACACTAATTATTAGGTTGGTGCAAAAATAATGACGTAATAATGTCGTTTTTTGAGGTATTTTGTAACGTCAAAAAACGACATTATTACGTCATTATTTTTGCACCAACCTAATACCTCGTCATTTATCATCAACATGCCTCATATCATTTTCTCGTACATAGTTCACAATACTTATAATCTTTTGTAAGGTGTTATTTAAAATAGCAAATTTTGCAAAGGGATGTTGCTGGTGCAGAAAACAATGAAAAAAAAATCAGTGTATTTGGAGCAGCAGTTTCTCTTTTTACATGTGAAATGAATCCTTTATTTTTAGCCATTCTAGCTGAAGCACCACCACTTATCAATTTATTAAGATTCAGTCCAACCTTTTGACATTTCTCTTGGAAGTTATTAAAAATATATATTCCCTGTGTCTTTCCTTTAAGGGTGCCTAAAGCAATTCTTCAAATAATTGAAAATCGTCAGTTATTGCATGATTGAAATACAATATTTGTGCCGATTCAGTGGAATCTGTCGATTCAACTAAATCTAAGGAGAAATATACATTGTCTTTTTTTTAATTATATTTTGGAGCTGCTCTGTTATATTGCTGGCCAATTCATGCTGTTGATCTGCATTCATCCTTCTTGAAAGAGGCAAATTTTTATATTTTTTAACTTTATCTGGATCTAAATATTTTACGACTTCTACAATGCATTCTTTTATGAGATCTGCGTCGCTGAATGGTTTACCTTTTCTTCAAGCAAATATGCTTGCTTCTGTTGCAGTATTTCCAGAATTTAATACAGAATGGAATAATTGTCTCTGTTTTTGCTTTCCATCCTTTAGTCTCTGTAATGCAATCCTTCAAGCTTCACTCTCCAATTTAGCATATTTATCGTCTTTATGAACAGCAAAATGTTGATGCGCATTGTATTTTTTTTAATTTTTTAACTGTTGAAATTGCCCACTATTTACATTATTTGGACTATTGTCCTCATCTTTGTCGCCATATTTATCACAACGTTTCGGCCGTTGTACGCTCCGGCCTTCTTCAGGTGGTTGGAATGTCGCTCACTGGGTAGACTGTTCTAGTTCCACGTGCCATGTTTTAATGGATGTCAGTTATCAGTTATCTCCTGTTAGCCACTGCCTTAACCAGGTATTGAACTCACACCCTGAGTCCTGTCACTGGATCTAACCAACGCCTTTATCCACTGTGGCATATGTCCTAAGATAACTGATAACTGACATCCATTAAACATAGCACGTGGAACTAGAACAGTCTACACCAGTGAGCGAAATAAAGGGTTCAGTTCGACATTCCAACCACCTGAAGAAGATCAGAGCGTACAACGGCCGAAACGTTGTGATAAATATGGCGACAAAGATGAGAACAATAGTCCGAATAATGTAAATAGTGTACATAATGCCTCATTTAAGAAATATAGACAGATGTTGAAATTGCCAAGTCACAAATTAATCAAGACATTTTACCGTTGTTAAACACTAAAAACTATTGCAGTTCCCAACAACCACTGAAGGTCCTATTTTCTTCTGTCAAAGTTCGTTTTATTTTTTGGACATAATGGGTTAAAATTAATCGAGAAATGATTTTATTCTGAAAAGATAAATAAATATTAGCAAACACAAAGAACTAGGCTTATATATGCATTGTTATTAAAAATCATGCTATCTGCATCAGATGAAAATTATTAAAGATACTACGAGCAGTTAAAATATGCGGGCATCGTCATTATTAAAGTTGTAATAGTGTTGTATTATCGACTCAAATAACAAATGGAAATTTTATGTTGAAAAGGGAAATTTTGATGGCTTGACTGGGGAAATATGGTTGTGGGGATCTGGCAACGCTGCTCAAAAGCAGGGTTGTGGATCTTCAGCTCCGGCACCAACATTTTGAAAATTTCAGCTCTACAGCCCAGCTCAAAAGTTGCAGAAGGCTGTGGGTGATGACGCATAATGCTGCAGGACCCCCTTCCCGCACCTCGGGTTTTGAATTTAAGCTCCAAAAACGTTGTCTGCTACGATATGTAGTTTCGTATAGATAGGTGTTTTTTACTTACTAGGTTAAAAATTCAACTTGGTGAGTTAGCGTTTTAATTTCGCTTAAGTTTGTAACAATGTTTTTTGGGGTTTTTTTTTCTGGAAAGTTAGCACTGGATAAACTGATTTGATGTCGAAATATCCACGATCTTATCAGCTATGCAATGTTAAATGATTCTTATCATAATCTGTGGATACCGCAGGTCAGTGCCACCTTGATTTGCCGCAGATAGAAGTCTCAAACTTCGTAGAAGTTGAGTAACTTTTCTATCTCCTAATACTTTCCAATTGAAATGGACATTTATATAATAATTTCTTCATAGTTCAGCTTACATGGCGAAGTGCCCAGTCTGTTTCCAATTATAGATCTAACTTCTGTTGCAATTTCTCTCAGTAGCAAAGCAGACGTACGCAAATTTTAGGGGTGTGAAGTAATTTTAGCGCTTAAAATTGCCTCTACTTGTGCAAAATAGTGTAGAGGATCCGTCTTTGTAAAACAAGAAGTGTCCATTACAGCGGTTGAGTTACAGAAACGTTTTGTTGTGGTGGTTGTTGTTTTAATGCATTTAGATGCTCTTTGAAAGAAAAAAAAAAAAGATTGATGACGTAGAGCAGTGTTTCTCAACTTGTTTTTCTTCAGGGTGCACTTTTAGAATAACTAAAACTCTGGGACAAACTTCGAATTTTAATAAGTTAATGTCGTGTATGGACGTCCGTACTTACAAAAAATGTCACATTTGTACACACACACACACACACACACACAAATCAAAATTCGTTTTTAAAATACTGAGGGTTGCTGAATTGTAGTAATCTTTTCCATTTAGTTTTTAGTAGTATTTTTAATTAGTCATGAAATTTGAAAATAGGAAAATAATAAAGAAGTCTGCAGAAATAAATATTTATTTTGAAGACATTACATTGTATATTTAAGCATGCTTGCGTGAAACCTGTGCTTTTTTTTTTTTAAAGATAAAAATAATAAATTACTCTTCTGTTAACTTGGGGCACACGTGGTTACCTTCCAGGGTGCATTAGTGCGTCTGGCCGCACTGCTTGAGAAACACTGACGTAGTGTCCGACAATCTCTTGGAAAAATAAAATACGGAGTTTTTAAGTCATCATTTTTATTTTTCTACTTGATCGTAGTTTAGTTACTAATTCTCTGATGTGTAAAATATTACAATACATTCATTAATATTTTCGATCCAACTTTTACACAAACTATTTTTAGCATTTATATATAATGTGTTCATGAGATTGCTATCATAATTATACAAATACCGCGCAAAAATGTACAACAGGTAAACAGTATCTTGAAAAAAAGAAATTTTTTTTTTTTTCACCTTTCTCAATAATGGTTGTTCAGCATTAAATAAGTGTTATTTTAAATATTCCCGTTTTTTTCGGGGTTATATAAAAATTACTCGCATTAATGTTAAATTTAAATGCGCGTGCGGGTCCATTTTGTAGAGTCGTATGTGATATGTGTAAAACTTGTAGCAAATTGATTTTATCATCATAATTTTTGCCACATTCCCATAAGCAAAACATTGGAGAAAACTCAGAAATTTTATAAATTAACTTTTTGTGTCAAAAATACAGAATTCTTTTTTGGAGGGAGAGTCTTTTACATTCATTAACACTAACAGTAACACTATTAAAGAGTAGAAATACCAGTAAAAAATAATATTTTGAGGCGTACTATATCTTAAGTATAAAAATCATCTAAAATCAGTTAACTTAATGTCAATAAAATTTTCGCTGAGTATTCATTTATGAATGAGGACATTTTCCAAGAAATATTTGTAGAAATGAGTTTTTTTTGTTTTTTTTATATTCAACTATACTCACTTCCTTTTTATGAAATCTCAACAAAAAATCGGACATAAAAAATATTTACATTTTTATTAAGATAAGTCCCCGGATAAATTAAATCAGTAGAATTTTTCTTTTAAATATTACGAGGTATAGAAAACATGGTCTGAATCAGAGAGAAAAACTGTATTTGAAATTAAACATTTTATTTGAAATATTTTAGTTGCTTTTTTTTTTTTTTTTTTTTTTTAGATACTTTCAAAGAAAAAAGCAATACCTAAGGTTTAAAATGAATTTTCAAAAATGAAAAATATTTCTTGAAGTTTTTATTTTCGTTTTAATTACAAGCTAATGGATTAAATTTAATATTTCAATTAAGCTAATTTACTTTGCTGTATTTCAAAACGAATTTGAATTGATTGAAATGACTTTTTTATAATTAAAAATGGCTGATATGAGATATTTAGAAATCTGTCAGCAGCACAACATAATTTTCTTTATTAAAAAATCTTTCAAAAATACAGTGTAACCCGAATATAAGAGAGATTTTCTCTGGTCCCAAATTAGAGCCATACTTACCTAAACAAAATAGACCAAACCTGGATATAAAAGAAACCCGGATATAAGAGACGACTTCTCCGGTCCCGACAACTCTCTTATATCCGGGTTACACTGTAGTTATAAATATACTTTTCTGGAACTTTATTTTAAGAAGATTAGCTTGTTTTTAAATTTAAGTAATCTAATATTTTATTGAGTTTTAGGTAATTTGGCTTTATAGTCTTACTATAGTAAGTTGTGTGCCATGCGTGATACGCGCATAGGCGATCATGTATCTTTCGATACAAGACTGACGAGGCAGATTTTTTTCCTGCAGTAGGTTGCCATTTCTTTCTGCGGTAGGCCAGTAGCCATCCAAGGCTAAAGAACCCAGTCTGAACCGCTATTTACGCTTAACTGGGGGAGGAGAAGAGGATTCATAAGACGTTTATTGAGGAATTTTTTAAAAATTACCAATAAATTATAAATTTACTATAGTTACCGTTCTTCTTTTCTGTTAATGTCGTGTATGGACGTCCGTACTCAGAAAAAAAAATGTCACATTTGTACACACACACACAAATCGAAATTCCTTTTAAAATACTGGGGGTTGTTGAATTGTAATCTTTTCCATTTAGTTTTTAGTAGTATTTTTAATTGTACTTTTTACTTAATAACAAAATCACCTGACCGCTACAAATTAATACAGAATTTTAAGAGATTTAGAATTTTTATAAATTATTATAGTTAAAATTTAAAAATATGAAAACAATTATTGTAAAAATTTATTACTCATCGAATTTTTTTTCTTAAGACAATAATGTACATGATATATCTTATTTATAAAAGCAATTAAAAGTTTTTCTAATTCAATAATGTCTTAGTTTTATTGCATTTTTTTATTTTATGATTTAGAGAAAATTTTCTGTGACTTGGTGTCTTACGAAAAAAAACAAAAAAACCTGGTGATGTAAATTCTCCTAGGACTTGTGCTTATAACTAATTATAAACTTTAGGTGCTACAAAATTTAATTTCTCGAAAATTCATAAAATTAAATAAGTATGAAGTAACAGATGTAAAAAAGAAAAAAAAAAAAAGAAGAAAACTATCATGATTTTCTAAAAAAGAAACATTCCAAAAATAATTTCATTCATTTGTAAATAAGTCCAGAAAGTTTCATTAAAAACTGATAATTATCTGATTTTTGCAAGAATTTCCAAATCAAAGTGTTTTTCGTCGCCAAAAGACTAAAATTTCCCATATTAATTTACGGTCACCCGCTGACGCAAGAAAGAAAAATTTTGAAGGTTCTAAAAAGGATCAAAAATATAATTTAATAAATAAAGATAAACCTTTGGTCTTTTCTCTTAATGATAACTTGAAGATTATGACGATAAAACTGTTTTTATTAAGTTTTGGGCATCTTTTCATCATGTATGCTAATTTTTTTAGCAAATCTTTAGTAGGTACCCACTCTCTCTCTCTATATATATATATATACACACACACACACACACACTGCTTTTAGGTTAAGAAAGAAAATATATCCATTGATAAAATATTTTTTGAAAGATTAATTTTCATTTATTTTAAATAAAATGAAAGAAGATTTATTTTAAATTATGTATCCTTCGGATGTTCTACAGAAGGATACTGAGAATGGTAGTAAAAAATAACATAAACTCAGAAAGACAGCTGAAATTTCAGGAATACATAATGAGGAAGTAAACTCTTAACGATCAGAGATTGACAGCTGGCCTCTCTTCCGATCTATCACTAACTTCCCAGTGTGGAAAAAATGGCTGGTTACATTCAATGTTTCGAAAATCAAACTAGTTACTTTCCATCAGACCCTGAACTACTGTCAGTTATTATGAACGGTTGTCCCCTCGAGAAGGCACTGTGACTTGAGAGAATATTGGGTCTTAAACTTACACCCGATCTCAAGTGGAACTCCTATATACGATCCACCGCTAAAAATGCAGACAAAATGATCGGCTCCTTATACCGCTCCAGTAAGTACCTGACTCCTCATGCTATCCTCTAATTTTGTAAGAGCCAGATCAGGCTTAAAATGGAATACTGTTGCCATATTTGGGCGGGAACTGCCCAGTCTTCACTTTTCAGTTTTTATAGAGTTCAAAAGCGTCTCCGAGTCCTTGTCGGAGAAGAATTATTTTCTACCCTTTAACCTCTATCTCACAAGAGGTATGCGGCGAATCTCTCACTGCTTTATCGCAACTTCCATGGAAAGTGCTCGGACGAACTACATTCCTTGGTTCCACCACGCTAGGACCCACCATGCTATTTACATAGTAGCAAACCACACATGTTCCCTTCGTATTCCATCAACGAGAAGTTCCACTCAGACAGCTTCTTCCACGATCACTATAATCTTAACCTGTTCAAGTCCTAGAGTTAACCGTTATCTTCCCTTCCTATCCATATAAACTACCTCTTAACGTAACCCTCTATCTGGAGTTCCCCCAGCCTTGTATAGGGTGAATTTTACTGTAAAAAACAGGAAAAGTAAGGGCTTGGAAAACATAACTCTCGCATTGTATACCGAAGGCAATAGAGGAAGGCAACAAGCCACCAACCTGACAAACTCGTGTGAACGGATGATAACAGAAGGGAGAAATGTTGTTATGGGCCACAGGGGAGAGGAGATTTTGGAGAGTTATGATCGCGCACGAAGAGAATCATTCGAAGACACTTCTGTAATTTAATAACAATTGTTTTAATAATTTGAGAAATATAAGTCTGGCAAAAATTAAATGCTGGTTTGTTTTAACAAGAACTGATTTTTTTTAAAAACATATTGACATTTTGTAATTATCATCTGTAGAAAGAACGTAAAGAAATAATTAATTCGTCAACACTTTTGTTAACAGGTGCGCTCATTTGCCTATCCCTGCGTAATTTTAGACATTAAATCCGTGAAAAAATATTAAGTAAAAGTAAATAAACAAATAAATAGGGTGTAGAGGAGTAGCAAGTTGAATATAAGTAAATGACTTCAATAATTTTAAAAGTTTTATATTATTTGTCTTTATACTTTTTTTGATAGTATACAAAGCACTTTTTCAAGTGCCGCATCCCTTCAGGAAAAAGCGATCACTGCTCTTCGCAAAATTCTATTTCGTGTTTCTTAGCAATTTTTCTGTTTGGTAAGGCCCGCTCCACCATGTCATCCATTCACATAAGCTCACCAGATAACTGACTGGCCACCTTCCCGTCTCTTGCCTTCAATATGCTATGCGAGTTTTCTAAGCCCTCCTTTCTCACACAAGTCACTACAAAGTAGAATTATTCGATCGCTGAAATTATGAAAGTAAAAACTTATAGTTGTTACAAGTGAAAATGTAAAAAAACTTTTTTCCCATTAAATATTGAATTTCCATAAATCTTTCTTTTTATTTTTTTAAATATAATTTTCATTAAAACTAATTCATAAAGTATTTAAAATTTTATTGGTAAATTTTAAAACTTTTGATTTGTCTGTCGCCACTTATCATAAAAGAATTGTCTTTATACAAAGAAAAGTTGTTTTTTTTTTCTTTTAATAGCATTTTTGTTTTCCCATAATAGCAGGTTCGAAGATACGATGAAGTAATGGATAGCGGCTCGGATTGAGGAATCAGAGAGCAGAGTTCGAATTCCAGTCGAGTTCATTACATTCACTTACGTGCTAATAAGCAGGACAAATTGAACCCTAGACTTGGTTGGTAATCAGTCTAGGAAAAGGAAAACTCTAAATTCAAACAAGCCTGGAGAGAGTTAGACTCCATCAGGCTGTCTAGCCCAGAAAACACCATTGCTGCATTGGCTGCAGTAGATGTGGTGTCCCTACCGTACAGAGGTGTTACGGGATTCGTGATCATGAATAGCGGGTAAATTTGGGCGGGTAGACAGGGGAGAGTAAAATAAGTGACAGGCAAAAACAATCCCATCTAGCTGTTGTATTTTGTACTCTGTTTTAACTTAGATTCAAAACATTACTTTGTACTTAAGTTAATTAATAGAATCTATTAAAATTGTTAATCTATTAAAATTAAATAGATTAACATTTTTTCTTTAAAAGATACATGAGAGATGTTTCATTTTTCTGTTGACAAACATCAGTTATGTGTTGAGTTGACGGAAGAATGTAAAACTATTAAAAAACATTAACGAAATTAAGAGCAATAACGGAAAATAACTTCAAAGAAGCTATTAAAATGAAAACAATCCTGTTTTTTAATTTTTTTCTCAGTACGCTACAATTCCCACACCTACTCTTGAGATTTAAATCCAGCGCGCTTTTAAAAAGCTTGGTTTTTAGGTAAAAGATGTCCAAACGTCATTGAATAAAAAAAAAAAAAACAAAAAAAAAAAAACATGGGATTATTCAATTGGCAGAAGTTAACTAACAACTGATAGGAACAGATATTTTCTTTGGGTATCTCCTTAGGATGCAATTTAACTTAAGGGTTGCAAGACTACATTGTGTACGAAGGGACATTTTATTTTTTTTGTTTGTAACAATATCTTTGCGCTACTCAGTAACTGAAATAATAATTTTATCGGGTACACATATAATCGCCTTCTTAATAGTGCTTATGAACCCCTTTTTTTTCTTTTTTTTTTTACACCTACTCTTTGCCACTGCTAAATAGTGGCAAAGTATTAGGTTGGTGCAAAAATAATGTCGTTTTCTCACATAGTAACATATGTGGGAAAACGACATTATTTTTGCATCAACCTAATAACTAGGAACTGAAGGCATCATCAAATATTCTTCCTACCTAAACAAATAAATCAAAAATGCGAAGAGAAAAAAAGTATTTTAAGTAGCACATTCATATGCTTGATTTTATGTTTCAATGAAATGAAAGTATGAAACAAACTAAACTTTTTTTAACAACACGTATCGAATTATATTTCGTGTTAAAAGCTAAAGATAAATTAATTAGGAAATTTGTGAAATAGATGGTATACTTAAAAATAAATAAATAAATAAATAAACTGAGAAAATAAAATGTAGTTTACTAAAAGTAAACTTGTACTACTTAAACTTGACTCAATGATTTATCCGCATGGCTGTTTACAGAAATAGCAGCTTGCTATAGAAGTGAAATACCGCCTTCATTCATTTTTTAGCTTTTAAAGAAATTCAAAATGAAAATTTTTTCAGTTCACAACTTTATTGAATGAATACTAAATGACCTAATTTTTTTAAATGAATCCTTTTTTCTATCATTTTTAAATGCAATTTAAGCTCATTAAAAGAACATTAAATTTTTCAGTGTGTGTATGATAAAGACGTCGATATCACTAGGAAAACACTTTCTCCAACTCATGAATGAGTACATGTAAAAATAAAAAACACCTACAAATTGCTCTTCAAACTAAAGGATCGGTAATTTTTAATTTTGAAGTGAAAATTTGAAAGAAAATCATTTGAATAATATGGAAATTGTTAGCAAAATTAGGTCTATTTATTAAATTTATAATAATGTTACCTATCAATATCCACATACATTTCCCGCCAAAAGGTACAAAAATAAAAGCGACAGTCAATGAGGGTGAAGGAAGGTTACTAAAGGGTTAAAAAAAATAAAAAATGGACAATAATTCTTCGTTAATTGGGGTAGTGACTGACAAGCCTATTTAATTCAATGTTATTATTGAGTAATGAGTTCAGTCACTAATCACTACTATTCTAAATAATGCTTCCTTAAAACAGAAAAACTAAACAAAGACACTGTCTCATGACGTCAAAGTAAAAAGATTACGATATTTTTCTTTCAACAATTTTAAACCTAAATACCTCGCATACAAGTAAATACCTGTCCAAGCAAGAGTATGCACAATAGTACCATATATAATGAACTCTTACAGTCGCGCACATAATTTAAAAAGAAAATAACTTTTTTATTATAATTTAGTGTTTCCTGTTTCGTAAGACAAGTTTGCTTTTAGCTTGGGTGGATATTACCTTGAATTCACATATAGCAGATTTTTTTCTTGCTTACACCTTGGCTGATGGTAAAGAACAAATTGATTAAAAACTTTACCAAAATTAGAATAAAAACCATAAATATCAAATCGTTACTTAAAAAAAAAAAAAAAAAAAAAAGAACCAAAATTGTGATACCGGCTTCCAATTACATCCCATCGTGCATTGTAACCGGAAGAAGACAATGGCAGTTGACGAAATCATAACGGATTGTGAGAGTCAACCACTTCACCCATTTAAATCTTTTTCTAAGCGAGTAAGTGAAATGAGTGTTGAAAATATGTTCCTGGTTATATAATTGATCTTTTTATTGTGTTTGTTATCTTAGCATTTTTTTCTTATCTTTCATTAAATGGGTGACAATAACAAAAAGAAAGAAAAAAATAATAAAGAAGAAAAATTGAAATTTTAATAAAATAAACGTTGGAGTAGACAAAATGTTTTTAAGGAACGATGTTCCTTTGATGTGACATGTCGGCTGATCATGACTTCGCAACTGTAAGTGTAACTGTCTATCTTAGAGATGATCTTCAAGCTTAAATCTTTAAATGGGCCAACCCAAAGAAAAGTACATCAAAGTAAAAAGATAAAAGAATTAGCAATTTACGTGAACATTACATACTTTTAGCCAATGTAAAGTTTTTAAAAGAGAAAAGTAAAACTTAAAAAAAAAAAATAGTTTCGTATTTTTATAATTCTTGACAGAAATGCACAGATCATTTTGATTTAATGCATAATAAATGCATTTCAAGAAATAAAGTTTCTGGAAGAAAACGTAAAACTAAAAGTTTCTCTTATGAAGACATACAAAGTTATTGCTACAAACACCTGTTTTTGTTTGATTTCTATTTGTGGACGAAATTTGTAGCTACAATGCGTGCAGCGAATTTTAATATACAGAAAGGAAATCTTTACATACAAAGCCTTTCATATTGAGCGAAAAGTGGCTTCACTGGCGAGTCCCAAAATCAGAACTTGTCAGAAGTGATAGGTAGATCTCCCTTTCTTTTTCAAATGCTAAAAAACATAATAGAAGCAACATAACAGTAAGAGAAAAATTTTTACTTTCAAATTTAAATTGGGTTGTGTTGAAATGTATAAGACTACAGTCACTACACATATTCGAAATTTAATAAAGTTGTTTCAACGATAGGTTTCTTTATCCATTTGAAAGTTCTGGGAAGTGTAGTGTAGTTGTTAAAAAATGTTATTAGTAAAAAAACAAAAAAGTACGAAAAGATAAAAATTTGGCTCAAATTTTCGTTGTGGGCTATAAACCCTTGGCAGTTTTTTTTAAACTGAGAATTTAGTGCATTTAAAGATTTATTTGTTGCATACTTAATTAAAATATACATCTTGCCGGCTTTGAAACTTGTTACTGGCTTGTATACACACACACACACCAAGGGGAGATTATTTTCTAATACATTGTTTTCATAAAACTAATTACACGCAATATTTACTTTTTAAATGGTTAACTTGAGCAATCAGAAGCTTAATTATCTCCCACTTCCAGAGGTAGTTCGTACCACAGTTTTTTGTTTTGTTTGCATTTTTTTTTTCAATATAATTATTAAATATCCAATATTAAACGACATAAATAGAATATATAACATTTTCTTATTAACATTATTTCTCAGTGTTTCCTCTTCCGTCAGATATCAATTCTATTTTTAGCCTTGTTGGTTATTAATATTATTTTACATTTATTTACCAGTACCTTGCTTGATTTACCGAACGTACCGGAGATTTTTGGCTCATATGTACATTGATCAATAGTACCATACACTGACTAAAATTTATTAAAATAAAAAAAGAAAATGAAGATATATCATTATTTTTTTAATTAAAAAAAAATAAATAAATAAAATTTTTTTTTGAGACCGGCTCCAAATTACATCCCATCGTGCATTGTAACCGGAAGAAGACACAATGGCAGTTGACGAAGTTGTTGCGGATTGTGAGAGTGAACCACTTCACCCATTTAAATCCTTTTCTAAGCGAGTAAGTGAAATGAGTGTTGAAAATGTGTTCCTGGTTATTTAATTGATCTCTTTATTGTGTTTGAACTGCAGGCATTTTGTCCCTTTTTACCTTCCCTTCGATCTTCCCTTCCATGGGTGAAGAAGAGAAGGACGATAAGTAATGACAAGACAAAGAAATAAACGAGAAATAAGATGGAAAAAAAAAATAAATAAATAAAGTCGACGTAAGAGATTCATTAAAAAGTGTCACCCTCCTTTCAATATTTTAATGTCTAATAAACTAAAATTCACATACCGGACCAGAACCTAAATTACAAATTTTAATAAAAAAAAGAAGAGAATAATGATGTACTTATGAAAATAGTACGATGAGTTTCTAAAGTACTGTGAGTATTTAAAAAAGAAAAATGTTTTCCCATGAAAATGAAACCTTACAAGCGATTTTCAAATTTTTCTTTTTCATTAAAATTTTAACTAAAGCTCGGTATGAGACCAGGTAAAAAAGGTAAGCTAAAAAGCACGAGTTGTTAAAAAAGGAAGCATTAGAAAAAGAAAAGATTTAAAAATATAAAACGAATTTTTAAAAATACAGCTGTCATTTGAGAATGAAATGAAATGAAATGCTTGGATTAAAAGAATTCTAAAACTGGAAAATGTTCAAAAATAACATTTTGAATTCAGAATTCTCCGTACCGCTGAAAATTACTTAATGCTCACCTCCCCTACCCACTTAAGGCGTATGTGGGGGTGGGACTATACCTATTTTCAGTTTTGTATGCATTAAAGTTAAAAGTAAAACTATGTGCATTTAGAGTGGAGTTAAAAATATTCTATATTAAGTTTAATGTTGATCCTTGTCAGCTTCGGATTAAGTTCAACCAAGAAGAAAGTAACGTGCTGGCTAATATATATTTTTGAATCTGCCACCTTTTGTCTTGATGTCAGATATATTCAAGATGGCGGCTTCAATACACTGTAATTAATTTGGCACATTTTAAACAAATATTGAATGCAAATTACTTTTAGTAAAAAATTATAAGGAAGTAAAATAAGAAAAAAATGGTTTATGATTTTAGCAATTTGTTATGGTGACTACATTAAACTAATTATGGAAAAATAATTTTGGATACAAAATTTAATTCAACCTTAAAAATTTAATTTGCATGTGCTCAGTTTATATATTTTACTTATCAGTTTATCGCTTATATAAAAAACACATTTTAACCCAATTATATGAAATCATAGAATTAGCTTCCTATAAGTAGCGAAAACAAAATTTGAAAATCGGTCTTTGGTTTGGTATCGAATTGAACAAAAATTGCTTATTCTGGTAGTCACCTGGCTTAGTGGATTTGTCCTGATCACACAAATAAAGTCTACAAATTAGTAAACTTGTAAAAGTTTTTTTATTTCTGATTTTAATTTACTATGACACTCGTCTCATCCTCGATTTTATATTGTCTACTAAAAACAAAGAAAAAACGCTATGGTGACGGGTGTAAGAGTAAAAAATGTACCCATTTTTTTTTTGTCTAAAAATGAAAGATTATTGTTCGTAATGAAGTGTAAAATGTATTGATTATTATTTGTTACGTATTTTACTCGGATATGATTTATGAAATCATTTCCTTTTGCTAAATGATGCTGATGCATATCACCGAAATAAAATAATGAATGAATGAAAATGGGTCATCTGGTAAAGAAACGGTTTATTATCTCTTTCATCTAAATAGCGCTATAAAAACCTTTGTTATTGAGAATACTAATTTAAAAAAAAAAAAAATTACTTTATTTATCCTTTTCAAAACATGTGAGAGGAACTTCTTCCCTAAGGACCAATTAACAATTTTTAATAGATTTTTTAAATAATTATTAAAATGTTTCACCTTTCTGTTGCATTTAAAATTAAAGTTATAAAGAAAAATTGGCATTTTTAGAAAGTTACTAAATGTCTGAAGCAAATTAAAAAAAAAAAAACTTGATGCGCCAATTATGCCCAAAATAACAAAAAAAAAAAGACCCTAAATCTACCTTGTTCGTACACAATTGTGAAATAGAACTAAAAGTGACTATTATTGTAAATAAAATAATTTTTTGTCAATTTTTTTTTAGTTTAATGAAAAAAAAAATATTAATGAAGCAAGAAAAAAAAAACAAAAAACACTATAATAGAATTCAAGTTAAAAAAGTTAATGCTATATAGATTTTTTTTTTTTTTTTTTTTTTACAGCTTTGGGGAAAAAAAACTTCAGAAAATTTTTTAAACTAAATTTTTTTAGTCACCTATTTTTTGTTGAAAGCAACTAATCTCAATTTAATGATATGTCTTGGCACCGCTCATTTTATTATTCGAAATAATCCTGTTTTCTACGCTTTAACCATATTTTTCATTTGAACTTCTTTGCTGTACCCCCCCCCTTCTTTCTATATTTGCCTGTTCAACCACTTCGTACATCGCACCTTGCTTTTCGTCTGGTTCTTCCGCTATTTTTACCCCTGCCCCAGAACCATTTTTATCGTTGAAGAGAAGCTGCTTGCTTGCTTCCTTCTCAAAAGAAATAAATGAAAATTGCCAACTAGCCAGCCAACTAGGCTATTCTTAAGCTGAACATTAATTGTTAATTCTGTCTTTTAATTCATAGAATTTAATTTAAAATTATCATTTTTTATTCCAATTTCTCCGATCAAATTCTCAAAATTAAAATAATTTGCCGTACTATCAGTATATTCGGTTTTCTAAAGAATTTTTTTTTTTTTTTTAAATAAATGATTAATCCCGGTCTGGCTCAAAGCCAATAGGAATAAAATAAATAAATGGCTTGCGAAAATATTTTTACGAACCAGTAAAACTTAAGGAAAGGTTTATTTTATGAGTGCGGAAATTTTCTGAACTTCTGGCAGCTACAACCAAATATTGTCTTTGTTTGCTTTGCACGTCTTAACACTGTTCAAAACGCCTTAAAAAGTGCATGCTTCACTATCTCTCCTTCAACTAACAATAATAAATGATCGTGGTTATTTTCATTGATAAGTAAATCTACTTTCATAGTTTCGTTTACGAAGCTAGGAAAACATTTTTTTCTCTTCTAACGTAGTCCAGTGTTTTCATCTGGATCAAAATTTAGAGAAGAGTGAAACAATTTTTATCTCAAAAAAAAAAAAAAAAAAATGAAATGAAAAATCCCTTTACCCAATGTTCACAATAGTCCGTCCATCCGTTGTCCTGTAGTAGTTAACTATAGTATCGACAGTGACACAAAAAGTGGTGGTCGGCGTGTTGCCCGAATAGAGAGCATGTCTAGTAATTTCAGTTGAGGAGTGTAGTAGGCGACGACGGTGGTGCTTTACGGACTCTCATCTTGGCCCTAACACGATAGACTCTATAGAGTATCTTTGTTTCTCTATGTTCGTTTTATTGTTCAGTTATACTGATTGCCAGTACTGAAAAGTAAGACCTTTAGTATCAATTTTCTGGCGATCATTTCCCGCATACAATATACTCTATTCTGAAACACAACTTTGTGACATTTACGGAAGAGTTGGCACTTGGCAACGATGACGATGCAGCGACACGGAAAACAAAGTAAAAAGAAATCTCAAGAAAAATCGCCTACTCTTGTGAGTTTTTTTTTTTTTCTTAAGTGACATTTATTATTATTATCACTTTTTCATTTGTTATTTTATAATACATAATATATCTTTCCCAATGAAACTTTAGACAACTTAAAAAATAGTTTTCCTCGTGTCAATTAATTGATTATAGTCCGTTAATTTTTTTTTTTTTTTTTATACAGCATTTTTCTTTTTCAAAGATCTTCTCCCAACTTCGTTTCATAATTTTCCCTTATTCTCGACATATTTAAATATTCCTTATCCTAATGCAATAAAAAAAATCATTTTGTACCCTTAACATTTTTCTTTTTATAAAGAGTGACTTCGTTTTTTTTTTTTTTTTTTTTTTTTTTTTTTTTTTTTTTTTTTAGCTAAACGTTAAAGTAGATTTTCTATTAAAAAAAAGGCTTTTAATGAGGAAAAGCGGAAGCAATTTCGAAATTACAGAGAATTTCCGTGTTAGCTCTTTTTGCATTTAGGCTGTTTTTCGGCAGTTGAGGATTTAAAGTAATTAAATATATTCTCCTACCGCCGGTCATCTTTGTTCACCGCGTGTTTTTATTTTTTTCGCGATTCTTATTTAAAACTTTTTTTTTTTTACATTTCCGGAGCAAAAATAACATTTGCAACTTTTTTAGCTTTAAATAGCCTTGTACTATTTTGCTGTAAGATACTAAAAAACATCTTTTGTTTCCTTGGGTGTTTTTTTAGTGCTTTTATTCATTATAAATTTATTCCAAAGCGAATCTAATTATGTTTTGGTAAAAAAGTGATTTGAATTGAAAATTTTAATCCGATAAAAAGTTTGAATTATTGTGTGAACTTTAAGTTTGTTGTTTTAAATGCTAAATCTCAATTGATTTAATAACTTTTGTTTGTGATTTGGGAGAGGGAGAAGCACGTGTTAAATAGCAATTTTGATGTTCGCAAATTGTATAAATTTTCATCAAAAACTTTTTTTGTCTAAAACTTTTTTTTTCATTGCCACTATTGATTGAAAAAGTCATTTTATTGTAGCTGAAACTACTTGTATACTAGTTTTCATTATATTTTGGGATTTTTTTCTTTTACTATCCATAAATGAAGTATATCAAGAATGAAAGTGAATAAACTGGTTTTATAGCTCTATTGACCACCCATAGTTTCATACATAAAATCCTTTTGTCGACACTTGCTGAAAAGAGTCGGAAGTATTTTAGGAGCAGAAAAATAATTAATGCAAATTTAAGTAATTTATATATAATATACATATTGTATATAATTATATTTAAAATTTACAATAATTTCTCAGGATGTTTACCGACAATCTTATGGCGTAGTCTCCCCTCCTCTCTCTTTTGTGTTTGTGAGAGAGGAGAGAGAGACTGGTGTATTTTTATTACAAAGATCATGGCGCCTCTTTCTCTTAATTGATGTTAGTGTTAGTGCACGATCTTTCCAACTAAAAACTAGTTTCTATTGGGGTAAAAAAATAGAGCTTCACTTACACACTTATTTGTTCTATTATAAAATATTAGTAGGCTTTCCTGAAGCTAACTGAGTATTTTCCTCCGTTGTGTGGTAGTGTGATATTTTCAAATATTGGTAGAAAGAAAATCATTCTTCCGTTCCTTGCTTGCACAGTCGAAAAATGTCGCCGATTTCGGTAAGGCTTTCTTTTTAACATACTTAACATATTTTTGTATTCCTAAATAGTCATATAAAATTATTCTGTAATTCCTCTGAAAAAACTTTTGTTATAGAGATCTTGTAATCTGCACGCTTACTTGAGAACTGTTCATCTGTTCAATTCTAAATCTTTTTTTTTTTTTTTTTTTTTCTTTATCGAAATATTTTGCGAAAAAAAATGATCTGAATTTCTTGAGCGAACGAAAACTTATTGACTATAAACCACCTGCAATAAATAACAAAATATTGTCGAAAATATATATGTAAACAATTTGATAAAATAAGCTTGAGAGCGCCACCTTGTATGTATCGATAGAGTAAACACAAAAAGAGGTATCATTTTAGTAGATGATTACAAATGCAAACAGAGCCCCCTTTTTGTGGCCTTGTTATAAATCGAGCTTTGTCTCTTTCACTCGCTACTCGTGTCGTTTTGTCATCAGCTATTTGTCTTTTCTTTGGATAAAGCGAGGGAAAATTTAGTTCGTTCTTTCTTTCTATTTTTTCTCTCGGCGAATAGACTTTTTTTTTTTATATACATGCTCATACATTAAAGGAAGAACTATAACAAACACTTAAATTCAGTTTATTTTAAATGTTTGCAAATAAAATAGGTGTCTTTTAAAATTGTAAATATAAAAATTGATAAAATGACAAAGAAATTTATTTAAATGTCTTATTTTTTAATTCTAATTTCAAGCCCCCATAATGAACTGAATTCGCACAAATTATTTTTTTTTTTTTTTTTTTTTTTTTTTTTAACCAAGTCCCTGGATTTTTTTTTTTCTTTAATTTTCAAATTTAACTTTTCACAACAGGGTAGAAAATTGCTTATTAATTTTGCCTCTTTTTAATCTCTTAAATTAGCAAAGACGAAGTGGTTTACCTTCGTCCTAACTGACCTCAATTTATGCACATGGAATACAAACATTTCTGCCTGAATTTGAATTTTTATCTAAAAACAAAGTATTGAATATGTAAATGTAAATCTTAGTTGTGCTATCTATTGTGAAACGTTTTAAAAAGGAAAAACATTTAAAAGCTTGTTTTTTAGTTTTTTACTTTATCTTTTCTTTTTGTAAAAAAAAACAAAAAAACTTGTCAATTGAAATTCTGTTTCTAATCACTGAACGAAAAAATGTAGGTCGAAGATGCTGATTAATGTGCAAGTTTTTTGTAGTAATCTTTACTTTCCAGTTTTATTTATTTTTTTATCCCATTCAACTGAAGTTCTTATGTTTTCAAATTTATTTTGATTGCTCAAGTTATTCTTTGCTTCAATTTTTCACAAAGATCCAAATTTTTTCATTCTTAGTGATAGCATTTTTTTTTTTTTTTTTTTTTTTTTTTTTACAATCTTGTAGTTTATGGAATTTTCTCATATTATTTCTAAACACTAATGGCTGCAGTTTTAAAACTAGAAAAATAACTTTATTATAATTTGAAAAGAATTAACCGAGATCAAAGACAAAAGTGAAATTGAAAATCTATCCTAGTGTTAAGAATCTCTTATTTATTCAATTCAATCCATTAACTTTATCAAGATAAATGACTGAGAGGCATTTAGTAGGAAGTATGTATAAAAAGGTCACAGCCTCTTCAGTGTTTTCTTGGATGTTTTATTTTTATATATTGAAGAAATAACCTCAACATAAACAGCTTTGTCGAGGTTTTTGCATGAAGTAAAATTTGCAAGACTAATTTTCAAGTTTCAAACATAAAAAAGTAAGTCTCTAACTCTACTAATGGAATAATGATTAATCCCCAGTTTTGAAATTCAGCTCGCAGTTAATGATTTAATCTGATCAGTAATTTGAAGTGTTTATGTACCTCCACTAATTTTCAATACCTGGGTTTAAAAATGAATTTTTCTAAATGAAAATGTTTTCTTGAACTTTTCATTTAACTTTAATTGAAGGCTAAATTTTCTATTTCCATTAAGCAAAATACTCTGATATATTCCAAACAGAAAATACATTGATTGGAATCGATTTTTTTTTTTTTATGTCTTTTTAAAATAGCTGATTAGCGCCCCTTTTTAGTCGTCTGTCATCATAATGTATTGAAAAAAATAAATATATCTGAGGAATATTAACTGATTTAAAGTATAATTAATCTGACTTAAAAAAGACATTTACTTTAAGTTTAAAATAAACAGCAGTGATTACGTACTTCTCATTGTTTGTCAATCATGCAACAAGTGCTGGTAAAGGTGTTGAGAGATTTATTGTTGTTCTGTGGAGACTTTATCTGTTAAAAACATAATTTAAGAAAATGACTGAGCCCCTTAATTTAATTTTTAATTGCTCTGTTATCTAATTTTAGAAATGTTGACTTTAAACTTACTATAGTCATCACTCTTATTTTCTGATAACATTGTGTATGATTGACCATACTTTCAATAATGAGCACATTACATAATATTTTATAAACATAAAAATTGAAGATTATTTTAAAAATCTTGGTATAAAATGATTTGCATTAAGCTTTTCAATATTTGATTAGTAAATAGTTATCACGTAACTGGATGAAAGTAAACATTTTTTATAAAAGTAAAAATAATTTGGGAGGAAATTTCAAAATGACATGCAAATTAAAAAATAACTTCAAAGAGAAATTGAATGAGAAAAATTTAAGTTAAAGTAAAAACTTTATTTTTTTAGAATTGTTGTCTCTTAACTGAAACTAACAAAAAAGAATTAATTCATTGAAATCTGACCCACACTAAAATAATTACATGAAATAAAAAATAAAAAGTGAAAATTACTTTAAATTCCAAAGTTTAAAATTTTGAAGGATTGATTTGCAAAAGCTTGTTGAGATGTAAACACAAATGAAAATGAAAGAATTGCAAATGGCCAAATTTTTCAAGGAAAACATTTCCATTATTTTTCAGTATGGAAGTCTATTATGACTTCCATACTGAAAAATAATGGAAATGTTTCTACGCTAAAAAAAAAATCAAAAATTATTTTTAAAATTACGATACAAAATTAGTTACCTCCATAAGATTGCTAAGAAAAGAGCAAAGTATGATGAAAAAGGTGCCAAACTTGACGAAAACAAAATTTTATTGTTTAAATGTTCATGTTATTATTAAGAGAAAAGACCAAAGTGTTTTTTAATTATTCTAAAAGAATTTTCATCATGCTATGGTTTTTTTTTTTAGCAAGTTCATGGAGTTACCTCCTATATATTTTCAATTTTTGATTCATAAATGTAGTTTTTGCTTAACAATAACTGGATTAAAGTAAGGCAGAATTTTAAATAATTTAAATCATTCTTCAAGGAGTTCTGTTTTTTAACTAATAAAAATAACATTGAGTGTTAAAAAAAATCATTTCATTAATGAATAAGTTTTGAAATTTTCATTAAAATCCAACAATTTGAATTAGCACCATTTTTAGGAAACTGATAAAAGTGTCTCTTTATTAAATTCTTCTAAAAATAAAATAATGCTTTTTTGAAACATTATTTGGGGTATATAAGATGATTTAAAGTATTACCATATTTAAAACAAGTATTTACTTTCCTTTGTAAATATTACAGGATGAATTTTTAACCCAACTAGCTGTTTCGGAGTGTTGACAGCCTGATGACAAATCTAATATTGATGTGTAAAACATCATTTAAGACAATGCCATGAGCGCTTATCTATATATATATATATATGTGTGTGTGTGAGTCTATACATGTGTGTGTGTGTGTGTGTGTCAGTCTATACATGTGTGTGTGTCAGTCTATACATGTGTGTGTGTCAGTCTATACATGTGTGTGTGTCAGTCTATGCATGTGTGTGTGTGTCAGTCTATGCATGTGTGTGTGTGTGTCAGTCTATGCATGTGTGTGTGTGTGTGTCAGTCTATGCATGTGTGTGTGTGTGTCAGTCTATGCATGTGTGTGTGTGTGTCAGTCTATGCGTGTGTGTGTGTGTGTCAGTCTATACATGTGTGTGTGTGTGTCTATATATGTATGTGTGTGTGTCTATATATATATATGTATGTGTGTGTGTCTATATATGTGTGTGTGTCTATATATATATATGTATGTGTGTGTCTATATATATGTATGTGTGTGTGTCTATATATATATATGTGTGTGTCTATATATATATATGTATGTGTGTGTCTATATATATATATGTATGTGTGTGTCTATATATATATATATGTGTGTGTGTGTCTATATATATATGTATATGTGTGTCTATATATATATATATGTATGTGT